>CM045570.1:4216506-4956258 GCA_024721245.1 Mitragyna speciosa
AAATTCTAACAATAATTTGATTTTAAGAAAATTTTCACCAAATATAGCAGAGATTTAAATAGCTTTGAAATTTAAATGCATCGTTAATCCCTAGATTTTTAGATTCTTTCTCATAAATTTTAGGATACTTCGTGTTGTTATTAACTACTTTCACCTTATAATCTTGAAATTGTAAAATTTTTTGTCGAAATTAACTTTTGCTTACAGAGTAGAGTATTGGCTTTTCAGATTAGACACACAATTATTTCAATGTTCTTGTTGGGCATATGTGTACGAGTTTTACATCAATGAAAAAACACGTGACTGGAGCAAACGGGGCTTTGGATTTTAGGCAAAAGGTTTGACTTGCATGCTTTCATCATAAAGTAGGAGAAGAGGCGATAGTGATTATGGTTTCAAAATGAGTGTTAATTTTGTCAAGTAAATGATAATTTTATAAAATAAATGGTAAATATTATTATGAAAATAGTAACTATAGTCGGAAGACTCGGCAACGCATTTAGTTCAAAAAAAAAATGAATAAGAGAATGACATTCATTCGGACACTGCTATAGTGACGCAACGTTATAGTAATGCTATATAAAATTTACTATTTCTTTAACAAAAATTATTATTTCATAATGAAATTTTCAACTTTCCTTACAAACGGCTAATTTTGACATTAAGCGTACTACCTAATTTTGATGTCCAGCGTATTATAACATGTTCCCATTCGAAACCCCAAGACTCAAATCACCTTCCTAGCGTCTGTGGCTATACCTTAAGAAATGGTCATTTTGATATACATAATTTTTTCAACTTGTCTGCCAAATTGTTCGCCTTTTGTAGTTAATCCAGTCGAATCAGTCCTGGAATGTGGCAATCCTCTTTAATCGGCAGTTATTGTCTATGTTATTTTCAATATGACTGATTTTTCCACACGGCATTAGTTCTATATAATTTCTTCTTTAAAAAAATTTAGAGGTTGCTCATTAGTACGTACTAGTACAGTTTCTTTACTGATTTGTCAAAGCCGCGGCCATCTTTGCTAATCGATGATGTAATGTGGTAAATGACTTGAACTTTTACAATGTAAAGTTTATGTAGACCTCGACTTGTTGGAGAATGAATAAAAGAGTGACAATCAACATTAAATGGAAAACTATACTTTACCCTCTTGTTGTTTTCGGATAAAGCATATAACCTTCTTATGATTTTAAAAGTTATATATCATTTTCTTGTGGTTTGCGTTAAAGTGTCAAATAGACGGAGATTACCTTCTGTTGCAGTTCGTGGGTAAAATATCCAAATTACCTCAGAGTTTAATTATTTCATCTCTGTGCTTGCACGTATTTTTTCAAGCAAAATACACTTTACCTCATGTGGTTTTCGAATGAACCACATAACTCTTCATGATTTTAAAAGCTATACATCAATCTCTAGCTATTTTTAGTACTTATACGGGGCAGTTTGAACATTTTCTCACGAATCATGATGGAAGGTAATTTTAGTTTGTTTGACGCTTTAACCTAAATCACAACGGGTGATGTATAGTTTTTGAAATCATAAGGGTGTTATACGGTTTATTCAATAATCACAAGGTAATAGGTATTTTGCCCAAATTTATTAATAGCTTTTGCTTTCAAACTTCTGACCTGTACTTCCTGGACTTCCTTCTGGTTTTTTGGGTAATGATAATTTACCTTCTATATTTAATCTTTGTGTACTCCAATCACTTTTTGATCCTCTTATGAATTTTCAGGCTTAAAATTGCTGAAATTAAACTTTAAATACTATATTTATGAACACAAAAATTGGGAATAATTCAGCAGTTTGCCAATTTTTTTTTCTTGAGTTTGTATTGCTAATTTAACGGCTAACCAAAGAACACAATTAATTAAGGAATTATTTTAATTTATGATGGACATATTATTATGCTTTCATGATTATCATTTGCCAATCTCGTAGATAGACAAAGGCCTCATATGCCAAAAATCTTTTGCACCTCCATGAGTTACTGACTTTCATTTTTTTCATTTATGCCTTTATAGTCATTGGAAAAATGAGCTTAAATTCTACTTGTAATATGAGAATAAAGGTTAAAAGGCCTTTCCACAATATGCTTTGCTAGTATAAGCAAGCAAACCAAATTACATTAAGATACAAAACTCAAAAAAATCACACTGTTTAGTTTTAGAGGGTTGAAAGGAAAGTACTAAAATAGAGTAATTTTATTCTTTAATTCATTTAACTTCTCTTCAAAAGCTATTATCAACAGGGGTCAGTGCTTGGGTGCTGATTTTCCGCCTTTAGCCGGTAAAATCATCCAAAAACGAGATCCAACATCAATGATGAGAAAATTAATACATGCCACGGCAAGGGATATTTTTATTCCTTGCTAAATATTGTAAAAATATTTTTCTTAATCTTTATGGGACACAACATCTGCGACAAAGAGTGTAAGCCAAAAAAAAAAAAAAAACGAAAGCAGACACACAAACAAATCTTCTATTGATCGGCAGCAACTATGAGCTTTGAAGTAATATGGGAAAAATGACATTTAAGTTTGATACAGACTCCTGATCTCCTGTAGCCGGTTTTTCTTCTTTTTCCAAAGTGCTAGGATCACCTTATGTATGTTGACCTGGAGGGGAGTCATATACGGGTACCCTGCAGATCCAACATGAAAAATGTTAAAATGTAGAAAACCAGTAAAACAAGCACATAATAAATTTGCTTCGAAAATAACCTCTTTCAATCGCAAAAGAGGCTATTTTGAGAGTGAATTCATTATTTTCCTAAAAAAATTAACACCCCCCTCCCCCCCTCTTGCTTTTGATCTCTTCTTTGGGTTTTTACAAGTACGAAACCTCCCCTTTCAAGTTTTGTCATAGTTGCTGAAGGAATTGCATCGATTAAATGTAATCAGTGTGTTCTTTCACTATGAAATGAAACAAATATATTTCCACAGCCCTGAACTCTAATTAGAAAATTTTCTTGCTTGTTCTCTTTATCTTTGTATCATTTCCCTAATAATTATGAAACAGTTATTTGCATGCTAGAGCTTGTTTTCCACTTCTTTATATTTCAAGGAATGGCCAAGAAATGTGGTGCTCGAGGGGAGCCAGGTCCATCTACCCTGCTAGGGCATCATCAAAAAACAAAATTATAAACAAACCAATGAAGAAACATAAATTACATTTGCCCTCTCCTATATCTGAATCAGGTATAATTATAGAAAGTGATGTGCAAGCAAAATCCGCTCCAAGGAACAAATTAAGAGCAAGGAGATAATACTTGTTAAGAAGAAGGGTATTATATTCAAAGACGGAAGGTAAACTGACTTAGTAACTTTTTAACATAAATTATAAGTTCAAAACGTTTAAACATGATTTGTTAATGGCACAAGACCTTGAATATTATCAATCAATCAAACATGTTATACACTTAAATTATAGAATTTGGCCCGAGGGGGGGGGGGGTGTTATTAACAACGTGAGAGAAATAACATGAGAGAAGGATACATTGACAATATAGTACTCACTCGCCAAATGCCAACAATTTTCGAGCAGCTGATATCTCAAACAAATGGGAAAGAGCGATGATCCATAATAAAAGGATGCAAATGACTCCATAGGCTGTTGTCCTCCCCATTATGCTGTCTTGGTTATTTTTGCGTTAAACTATATCCCTTGTTTCTCCATTTATATACAATGAAGCATACATGCCTACTTGCTGTTCATTAACCCCATACACAAGTAAATGCTACTTTCTGTCTTCTTTTCACACCTTTGGCAGAAATTACAGTATTGGCTCTTGAAAGTTGACACAATTATTTCAATGTAATGCCTTCGTGTACAAGTTTTTCATCAGTGAGGCAACACATGACGAGAGCAAACGCGACTTTGAATTTTAGACAAAGGTTTGATTTTTATATGGTCTCATCATAAGCCAATTTCGCTGATAGACAAAGGCTTCATGTGGCAAAATCATTTGCACCATATGAGTTCCTAACTTTCACATTTTCTTCTTTTTTTTTTCATTTATGCATTTGTTGTCAGTTTAAAAAAATAAGCTTAAATTTATAGCTTATAATATGAGAATTAAAAGTTACTACAAGGCTTGTCCACAATATGCGATTTTGATTGCCAATACTAGCAAGCAAACCAATTCACATGGCGATACAAAACTAATCGTTACTGTCAAAGTCCAACCGGCCATGCTTTGCTTAAAGCTAACTCCAACCTAATAAATAATTCAAGAATGACTATAGATAATGTATATGTGGTGGTAAGTAGTAACACGTCTTCCCTAAAGACTTGTGACTGAACCGATGTCGCCTTTGCAATTTAAGATCCTTTGTGCAGAGTCAATTGATGACATTAACTACCGAAAGATATATCCTGGCCATTCTTTGCTTAAGGATTTGTTCTTAATAGTTTTTAATTTTTATAAAAATTAATTTTAAAAAAGTTGAAAATTAGTTGCTCTTGATTTTAGTTAAAAAACAACCATAATATAGTAAAAAAAAAGTTGAGAATATCACAAAATAGATTTTAAAAAAATCAGAAGCTAAAATCAGGTAAAAAAAAACTATTGAGAATAGGCCTTAAAGCTAGCTCCAAATTTTTGTTCTCTCATTCTAGTTAATAATTCAAGAATGACTATAGATAACGAATGTGTGGGGGTAAGTAGTAACAGGTCTTCCCTGAAGATTTGTGACTGAACAGAAGTCGCCTTTACAATTTAAGATCCTTTGTGCAGAGTCAATTGATGACATAACTACCGAAAAGATATATTTTGGCTGTTCTTTGCTTAAAGCTAGCTCCAAATTTTTGTTCTCTAATTCTAGTTAATAATTCAAGAATGACTACAGATAATGTATATGTGGGGGTAAGTAGTAACAGATCTTCTCTAAAGCTTGTGACTGAACAAAAGTAGCCTTTGCAATTTAAGATCCTTTGTGCGGAGTCAATTGATGACATTAACTACTGAAAAGGATACACCTTGTCCATGCTTTGCTTAAATCTAGCGCCAAATTTTTGTTCTCTAATTCTAGTTATAATTCAAGAATGATTGTAGATGATGTAATGTATGTGTGGTGTAAGAAGTAACAGGTCTTTCCTAAAGACTTGTGACCGAACAAAAGTCGCCTTTGCAATTTAAGATCCTTTGTGCCTCCATATTATGCTTAAAGATGGAAGGCTGACTTAAATAACTTTAAAGTATATACTGTAAGTTCAAAATGCTTAAAATAAAATTATTCATAGCACGCGATCTTGAACATCATCAATCAATCGAACATTTTATATCTTTAAAATATAGGATGCGGGGCATTATAAAACAATGTGAGATGAATATACATTGAGAAAATGATACTCACGTGCTAGAGAACAATTTTCGAGCAGCTGATATCTCAAACAAATGGGAGAGAACGACGATCCATAATAAAAAGATGCATACGACTCCAAAGGCAGTTGTCCTACCCATTATTCTCTCTTGATTATTCTTGCGTTAAATTGTGGCCCTAGTTTCTCCTTTCATACACAAATACAGGCCTATTTGTTATTCGTTAACCCCATACGCAAGTAAAATGCTACTTTTTCTATCTTCTTTTTTTCACACCTTTGGCAGAAATTAGAGTCCTGGCTCTTGAGAGTAGATGCAATTATTTCAACGTTCTTAACGTGTGTATGTGCACGAGTTTTTCATGAATGAAGCAACACATGACTGGAGCAAATGGGGCTTTGAATTTTAGCAACGGTTTGATTTTCGTGCTTTCATCATAAAGTAGGAGAAAATGTTATTGTGATTCTGTTTTGAAAAGGTGCTTAACTTTTGTCAAATAATTGATGAGTTTTATAAAATAAGTATGGCTATGAAAATAGTAATTATTGTCGTAAGATTCAGCAACATATTTCGTTGAAAAACATGAATAAGAGAATGATATTCATTTGGACAATGCTGTGGTGACGCAACGTTATTATAACGCTATGTAAAATTTATTATTTTCTTAACAAAAATTAAAATTTCATAATCAAATTTGCTATTTTTCTTGCAAAATTTATGACCAAATGTCACTGCCAGCGTTACTACAACATTTTCCCGTTTGGAAGCCCAAGACTCAAGTCTTCTTCCTAGCTGCTATGGCTAAAGCCCAAGACTCAACTCTCCTTCTTAGCTTTTATGGCTATAACATAAGAAATGGTCATTTCATATATACATTTTTTTCAACTTGACCAGCAAATTCTTCCCCTTTTGCAGTCAATCTTGGCGAATCAATCCTAGGGTATCTTAATTCTTTCTAATTGGCAACTAGTATGTTTTTTACAATATGATCGATTTTTCTCTAGAGAAATTTATGACGCTGCTCATTAGTACGTACCTACTGCAATTTCTTTCAATGTCTATGATTTGAGCGGTTCCAAGGAAAGAGTTGATCCCAGTTTTGACTTCTCAATTAGAAAATGGCCACTGTAGTCAATTCACATGTTCGCAACTAAATATTAGATATTGATCTATATATTAATGATAAAGTGAATAGAGTAGCTCAAATCTTGTGTTATGCCAATTCCATCACACTTTGAATTTTATTATATATTAGAAAAAGTGAAAGTAATATCATCCAGCTCTTTAATTATTTTCTTCATTTTGCAAATTCAACTTTTAATTTTTTGAATTTGCAACCTTAATTGCAAACGCATGAGCAATTGAGGATTAAAAAGGAAAAAAAAAAAGAGAAAAAGGAACTAGTGAAGAATGACACGTGCATTGAATAAAAGAAATTCTTACCAATTTGTCAAAGTCACGGCCAATTTTACTTATCGATGCAATGTGATAAATGAGTTGAACTTTTACAACTTTTACAACTGGCTTGTAAGCCATTATCTTCTTATGACCAGTTTTTCTATAACTTAGTCAAATTAGACGCGTTTATATCGAAGATTTATAGCCTTTCCCAATAAAAATCTAAATGCATAAAAAGTGCCCTTTTGCCCACTAAAACCCATTAAAAAGGATCCATGCAACTTTAAATGGAAGTTCAATCACATCTTTTACTGGTGCATCTTTATTTGTGCAAACACTGCCGTATGTATAGTAATTAACTTTAAATTTTACATTAATGAGCACATATAGTAAGAAACAAACATTCATTAACAGGCATGTATGTGTGTGCAAAATCTCCACAATAACAGAGTTCATTAAGCATGAGTGAAGTTGGACAAAAAAAAAAAAATTTAAGCATGAGTGAAGAATTAGACCTTTGTGTGTGTGTGTGTGTGTGTGTGTGAGAGAGAGAGAGAGAGAGAGAGAGAGGAATATATGGTTACTCTTCAAATTCTAGGGCCATAAGGAAAATTTGCATTGTATGGACTCAACTTAATTAATCATTTTTTCAAATACTGCATATTAAATCTGTTTTCAAGTCTGAAACCAATAAACTATTGGTGAAATAATTATAGAGAAATTATTGTGGAAAGGAAACCCTTTATAGTGCTAATAGAAGAAAGATAATAAATTGAAAATAAAGGAAAGATAAAAGAAATTTAAAATACTATAGAGATAGAGAAAAAGAGGATTTCTGGTTGCAATTTAAGTACAATTGCCTACTCAAAATGCAAAAATTTAAAAGTAATGACAAACTGCAAATTAGTAAAAGATAGAACCACAGAGTAATATTACCTAGAAATATAGGGATAAAAAAGTGCAAAATTTGAAACATTGTAGGTAGTAGGAAAAAAGGGGAAAAAATATAGGCCCTATATATAAGATGTAAAATCCTCGCTTTAAAATTGAAAACATAAATCACTAAATCCAAAACAATAAGAACAAATAATATCCTATTTTGATGTTGCCCTCCCTGAGAATTTTTTCTCAAAGATATATATTAAAACTTGCATATGAAACAAAATCTAGAACTACTTGATAACCATATAAAAGAATTGGTCCTTTTAAAAGTATCTATAAATTGATAATAAAAAAAAAAAGAATTACGTGAACCAAATTACAAAATATACTAAAGGATTATGTAACTTAAAGAAGAAAATATGATGGATGCTCATTAGAATCGTGCTTCCACCAAATAATTGGTTATAAAGGTAAGAATAAAGTTTGTAATATTTTAAGCAAATCTAAAACGTAAAAGTAGAGACATTTCTCCAAACAATAATGATGGATGGGAGAAAGAATTTTGTATGGGAAATGAAGCCTTTTATTTCAAGTGAAGAGGGTTATTTTATACAACAATTTCAAGTGAAGAGATAGCTTGTATAACGATTATACGAACTCTCAAATAAGGAACCGTTTTAAAGTCGAGTGAAATTGATAAAAAATTTTGCAGACTTGCCACGTTGAGACCTTCATTTTAGTATATTAGGAGAAATTAAAAATTTGAACCATTCAAAAGTCCCCTTCTTTCTTTCTTTTTCTTTATTGGGTATTGATATTTGGCTTTTACATGTAGCTTTGGGGAACTCCAATCACTTTTGATCCTCTGATGAACCATGAGGCTTAAAACTTTAAAGACTAGAAATAATTATGAGCATAGATATGGTGATATTTCTGCAATTTTACCAACTTTTTCTTAAGTTAACTATTGTTAGATTAATACCAACAAAAAGGATAAATAACCAACACATTTATTGAAGATATGTTTGCTATGCAGAAAATAAATTAAGGGATTGTATTAACTACCGATGGACCTCTCTTATACTTTCATAATTATCAAATATGCCAAAACCTTTAGCAACCTTAGGTTAGGAGTTGCTATGCTCAGATGTTTTCCATTTATGCACTTGTTGTTAATTTAAATGAATAACGTAAGTTTAAATTTCTATTTCATAAAATGAGAAAATAGCGTTAAAAGGTTTTGCTAGAATATGTATTTTTTATTGCTGAAATAAGCAAGCAAACCAAATTACGTGGAGATACAAAGTTCTAAGATCACACAAAGTTCAAAGATCACACCGCTTAAAATTTTGAGGATGGGTAAACACCTAAAATAGTGTAAAAATCTTCATTAAATTATTTAATTTTTCTAATCTTCTATTGAATAATTAAAATAAAGGCAAACCATCCATGCACTTCGATCCAGCGAATCCAGATCGAATTAATGGACCAAAAATTTGTACAAATTTTGGATTGGTACCAACTCTGAGCTTAGAACTGATTATGGAAAGATGTATATATATGATTTGGACTTCTGAAATAAAATTTGTATTACACTTTTGTTTACTGATGCAACCGATTTTTCCACTCTTTTTCCAATTGCCAGGATCGCCTTATGGATGTGGACCTGGAGGGGAGTCGGGTATAGGTACGCTGCAGATTCAACATGAAAATAGTTAAAGAAATGTAGAAAATCAATAAAAAACAATTGACATAATTCAACCAAATTCATGAGGAGTTGCAAGTTTGTTATTTTGTTTTGGAAGTTATATTTTAGTCGGATTCAGTAGCTTATTTATTTAAGATCTTTAGTCTTATTTGTTAGTATTCTATTGAAATTATATTCCTTAATTCAATTGAGTTTCTTGGTGTCTAAATTTCTGTGTGTGTATGTGTATGTGTGTCACACACATATACACTTGTTATTGAATTAACCTAAGAAGAATTTAGAGTCCAGAAAAGTTATAAAACCAACGGCCTTTTGGCTGCTAGCCACCACAGAAAAAAAAAGAAAAAAAAGAAAAAAGGAAAGAGTTCAGAGAAATTATAGGTGAGGTTAAAGCAATTATTAGGTTAATGTATAGGCTAATGTTGAAGACAGAAGGACTGCTTAATATATTGACTAGGACCTAAGACTTACTAGTCTAAGCTGTTGGGTAAAACTTAAATTCTAACTTATGTAATTTTGATAGACTTTCTTGGATTTTTTTCTCCAAAAATTAAAATGTAATTGCTTTGCTCTTACATAAACCACCTCTCTTCGATTTTCTAATTATAATACTTCCATCTCATGTTGAAAAAGTTAAGTGATATACAATGTGCAAGTTGAGCCTCAGCATTTGAGTCCAACTTGAAATATCTATTTTAGACTAGCGAAGATTGAGTTTAAATAGTTGAACTTAGCCGCTGAAACTCTACTTAAATAGTTGGAATACTGAGAATCTGGTCGCAATTTGAGCATGTGAACACGAGGTATTACAGAATGATATCAAAGTGAACCTACATCTAGAGCCCCGATCATGGCATTCAATTGAATTTTGTGAAGATGCAAAGCCTTCCAAAAAGTCAAAAAAAGAAGGGTGAATATAATAATATGTTTCACATTGGAAAAGTTAAGTGGCATGAATCAATATATAAGTTGAGAACATTTAAATTTAACTTGGGTTATTTATTTTGAACTAACGAAGACAGAGTCTAAATAGCTGGACTTCACTACATTGATGAGACTTTGGTTTCGACCTGGGTTTGCGATTAGGATATTCTATTTTGAACTAGCGAGAATGATAGCTAAACTTCACTTCATTGCTGAGACTCTAGTTGCGACTTGGGTTTGCGGTTAGGATATCCATTTTGAAATAACGGGGATAATAGCTAGACTTCACTTCATTGCTAAGACTCTGGTTCAAGTATTTTAAGCCTATGGTTTAAAGCTCAAAAGTTATTGGGCCAACCTAGACTCGGGATGTTACAAATGGTATCAGAGCGAACCTTATGTAGTCTCTGTACGGGGTGAGACTGGACCTATGGCATTGGGCCGCAACTACACAAGGAAGTGAGGAACTAAGTGCTATATGGGACTAAGTGCTGCATCAACTTAAAGATGGAAGCCACCTCTAGAGCCCATACGAGCCACCTCTTGAATCTGACACAACTGAGTTGATAGTCTGAATTATGATATGGGTTGGTGAATTATGAAATGGGTTGGGCTTTGCGAGGATACAAAGACCTAAAGAATGGGTGATTGTAATACCCCAAGTCCCACATAGGTGAAATATTGGGAAATTGTTTAGTATATAATATCTTGGGTTGGGCTACTAAATAACTTGACTTAAGCATTTTGAGCCTATGGTTTAAAGTTCAAAAATTATTGAGCCAGTCCAAACTCAGAATTATGTTACATTATACGAGTGACCTTTTTTTTTGGGTTATTTGTCCCCAAAATTGCATGTCTATTTCAAGACCTAAGTTCCATCAAATTAGTTCGAAGTGAAAATATAACACCTTAAAAAATTTTAAACAAAACAAATAGGATTACATAATGCAAAGTGTCACAAGTTAATCAAGCCTACGTATTGTTAAATAGATAAATCTAATACTTAAGGATTAGTTTTCCAGTTTCATATTCAACCTCACCTCTAAACTCCTAATTTCTCCAGTTTTTATCAGTAAAACTCATCGTCACTACAACAATAAGGACATTTTGAGGCATTGGAAAGCGTCATATAAAGTAACTTTTCGAGACACTTTGGCTTTTGAGGCGCTCGCATAAAGCGTCATGCAAACCCACCGTTTGGAAAGGGTTTGAGGCACTTTCAAACGTCACAACAAATAATTACAGGGCATTTGAAAGTGCCCTGATAAACTTCTATCGTGACACTATGTAGTGTCTTAATATACGACTATTAAGACGCTTGTAATGGTCATTTTACAGAGATTAAAAGGCACTTGAAAGTGTCTTAATAGACTCTATCGTGACACTCTGTAGTGACATAATAGACATCTATAAGGACGCTTGTAATTGTCATTTAACATAGATTTTATAGGCACTAGGTAGTGTCATTTTTTCGTCTATTAAGGAGCTTTGGAGGGTCATGTAAATTGATTTGTGCAGGCACTCCAAAGCGTCACGAGAGGTTTTGAATTTTTTTTTTTCAAATTTTGTTGCAGCCGAAATCTTTTATCCAATAACCTATTTCCAATAACCTACTTAAAGCCACTAAATACAGTTTTTCATCCATTACATCTCAGACAAAAAAATAAACCAATGCAAGTGTTTGACTAATCAATTCAAAGAAACTGTATAAAATATGTAGTACAATATCCATCTATTTCAATTTTTAACAAAAGTATTTTACATGATATCTTCAAAATTAACCATTGGCATCCAAAACAAAGTTCAAATAAACCAAAATACTACTAACTTATCAAGTACAAGTTTCTTAACTATAGTTCTAAAGCCAAAACTCAAGTAACAAAAATCATAATAATGTCGGAAAAAATTACCAAGTTGGATGGCCAAGCAATAGATGCACCAATTGCATCTCCAATTGTGCTCATTGGCTCATAAGGTCTAATCAATTGCTCCTCGTACTCTATTACAATTTGCGCTACTATCTCAAACCAATCGAATTCTAATTTTATGTCCTCCAACAATCATAGATGTATCAATGCTCTAGAAACGTCCAATTGCTACTTTCTTTGATTGGTCCAATATGCTGAATAGAGCCATCCAATCTCCATCCTAAAACAAAATTCCAAAAGAGTTAAAGTCAATCTTAAATAAATTTCCAAAAAATTTCGGTAGAATTTCTACTATATCCTGAATATTTTATAAAATTTTCTGCACCAAATACAATAAACAACCTCACTTTGCCAAGATTAAACTCTTTTCTATAATTCCATCACTAACAATCTAATTTCAATGTTCTTATGCCACAAAATACATTAGTCCAATTTCAATGTCCTTACTGTTTAGCATTCAAGAAACTAAGAGAAGTCAATCACACATTGCTCAAGTGCATAAAAAGCTACCTGCCCCAAGCGAGTGGAGGCTGGCAAACAACAATGGATTGAAAATAATAAACACGTGCATATAGATATCAATAGCCAATAACTCATTCACTGGAAAAGTCTAAAAAACACATATTGAACTACAAAATGTTTCTACATATTTCTCTATTGCAAATTTCTTCAATCATAATCATCCTACAATGGGAGATGCGATCATCTTGCTTTCTAGCATATGGACCACAACTTACAAGTCGCAAACAGTAAAACTTGGTGCTGGAACTAACTAGATGTCATTTGATCTTAGTAGGGATCCTATTTCACACCCCCCCCAATCTAAACTTGCAACTAAAGTACAAGTGTGACATGTAATGCATCTAAATCTTGAAGAACTATTCATGAATTACCACATAAAATAACTTGCACAAATTTCTTGCTCTGCTAAAGAAAGTATCATGATGTCCTTGTGTGTACGTCCAATGCACCCAAATTTTGGTAAGAAATAATTCAAGAACACTTCATTGTTCTTAAAAATGAGCAAAAAGTGTAAGGAGAGAAATTAAGATCCCTTCTAGAATCTTGCACCGTACAACTTAATGTTATCTCCTCCCACCACTGTAGAAGTCAATATAGAAGTCTAGTGAACTCAAGGAATTTCAATTTCAAGACATGCTTTCACTAACATTGAACTTTCAAATAAGAAGATAAAAGCTGGAGCATAAAAAGATCTCCAATCAGTTGATGAGCTCCAACTCTTCAATGAAATCCAAAAACAAAAGAAGAAAAATGGAAGTTCACAAATGCCCAGTTAGTTGCACCCCACTTCTTTTTTTCCATTGAAATTTCCAAAAAAGATCAAACTGCAAAACGACAATTCATAAACCAAAGAATCCAACTACAATTTCTGTCCAAAAACAATAATATTACCCAACTACTTTACACGCTACTCTTAAACAAGAACCGGATTGGTAAACTTTTACAAAGTATATTTCGTACAAAGATTAGCAACACCAAAAAAAATATTCATACAAGAACCTTGAGTCCCTCAATCAAAGCAATCTCGTATGTATTGTGTTCTAACTTTTATGGTCGTTTCGTTAAAAAAAAGAAATTTTTTATGGTTGTTAAGCATAAAAAAGCTTGAGTGATGATTATTTTGTCAACCTAAAAACCTTTAGTGGAAAGAAATAAAAAGCCTATGTTAAAAAAGCTTGAGTGATGATTATTTTGTCAACCTAAAAACCTTTAGCGGAAAGAAATAAAAAGCCTATGTTCATTAAGTATCCTTTACATATACATATACAGACCACATATGCTAAATTTATAATCTATACTTACACGAGGATTCAAGAGATGCAATAAAAAACATGGTAGCATCTTGAAACTAGGAGCTAGCTATTAAATGATAGAATGAATTCATTATTTAACAATAATTTGTATTGGTTATTAGTTACCAATTTGCAGTTTCAATTCTAAGAATTGTCACGAAAATATAGATCCCCAGCAAATGAACATCTACGGAGAATAAACAACTTATAAACCAACATTAGCACACTGGGATAAGGGAGGAAAATGAAGAAAATTTAGATGGGATATAAAAAATGAAGAATACAGTTTTCTAAATTACCATTACCTAATAATCATTAGAAGTAAATCTAACAAACAAATTGGTATAAGAAATGAAGTCCTATAAGCAAAATGATAAAAAATTAACATGATGGTTCTTCGTATCCCAATGATCTATTTCGTCGGGATACAAAGGCCGAACTAACATAAATCTTTCATAGGAAAATTAACAGCAAAAAATTTAACATGGCAAAATAAAACCAAAAAACATTAAAACATTAAAAGATCTAAATCTAGATAGATAACAATAACAACCAAAAAACTCCAGCTAGCCCTATCAGAATACCCAATCAACAGAGGGAAAAAAAAAAAAAAGCAAGTAACAAGCAAAAAGAAAAAACAACTCAAGCGAATAATGTTCCCCAAGTCAGACACCCAAAACATTGATTTATTTAACCGTGGCAAAATGCTTTTTATGATTCTTGAAAATATCATATCTCCAGATTGCACAGTCCTGATGTATATGACTTATGCATCAAAATAAGGAAGTAAATCAAGAGTGTAAAATGATGACACAATGCAGCAGAAATTGCTGCCAACTCTCAGATTTAAATTCTCCCCACTAAATCTGTTTTTTCGTCCAAATCTCAGTGACGCCCAAGTCTTCTTTGCAGAATTTAAAACAAAAAAAAAAAGGTTTCAGCTATGACACATATTAAATTAAAACAAACATTTGTGAAGAATTATTTCTTTGTCTTACATACCAAGTCTTTTGCTATGATATTGACCTTTCCAACAGCTCTTGATATAGCATCAAATAAAGGCTTTCCAGGTCCTGCCTACTGGCAATAAAGAAATCAACAACTTGACTTCTTTAAAGATTAAGGAGAACGTATAACCAAAAAAAAAATAAAAAGATTAAAGAAATCTGACCTACCCTCATTCTACCGTTGCAACTTTTGCTTCTGCATAATTGCATAAAATTGAAAAACTAGTTATTCAAGATATTACACATCCATAAAATCCAAGCAACTGAAAACAATCTCACCAGAACGAAAAACCCAAAAGCCAGTAAATCCTCTAAAGTGATCAATCCTGAATTCGTCAAATAGATATTGGGCGTGTCTAACCCGTCTTGGACCTTTCCTCAAAGCGGGCCTTGGTCCTTAGCATCATGACCTTCTTGTCGCCAAAGTTAAGGCAGTCAAGGGTGACGACGTCCTCCACATCGACGTCCAAGGTGTAGCGGGTGGAGAAGAGAAGAAGGGGAAAAGGGTTTTGAGAATTGGGAAAGTGGATTTTAGAGAGGGATCGAAATTTCAGGGAAGGAAAAAGAGAGAGCGGGCCTTTTGTTTTGCTACTTTTGTTTAGCGCCAACTTTTTGTTTTTTGTCTTTTTTTTTTTTAAGTTAAACGACGTCACTTTGCCCTTTTACTTTAATAAAACTAAATAAATTATTAAAGTTAAATAACATATCAATCAAAAAGTGTCATGAAAACATCTTTAGTGACACTTTTTGAAAAAGCGCCCCAAAAAAAGTGTCATGATAGCATAATTTTCTTGTAGTGCGTGTCTCATAATAGCCCGTAGATTATTTTCACAGCAAAAGAAAATATAATACCCTTCCCCCATCCCTTCCCAAAATTTTCCTCTAGCAAAGAAGGAAAGCAAAATATATAGTTGAAAGAGAAGAAAAAGGATTCAAGGAAAAAAATAAATAAATAAACACACACAAAAAGACAGGAGAAGGAGGAGAATGGTGACGGTACTCACTGGCTACGTTGGGGACAGGTTCCAACAATGTTCGAGCCGCTGATGCCTCAAAGGAATGGAAGAGAATGATCATCCACAAAAGGATGCAGACTACTACAAAGCCGAATTTCTGAGCCAGTTTTAATTGCTTGATTATTCTTTACTTCAATAAATTTATGCTCTATTATTAGGCCTTAGTTTCTCTCCTTTTATAGACATGGATTCATGCATTTTGGCAGTCAAAATTCATCCTTCGGTCACGACACGGTCTTCATGCATGAGCAGATTGAACTTTTTCTTTTTCTTTTTTTTTTTGGGGGCTTTCACACGAATCCATTAGAGAATAAAAGCTAATTATGATTATTTGTGAAAATATGAAAATATAATTATACTACCAATTTTAATGTCAAGTGTCTTTCGTCTGACTAAATCAACACGCAAGTAGCTGGCAAATATTAGATCATTTAATTATAGCCAAAGGTTACTGAAACTTTGTGCTAGAATGTAACGTTGAAAAATTGATTTCCACTTTTGAACATCAGAGTATTTTATCTATTATATATTAATATTCGTTAGGGCACTTAGATTTCCATCTTTGCGTACAAAATATGTTCAAAAGACTATGTGAATTGTTTTAATTAAAAACTGTTAACATAGGAAATACTATTCGTGTTTATGCCAAGTTTTTTATTTTTTAAGTTTTAAGCAATCATTTTGAGGCATGAATCCAGTCACATTTTTAAAATGACCTTTTTCTTCTCATTGAGAGGAAATACAAATATACATCGAAATCGTCAATTGGACTTTTGAAATTCACGTGTGTACATGTGTGTGTATATTGTACTCAAAATAAATAAATTAAAAAACAATCTCCCCAGCCATGATCATACTTGTGTAGCATCCAGACATAACTCATATTTGGATGCTACATAAATAAGATCATGACTTGGGAGATTCTTTTTAAATTTATTTATCTTAAGTAAATACTCTCAGGTCTAGGAAAAATATTTGTGATGCATTAACAACGCAGAGAATGTGCATGAAACTATATAAAACTGCGACACATTGTCAAGCTTGGGAATTATGAGTTTCGCAGGTATTATCCAAACTTTTTGAAAATAATTAAGGGGTGTTTGATTTAGGAGAATCAGAGGAGAATGATTGTTAATTGTAATGACACCTATTATTGATATTTGAAAAATAACTATTATTATGTTTCAATTGGCATGAAAGTAATTAATTGAGGTCTATATGATTATCCAAAAAATATATTAACTCATTAACCCTTTTGGGAATAATGATATTATTCTATTACTAAACCGAACATATTGGAGGAATCGTTAAAATTTATCCTCATAGTAGGGTTAATGATATTTATAGTAATAATAATTGAGAAATTTAAACTAAACGGGTACAAGGACTATATACAAAAAGTCAATCAGATTTTTAACCATTTTATGGTGAGGAAAGTTTGGTACCAATTGTTATGTAAATAGTTTAACAAGTCAATAAGTCATGAGTAATGGTTTCATACCAATTGTTATATAAACAGTCAATAAATATCCGGTAGTGAGGAAGAGGTAAGGTTGATAACCGTGGATTTAGAAAGCGTCCATGTCCGTTACATAACCCGTTATGCAACGAAAATAAAAAAGATGTTTTCGTTATTTTCCGTTATAACAGTGTGAATTTATTTTAAAGCTTCCAAAGGTTTTTAAAGGCCATTTCCACTATTTTTCTAATTTTTCTACTTTCTCACTCACTTGTTTTGTTACCAAACATCCAAACTCTATTTTCTTTTTTCATCCATAGTAGTTTTTTCCTTTTTTTGGGACAGAAAATGAGTTTTAATATTCAATTGTGCTAAAAACTTTTAATTATTTTGTAACTAATAAGTGTATTATCATATTATTGCATTTTAATTCTACTTATAATGTCAAAGTGAATATTTATATCTAACGGAATTTTAAATTCATTTGTAAAAACTCACGCATTATTATCATTATTTAACTTCTGTTACAGCCATTTCCAACCGCGTTGTTCAACTTGTTGACTTATACAAATGGTTGGTATTGAAGAAATGGCCGATAACAATTGTTATTTAAATAGTTCAAAAAGCCAGTCGTTTCAAGTCGACTCTTTGATTTTCCGGGTGTTCAACCACTGTATTGTTGTGGACACCATAACTGTTTCCATAAAATTTTAAATAAAAGAAATACAAAAAAAAAAAGACAAGAAAAAGAATTACGTTTAGGCTTTCCTCTCCCCTGCATATGTACAGTAATAATTGTCAAACAAATTTATGAGGCCTTAAAACCCATGAAGTCAAATGCATAATATGTGATGTTCTTACAATCTGATCCAGAATCCTTTAGTTCCATTCGTTTTATTTATTCATTTATTTTTTTAAAAGCAGTCCTATTTGGTTTATGCTTGAAAAATTAAATCAAGTTTATGAGTTTTGGGATGATAAATCAAGTTTAGGAGTTTCTATTAAATTTTTAGCAGTTTTATTAGAATTTAAGTTTTTGATAGTTTTCTATTTAATAGTTGAGTAGTTATTTAATAATTGCTTATGTTGGGTATTCCTTATTCACCAAGTTTAATTGGTTAAACTTAAGATATCTGTTGAAGTAGTTTAATAAAGAGTCTAAAAATTTTATTAAAAATTGATAGAGACAACTCTTATTTTTTTTGATTTGAGATATCAAATATGTTGTGAGTTAATTGTTATTATTTTTTTGTCTTTCATGTGTGCATAATTCCCTCAATTCTGTAATAAACAAAAAAAACATGATGTGATATTTCTGATTGACTACCTTGTATTTTAAGTCAGACGTTGAATACTTGGCATGTTGCATTACATACATGATGGACTAGTTTAGCTTGATCCTAAACTGGACAATTATTAATTCTTTCTATTTAATATAGCATTGAACTTAAAAGATAATATATCAAATCATGAAATTGCCTAAAATTTCATGTTATTTTTTGCAAGATCAATTCTTTGCTGCTTGTATAAAACATCTTTTTCCATGTCTTCAAATACAACCTATAAGAGTTTGCCTATTCTTTGCACATAAACACTTGAGAAGGTTTGTCGCAGTTTCAGTAGTTTTTCCGCTACCATGAATTTTTTCGTTTGTGCATCATGAAACATTATTTTGTTAAAGAAATGCTGTCAATTTAAGCGTAATTACCATCAAATATGCATGAGATTTTACATTGGAAACACTAAAGTTGCATCCTCAGGATCACGTGGCTTCAATAGTGATAGATATATATCAATGTATCAGAAGAAGTACAATATTCTAACTTGCAATTGTTAGGATATTTTGTTTTGCACCTATTATACACATTTATTGCTCATAAAAGTACTACTCTACTAGCATCCGTTTTCCATCTTGAATGCAGAGATATCGCCTATGAATGTGGACCATGAGGGGACACTGATAATACAGAAATTGAGTAATAGTAGTAATACAGAAATACTGCAAAAGAATCCATATAAGTGATAAATTGAGTTGCACTTTTTAATTTTTGTTCTAAGTATGTAAACCTTACCTCTTCTTTCAGGAATACGATGATTTACCTTGTCAATTCTTTCAAATTTTATTCATTCTTTGGTTAACTATAAGTAATAGTGGTACATCCCAAAAGGGCTAATTCCACTTTCTAATATGAAGTATTAGGCTCGCCATGATCAATTAGTTAATTCTTAATACGTGACAATTCTATGAGGAAATGTGTCTACTGTAAATATAACCTCTCTTTCTGTCCTTAAAACTGCGAGTCTCTTTCCGGAGATTAGTTCCTTCAAGAAATCAGTTCAAAGTGGAAAAATAACAGCTTAAAAATTTTTATAAAAACAAATAGGATTACATAGTGCAAAGTGCCTACATATTGTTAAATAGATAAATTATTACTTAAAGATTAGTTTTCCAGTTTCATATTAAACTCCACATCTAAGCTTCTAACATCTCCAGTTTTATCAGTAAAACTAATCATGTCTCATAATAGCCCATTAATTTATTTTCAAAGCTTGTCTCTAGCAAAAGAAGGAAAGAAAAATATATGGTAAAAAAGAGTAGAAAAATGATTAAAAAAAAAAACACAAATTGGAGGAGGAGGAGAATAGTGATTATACTCACAGGCCAACGCGGGGATGAAATAGCAATGTTCGAGCCGCTGATGCCTCAAAAGGAATGGAAGAGAATAATCATCCACAAAAGGATGCAGACTACTAGAAAGGCTAATTTCTGATCCATTTTAATTTCTTGATTATCTTTAGTTCAGTAAACTTATGCCTCTCATTAGGCCTTAGTTTTTCTCCTTTTATAGACATGGATTCATGCATTTTGGTTGTCAAAGTCATTCTTCAGTCACGACATGGTCTTCATGCATTAGCAGATTGACATGAACCCATTAAAAAAATACAAGTAATTATCATCATTCACTAGAATATAATATGCTACCAACTCTAATGTCAAGTGCGCGCGAGTCTTTTATGACTGAATCAACTCGCAAATTTAATTTTTTTTAAAATCAAATCTCATTAGAGATATTTTTGCATCATTCAATTTGAAGTGAGTCTCGCACAATTTGAGGTGTGACTCTCAACATAGACGGGGAATAAACAGAGACATTCTATGTTTGACCGGGTTCACGAGCCTCACCTGTGGACCCGACTGTGAAGATTAGAGCCAACAAGGCTCGGCAGGGTCCACCGAACCTTGTTGGTTATTTTATCCACTGTCGGGTCCACAGGTCAACGGGTCAGTTTGAGAAAAATCTACATAGACTAAGGTTTTTAAATGTTGCATTAAAAATTTGATTTTCACTTTTCAACATCACAATTTATTTTCCGTATATAAATATTCGTAAGGACACTTATATTTCCAATTTTGAGTACAACACATGTAAGGAGCTGTCATATGTTTTAAATAAAAAAATCAACATAGGAAATATTATTCATGTTTATGCCAATTTTTTTTATATTTTTAGTTTTAACCAATTATTTGGAGGCATGAATCTAGCCATATTTTTTAAATGACCTTTTTGAGATTCATGATATTCTCTCCCAACACCAAGCATTTCTCATTTTGTTTACTCTATTAAAGTAAGAAATTGATTTTGATTCAATTTTTTAGAAGACTCTGTGAATTGTTTTAATTGAAAAATAACAACACAGGATACATTATTCATGTTTATGCCAAGTTTTTTATTTTTTAGTTTTAAGCAATCATTTGGAGGCATGAATTCAGCCCCATTTTAAAATGACATTTTTATTCATTTTTTAGAGTAAATTCAAATAAACATCGAAATCATCAACTTGCACTTTTGAAATTCATGATAGTCTCTCCCAACACGAAGCATTTCTCATTTGGTTTCCTCTGTTACAACTTAAAAGTAAGAAAATGAGTTTGATTCAATTGTGTTTGATCATTTTAATCATTTTCTGAACAACTAGGTTACAGATTTTGATTGCTTGTCGTTCATAAATTGCTCAAAAAAATACTTAATGAAATTTTATTTAACACATATAATAATATGTTATTTAACACATGAAAATATGCATTAAATAAAATTTCGCTAAGTATTTTTTTGCATAGACAAATGTTATCAAAGTCCCAGGATATATCTTGGGATGTCAATTGTTAAAATTCGACACAAAATGTGTGCTTGTTGGAGCATTTAATTGTCAGAATTTATGCTTTTACTCATAACGGGACCGTAAAAAAAAGGAGGGCGGACACACGATCAAATCTTCTATTGAATAAAAATGAAAATAAAGTCACATCATAGATACACTGGACCAAAATTTTGTACAAATTCTGATCGGCACCAACTATGAGCTTTGGAATAAACATAAAAAGGACACTCAGTTAAATGCGGACTTTGGAACTTCTATAGCCGTTTTTTACCCCATCTTTTCCAATTACAAGGATCACCTTACCGATGTGGACCTGGATGGGACGTGTATACAGGTACGCTGGAGAGCCAACATGAAAAAAGTTAAACATTTGTAGAAAAAATAAAAAAAAAATTGTAATTCCTTTGCTCTCATTTTTGAGTTTTTTTGTTTTTTACAGAAAATAAGGAGGATATATCATTAGCTATGTAAAATATACAGTTTCGACATGCTATAATACCCCAACAGAATAGCTTTCAACTGATCCTACGTTTGCTCTCTTATTTTATAATCATCCACCTAATATTACTTGTTAAGATTTTTCTACAGTGTCATATATCCTAACGAAACTTTAAGATGCTCCACTGTAATTATGTTGCTTCGCTCCCTTTGGCACACCTGACCATAAACATTCCTCCAAATTCCAATGTATCAGCATTTTAAAAAAGCATTTTTGGTAAAAAAAAAAAAACAAAAAATGCTCCAAATCTTCGTAGGATCAAAACGTATATTGTTAATTCTAGATTCCGCTACGTAGCAAGCCCTAATAATTTAAGATAATTTTCAAAATCTTACTAAAAATCAATATTGCTAGTCATAAATATCCCTACAAACCTTTTTCTTTGTTCTTTTTCCCCTCGAATTACAATGTAAATCATAACAAAATTTAGATGTTTACACGGTAATGTAATAATATCATTCATTTTTGGTGAATTTTTTATGTGTGTATGTAGTTTTAGATAATCAGGGGTGATACCTCCCTGGCCTTTCGCCACCTTTAGCGAGAGACAATAAGTTCTGTCTAAAGTCACCTCCGTTTCTCAAATGACATGCGTACCTGTATACATCAAAATCCAAATCCATCCAAAATTACGTTGGAATTATGAGGTTAACAACAAATATTGAAAGCTGATGCAGCAAAACTTGGGAAATTTAAAAAACTTTGGGAGATTAAAACACTCATTGTACCTCCATAATCAATTGTGAGACTGCTTAAATTTTTTTTTTCCAGCAAGAATTAATGATCACATGAACAAATATAGTAGTAAAAAGAGACAGAAGACAAATTGAGATTGATGATACTGACACGCAGCTTTGATGAAGAAGATTTCGACCTAAATTCCGAGATGCTGATGTCTCAAATGAGTGAAGGAGAACGATAATCCATAATAAGAGTATGCAGACGACTCCGAAGGTTGCTTTCCTAGCCATTTTTCTCTGATTGAAAACTCTTAATCTTAACTGCTTGAAATTGATTTCCCCTCAACTCAATCGAGAAAGTGAAAGCAATAATAGAACTCGTGGCACCAAAGCTCAACTCTTCGCGGTAATAAATACACTAATTTACGTACTACTTTATTCAGTTTCACATTCATTTTCCAACGAGTGGTATAATCCCTTCTTACCAGACGTAGCAAACTCATTCATTATCGTGGGCACGTAAGAGTGTCTGACGAAGTCAACTTGACTTAGCAAACTCTTCCTTTGGTAGTCAATCATTACTCCTTTGATTTACCTCCTTCATCTTAGGTGTTTGTGTATCCGGTGGTTCCGGACAATGTAAAACGTTTTCAATAATCCGTTTGGCTGGATGCAAAATGTTTTCCTTAGAGAATTATTTTCTTAGGGAAACATTTTGCATGAAAAGGTCATTTTCTTTACAATTTTACGGTGTTTGGATAACAGTATAAAAATATTTTGAAATAGATTTTTTATTACTTTTAATACTATTAATATGATTTAAAAAGACTAGTAATAATTTAATTTGTATTTTGCAAGTAATTAGAGTCAAGTAGAGATTATTTTGTTTAAAATTAATCCATAAGATAGTGCAATAGTAAAATATGTAAAACTATAGACATATTATTTTGGGATCCAAAATGAAGAGAAAATGAGTGGATAAGAATTAAAACAAAAATCAGATTGGTAAATAAAAGTAGAAAAGCAAGTGCTTAAGGTTAATGTCACTCTTGAACTTTTCAAAAAATAACTTGCACTCATTAAGTCCGTAAGTGATTTTCAGCCAGAGGGAGAAAAATTGGAAAATATTTTCGGTGTTTAGGACCAAGAAAAATTTTGAAAATATTTTCAATCCACAATCACACGGACCCTAAGTTTAAAATATTAAAAAATAACTTTTACAACTTTATAACATAAGCGTAAGTTTCAAAAAGTGTAAAAATTCAGTGCCGTGGATGATGAAATTAACATTACTGTGAGGCTTCATCTTGTTTGGTGAAGTCATTATCCGAACTTTTTGAAAACTAAGACTTTGTAAAAAAAGTCGATCAGAATTTAGAAGCCATTTCGTAGGGAGGAAAGGGTTGGTACCATTGTTATCTAATTAAATAGTTTAAATAGTCAATAAGTCATTTGGCAGTGAGAAATGGTTTTGTACCTATTGTTATTTAATATTTCAGATAGTCAAAAAATCATTCGGTAGTGAGGAAACAGCTGATACATTGAATTTAAAAAAGTACCCTAGTAAAGAAAATTCAGTGGCCCATTTTCGTTATTTTCTATCATAGCGGCATGAATTTATTTTAGAAGACTTTTAAAGGTTTTTTTCCCACTATTTTTCTAGTTTTCCCTACCTCAGTTGTTTTGTTACCAGATGCACAAACGATATTTGTTTCCGTGCATAGTTTTTTTTTTTTTTTGGCCCTCGGGGGGGGGGGGGGGGGGGGAGATAAAATATGAATCTTATGTTCCATAATACTAAAAGTTTTATAACTAGTTTTGTAACTAATAAACATTTTATCATTTTATTGATTTAATTCTATTGATAGCGTTGGAAGGAATATCATTTATAAAAAAATTCACGTTTTCGATAGCCGTCATTGTTATTTAACCTCCGCTACACCCATTTACGCAACACCGTGACCACGACCTTTTTTCAAATTCTTGGTCGATATCAAATTGTTGTTAGTGAGGAAAGGGCCAATACCAATTGTTATCTAAATAGTTCAAAAAGCTGTTTCAAGTTGGCTGTTTGAAGTCTGGAATATTTTTTTCAGTGTGCTGAACCACTATATTTTTGTAGATTGGCACCATAACTGTTCCCATAAAATTTTAAATAAAAGAAAGACTATAAAAAATTATCATTATACATCTGTACATGTACAGTAACAATTTTCAAACAAATTTATGAGGCCTTTAAAACCCACGTAGTCAAACTCATATTTGATGTTCTTACAATCTGAGCTAAAGTCCTTTTAGTTCCATTGGTTTATTTACTTATTTATTTATTTATTTGGAAAAGCAGTCGTATTCGGTTTAATGCTTAAAAATTTAATTAGCTAATTTACATTGGACCTTTTCAATTTATTATTTGTCTTTCTCGGTGCGTTTTATAAAATTTTTGACTTGGTCTGCTAGAAATTGATTCAAAGCCGATTAAATTCGTTCCAAGTTTTTTTTATTACAATTAACAAAGAAATATTATTTCGAAATGTCAGCATGGAGCCAATGGTTCAATCTAATCTAAATTATGATACTTGATTGAGTTCAGGCGACTTAGAGGTCCTTGGTGGCTGGTGACCAGCAAAAAATTCAATAATTGGATACTCTAACTTAGATCCGAACCTTTCAATGTTTTTAACAATAAAAAATAACAAAACAATTATTAAGATTTGCTAGAGATGAAATATTTTTATGCACGCTTTTAATTCTAGAGGACTTGTTATGCTTCCCATTTATCACGGAAAAATTGCAATTTCCGTTCAATTTTTAATGGCTTAACGACCCACCAGAAGAATTGTGTGTTGAGCATCCTTTTAACACGAATTTTCTACTTGAATTTATTTGCATAAGTAATGTTTCAGGACAAAGTTCATTCGAATTTTAGTCATCTCATTTTTACAATTGTATAATTCGAATTTATTTTATCTTATCTTACTACGTATAAAGTCCCAAAAAAAAGTTTGTTGCCTAATGTCACTTTAATGATCTTCTACGATTGCCAATTACATGATATGATATTTACTTTACATGCAAAACAAAAATAGTTTAAATTGTAATTTCCTTAGACAACCACTGCTCTATTTTTAAGTCATCCAAGGAGCGTGCACTAAGCACTAGTTTCATTTAAAGCTGAGGGCTATTTCCAATTACGTCTATGAGCACAGATTTGGGGATATTTCAGCAATTTCCCCAACTTTTCCTGAATTCAGGTAGTGCTGGACTAAATACCAGCATAAATGACAAAAAAAAAAAAAAAAGCGTACACTTTTATTGGAGAAGATTATGTTAGCCGGGTGGCAAATAAATTACGGAATTATATTAATTTCGATTTCGCTTCTAGATAAAGGCTCATGTGCCAAAATTTTTTGCAACTCTATGTGATGACATTTTTCCATTTATGCAATTGTAGTTAATTTATAAGAATAAACTAAGTTTAAATTTCTATATCATAAGATGAGAAAATAGGGTTAAAAAGGGTTTCCAGAGTATGCAATTTTGTTGTTAGATACAAAGTTCAAAGTATACACTGGTTAAATTTTTGAGGTAGGGAAAAACCATAAAATGGAGTAAAGAGCTTTTTATTTTATTTAACATCTCTAATATTCTAATCGAATGATTAAAATAGTGACAAACCATACATTCACTTGGATCCGCTGTATTCTGATCGAATTAGTTTGACCAAAATTTCGAGCAACTTTTTGCTCATTATATAACTTGGACTTCTCTGAACTAAATTTGTGTCACACTATCATTTACTGATGCAGCCCTTTTTAGCGTCTTTTTCCAAATGCAAAGATCCTCTTATGGATGTTGACCTTGTGTGGATTCGAATATGGGTACGCTGCAGATCCAACATAAAAGTAGTTAAACAAATGCAGAAAACCAAATAAAACAAAGGAAATGATAAATTCACTTCCAAAATAACCTCTTTCACTCGCAAAGAGGCCATTTTGACAATGAATTTATCATTTCCCTAAAGAAAATGACACTGCCCTCTTCTTTTTTGCTCTCTTATTTGGGCTTTTTATAAGTACATGAACCACCCTTTCAAGTTTTGTCATAATTGCTGAAGGAATTTTATTGATTAAATATGATCAGTACATGCTTCCAATATGAAATGAAATAAATAAATCAGCACAGTACTTTTTTCAACGCCTATACATGCTTAACTGAATTCATCTTTTTATCATTTCCCTAGTAATTATGAAACAATTATTTGCATGCCAGAGCTCGTTTTGTACTTCTTAATATTTCAAAGAATGGTCGAGAAATGTGGAGCTCGAAGGGAGCCGGGCGATAACTAGCCTGAGAGTGCATCATCCAAAGCAAAAATTATGAACAAACCAACGAAGAAACATAAATTACATTTGCCCTCTCCTACGTTTGATTCAAGTTTATAATTATATAAAGTGATGTGCGCGCAAAATCCGCTCCAATGACCACGGAACCAAATTAAGAGCAAGGGTATAATAATTAAGAAGAACAGTCCACATCTTCTGTCTAATTTTTTTATATTTAATATAAAATTACGATGTATCAATATAAAATCATATAAAACTATGTTGTTTTATTTATTGATACGATATAATTTTGCAAAAATACGATATATCATCGTGTTAGACACAGTTGAACATTAAAAAAATAAAACAGAGAATCTGATTCAGAGAAGAAGGGCTATTATACTTGAAAAGACGAAAAGCTGACGTAGTAGCTTTTGAACATAAACTTTAATAAGTAATAAGCTATTAATAGTACACAACCTTAAAATTATCAATCGATCAAACATTTTATATGTTTAAAATACACGATGCGAGCCGTTATAAACAATATGAGAGAAGGATACATAGAGAGCATGATACTTACAGGCTACCAGATGGAGGACTCAATGTTAGCAAAAATTTTCGAGCAGCTGACATCTCAACAAATGGGAGAGAACAATGATCCACAACAAAAGGATTTAGACGACTCCAAAGGCAGTTGTCCTCTCCATTATTCTGTCTTGATTATTCATGCATTAAATTGTGTCTCCAGCTTCTCCTTTTATACATAATGAAGCATACATGCCTACTTGTTATTCGTTAATCCCACACACAAGTAAAAGCTACTTTTTCTTTCTTCTTTTTCACACATTCGGCAGAAATTGGAATAGAGTCTTGGCTCTTGAGGGTAGATACAATTATTTCAAAGTCATGCCTGCGTGTACGACTTTTTCATCGATGAAGCAACACATGACCGGAGCAAAGAAATAATACTAATTTTCTGATTAACCTCTTATGCTTTCATACTTACCATGTGCCAATTGATTCTGGATAAAGGCTCACATGCCAAGTTCTTTTGCAACTCTACGAGTTCCCATGTTGATATTTTTCCATATATGCAATTATAGTTGATTTAAAAGAATAAAGTAAGCTTAACTTTCTATATGATAAAATGAAAAAATATGGTTAAAGGGTTTCGAGAATATGCAATTCTGTTCCTGAAATAAGCAGATTAAATTACACGGAGATACAAATTTCAAAGAACACACTGATTAAATTTTCTAGGCGGGGAAAAATATCCATATAATAGAGTAAAGATCTTCATTAATTCATTTAATTTCTCTAATCTTCTGTTGAATAATTAAGATAATGACAAACCACGATTTGGTTTAGATTCATTTGGATCCACTGTATTCAGATCGAATTAAAAGACCAAAATTTTGTGCAAGTTTTTGTTCAGCACCAAATCTAAGCTTTGAAATGAATATAAAAAATTGACATTTATATAACTCGGACTTCTGTAGTAAATTGCATATATTGGACTTTTATTCACTGATGCAGATGTTTTTTCCCTTTCCAAATGCATGGATCCCCCCTATGGATGTGGACCTTGAGGGGAGCCGGACACGGTTACGCTGCACATCCAACATGAAAAAATTTAAACAAATGTAAAAACCAATAAAACAAGGAAATTGATAAATTCACTTCCAAACTAACCTCCCCTTTCGAGTTTTATCATAATTTCTTAAGGAATTCTGTTAATTACATATAATTAGCTCATTCTTTCAATATAAGACGAAGTAAATAAATCTCCACGGTACTGTACTCTTATTAGAAACTCTTCCTGCAAGCTTTTTTCAACCACTATGTTTAAGTTAAAAGAATTCATCTTTCTATCATTTCCGTAATAATTATGAGACAGTTAAGAATACATTAATAAATGAGTATTAAAAGAAAATTAAATAAAAGGGGTGATATACCTCCCAGGCGTTTGGCCTTGTGCCGTGATAGACGTTAAGCTCCTTCTATAGTCACCACCATTTCTAAAAAAATTCACATGCCTGTGTAAGCAAAAGCGAAATCCATCCAAAAATCACATGACATCAATTTTTCGTAAATAAATGAATCAATAATTACGAGAAAAATATATTACAACAATTAAAAAGATCCAACAAGACCAACTGAGATTGATAGTACTGACATGCAGCTTTGATCAAGAAGATTTCGAGCTAGTTTCCGAACCGCTGGTGTCTCACATGTGCATGAGAGAATGATGATCCACAATAAAAGTGTGCAGATGACTCCAAAGGTTGCTGTCCTAGCCGTTTTAATTTTCTCTGATCTACTGCTCTTTTGAGTCTTAATTGCTTGAAATTGGGTCTCTACCATATGAGATGTGGCCTCACTCCTTTTTTTTTTGGTCCTTATATTTAAATACACTAGTTCACTACTATTTAGTCACAAAAAAGAAATTTTTTTTCAAACGTGCTATATAACCCCAGCTACATAATTGAAGTCAATTGGGGCGAAATTACTCCTTTGATTTTCCAATCTTCTTTGGTGAGCAGTCATTGTTCATACCTCTTTTTCTGTTCTTGTTTCTCTCTTTTTTCAAAAGCTATGACTTCTCCTATTTGCCTAGAGAAATACTCAGCCAGAATTTGTAAATCATTTGGCATGAGGAAAGTGTTTGTGCTAATTTTCAATTAAATAGTTCAAAAAGTCAATTCCGTTCAAGTTGACTCTCTGAATCTTGAATTTATTTGATGTGTTAACTTGACGTGTTATAACTCATGGTAGTCTAAATGTTGTTTATAAACCAAAATATGGACATATAAATCATTGCCTAAATATAACCTTCGTTAATGGAGCCAACGGTGTAATCTAATTAACCTTAAATATGGAACTGACCAAGTTGCGCCAAGTGGTGCTTAAACTATTAAACTTTTTGCGTTTGGACATTAAACTATTTGTGTTGAAAATTTAGTGGTTGAACATTTTAAAGTGACGATTTTTGGTTGCTTCATCAATGTTTGGTTATTTCATCTTTTTCAGTCGTAAATATGTTGTATTTTGAGGGATACAAGCGTCCAAAAATATTAGTGCATAGCTAATGTTGTCAAATCGTCCATTGCATCTTGCATTGTTGCGTTCGTATGAAATCCATAACTAGTTTTGTCAAAATTAGCCAACTAATGACCAAACCTGAGAAAATCATTTCGACTCGACCATTCAAATTCTTAGACTTGACCATTTGAGGGTGAATTTTGATAAACTGGTTGTGGATTTGGTACATAAAAAATGGAATTTGGAGATGATATGCGACTGAAAAGGCTCAATGAATGTGGTTGCTAGTGGTGGAAGTGGGGAGATTCTTAAGTAGACCGGGTCCACGGTTTCACTTGTAGACCTTACAATTTAAGAGCGTCAAGTAAGCAAAATAATATATGCCGACGTAAAAAAAATGATGTAAAATGATTTAAAGATGCTTATGCAGCTTTATTTTAAACCATACAGTCTACAGGTGAGACCATGAATCGGATCCATTTAAAAATTTTCTCCAAAGATGGCATCGGTGACAACTGTGACTTTAATGACAACTTTATCCCTTAAAATACTACACCTCAACAATTGAAATTAACATTTTAAAAAAACAACACAGGAGCAACAAGAGGCCTCCTAGTTTAATTATCCCCTTCCCTTAAGTTCCCTTCTTATAATAGAATAGGATTTCTAAAAAAATAGAAAAAAACTACCAGAAATTTACATTTTAAAAAGTTCAATGGCCAATTTTTTTTTAAATAATTCAATGGCGAATATGCAAAAAATTTAATAGTTTATACATCATTGGTGCAATTTGCTCAATCGAATTTGATTGAGTTCAGGCAACTTAGCCAGGTTCTTAGAAATCCCGGGTGATTGAATTGGAAACTCTAACTTAGATCTGGTCCTTTCCATGTTTCTAAAAATAAATTCAACAATACAAATATGGAAATGTGCTAGCGGTAAAATATCTTTATGTATTTTTTTTTTCATTTTCGAGGACTGGTTATGCTTCCTATGTGTAGATACTATTAGCGACCGGTCTCCACATCACCTCAGGTCAAATGACACTTCGATATACCTTGACTTCTTGAGAACCGAGCTGTTCCTAAAGTGGGCTAATGAAATAGCTGTTGAGCTACTAGGACAATGTGATTTAAATATATTAATGTGATAGTTCTAACATCTAACACGCACACTTTATAATCTGACACAGCTAACCTATGTTTCCTAGTTGTCACACTATTGTATGCCTTTCCATGGTTTTCCCTCTTCCTAATCACTATATAAATTCAACACATTCTCATTTATAAGGTAAGCTCACTATATTCTCTTAAGCCTCTCGATCTATTCTTCTTATCTGAGTAACTGATTTAAACATTGGAGACATATCGGGAGAAAAGCTCCCACGTGTTTCTGGCATTTGCTATGTCACATGTCTACTTGTCCATCCAGCTCAGCTCTTTTAAAGAAGTGACAAGTTCGAGCATATCACTATGTATCTTGGAAATGTTACAATTCTCGCCTTTTATTTATTAGAAGCATTAGTAGAAGAATTTTAAAAGTCTGTATGCACGAAAGAATTTTAATTTATTTAATATGCATGCATGGAAAAATTTTTAAACGGACTCGGTTCACAGTCTCATTCATTGCAAGAATAAGGACCTTTTGAGGCATTTAAAAACGTCACTTTAAGCTACATTTTGGGGCGTTTTCTCTTTTGAGGCGCTCTCCAAAAATGCGGTACAAGCCCTCGGTTTGGAAAAGGTTTGATACATTTTTTAGTGTCACAACAAATGAATTCAAGGCACTTCAAAATGCCCTAATAGAAGTTTTCACGAGACTAGTTTACTGTCTTTAGAAAGTTCTAATATGATATTCTTTCGCGCCTCAATTATATATCTATTGGGGAGCTTCTTAATGCCTTTTTAATAAGTTTAGCAAACATTTAAAATTGTCATATGAGCTTAATCTATTAAGGCATTTTATTGGATTCTTTATATCCATCTTTCATGACACTTTAAAGTGCCAGGAAAGCTGTATTTTTGGGGCATTTATTAATGCATCTTTTATAAGTTTTGAAGGCATTTAAAAGTGTCATATTATTAATCTATCAAGGCATTTTGCAAGGTTGTGATATGTCCATCAATCGTGACACTTATAGTGTCAGGATAGCTATCATGTGGATGCATTTTTACAATTATTTGGGGTCACTTTTAAGCGTCATAATGAGCCTATTTTAGGTCATTTTTTCTTTTAAATATCAAATGCACTCATCTATACTTTTCGTATTGTTGAATAAGACCATTATTTTTTGGTCATAGACACAATTACAATTTTCCATTCAAAGCATCTGAAGAAAAAAATAATCGAATTCAAGTAATCAACTGACTAACTAAAAGGCATTGTACAAAATATCTAATACAACATCCATCTCTTTAAATTCCAACAAAAGTAGAGGTACCAAATTAGAAATTTCAATAATATCCTCAAAAATAATCATCAACATCCAAAACAAAAGTTAAAAGGGACCAAAATACTACAAATGACATTAGTGCAAATGTTATCTTGCATTCCAACTAAGGATTCAGCCAAAAGAACTCCTAATAAAGAATCCAACAACACCATGATGAAAGAATGAATAATCAAGTTTCATATATCTTAACCTGTAAGATTAGTACATTAAGTTACAATACTACTAATAATCTAACACATGTTTCAAGAATTGTAATTGTTAATCCAAAATTAAATACTAAAAGATATTAAAACCTTGTTAAAAATGTACCAGTTTAGATGACCAAGTGATGGGTGCACTAAGTGCATCACCAATTGTGATCATTGGCTTATAAGGCCTAATCAATTGCTCTTCTCTCTTTCCCACGACTTGCACAAGTATTTCAAACCAACCGGAACCCAGTTGATGTCCTCCAACAACTTTGGATGATCAATTCCTTGAAAACATCCAAATGCAACGATCTTTGATTGGTCAAATAAGATGGATAAAACTAACTAATTTCCTTCCTAAAATAGAAAACAAAATCACTTGCTTAGCTTTGACTGGATTTTTAAAAAAAATTTTGGCAAAATTTCTCTTATATTTTGAACATTTTTTCAAAATTTTCAGCATCAAATATCTATAAACATAACTTTTTCAAGTACAAACAAATATTGTCACATTCAAATAGCCATAATATTGAATTTGTTATCATGAAGTTCATTGAATTGTAATCATGAATTCAAATAGCCACAATATTATCATATTCAAATATTAGAATATGATGCCATCATTTTTGCTACACTAACAGGTACTACTATCATCCTCTACTGAACAAAAAGTAAAAAACAAGCAATCAAGTGATGAATGTTAAAAACCAGCAATCAAGTAATGAACGACTATTCTTCCCAGGATTTACAGTTGATTAGAGAAGATAGTATGCAATTTATCTCCTAAAAGACAATGGAACAAGGCTTCTCGTTTAACCATCATACCCATGTCATATGAAAAGTTAAGCAGCTTGACAAAGTCTTATTCGACTAATTAGATTAGAAAACCAAGATGTATAAATGGATTATAGAGCATGTCATACATCAACGACCCTAAGAAATAATAGACTATCATAAAATGTTTTCCTTTTACAAGACAAAGTGAATATCTTCAAATGACACTGACTTAAAAGTCAACACCCAAATACAAATTAACTTCTCAAATCCAAGCCTCAAAAAACGTATGTCATCTGGCCTAATCTTTGAGAATTATTATATTACCTAATCTTTGGACAAGTTGAAGTTGAAAAATAAGTGCCACAAGGTTTTTTCGACCATGTAATCTGGCCAAGAAACTTTTAATTGACTTCACTTTAATTTAAGTTCAAAATCTGCTTGTCAATAACTAAAATCACTAAATGGTTTTAACTGCTAAAGTTCTTTTTTCTTCTAAATAGATGGAACTAATAACAACAAAATGCCATTCAACATGCACAAAAACAAAAACAATATTAACTAGAAATGCAGAAGATCTTAGTATCCCAAAATTTCAAAGGTTTTCCAACCATTCATCGGGCCAAATAAGTGTTCATTTTAGTGCACCAAATAAACTGACTAGTATTACTACCCCCAACTCTTTTGCAAGCTTTTGCATTCTAAAAAGCACACGTGCATAAAATATTGTATAAGAAATGCCAATGAAATGTGATGCAAAGAAATCATCTTCCAGAAAAAACAAGTTGCACTATAAACTAAAAAAACACAAAGAGGAAGCAATAAAAAAAGGACAAAAACAAATAGATTTTTTACCTTAGAATTGTTTTATGTTCCAGTAAAACAAATGCAATCTAATAATAGCCAACAATGAATGCATCAAAAAGTAATTGAAACTTCTTCACCATGTTTCACAAAAAAACAATTGAAAAAGCCAACAATGAATACATCAAAAAGTAATTGAAATTTCAAGTTTGATTAAGAACAGCTGGCCTTTTATTTGGAGTTGTAAATTCCATAATTGAGGAGGTCTATTTGTATGAGAATGACAGTATCACTCTTCTGGTGAGCAGCTCTAACCAATCTGTAGTTAAGAACAATCCTCAAATAAAAATCAATATTTGATAAAGGTTTAATTTTTCCTAAGCAAAGCAAGCAATTAAAGAAAGATCACAATAGAAGCACATTAAAATAATAGGTATGAGCAACACAAGCAGGCAGTGTTTGACCATAATGCTAGAAATCTCGTAATCTATCAACACAATGAGCTATTAATGCCTATTCATTCCATGCATGGTAAATGTGAATCTTTAAGAGAGATGTTCATATCTTGTTGTGGATCCAAATTCAAAATTTTTCATGTGAGACAATTTAGTTAAATCCAAAACATTGTTGATGATAGATTTTCAACGCAAGAAACATATAATAACTGATGGCTATAGGAGCAAGTGGTGGCAGTCATTTTATATTCAAGTGAAGATCAACTGTAAAGTTCAAACTCTTAACTCATGCATGATGGTTGGTGCAAGATTAGATAGAGATAAACAAAAAAGAAAAAAATAGAATTTTATCAACTTAATTAAAGTCTTGCATATAGCCAAAATAATACTATAATAAAACCCTTGTCTACCATTATTTTACTTTCTATTAGCTCTTCAAGAATCAAGACCTTGTCTTGGCCTTTTTTTTTTTTTGGTCAAAATGTGAAAACAGTGGCATTCCAGGGTGGCTTTAAGTGGTGATGAGCTCAAAAGTTGACTTGAACATCTCTCATTATCTCTCTCTTTATATATGCTGTTTTGATTTCTCGGGAGATCAGCTTAGGATTATCAATACAAAATTATAAAAATACAATAAAAAATACTTTTCTAGCATTACTATAAACTAGAGAACATACTATTTCCTTATTATAATTGAAGAATATCTCATTTTGTCAATTGAGATGGCTACAAGGATCTTTATGTTCACAAATGTCATGTAATTATTTTGGCATAAAAGGGGCAAACTTGGTTCATGAGGCTCTGACCATACACAAGGCCTAAGAAAACTCAGTGTAAACCGTACACAACCTTTCCCTATCATGCAGCCAAAGAATCCCTATGCTTTGAAACTTTAATCTCCCAAATTAAGGTTCTCTTTCTTATCCATCTCTAAGTTTCATTCCTTGGCATTACATTGACCAGACTTACTCTTAACCATCTTGAGATATAATATCTAATTTTCAAAATATATAGACATAGGGGTTTTACAATATTTCTAAACAAATAAAAAATTGAAGTAATCAAGCTCACTAACAAATATTATCTTGAAAAGAAAATTATAAATCAACAACCATGTCTTTGAAAAATAATTAAAAACATGTCAATCAAGCTAGCAAATACCTTGAAGGGTTTTGGGTTCTTGAGTTTTTCAGATAATTAAAGAAAAATCCCTAAAAAGCTGAAATCAAAACCCCAATATTGAGGAACAACTCAACCCCGAAAAAGCGAATGACGAAGACGAGACCCTATCAGGCTCTGCTACATGGCCTGCGAAGAAAATGAAGGATTTGGTGAATAGGAGTCATGGCTGCACAAGAGCATGCGGAGAAATCGGTGATAAAGCCTGTGGGCTCAAATGGGTTTAGGCCATCGAGTGGAGGTAGGAACAGTTGTGGTTGGTAGGTAGAGGTGGGGAGAGTGGTGGCCGAGAGGTGGAGGTGGGGACTATGGTGGTGGGAAGGGGAGATTTGGGGAGCTTTGTGGGAAGGAGTAGATTTGGAGATATTGGAGGGCAGAGAGGCATAGTTAGGCGCCTTAATGAGTTTTGCCAAAACTTTGACTATTGTGTTTATTGCCTTAGTTAGGTGCTAACTTCCTTTCTTTTTTTTTTTTTTTTGGCTCAAGGCGTTTGCAGAGAAATATCTCCAATATGACTTTCCTAACACTTTTTAAAAAAACGCCTTTATAGTAGTGTCACTAAAACATGATTTTGCTGTAGTGATTTGTGAATTTTGTGATTTCAAATAAAGATACATAAGCAACCTTACGTCATTTTACATCATTAGTGTTGCGTCCTTAAAAAATCGTGGGTAAAGAGGGTACTAGTGGGGTCGTTGACTGTCGTGTCCAAAAAGACGGTCCAATCTCGGTGACCCTTTCGAAAATAAAGGTTTTTAAAAAAACCGTGCGTGTGTGAAATATCAAATTTTAGTAGAAAAGTGTATTTTAAGAAAAATGGTATTTTTAAAAGAAAATAAGGCCGGGACTAAAAGTGTGACAGATTTGGCCAAATAATTTGAAAAAGGGTTTTATTTTAAAAAATAGAGTCGCCACTTGGTACCGAGTTGGGGTATACCAAGTCACCCGAAAAATTGTTTAACAAAACAAAACAAAAATTTTTAGAAAAATATTTTAAAACCCTTTTCCGACTCCAGTCTACGAAAAACGAGAGAAAAAGGTCTGGGAGTCACATTTGAAGAAAGGGAAGGCAAAGACTCACGCCTAAGGCACCCTTTCTACCTAATCGAGGCTAGTTGCGAGGTTTAATCAAACTTTCCTAAGTTAACCCTAAAATCTATCGCGTTTTGGATGTATCTAAATGAATACAAATCCTGAATCTAAATGTGAGTATCGGGAGGGTCGCAATGTTCCGTTGAGACTTGGTCGAAATTATCGCATTTATTGCAAAACTCGAGTCGAGACCTCGAGAGAGTCACGAGTTTTTATGCAAAATGTGATGCAAAAGAAAATAATAGATAATAAGTGATTAGAAAGAAGGTAGGGTATGCAACATGACGGGTACAGGAGACTAATATCTCGTGACTGAATGTTTCTACTCACGGAGGGGGGAACGGCCTGTACGCCACCGCTTCCACGTGAGTAGGCGACTATTTCTAGTCGGAATCACACAAATGTCCTAAAGTTCTAAGTGAATGCAACCTAGATGTTATGCATTTTAAAAATGTGTTAAAATAATAATAATAATAATAATAATAATAATAATAATAATAATCATGCCAAATAGAAAAGAAAACTAAAAGTGTGTGAAGTGGGATGTAAAATGCACACGAATGCACCTAATACTAAAATGTCCTAAGGTCTAGCATTGGACTAGTCCGTTCTAAAAATCCTACTAGCGTTGGACTAGCGGGAAAAGAATGAAGCCACAACTATCGTTGGACTAGTGTGGTGACGGAATACTCATAAATCATGAATTAAATATTAAAGCATGAATTAAAAGTAAAATTAAACATATAAAAACATATGAGATCACATAGGAGCACATAACACATAAGCATAATATTCTAGATGCAAAAATTTTAAGAAAAGCGGTAAAAGAAATAAATACATAAGCACGCAAAAGCAAATAAATCCTAATTATTACACCGGGGGGCTTGATTTACAATTTAAGGGGGGAAATTAAAAATGCCCTATCTATTACACTTTCTATCTAATTACACAATTTTTGCTAAAATACAAGAAAAATAATCTAACTATTACATTGACTAGCTAAATACAAGAATATTACATTTTTCATAAAAATAATAAAATTTAAAATTAAATAACACAAAATAAATAAATACGCAAAAAGTGCATACAATAAGAAATGCATAAAAAAATGCATAAAATATCACATTAGAACACGTTGGAGCACATAAAGGAAAAATAATGAAAGATCGAGATACCTCTTTGAATACCCAGTACTAATACTAATCAAAATGAACAAACAAAGTCAAGGCACCTCGATATAAACAAACAAAACCTAAAATATATAACTATTGATGAATTGAGATAAAAAAATGAATTCTAGTAACTAAAGAGCTAACATGAAATTCTATAAAATTCGAGAGATACAACTAAAAATTTGCATAAGTCTAAAGGGTACAATTGCACAAATTTAAGTAATTCGGGGGGACAAAATATAATTTCTAGTAGCCACTAGAACTTAATTATTATTAGTCAAGATTTAATTGGAAGAAACTAAAAGTAAGGGGGGTTAATAAAAAAATTATGAGGACCTAATTGCATACCATATAACAATTTCAGAGCCAATTGAAAGTATGTAACAAAACAAAAATTTTAATTAAAATGCTTGCCTATTATAAAATAATCCAAAAGACAAAATATTAACTAAATAACACTAAACTAATGAACCAAATTATCTCCTCGGCCTCTCATCTCTTCGGTCTCTCTTCGGTTCGGTCTCTTTCTTCGGCCTCTCCTCTCTTCGGTCTCTTTCCTTGGTCTCTCTCTTCGGCCTCTCCTCTCTTCGGTCTCTCCTCTCTTTTTTTTTCTTTTCCTTCTTCACTCCCTTTTCCTTTCTCTAGTTTCCCTTTACGCTTCTCTGTTTCTTTGTGTTTTCTCCAATTTCACTTCTCCAGCTCTCTTTCAGTCGATTTTTAGTCTTTGTTCTCCCCTCAATTTCTCTGCATCTCACTCCCTGATTTCTTCTCCCACTCTAATTCCCGTTCTCCTCTCTTTCATTTTCTTTCTTTCTGGCTTTCATTCTTCTTCTCGAGCCTAATTTCTTTCTCTCTTCTCTCTGTTTCTCCATTCTTCCCCTTTCTATTTCTTTTCTCTCCCCTGATTCCCTCCTTCTCCGACTTCTATCTCTCTGTCTGTTCTCACTCTCTCTTCTCTGTTCCAGAAGCGGTCTAGGGGGAATTTGGACTACTGGTCTCGTTGCTGTCTGATGATTATGAGGTGGTGAGTGCAGCGAATTAATAATTTGGGGTTGGATTTTGTGGGAATCGATGATGATCGGGGGTTTGTTTGAGGCGTGTGGTGGTCAATTGGGTTCTTGGGTAATCAATGGGTAGTTGCGGGTGAAGGAGGAGATGGTGATTAGGGCGACAGTGGTGGCTTAGGGCTTTGGGTTTTCATTGTGGTGAGTAGTGGTTTGCTGCTGCAGATTGTGAAACTGTGTTGTTACAGGTGGTGCCGGCGTCATTTAATTCAATTATTATTGTTGTTTTGTTGTCATTTTGCAGGCAATTTTGGGTTGAATTTCACACAATTGGGGCTGATTGGTGCTGAGGTACTTACGGTGGTGGTGAGTGGTGGAAGAAAAAGGGCTGCTGTGGTGAATGAAATGCGTTTTAACTGGTTTGTTGGTGATGTTGAAAGGAGATGGGAAGACTGATTTGAACTGTTATGTTGCTTTTCATTGCAAGGGAGATGACTGTTATTTGGTTGTTTTGGTGGGTAGGCCAGTGTGGTGACGAATTCGGCAGCTATGGAGGGAATTGGGCTTGTGATTCTTGGCTTGTCTGTGTAACTATTGGGGTTGTTTTTATCGTGAATTGTAGGCAATTGGAGCCGATAGTTTAAGGATTAGTGAATTGGTGAATAGTTGTGTAATTTTTGCAGAATCTGTGTTTGTAGTTTTCTTGCTGTTTCCTGTGCAGGTTATTTGGGTCAAAGAGGTGGCGATGGGCTGTGTGTAAGGCAGTTGCAGGGTGGAGGTTTGTGGTGAAATTGGAGGTTATTGGTGGTCTTCGATGGAGGTTCGGTGGAAGAGGGACGATGAAAGAAAAACTTGTGAGAAGAAAGAAACGAACCCCAAAAAAAAAAAAGTAAACCCAGGAGCAAGAACAGAAAACAGGAACGACATTGAAGAAATATCTAGAATAAAAACTCAATCCAAAATTCTAAATAATAAATACAAACATAATTAACTTCATCTAATGAAAAGAAAATGGATTAAAACAAATATGAAAGAAAATAAGGAATTACCTTTTCTTGAGATTGGAACTTAATTTGGTGATGAAGATGAATCTGATGATGAGATGAACAGTAACTCCATTTCTTGAGAGAAACGGTAGATAGTGATGAACAGTAGATGAAAATGGAGATGACGGCTAGTATGTGTTTTTAGGTGAATAATGTGTATTTTTATCTTTAATCACAAAACGTAAAGTGTTTGTAGGGTTTTCCTTTTTTTCTTTTTTTTTCTGCTGATTAAGAAAGGGTATTTATAGACCATTTGTCTTGTTGGCCAAGAATGCTATAAAATGACGGAAACGGCTACGGTATTAAAAATGTTAATTTTATTAAAAAATATTTTTTAACCCCAAAATTTAAAAATTAATACAAAGAATCTGACAACAATCTCTAAATTTTTTTTAAAAAAATTCACAATAGATTTCAAAATAAAAAAAAACTAGAGCTCAAAACTGATAAAAATGTGCTCAGGGTGTAAAATGACGATTTTGCCCCTAGACAATGAAAATATACAAAAAATAGATATTAGGCTAAAAAAATTATCAAAAAATTAAAAATAAGCTTGAAACATTAGAAAATGCCTTTTTGACTCAAAATTTGACAAAAAATTAATTTAAGCTGTAAAATGACGATTTTGCCCTCGGACAATGAAAATTCATAGAAAAATAGTTGTTGTCCTAAAAAAATTATCAAAAATTACAAATAAGCTTAAAACCCTAGAAAACGCATTTTTTACTCAAAATTGGTGAAAAATGAAATTAAACCGTCAAATGACGATTTTGTTCTTGGGCAATGAAAATTCACAGAAAAATAGTAATCGCCTTTGAAAAAATCAAGAAAATTCAGAAACATGCTTAAAGAATTAGAAAAATAAATTTGGAACTTAAAAATGAGCTAAAGTGGTATTCGCGAAGCGAAATTACGATTTTACCCTTATGTTGGTACAAATATAAAGAATACCAATTAAATCCAGAAAAATCATAAGAAATTAACAAATTCACATAAAAGTAAAAATATGAATTTAAAACCCCCAAAAGCTAATAGAAAAATATTTACAGATAAAATTACTATTTTGCCCCCAAATTATTGAAAAATTAAAATTTGTCCGAAAAAGTGCAAACATGCCCTTCCAATGTTTGAAAATAAATGGTGTGTTAAAATTTGGTATCTACAATTAGCATATATCAATTTGCTTACTTAGCACTCCTTTAAATCATAAGGTCCACAGACATGCATCACTTTGCTTGTCTAGCACTCTTTTAAATCACAAGATGCACAGGTGAAACCGTGGATCTGGTCCACATAAAAATCTCCCATGCATGCTATTCGATGGGGTAGAGTTGTCAATTTCATTTGCAAAATCCACCAAGGATTTAGAAGATGTATGTTGCGCTTATACAAATTTACTGTGAACAAGCATCATGTTAATTTTATTATCCTAATTAACAAACTTTGAAGTTTAAACAGGCAAAAATGGGGGCTCATGAAATAGTTACAGTTTCCAAATATACTATTACAATCAGGGAATTCAACATTTATTTTGAGAAACAATTGTTTCGTACATTGTAGACATTATTAGAGCCCCAAACATTTATACTTCGCACCTGCTTTCTTGATTTCATCAAGAATGTAAGAAAGTATCAGCGTTCTACTTTCATTTTTCACCTCTTGCTAGAGCTAGTTTCCACATTTTTATATTTCAATGAATGGTCGAGAAATGTGGAGATCGAGGGGAGCCGGGTGGATTTACCCTGCGATGGCATCATCAAAAACAAAAGTTATGAACAAATCAATGAAGAAACATAAACTCAGTTACCTTCACCTATGTTTAATTCAAGTGCATTATTATACATTGTGTGCTCAAAGTCCGCTCCAATGACCAAGAAACCAAATTAAGAGCAAGGATATAAAACCTAAAAAAGAAGGCTATTATATTAAAGACGCGAAAAGCTGACTTGATAACTTTTGAACATATACTTTAAGCTCAAAATACTTAAACATAAGCTATTACTCATGGTCAACCTTGAATATTATCAATCAATCAAACGCTTTTATGTGTTTAACATATAAGATGCGAGCTGTTATATTATAAACAATACATTGAGAATATGATACTCACTTGCTACAAGTTGGAGGACTAAATGTTAGCAAGAATTTTTGACTAGCTGATATCTCAAACAAATGGGAGAAAACGATGATCCACAACAAAAGAATGCAGAAGACTCCAAAGGTAGTTGTCCTACCCATTATTCTATCTTGATTATTCTTGCATTAAATTGTATCCCTAATTTCTCCTTTTATACGCAATGAAGCACACGTGCCTATTTTGTTACTTGTTGACCCCATACACAAGTAAAAATGCTACTTCTTCTTTCTTCTTTTTTCACACCTTTGGCAGAAATTAAGTCTTGGCTCTTGAGGGTTGATACAAGTATTTCAATGTCATGCCTACGTGTATGACTTTTTCATCCGTGACGCAGCACATAATTGGAGCAAAGGCGACTTTGAATTTTTCTTTCATGATTGTGTTTTGAAGATGTGTGTTAACTTAGTCAAGTAAACGGTGAGTTTTATAAAATATAGTAACCATTGTTATCAGTGGCGGAGTTAGGAATTTTTTTAGGGGTGGATAAAACAAGTAGGTAAGAAATGTTAGGTTCAAATCTAACTTAAAAACAGAATAGTTTAGGAGGCATAGATGATTTTTTATTAATTTTTAGGGGGGACATAATTGATATTTTGTTAATTTTTAAGGGGGCAAAATATAATAATACAAAAATTTTTACTTACAAAAAGTTTTTTTTATTAAGTTGGAGAGGGGACGCTGCCCCCCGGCCCGCCCCCCTCCCTTCCGCCCTTGATTGTTATGAAAAGTTTAATTTTGGTTGACTAGCAGCACATTTAGTCGAAAACATGAATACGAGAATGACATTCATTCAGTTAATGCTGAAGTGGCGCAATAACATTATTAAATTTTACTATTTTATTAATAAAATTACTATTTCATAATCAACTTTGCCACTTTTCTTACAAAGATTACAACTAATTTCTCCCCATTCAAAAATTCAAGACTCAGATCTCCTTCCTAGCTCCTATGTTATAACATAAGAAATGGTCATTTTGACACACACACAGATTTTATCTATATATATATAAAAGCATGTAGGATCTTAAGTGATTTAACAATTAATGTATTTTCTAAAATACCCTTATCTTTAAAGTTGTAGTAATATTACAAAAAAGGATATTAATGGAACTACAAAAAATAGATTAATTAAATCCTAATCAAACTGAACCTCTTTAAAAGTCTTTCAAACCTTTTATAAGTACAAATTTAAATTAAATCCTAAAAAATTTATACTTATCTGTTAGTATAAAATTTATATTTTCTTCTTTAATACTTTTAATTAATTTTTATATAAATTTAAATTTCAAAATCTACAACAAAATTAAAACCAAATAAGTAATTCAGAAAAAAGGATTAATTAAATCCTTATCAAACTCAACCTCTTTAAAAGTCTTTTAAACCTTTTATAAGCACAAATAAAATTAGATCCTACAAAAATATATAATTATCTGTTAGTATTAAAATTTATATTTTCTTCTTTAATACTTTTAATGAATTTGTATATAAATTTAAATTTCAAAATCTACAACAAAATTAAAGCAAAAAAAGTCACGTAGCAAAAATAAATAAATTACCAAGACAGAAAGAGAAATCAATATTTAAATATTTATAATTTTATATTTTTAAATAAGTTTATATTCTTAAATTTAATTTTAATTGCAAATATTTATTTAATTCTAAGTGTTATTGGTTTTTTAGTATTTAATGTATTTTTCAAAAAGGCTTTATTTTTTAGTCTAATCACATTAAGAATGGACATTTATGAAAATACAAACACTTAGATTAATAAGGTTCTAATGAAACTCAACATTCCTTCAATAATTATTTGAGTCTTTCACAGTAAGTTTAATTTAGTTTTAAATTAATAAGAAAATGCAAAAAATATATAGAAAAGAAATAAAAGTCCTTCTCACAAATAAAATTAGAAAGGAATTTAATGCAAAATTGGAAAACTACCTATTTTGCATCAATTTAAAAATCATTATTGTAATAAAAAACTTTGCATTGCCTAAAAGAATATTATATTTAGTAATAATACTATGGCTGATTCAGAATTTTTAAAAGTTATAGGAGTAGGAGCTAACCAAGTATGCAATGGGTTAGAACGTGGAAACTTTTCTTCTTTTTATTTTTTTTTTGTGAAATTATTTTTATGTTTATTGTAGTTATTATTTACAGGTAAATGACTAAACTGGACACATCTTTGGCTTTAAATTCACACAAAAAATCCAAATTTAAATTAGAAAAATACAAATTATACATTGCGAGTACAAAATTAGATAGAGAAAACCACACCTTATTAAATCAAAATTAATAAAAAAATTACAAGAAAGGAACATTTAAATATTTCCTATCTAACCTTTTCTTTTTAATTTAATGGATAATTTCTTGATTAGGTAGGACCATTTGTTTAATTTATTTTTCATATTAAAATAAAATTAATATCTTAATTTTTAATTTTTATTCAAAAATTATTCTTAGACATTATATAGTAAATTCAATTCAATTATCAACTTGAACTAATTAGCTGCATATTATTAAAAATGAATATTGTGTTACCTTACTTTAAAATGCCACGAAAGTATATAGCATAGTAGGAGGGAAAATGAAAAACGTTATGTTTAATTCACTACATGAACTTGAAAATCATAATACAAAATTAGTTAATCAAAATTCTGAACTTTTGAATATCATTAAAATTTAAATTTAAAAGATGTAGTAGTTAGTAAATTAAATTTGAAATCATAAAATTAAAAATAAAATCACTCTATCGTGCATTAAGCAACATGAGTTTATAAAAAAAAAGATTTATTTTCAAACAAACATAAAATGCCAATCTCATTTTTTTAGATCCTAACTTTAATTGAAAATATCAAAAATTACACTATTTTACCTTGAATTCATTTAACATTATTATTTTGTTGCCTTTTTTACTATGATTTCATTTATAGAATTAAAAAATAACAACTTTAACATATTAAATTCAAAACAAACACTAACTATTATTACACTATCTTACAAAAATAGTAAAATACCATATACCATGGACTAAGAGACGAGAAAGTTTTTTTAAAATTAATTTTGATTGAAGAAACTTGGACAATACCTAAGTTGAATACAGAAGACATGCCCAAAATGGTTAGATTTAGAATTTAGGTGAATTATTTGAATACAATATTTACTATTTGAGAAATTTCCTTATTTTTCTATTTTGTAATCATATTGTTGCATTAACATAAAAAATAATCTTAGAAACCTAAACACAAAGTTCTCTAAAAAATTACTTTAAAACCTAAAAGTATTGTGAAAAATTAAATAAGGCAAGGTTTCAAAGACTTAGGACTAAATTCTAAGAATCTACTTCCATTATAAAGGGTCACCAAAAATTGAAATTTAAAAAATGTAAACCTCATTCTTGTGAAAAGGTCACAATGCATAAAAAGGTTGCATGACATCTTTAATCATTAAAACTTCTTTATATAAAAATATATGATTTTTTTCTTCAATATAACCTGAGATTTTGAATGTGCTATTTTGAATCAAATCAACATTCTTAACAACTCAATCATGATAGTTGAACAAATATCTATCACTTTTTAATGTTAAATTTAATTAGTGTTCAAACTCTTATTAATATTAAAATACTTATATTTTGATAATATACAAGGTAATTAATTCATTACAAAATGATTTAACCAATATATATATATATATATATATAAGTTTAGCTAACGAATGCGTTAGGGTGCTGGTTAAGCAAGCTCTCGAGCGTTACTTATTCAAAAAGTAAAGTTAATTTAAAAAAATTAGTTTCTAAGTATAAGAGTGCCATAAATATGAGTTTATGTATTACAAAATTTTTGCAGTTTTAAAATTTCATATAACACAAAATCAAGCCATATCTTATTTTTTGAACTCTTATAGTAGGAAGAGGAAACAGGAAAAACCAAACTAATAGAAAATGGAGGTGAGAAGTTCAATGCCTTCAAATGCATAATTTTTACACTAGATATAAAATATAAGATTTTGCAAGTCCTTTGAGGCTATAGTTATTAACAAATTTCAAAATTCATTGTTCTCATAATATATGATATTTTAATTGATACTGAAAATTTATATATATATTACATAATTTTTTTAGTTTGATGAGTAATATTAATTGATTTTATTGAGTGATTAGTTAGGTCAATGTCCATGAAAAGGCCAAATATTCAATAATATTAATTCATAAAATTAGAATTTCATAAAATCTATATATCAATTGCTTAAGATCATTACAGTGAGACAAATTTAAGGAACATATACGTAAGAGGATTTTATTATAAATATATTGGAAGTGTGTCATTAAGAGATATCATACTACATAAATTTTATTATTTATGACATACATATCTAAGCTCTATCATTAAAAATATATATATGAAAGAAAGAATTGGACTATTATCTTTTTAATATATATGTAAAATGTACAAAACAAAATCATATTAATTTTCAAGTGCATGGTATACATTAGAGAGTTTTAGTATATAATTATGTTTATTTTGGGTAAAGAAAATAAAACATAATATATATATTTTAGAATGTTTAGGTTTACAATTTTTTTTATGGGTAAAGTATAGAGGAAGAAGAATATTACCAATTATGCATAAACAAGATAAAAAGTATGATAAAAATAGAAATAAAATAGTAAAAAAAAATGCCTAACTAACTAAGATAAGTCATCACAAGATTGCAAATGATATGTTCAACAAATAATTGTACAATTTTATTGCATAATCAATCAAAATAGATGATATAACTTAATTTTGCACAATAGTAGCATTATCTTTGTATGCAAGAAGTGCTACCTTTGAAATAATTCATAATTTGAAAGTTAGAATCACTAGACTTATATGTGTCTTTGTAAATTGTACTTATTTGATATGATCAAAGGACAAAATTATCATAATTCTTATACACATCTTAGATTCGTTAAAAATAGAAATCATAATAGACAAATTTAAAATTACTAAAAGTATAAAAAAAATTTTTAAAGTAAGTCATTTGGAAATATTAATTGTGGTACAATTATATTAAAGTCTCATTTGATATTTTATAGATATAATAGAGACATGCAAATTTATTAGTCAACTTATCAAAAGTTTAGGGATTTCAAGCATAATTACATCTTTTTATAAAATAACATGTTACCTTTTATATGATAGCAATTTAAAATTTTTTAAAAATTTTCATAATTTCTTTACAAGGATATTTTAAAGAAACTAACATTATGCCAAATGCTATTAGAGATATTCATATGTTCTATTCAAATTCTTTTAGAAAAGAAAATAATATGTGAAGTTAAGAAAAGATAAATGTGAAACTGTTAAAGTAAAGTTAGTAGTATTGTAATACTTGAAATGTAGGTTTTTAATAATAGTGGTTATCCTTTATTTGATTTCTAAGGATATAATTAACTTGGATCTCACATAGTTTTTAGACATGGCTTTGAAAAATACAAAAACCAAAATTACTATTTTTGGCCTTTTATAATATCATTTATTAAATAATTATTAAACGTGCGAAGCACGTGCCCCATTTCTAGTATATATATATATATATATATATATCAACTTGACTAGCAAGTTCTCGCCTTTTTCAGTCAATTTTGGCGATCAGGCCTAGGATGTCGCAATTTTCTTTAATTGGCAGTTGTTATCTACTTTTTTTTTCCCAATGTGACTGATTTTTCCACTCGGCACTAGTTCTATTTTCTTCTTTAGAAAAATTTAGACGCTGCTAATGAGTACATACTAGTACAATTTCTTCAGTGTCTATGGTTTGATTGCTCTCAAGGAAAGAGTTGATCCCAGTTTTGACTTCTCATTTAGAAAATGGCCATTGTAGTCAATTCATATATTCACAACTAATATTAGTCACGCCCAATATAAATCTCCTCAAAACATGTTTTATGCCGATTCCATTACCTTAGATCATAAGTTATGCTAATGCTATTGTGACCCAAAAAAAAAAAAAAAAGGAATCCTATTTTGTAATCTCTAAACATTGTATTAAAATTAATGTGCAACTTGTGATTTACGTCGTACATTTCTAAAAGTTAAATTTTGGAGTAAATCTTGACTCTCTATCTAGCGTTTGGAGACTAAGTCGTAGGTCTTCCTTTAACTTTCGTTTACTTCACCAAATGGACCACCACTCATCTTTTTTCTTAACTTTTTCTCCAAATGCAATCTCCTGTACTTTGATAATCTATGCATGAAATTTAAAAGAAGAAAAAAAAATGATGAGCAAACCATAATCTTCTTTACTTTGACCTTTTGTTGCTGGTGGTTGATTTCCAGCATCGTAGTCCAACCCAGTCTCTCTGCACGAGAATTGGGCAGATTACCAAGCTGCAGTATATACCCGAGGGGAAAGGGGCACTTACCTTATATTTGTTTGTTTGTACAACTTAATTTGGTATCGTTCAGAGCGATAATTTTTCATGTTTCAAATTTAGTGTCCATCACACATATACACATGAAACTCAGATATTAACAAAATTTTTGGATTTTTGGCAAGTGGTGCTAGAGAGTGTTGGAATGATAAATCAATTTTAAGAGTTCTCATTTAATTTTTAGTAAGTTTATTAAGATTTAAGTTTTCAGTAATTGTCTATTTAATAGTTGTGCAGTTTATTTAGTAATTCCTTGTACTGGGCATTTCTTATTCGCTAAGTTTATTTAGTTAAAAATAGGATATTTGTTAAAACAATTTAGTAGAAAAATCAAAATGTTTATTGAAAATCCACAGTGACTACTCTTCATAATTTTCTTTGTTTGACATATCAACCGTGTTGTGAGTTAGTTATTAATTTTTTTCATATTTTAAGTGTGCTTATTCTCTCAATTTCATATTAAATAAGAAAGGATGATGTGACATTTCTGATTGACTGCCTTGTATTTCTAATGAGTTGTTGAATAGTTGGCATGTTGGATTATACACATCATGGAGTGGTCTAGACAGATCCTAACCGGGTGATTATAAATTCCTTCTTAAACATGACCCTTATGCTTATGTTTGAACTAATGATTGGATTAGTTTCACAGCTGTCACCATGGTACCAGAATTTGGCACCCTATATGCATTTTGGAACCTTCTATGAATTTAATGTCCATTATGTGCAATTTAATATATTATTAAAGTTAAATATTAAATGTAAAATTACAAAGTTGGATGATATTCATGTTACTTTCATTCAGCCGTTACAAGATCAACAATTTCATAATCTAGAGTTTCTGTTGTTGTTGACATAAAACATTTTCGTCCATGCATGTCTTCACATATAATCCATTAAACTTTGCCTGTTATTTGTGCATAAATCCTTACGAGGTTTCATCAGCAGCTCTTTCGCTTCTAGTATAAATTCCCTCGTTTTAGCCTCATAAAACGAACTAATAGGTTGATGGATCATTACCTTGCTGATATAACAAAATAAAAGGTCTTTTTCCCCTATCTCGCATGATGAATGAAAAAGAGAGGTAAATAATACGAAAAAGAGAGTTTCGAAATACTGTACGAACATCATTCATACATTGCATATGCAAACGGCTCTGAAAAAAATTGAGCTTTCCCCTCTATTGAAAAGGAAAAAAAAATAAAAAAGGAAACATATATTAGACCCAAGCAATTTAATGATGAAGATGCTATAAAGGATGATCATGTTGCACCCGAAAGAAAGCAGTCAATTTAAGCTTAATAAGCATCAATATGTACGACTTATTATACTGGAAACACTAAATTGCATCCTCTGGATCATGTGGCTTCAATAGTGACAGAATTATATCAATTATTACAACTTTTTGGCTTAGGTAGAGTTCTGAAATGTAAAGAAAATGACAATATTGTAATTAGTAATATATTTTATTTTGCCCCTAGTTATATACATCAATTAATCATAGAAGTACTATTATATTATACTAGCATTCGTCTTCCATCACTGAACGCAGAGATATCGCCTACGGATGTGGACCAGGAGGAGAGCGCGGTCTAGGTACTCTGTTGATTCAAAATGGGTAAAGGGGGAAAAAAAGAAATATTTGTAATAATGCGTAAAACTAATGTAAGAGAATCAATAAAGGAAATGGTATATTGAATTACACTTTTCTTTTTGGGTTTTAAGTATATAAACCTTACTTCTTCTTTCAGAAATATGGTAATGTATCTTGTCAATTCTTTCAAATTATATTCATCCTTCTTGTGGTTTAATTTTTAACGACCTTTACTCTGTCTAAGTTTTCATGTGTCAAATTTGGAACCATAAATGTTTGATAATGTCAACTCATAATAGCCCAAAAACTATTTTCAAAGCAAATATTTGTATGTGTGTGTATATATATATATATATATGTATATATGTATGTATGTATATATATGTATATATACATTTATATATATTTATATATATACAAATACATACATACATACATACATACATACATACATATAGACACACACACATATACACATGTATAGACATACATACATATATATATGTGTGTGTGTGTAAAATACCTACCCTCCCCATCCCTTACCAAACTTGTCTTTAGCAACAGATCAGGAAAGAAAATATATAGTAAAAAGAAAAGAAAATTGATTTTCAAAAAAAAAAAAAAACACAAATAAAAGGAGGAGGAGAATGGTGATGATACTCACGCGCCACGGTGGGGAATGGGTACAAACACTGTTCGAGCCGCTGATGCCTCAAAGAAATATTGGAAGAGAATAATCATCCACAACAGGACGCAGAGCACTACAAAGCCTAATTTCTGACCCATTATTCTTTACTTCAATAAATTTATGCTATATCATTAGGCCTTCGTTTCTCTCCTTATATAGACATGGATTGTTGTAGACGTGTATTTTGGTTAAAAGTCATCCCTTAGTCACATGACATGGTCTCCATGGATTAGCAAAAGGGCTTTTTCTTTTTCTTTTTCTTTTTCTTTTTTTTTTCACTTTCACACGAATCCATTAGAAAATATAAGTGATTATCATTATTCGCGAGGACATAAGTGCACTACGAACTCTGAGTGCTCGCGAGTCTTTCTTATGACTGAATCAACACGTATATGGTTGGTGCAAATGAGACTTTTAATGATAGCCAAAGGTTTTTGAGAGTAAATATAAATAAACATTGAAATCGTCAATTGCATTTTAGAAATTCATGATAGTTTCTCCCAAAATGAAGCATTTCTCATTTTGTTTTCTCGATTAGACCTTAAAAGTAAGAAAATGAGTTTGATTCAATTATATTAATTTGATCGTTTGACTCAATTTTTGAATAACTAGATCACAAGATTTTGATTGCTTGTCTTTCATAAATTGCTCATACTCGAGCAATTTAAAATATTTGATGATATTGTAACAAAGATAATTTAACTCGCTAGTTTCTTTTGGATTCCTTAATTCCTATTTGCAATTAGAAGATCATCAAGGTTGTGCATATGATCCCTTGTAAGAGACAAGTAAATTTAGAAAGGTTAATAATTCATGAAGTCTTGAATAACCAAAGGTGCAAAAGTTCTGAAGAATGCATAAGTTGCAATATGTTGCGACGTGCGTTGCAAAATGATGGTTTGGTATTCAATACTTATTTATGTTGGATATTCCTTATTCATCAAGTATAATTGATTAAAATTAGGATATTGGATGGGCGTAGTTTAATAGAGACTCTAAAAAGTTTATTAAAAATATATAGAGACTACTCTTAACTTTTTTATTATTATTATTTGAGATATCAACTATGTTATAAGTCAATTATAATTTTTTTTTTGGTATTCCATGCGTAAATAATTTTTTCAATTCCGTAGTAAACAAGAAAAGATGATGTGACATTTCTCGTTGACAATCTTGAGTTTCTATGAGTGTTGAATGTTTCGCATGTTGCATTATATACATGATGGACTACTTAGATTGCTCCTAACCAGATGATTATAAATTCTTTCTATTTATATAACATTAAACCTAAAGAAAAAAATATCAAAAAACAAAGTTGCATAAAATTCATGTTGTTTTCATTCCACCATTACAAGATCAACAATTTCATAAGCTTATGCTTCTTTTGTTGCCGATTAAAACATCTTTTTCCATTTCTTCAACTACAACCTATAAGAATTTTCCCTTTTTTGCACATAAGCCCTTGAGAAGGTTTCATGCGATTTCAGCAAATTTTTCGCTTCTGGTGTAAATTTTTTTTTTTTTTTGGCTTGCACATCACAAAATGAACTAGCAGGTTGATGGATCATTCATTTGTTAATTTAAGATAATAAAAAGTTCCTCGCTATCTCGCGTGATAAAGGAAGATGAAGGAGAGTTAAAGGGAAACAAGAAAAAGATAGAATTAAACACTGTACACAAATATTTTATACATATGTAAACGGTTCCAAAAGAAATTAACCTTTCCCTTATATTGGACAAAAAAAAAAAAAAAGAATCTACTATATTCACGCAAAATGGTCAAAATGCTGAAAGGATGATCATGTGGTTGAATTGTACCCCAAAAAATTTTTAGCTTAATTACCATCAAATATGCATGAGTTTTTGTATTGGAAACACTGAGTTGCATCCTCAGGATTACGTCGCTTCAATAGTAATAAAAATACATCAATTATTACTACTTTTTGGTTTACAAGTGGTTCTGATTCTGAAATGTATCAAGAAAAGACAAGATTCTGACTTGTAATTAGTTGGATATTTTATTTTGCACCTAGTTATGTAAATGAATTGATCATAAAAGTTCTACTCCATTAGCATTCGTCTTCCATCTTTGAATGCAGAGATATCGCCTATGGATGTGGACCTTGAGGGGAGAGTGATACAGGTACTCTGTCGATTCAAAACAAGCAAAAATAGAATTATTAGTAGTAATACAGAAGTACTGCAAAAGAATCAATAAGAGAGATGGTAAATTGAATTGCACTTTTTTATTTTTGTTCTAAATTTTAAATCTTACCTTTTCTTTTGGGAAATATGGTAATTTCCCTTGTCAATTCTTTCAAATTATATTCATTCTTTTGGTCTTGTGGTGTAAATTTTAATGACCTCTAAACTGTCTAAGTGAATTATATCAGTACATATGAAGTTTTGTTATCTATAAATAAGGTAATACTAGTACATCCCAAAAGGGCTAATTCCACTTTCTAATATGAAGTATCTGGTTTAGGATGATCAATTTGTTATTTTGAATAGGTGACAATACTGGGAGGGAATGTGTCTATTAGATATGCAACCTTTCTTTCTGTCCTTATAACTGCTAGTCTATCTCAAGAGCTAGTTCCTTCAAGAAATTAGCTCAAAGTGGAAAAATAATACCTTAAAATTTTTATAAAGTATCACAAGTTAAATAAGCCTACATATTGTTAAATAGGTAAATCCATTGCTTTAAAGATTAGTTTTCTAGTTCCATATTCAAATCCACGCCCAAGCTTCTAATTTCACCAATTTTATCAGTAAAACTAATTGTCTCATAATATATAGTACCCCCTTCCCCCACCCTTCCCGGACTTGTCGCTAGCAAAAGAAGGAAAGCAAAATAAAAGAAAAAAAAATTTTCAGAAGAGAAGAAAAAAACACACAAATAGGAGGAGGAGAATAGTGATGCTACTCACAGGCCACCTCGGGGAAAAAATTCAAACAATGTTTGCCGCTGCTGATATCTCAAAGAAATGGACGAGAATAATCATCCATAAAAGGACGTAGACTACTACAAAGGCTATATTCTGAGCCATTTTAATTTATTAATTATTCTTTACTTCTATAAATTTATGCTCTGTCATTAGGCCTTAGTTTCTCTTCTCTAATAGACATGGATTCATGCATTTGACGTCAAAATTCAAACCTCCGTCACGATATGGTCTTCATGCATTAGCAGATTGGACTTTTTAACTCTTTTTTTTTTTTTTTTAACTTTCACATGAATCCATTGAATATATAAGTATTTATCATTATTCACGAGGATATAAATATACTACCAACTCGCATGTCAAGTGCTCGCGAGTCTTTTTTACGACTGAATCAACATGTATGTAGCTGGCGCAAATGAGACTTTTAATTATAGCTAAAGTTTTTCCAATCTTTGTACAAGAATGTTACGTTAATTATAGTTTTCGGTTCAGCAAAAAGAGGTAGGTGAAGCCCTACCGTCTGTCTACACATACATGCGCAAACACAAAGAAAGAGACTGTCAATCTAAAATTTAGCGTTTGTTTTGTAGTTATTCAGCTGTATTTTACGATATTTTGTCTTGCAAAAAAGTAACTTTATGCATTTCTATACAAAACCGAAGATATTAACCATTATTTGAACAACATATTCAAAGGACGACAACGACAACGACAATGACAACGACAACAAAAGAGAACTTTCAGTGTTTGATTGGTGAATATGTATCTACATACCAAATATCAATTTAAGTTTGTTTGATTGGTGAATATATAATTACACACCAAATACAATTTAAGATTTTTTTTCTATTAACATGATTTTGATGTTATAAAAGATTAAAAAAGACAGAAATTGAAACCATTAAAAAAATAAGATCTTAGAATATAGATTTGTATTATTATATGGGAATTAAGCTGTGGACATAAATATTTAATTACAAAAATGATAGATTATTAAAAAACACTCTTTAAAATTAGCTTCTAACACTCATCGTGATCAAATTAAAACTAAAGCAAAAATAGAGTATTAGAATCTAAGTATAGTGTGAACTTCTCAATGATCAAAAGATGTTAGAGAAAACCTTAGAAGGTAATTCCACAACAAAGTTTTAAGCTGTCAATTATTCAAATTACAACTTGTCTAACATAACTTTCGAGTGCATTAACTAATTGGTATAGTAAATTTTTTTGTAGTAAAAATTTCATTCTTACATCGTTGAGTCAGTGGCTTTATCACGGCATCCTAATACTTATAAACAAAAAATAACATTTGATTTGAAAGTATAGAATGATATTAAATACAATACATCTTAATACTTTTATTTTTCCCAACTGATTATGTTTTTCTTAATAAAACTCATTAGCATAATAAAAAATATTTAACATCATTTATAACATAAATATGGTATTTTGTCCTTATATCAACTCAGAAACAAAATAACATATGTACAAAGATCGAAAAATAATACTTTACAAAAATACTATAAAAATGAAATTCAATGAAGACCAAGAGCCATTGCGTGTCTATACACACACACACACACACACATATTATATATTGTGAATTATGGTTAAACTTTTTATTTTTATTTCTAATAACAAAACTCAAAAATTAGAAAATTTGAAATTTTTATTTTTAGTAGTATTCAGATTGTAACTCAGTCTTGTAGGTCTAATAATTCAATTATATTTTTAGAAGTAAAATTTTGTATACGAATGATAAACACAATTAAAAATATTTACTCTTTTCTTGTATAAAAACAAATAAAAGGAACTATGAATGTACAAAATGAAAATAAAAATCAATCTTTTGAAAAGGATTAGACATTTGTTTTACAAGAGGCTTTTTCATTTAAATGTCAAATGTATTCTTTTGTGAAAATACACTATTACTTTCGCAAAGGAAATATCATATACTTTAAAAGTTCACTGCGGAAGTTAACGGAATTTTTTACGTGCATCACACATTCCCCTATACTAGTTATTGAAAACATGACAAATGGCCTACTACTTCAAATACTGAAAACATAAAAAACAAAATAGACCATCAATCTTTTGAATTTGCAAACTTAATTGCAAAAAATATAAGAAAGTCACTTCATGTTTCGGTAAGCACCTCCATTATTCTAAACATTCACATGCCTGTGTACATCAAAGCCAAATCCTCATCCAAAATCACATGACAACAATTTTTCAGCAAATCGAACCTAAAATTACAAATATTAGAATATATATGGCCTAGCAAACAGGAGAATCATTGTGATTTACTCAGATGCTACAATAATATGATGATAGCTAGGGAGAGTTTTTATTTTATTTTATTTATTTTGAATACATCATCTCTATCAATTGAACTATGGAAAACTATGACATATTGCCTATGCAATAATGAGTTTAATAAAAACTAAAAGTTAATGTGCAGCAAAGATTGGGATATTTACAAACTCTGGGAAATTGAAACAGTTTATTGTACCCCCATAATTAACCTCGCAATTGATTAATTGTTTCTAATAAGAATCAATAATCACAGGAAAAATATATCGTAACAACTAAAAAGATCAGAACAAGACAAACTCAGATTGATGATACTGACAGGATGCTTGCATGGAGAAGATCTCGACCTAATTTCCGAGCTGCTGGTGTTTCAAATGAATGAAAGAGAATGATGATCCACAATAACAGTATGGAGACGACTCTAAAGGTTGCTGTCCTCGCCATTTTTTCTCTGATCTGCTACTCTTAAATGTTTGAAATTGATTCTGTACCATATGCCTTTTTGCATCCTCATATTTATAGAGCTCAAAAAAAAAAAAAAAAAATGAAACAACACTCGTGGCCCCAAAATTCAACTCTCTTCCTTGAAAATAAATTCACTAATCCAATACTTTTATTTTTGTCTCATATTCATTTTCAAAACGTGTGATATATCCCCACAGTAGGGATGTGTCTGACAAAGTCAATTTGACTTGCCAAACTCTTAGTCTATTCAAGTAAATTGGGGTGAAATTACTCCTTTGATTTTCCAATCTTCTTTGGTGACTAGTCATTATCCATACTTTTCTTTCTGGTCCTTTTTTTTTTTTTCCCTCTCCACCCCCCCCCCCCCCCCCCCCCCCCCCCCCCAACCAAAAAAAAAAACCCCAAAAAAAAAAACTAGGACTTTATCATTTACACGACAAAACTCCTAGTTTTTTTTCAAAAATAAGTGGTATTGATGCAACATTATTGTAACGCTATATAAAATCTATTATTTTGTTAATAAAATTATTATCATAATCGAATTTACTACTTTTCTTACAAAGTTTAGGAATGACGGCCAGCGTTTCTAGAGCATTTTTCCCATTCAGAAGCTCAAGAATCAAATCTCCTTTCAGCTCCTATCGCTATAACATAAGAAATGGTCATTTGAATATGTATATTTTTTCCAACTTGACTGGCAAATTCTTCGCCTTTTGCAGTCAATCTTGGCGAATCAGTCCTAGGTTATTGTAATCCCCTTTAATTTGTCTATTTTTTTTCAATATGACTGTTTTTTCCAAACGGCATTGGTTCTATTTTCTTCTTCAAAAAAAGGGACAATTTTAGAAAACTCCCCTAAGATTTCTAACAATTTCGCCTAGCACCCTTGAGGTTTTGAAAATTACATATACCTTCATTGACATTATTGTTTTGGTAACAAACCTTAACCCAAAAATTGTATTCAACTAAAATGTCCTCATGCAATTAATATTTAATTAATTTTACTTTCTCCAAACTAAATTTGTTTTTGTCTTCTCAACTATAAAATTTCTACTTTTCCACCATCTCTTTATTTTATACTATTTACTAAAGTCTTAAAAAGTCTAATTTTTTGTATCGTTAAAGTGTTCAATCCTAGACAAAAATTTTCAGCCCTGTTAATCTAAGAAAAGGTTCAATCACTACCACAATAAATATCGGCATCCTTTGAATATTGTCCATCAACCTCCAGACCCAATCACTTTTAAACATTTAAGTTTCAACGTCACAAAAGTAAATTCAAAATTTGTTCATTTGTAAAATTGTGTCTTAAGGCAAATTTGAGAATCCTACAGCAATGGGCAAATAATGCCTCAAGGATTATTGAATGACGAGAAGGAATTGTTAGGGAGGCATGAGAGGGTTGGTTTGGATTTAATTTTAGAGGGCTAGGCAAGTTGGGTAAAGACAAGAGGAAATGTTTACTAAATTAGAAAGGAGAAGAAAAATAATAGGGTTTTAAAAATTTTGATTTGATTAATATATTAAGGCTAATATGGTCATTTTCTTTGGCTAGGGGAGGTATGTGTAATTTTTAAAACCTTCAGGGTGCTAGGTGAAATTGTCAGAAACCTTAATGGAGGTTTCTGAAATTATCCCTTAAGAAAATTTAGACGATGACCACCACAATTCCTTTCAATGTCCATGATTGGTTTCAAGAAAAGAAATGATTCTTCTCATTAGAAATCAGTTCACACATTCACAACTAATATTATTCAGTCCAAATATTACTCTTTATAAAGTAATGATAAGGTGAATAGATGACCTCAAATTATGTGTTATGCTAATTCCATTATCCTTTGAATTTTTACATATATTAGAAAAAATGAAAAAAATATCATTCAGCTTTTAAATTATTTTCTTCATTTTGTAAATTTAACTGTTAATCTTTTGAATTTGCAACCTTAATTGCAAAAACATGAGCAATTAAAGATTAAAAGGGAAAAAGAAAAAGAAACTATTGAAGAATGACACGTGTATTAATGTGATAAATGAGTTGAACTATTACAATCTAAAGTTCACGTAGACCTTGACCTATTGGAGAATGAATCTTAGAGTGACAATCGAAATTAAATAGCTTTTGATTTCGCCTCTTAATACGGATTCTCAATTAGGATTGCACCTCTTAAATCATGCTAACCTTATTTGGCAAATTAGAGATTTGAAATACAGAGATTGGTAATGCCATATTAGTCACTTTTGGCGAGAAAGAAATACGTGTGAAGATGTACTTGTGAGATACAACCTTAATCTGCAAATTTGAATGCATCTTTTACAAGAACCTCCGATATTGTTAGACCTCTTTTAGCTGAAAATGTAATAGGTGTTACCCATATCCGGAACGTATTTATGTAATTAATGGCTATGCCCTCCAGCTCACCTAAACAAAATAATTTTTTATTTCAATTTTTTGACCATTACATCCCAGACTTCCTTCTTGTTTTTTTGGGTAAGGATAATTTGCTTTCTATATTAAGCTTTTTGGGCACTACAATCACTTTTTGATTCTTTTATGAATTCTCAGGCTTAACACTGGTTGAAACTAAAAGGATATCCAAGTACATGATATTTGAGACTACTACAGCAGTTTGTAGGGTAAGATTCGATCGGTAAATTAGTAAATCGATAACTTAAAATTAATAATTTTAATATTTTTAGTTAGAAGTAATTCGATTTTTAATTCATTTGATACCAAACTGATTTCGCTTCCGAATTCAAATTGGAAATTTGGTATCTGTATTCGGTTGCTTAAAAAAATTGCCAGAATCAATTTCTTTTCCATTCTCACCACTCTTACCGCTCTCTGTGCATCATTTACATTCAGACATAAATATGTATGTCCATATTACCAATTACATGAAGATCTATCCATTCAAAGAAACCAAATCTAAAGCTTTAGGAACAGATCATTTTGAAAGTAAACTAACCAAAAAAGATTTGACGAAATTGACTCCATAGGTTTCAAGTCAAGCTAAGCCAATGATAAATCTCATAAAATTGAACACAAGCTAAATTAACTTGAATAGATCGGGAGACAACTGTAGATCTGAAAACACATCTTGGAGTAGATCGGAAGAGAAATCGAACTTGGAGTTTGGGGAGAGAAAAGGAACTTGGGCTTTGGGGTTTGCTTTCGAAAACGCTAAAGAGTTAGGTTGTAGAGGTAAGATTGTGAAGATGCGTTTTGTGTGGTGATGTTGTTCTGGGATGACATGTGTTAATGGTGAGAGGATGAAATTTTAATTTTGCATCTGCTTTGTAACTCTGATAATGATAAAGCAAGCAAGAAGAGTAAAAAGTTTAAGGAAAGCAAGTGAGACAAGTAAAAAGTTCAAGGGATTTGGGGTGATTTTGGATGAATGCTATGGAATGGTTTTACAAGGTTTTTTGGGTAAGCAGGGGGGAATAACAGACGAAGTCATTGAGAGAGGGTGGGAAGGATAACGAATGGATCTTTGGCGAGGTGTGGGTGGGAGGCAGAGGCGGAGATGGAGCCTTGCAGGGGTAGGACTTAGGTTAGGGGGATAAAAACTTGGACTTGGAGTAGGGAATTAGGCTAATTGGATCCAATTCCCACCTGCAAATTTTAATGGGCTTTTACAAAGTTTAGTCTTTCTTGTAACCAAATAAATAGCCTAACCCAACAACACAACTTAAAATTTGGATCATTGGACACCCAATTTTTGGCCTGGAATGCTGAATTCGATAATCCGAATTTAGTATTATAATACCGAATTCAAATTACCAAATTGAATTCGAAATCAGTAATACTGATTTGAAAAATGACATTTTTGAATATTAACTGAATTCAATTTCATTTTTTTAAATTTTTTAAATTACTGATTGAATTACCAAATTACCGAATTTGATATATTGATTTGAATTCAAATTCGGTCGATGCTCACCCCTAGTAATTTGCCTAACTTTTTCTCTTGAAGTTTATATTGCTAATTTATTGACTAACCAAAGAACACAATGAATTATGGAATTATATTAATTTACGATAGACCTACCACGCTTTTATAATTATCATATGCCAATCTTGTTTGTAGACAAAGGCCTCATATGCCAAAATCTTTTGCACCATATGAGTTCCTCACTTACAGATTTTCTTGTTTTTCATTTATGCATTCATTGTCAATTAAAATAACAGCTTAGATATAATATGACAATAAAAAGTTGAAAGGCTTTTCCACAATATGCGTTTTTTATTGCTAATATAAGCCAGCAAACCAAATCACAAGGAGATACAAAACTTAAAAAGATCAGTGTTTGTCTTTAGAGGGTTGAAAGGAAAACACTAAAATAAAGTAAAGTTATCCTTTAATTCATTTAACTTCTCTTCGTAAGCTATAATCAACGGGGGTCAGTGCTTAGAAGCGGATTTTCCGCCCTTAGCCTGTAAAATCATCCAAAAATGAGATCCAAATTGATAATGAGAAAATTAATACATGGCACAATAAGGGATATTTTTATTCCTTGCTAAATATTATAAAAATATTTTTTTGAATATTTATGAGAAACATTGTCTGCGACAAAAAGTGTAAGCAAAAAAAAAAAACAAAAAAATCCCAAGACAAAGGCAGCACACATACAAATCTTCTGTTGATCGGCACCAACTACGAGCTTTGACGTACTCTGGGAAAAATGGCATTTACGTTTAATACAGACTTCTAATCTCCTGTAGCCAGTTTTTCTTCCTTTATCAAAGCACAAGGATCACCTTATGGATGCGGACCTGGAGGGGACGGGGATACAGGTACCCTGCAGATTCAACATGAAAAAAAGTTAAACAAATGTGGAAACCAGCAAAACAAGGAAATGGTAAATTCACTTCCAAAAGAGCCTCTTTCAATCGCAAAGAGGCTATTTTGACAGTGTTTTTATCATTTTCCTTGAAAATAACACTCCCCTGTTCTTTTTGCTCCCTTCCTGGGTTTTTATGGATACTTAAACCCGCCTCTCTCAAGTAGTATTGTAATTGCTGAAGGAATTTTATTGATTACATATAATCAGTACGTTCTTCCAATATGAAATGAAATATATAAATCTGCACGGTACTTTTTTCAACCACTATACATGCTTAAGTTAACTGAATTCATCTTCCTATCATTTCCCTAATAATTATGAAACAATTATTTGCATGCCAGAGTTCGTTTTGTACTTTTTAATATTTCAAGGGATGGTCGAGAAATGTGGAGCTTGAACGGACGTAACTACATCATCAAAAACAAAAATTATAAACAAACCAACGAAGAAACATAAATTACATTTACCCTCTCATATATTTGACTCAAGTGTATAAATATATAAAGTGATGTGCATGCAAAGTAGCTCCAATGACCAAGGACCTAAATTAAGAGCAAGGAGAGAAGAAGGCTATTAGTCTTAAAATATGGAAGGTTGGCTTAGTAACTTTTGAACATAAATTATAAACTCAAAATGTTTAAAGATGAGTTATTCATAGCACACAATCTTGAATATTATCGATCAACCGAACATTTTATATCTTTATAAGATGGGACGCGTTATAAACAACGTGAATGAAGGATATCACTGAGAATACAATACTCAAGGGCCACGAGATTGAGGACCGAATGTAAGCAGCGATGTTCGAGCAGCTGATATCTCAAACAATCGGGAGAGGAAGATGATCCATAATAAAAGAATGCAGACGACTCCCAAGGTAGGTATCCTACCCAGTAGTCTGTCTCGATTATTCTTGCACTAAATTGTATTCCTAGTTTCTCCATTTTTATACAATGAAGCATACATGCCTACTTTTTTATACAATGAGCTCCGTCTATAGTCACTTCCATTTTCAAAACATTCGCATGCCTGCGTACATAAAAAGCCAAATCCTCATCCAAAATTACATGACGTACAAATTTTCAGCAAATCGAATCCAAAATTACAAAAGCTAAAAAATATGGCTTAGCAAATAGGAGAAACATTTTGATTTACTCAGACGCTACATAAATATAATGATAGCTAGGGAGAGATTTTTTGTTTCTTAATTACTCATTTTGAGTACATCATATATAGCCTACGGAACTGTGTACGACCATGAAAGATTGAATGTTAATAGAGCAAAGATTGGGATATTTAAAAACTCTGGGAAATTGAAATATTTATTGTACCTCCAGAATTAGCCTTGCTATCGCTTAATTTTTTTTCTAATAAGAATCAATAATCACCAGAAAATTATGTCCGAACGACTTAAAAAAAAAAAATCGAAACAAGACAGACTGAGATTGATGATACTAACCCGATGCTTGGAGCATCGAGAAGATTTCGATCTAGTTTCCGAGCTGCTGATGTTTCAAATGAGTGAAAGAGAATGATGATCCACAATAAGAAAATGCAGACAACTCCAAAGGTTGCTGTCTTGGCCATTTTTCTCTGATCCACTACTCTTATAAGTTTTAACTGCTTGAAATATATTCGCTACTATGCTCTTTTTGTATCCTCGTATTTATAGAGTTAAATTTGTGACTTTTAAAAGCATAGAAATTTTTGCCCCTTCAAGGCTGCAATTCAGTCAAGAAATATGAAGACTTTTGCTAACTTGTGCCAACAACGGACATAACATTATGTGGATAAAATTCCAACAATCCGTTAATTTAAAGATTTTTTTTTTCACAAAATAAGGCAGAGATTTAAACATTTTTGAAATTTGAATATATCTTTAACCCCTAGATTTTTAGATTCTTTCGCAGAATGTTAGTATCTTCCGCTTTGTTATAAATACCTTCATCCTATAATCTTGAAATTGTAAAAAATTTTAATGAAATAGGCTTCTGATTAAAGAGCAGATTCTTGGCTCTTGAGAGAAGATATATTTATTTCAATGTTCTTAAAATTGCGTGCGTGTACGAGTTTTACATAACCAGAGAACTTCAAATTATAGGCAAAGGGTTAGTTTTTCTTGCTTTCATCATGAAGTTTGGGAAAATGGGAACGGTGATTGTGTTTTGAAAACGAGTGTTAACTTTTGTCAAGTGAATGATAAATTTTGCAAAAGAAGTGATAAATGTTGTTATGAAAATAGCAATTATAGTCAAAAAACTCAACGACAAATTTAGTTGAAATAAATGAATATGAGAATGGCATTGATCCGAAATAAATGAATATCAGAATGGCATTGATCCGAGTAATACCGTAATAACACAGTGTTACTATGAATTGTACAAATTTTATTACTTGTTTTTTTTCATAAAGTTACTATTTCATAATCAGACTTGTTACTTTGCTTTTAAATTTACAACTAAATTTTGACAGCCAGCATTATCACAACATTTTCCCATTCGGAACCCCCAAGACTCAAATCTCCTTCTTTGCTCCTGTGGCAATAACTTAAGAAATGGTCATTTATCTCTGCGTGTGCATATGTGCACATACATCTTTTTCAACTTGACTGGCAAATTCTTCGTCTTTTTCAGAATCCTCTTTAATTGCCTAATTGGCGTTACTTCTATTTTCTTTAGAAAAATTTAGACGGTGCTCATTGGTACGTACTAATACAATTTCTTTACCTATTATGCTTTCATAATTATCATATGCCAATCTCGCTGGCAGACTAAGGCTGTCTGCCAAAATCATTAGCACCATATGAGTTCCTAACTTTCAGATTTTTTTTTTCTCATTTATGCGTTCATCGTCAACCAAAAAATAAGCTTAAGTTTCTAGCTTATACTATGAGACTCAAAGGTCAAAAGGCTTTTCTACGACATGCGTTTTTTATTGCTGATATAAGCAAGGAACCCAAATCACATGGCCATACAAACTTGTCGCTCCTGTCAAAGTCCAACTGGCCATGCATTGCTCAAAGCTGGCTAGCTCTAAACTTTTGTTCTCCAATTCTAGATAATAATTCAAGAATGGCTTTAGATAATGTATATGTGGTTGCGAGCAGTATCAGGTCTTCCCTAAAGACTGCGACTGAACAAAAGTCGCCTTTGCAATTTAAGATTAGTTAATTGATGACATCAACTCCTGAGAAGATATATATGCACTAGATAATGTAATATGTGGTGGTTAGTAGTAATAGGATATGTACTATAGGGAAATGGAGCTTTGCAAGTGCCATTTTTCAATAGTTCATTGTCCAAATTTAAAGGTAAAAAATTAACGAATGAGATTGAATTAGCAAAGCCAAAAATTGATCTCTAAAACGACGTCATTTCACTTGAAAATAGTTACACCACAGTTCTATAAAGTTACACCATAATATTGGACATTTACACCGTGTTCAACTTGCAAAAAATGGAAAGGAGGGCAAATTGTGAGGCCCGAGATACATATAATATATATGTGGTGGTAAGTACTAACAGGTCTTCCTTAAAGACTTGTGACTGAACAAAAGTCGCCTTTGCAATTTAAGATCAGTCAATTGATGACATTAACTTCTGAGATATGTTCTATGGATAATGTATATGTGGTGGTAAGTAGTAACAGTTCTTCCCTAAAGACTTGTAACTAAACAAATGTCGCCTTTGCAATTTAAGATCCTCCGTGCAAAGTAAATTGATGATATTAACCACCTTGCTTTCACACTATAATAGTTATCTGATTTATATCAAGTGTGAAAGTATGAATGCAAGGTGGCTGTCTCTTGTGAATAGCACTGAGAGGACACTAAGAAAACTGGCACTGAAGATCTGAACTGCCTATGAACGATGCACTTTAATTTATCCCTCCTATTCAACTTGAAAATTTTCTACTCAAATACGTACCTATTTGTTATTCGTTAACCCCATACACGAGTAAATGCCACTTTTTCTATCATCTTTGTTTCACACCTTTGGCAGAAATTAGAGTCTTGGCTCTTGAGAGTAGATGCAATTATTTCAATGTTCTTAACGTGTGTATGTGCACGAGTTTTTCATGAATGAAGCAACACACGACTGGAGCAAATGGGGCTTTGAATTTTAGCAAAGGTTTGATTTTCATGCTTTCATCATAAAGTAAAAGAAAATGCTATACTGATTGTGTTTTCAAAAGGTGTGATAATTTTTGTCAAATAAATGATAAGCTTTATAAAAATAAGTAATAAGTATGGTTATGAAAATAGTATTCATATTCGGAAGACTTAGCAACACATTTAATTGAAAAACATGAATAAGAGTGTGAAAAACATGAATAAGAGAGTGATATTCATTCGGACAATGCTGTGGTGACGGAGCATCATTATAGCGCTGTATAAAATTTATTATTGTCTTAATCAAAATTATTATTTCATGATCAAATTTACTATTTTTCTTACAAAATTTATGATTAATTTTCATTTCATGATCAAATTTACTATTTTTCTTACAAAATTTATGATTAATTTTCACTGCCAGCGTTACTACAACATTTTCCCGTTTGGAAACGCAAGACCTCCTTCCTAGCTCCTGTGGCTGAACCTCAAGACTCAACTCTCCTTCCAAGCTCCTATGGCTATAACATAAGATATGGGCATTTTGACAGATACATTTTTTTTTTTTTCAACTTGACTAGCAAAATTCTTCCCCTTTTGCAGTCAATCTTGCCGAGTCAATCCTAGGGTGTCTCAATCCTTTCTAATTGGCAATTAGGATGTTTTTTACGATACGATTGACTTTTCCACACGGCATTGGTTCTATTTTCTTCTTTAGAGAAATTTATGACGCTGCTTATTAGTATGTACCTACTGCAATTTCTTTCAATGTCTATGATTTGAGTGGTTTCAAGGAAGGAGTTGATCCCAGTTTTGACTTCTCATTTAGAAAATGGAAATTGTAGTCAATTCACATGTTCGCAACTAAATATTAGATGTTAATCTATATATTAATGATAAAATGAATAGAGTAGCTCAAATCTTGTGTTATGCCGATTCTATTACCCTTTGAATTTTATTATATATTAGAAAAGGTGAAAGTAATATCATCAAGCTCTTTAATTATTTTCTTCATTTTGCAAATTCAACTTTTAATCTTTTGAATTTGCAACCTTAATTGCAAAAGCATGAGTAATTGAAGATTGAAAGGGAAAAAAAAAAGAGAGAAAGAGAAACTAGTGAAGAATGACACATGCTTGTGAATATAAGAAATTCTTACAAATTTGTCAAAGTCACGACCAATTTTATAGCACATTCTTACGTGAATCGGGTCCCCAGGCTCTATCGTAGACTCAATAGTGAATAGGGAGCTGTCAATTTTTGGTGGAAGAAATTCTTACCAATTTGTCAAAGTCACAGCCAATTTTACGGCGTATTTTTATGTGGACGGGCCTATGAACCCAACAGTGGATAGGGGCCACCAATGCTCAATGGAGCTCACTGAACATTGGTGGCTCTCTATCTATCGTTGGATCTACGGTGAGATCCATGCCCCAAAAAGTCCCAATTTCACCAATCGATGCAATGTGATAAATGAGTTGAACTTTTACAACTCCTTTGCAAACTATTATCTTCTTACGATCAGTTTTTCTATAACTTAGTCAAATTAAGACGCGTTCAATATCGAAGATTTATAGCCTTTCCCAATAAAAATCTAAATGCATAAAAAGTGCCCTTTTGCCTACTAAAACCTAACAAAAAGGATCCATGCAACTTTAAATGGAATTTCAATCACATCTTTTACTGGTGCATCTTTATTTGTGCAAACACTGCTGTATGTATAATAATTAAGTTTAAATTTTCCATTAACAAGCACATATAGTAAAAAACAAATATAGTAAACTTTCATTAACAGGCACGTATGTGTGTGCAAAATCTCCACCATAACAAAGTTCATTAAGCATGAGTGAAGTTGGACAAAAAAAAAAAAATTTGAGCATGAGTGAAGAATTAGACTTTTGAGAGAGAGAGATAGAGGAATATATGGTCACTCTTCAAATTCTAAGGCCATAAGGAAAATTTGCATTGTATGGACTCAACTTAATTAATCATGTTTTGAAATACTGCATATTAAATCTCTTTTCAAGTCTGAAACCAATAATTATTGATGAAATAATTATAGAGAAATTATTGTAGAAATGAAAATAGTGCTAATAGAAGAAACATAATAAATTGAAAATAAAGGAAAGATAAAAGAAAATTTAACAATACTATAGAGATAGAGAAAAAGAGGATTTCTAGTTGCAATTTAAGCACACTTGTCTACTCAAAGTGCAAAATTTAAAAATAATGAGAAACTGCAAATTAGTAAAAGATAGAACCACAGAGTAATATTACCTCCAAAAGTAGGCATAAAAAAGTGCAAAATTTGAAACATTGCCGGTAGTAGGAAAAAAGAGGAAAAAATATAGACCCTGTTTATAAGATGTAAAATCCTCACTTTAAAATTGAAAACATAAATCACTAAATCCAAAACAATAAGAACAAATAATATCCTATTTTGGTGTTGCCCTCATTGAGAATTTTTTTCTCAGAGATATATATATAGACTTGCATCGTACTACTTGATAACCATGTATAAAGGAATTGGTCCTTTAGAAGTATCTATAAATTGATAAAAAAAAAAAAAAAGAATTAAGTGAACCAAAAACAATTACAAAACAATTACAAAACATACTAAAGGATTACGCAACCTAAAAAGGAAAATACGATGGATGCTCATTAGAATCATGCTTCCACCAAATGATTGGTTATAAAGGTATGAATAAAGTTTGTAATATTTTAATCAAATATAAAACGTAAAGTGGAGACATTGCTCCAAACAATAATGATGGATGGGAGAAAGAATTTTTTCTGGGAAATGAAACCTTTTATTTCAAGTGAAGAGGGGTATTTTATACAACAATCTCAAGTGAAGAGGTATCTTGTAACAATTATACGAACTCTCAAATAAGGAACCGTTTTAAAGTCTTGTTAAATTGATAAAAAATTTTATAGACTTCCCAAGTAGTGGCCTGATTAGGAGAAATTAAAATTTTGAACCATTCAAAAGTCTCCTTCTTTCTTTCTTTTTCTTTATTGGGTATTGATATTTCGCTTTACATGTAGCTTTAGGGAACTGCAATCACTTTTTGATCCTCTGATGAAATATGAGGCTTAAAACTTTAAACAATAGATATAATTATGAGCATAGATATGGCGATATTCCTGAAATTTTGCCAACTTTTTCTGGAGTTAACTATTGTTAGATTATTACCATTAAAAAGGACAAATAACCAACACATTTATATCGGAGAAGATATGTTTTCTATGCAGCAAATAAATTAAGGAATTGTATTAACTTCCGATGGACCTCTTATGCTTAAATAATTATCACATATGCCAAAACCTTTTGCAACTCTAGGAGTTGCTAGGCTCAGATGTTTTCCATTTATGTATTTGTTGTTAATTTGCATGAATAAAGTAAGTTTAAATTTCTATTTCATAAAATGAGAAAATAGGGTTAAAGATCTTGCAAGAATCTGTATTTTTTATTGCTGAAATAAAGCAAGGAAACCAAATTACGTGGAGATACAAAGTTTAAAGATCAGACAAAGTTCAAAGATCGCACCGCTTAATTTTTTGAGGATGAGGAAAAAGCCTAAAATAGTGTAAAATCTTCATCAAATCATGTAATTTTTCTAATTTTCTATTGAATAATTAAAATAAAGGCCAAACCATCGATCCAGCGAATCCAGATCGAATTAATGGACCAAAAATTTGTACAGATTTTGGAATGGCACCAACTCTGAGCTCAGAACTGATTATGGAAAGATGTATATATATGATTTGGACTTCTGACCTAAAATTTGTATTACACTTTTATTTACTGATGCAACCAATTTTTCCACTCTTTTTCCAATTGCCAGGATCGTCTTATGGATGTGGACCTTGAGGGGAGTCGGGTATAGGTACGCTGCAGATTCAACATGAAAATAGTTAAACAAATGTAGAAAATCAATAAAAATTTGACATAATTCAACCAAATTCATGAGGAGTTGCAAGTTTGTTTAATTTGTTTTGGAAGTTATATTTTAGTCGGATTTAATAGCTTCTTTATTTAAGATCTTTAGTCTTATTTGTTAGTATTCTATTGAAATTATATTCCTTAATTCAATTGAGTTTCTTGGTGTCTAAATTTCTTAGATTTTATACATGCATACATACATATGTGTGTGTATATTGAATTAACCTGAGAAGCATTTAGAGTCCCGAAAAATTATAAAACCAAGGGCCTTTGGGCTGCTGGCCACCACGGAAAGAAAGTAAAAAAAAGGGAAGAGTTCAGAGAAATTATAGGTGAGAAATTATTTGGTGAGCTTAAAGCAATTATTAGGTTCATGGGTAGACTAATGTTAAAGATAGAAAGACTGCTTAATATATAGACTAGGAACGAAGACCTATTAGTCTAAGCTGTTGGGTCAAAATTAAATTCTAACATATGTATTTTTGATAGACTTTCTTGTATTTTTTCACTCCAACAATTAAAATGTAACTGCTTTGCTCTCCCAGAAGCCACTTCCTTCAATTTTTTAATTGTAATACTCCCGTTCCACATTAAAAAAGTTAACCGGTATAGAACAATGTACAAGTTAAGCCTAAGCATTTGAATCCAACTTGGGATGTCTATTTTAGACTAGCGAAAACTGAGCTTAAATAGTTGAATTTAACTATTGAGACTCTGCTTAATATTTGGACCGTTGAGACTCTGGTCGCAATTTGAGCATGTGGACTCGTGGTATTACAGAATGATATCAGAGTGAACCTACATCTGGAGCCCGCATCATGGCATGCAATTGAACCTTGTGAAGACGCCAAAGCCTTCACAAAAGCCAAAAAAAAGAAAGGTGAATATAATAATCCATCCTACATTGGAAAGTCAAGTGACATGAACCAATATATAAGTTGAGAATATTTAAGGGTTAATCACTCCAATAGTCCTCAAACTATTTATTGAGTGTCAATTTAGTCCCCAAACTTTTATTTGTGTCTATTTGGTCCCTCAACTTCTATGTTAGTGTTTAATTGGTCCCCAATACCAATAAATGGCAAAATTGCCCTTCTATTTATATCATATCATATCTTTGTTTTCTTATATTTTTTTATTTATTCCTTCAACTCTTCCCCTATCTTTATTCGTGTTCTCAAAAAACTAAACCAAACATTACCTTCTTTATTCGCAAGTTTATATTGATTGATTTATCTGAAAAATTTAGAGTGTTTTTCATAGTTCTTGAGATGAAGAAGACTATTAAAAGAAATAAAATAAAAGAAAACTTCAAAAAAATATTAAAATAGAAAAACATAAGGTTTAGGATTTCAATTTTATTTACTTTATTGTAGACATTTATGTCGTTCTTTTTAATCATTTTCTTGACTTTTTTTCTTTTATTTGTCCTTAGAGATCTCAAGAGAATTTCCTCCAAAAAAAAAAAATCTCAAGAGAATAAAAAAAATTCTAAACTTATCAAGTGAACCAATCAATATAAACTTGAAAAAAAGAAAAGAAGCTAATATGCAATTAGGCAATATAAACTTGAAAAAAATAAAACAAGCTAATATGCAATTAGATTTATGATGATGTGGACAAGAATAGTAAATGTGGAGAAAGGATAAATTAAAAAATATATATATAAGAAAGAAGATAAAAAGTAAAGGTCATAAAAGTAGAAGGGCAATTTTGTCATTAATCGGTATTGAGGACTAATTAAACACAAATATAAAAGTTAAGGGACTAAATAGACACAATTAAAAGTTGAGGGACTAAACTGACACTCATGAAATAGTTTAGGGACCAATGGAGTAATTAACCCAATATTTAAATATAACTTGGGATATCTATTTTGAACTAACGAAAATAGAGCCCAAATAGCAGTACAGGATAGAGTCCAAATAGCTAGATTTCACTGCACTATTGAGACTCTCATTGCGATTAGGATATTCATTTTGAACTAACGAGTTTAATAGCCAGACTTCACTCCATTGCTGAGACTATGGTTGCGACTTGGGTTTATGAGTCCGAGGCGTGACACTGATCATTATAAATCTCCCCTTTCAATTTTTTATCATAACTACAGGAGGAGTTTTAATTAACTAAATAGAACAGGTAGAAATTTAAAAAAAAATTTCAACCACAAATTAGAAATAAACCTCCAGAGTCCTGTAATTTTAGTAGAAATTTTTCCTGTTAGCTTTCTCAACCATTGTACTTTGCTTAATTTTCCGAATTCCACTGTCCATCATTTCAATAATTACGTACACTAATAAATGAATACCCAAAAAAAAAAAAAAATTAGTAGATGATCAGAGGTGATACCTCCCAGGTGCTGGGGCTGGTGTCGTGGTAGACGATAAACTCCGTTTATAGTCACCTCCATTTCTTAAAGCATTCACGTCTATGTACATCAAAAGCCAAATCCTCATCCAATTCACAGATATTAAAATATATGGTCTAGCAAACAGGAGAACCATTTTGATTAAATCAGACCCCATATAAATAAAATGACAGCTACAGAGAGTTTTTTTTTATTTTAATTTGTATTGAGTATATCATCTCTAGTCTGTGGAACCATGTAGAACTATGACATATTACCCATGGAATAATGAGTTTAATAATGAGTGCAGAAATTGAGATATTTAAAAACTTTGAGAGATTAAAACACTTATTGCACCTTCATAATTAGCCTTACAATTGCTTAATTTTTTTCTAGTAGGAATGAATAATCACAAGAAAAAATATATTGTAACTACTAAACATATCGAAACAAGACAAGCTGAGATTGATGATACTGACGTGCAGCCTTGATCGAGAAGATTTGGAGCTAATATCCGAGCTGCTGGTGTCTCACATGAACGTGAGAGAATGATGATCCACAATAAGAATATGCAAACGGCTCCCAAGGTTGCTCACCTAGCCATTTTTCTCTGATCGACCAAAGTCTTAAATGCTTAAAATTGGTTCCCAACCGTATGGGATGTGGCCTTACTCCTTTACGTGTCCTTGTATTTATAGAGTTCTCTTCAGCACAATCAAGAAAAATGAAACAAGTAATATGACTCGTGGCCCAAAATTCAACTCTCCTCATTGAAAATGAATAAACTCATCCACTACTATTTATGTAGTTTCACATTCAGTTCCAAACGTATTATATAACCCCAGTTGATGATAGACAGCATGAATGTATCTGACAAAGTCAATTTGACTTCGCAAACTCTTTGTCGAGTCAACTGGGGCGAATTACTCCTTTGATTTTCCGAACTTATTTGGTTCTTCCTTCCGATTGGAAAAATAGGACATTTCCCATTTGCCTATTGAGAGAGTTCATCAGAATTTATAAATGGAAAAATCCCATAAATAGTCCCTCGCATATTGTGTTTTTACTTTTTTTTTTTTTTTCATTCCCCACTTCTAAATTGATGCCATTTAGTCCCTTACATGTTCAAAGCGCATCGTTTTGGGTTCCCCACATTCATTTCAGACCGCTATTTGGCTGAAGAAGTCAGATGCCTGCAATGTGATATAATTTCAGGGGCAAAAACAGTATTACATGCCTATTCTACCCAATACACGACATCAATGAAAACTAGTATTAGTAACAAAAACAAAAAGGTTTGATAATTATTTTAGGAAATATTAATATCCCGAGTTGGTTTCTCAAGTGCTTCTCAACTACTTCTGAGTCATACGACTTATTACCAATTAATTTTGAAATAAAATTTCAGATTCTATAATATAATATTAGAGCTGGATCTAATATATAAAATTCATCCTTACGTGACTAAAATTCTGTGTGCATTAGGTATGGCATCATAGATCTTCCGCGTGGCCAGTACTTGTTATCCGCCGTTTGTGTATCGGGCTAGACCACTGGGCTGGGTCTCTCGATATCCATCTAACCAAGACTCCTATTTGATCCTGTTCATTTGTGTGGGGGAGCCAGGGAAGGGGAGGGGACTAATGTACCACATTGGACTCTCAAATACTTTTCAACTAATCGCTGGAATGTGATTAAACCAGTTGAATTGTTACAACCTAAGTTTGCGTAGACTTTGACCAGTTGGAGAATGACAATCAAAATTAAATTTGCCTTCTATATTTAGCTTTTTAGGCATTCCAATCACTTTTTGATCCTCTTATGAATTTTCAGGCTTAAAAAAGTTTGAAATTAAACATTAAACGGTATATCATGAACAAGAATATTAGGACAGCTTCAGCAGTTTGCGCAATTCTCCTCTTAAGCTTGCATTGCTAATTGAATGACTAACCAAGGAACACAATGAGTAAAGTTGGACCTATTATGCTTTCATGTTTATCATATGCCTCTCTCACGGGTGGACTAAGGCCTCGTATGCCAAAATCTTTTGCACCTCCATGAGTTCCCAATTTTCATTCCCCCGGCCCCCACTTTCCCCCCACCCCCCTTTTCAATTATGCATTTATTGTCAATTAAAAACAAGCTTAAATTTCTGGCTTATAAGGTTTTTCCACAATATGCGTTTTTTATTGCGAATATAAGCAAGCAAACCAAATATCATGGCGATGCACAACTCAAAAGATCATACTGTTTTCTTTTTAGAGAGTTCAAAGGAAAAAACTAAAATAGAATTCATTTAACTTCTCTTCATCAGCTATTATCAAAGAAATCAGTGCTTGGAAGCTCATTTTCCGCCCCTGGCATGTAAAATCATCCCACAACGAAATCCAACATCAATAACTAGAAAATTTATACAAGGCACGTTAAGGAATATTTTTATTCCTTGCTAAATATTATGAAAATGTTTTTCTTAATATTTTTGAGACACTTGATCTGCGACAAAAAGTGTAAGCCAAAGAAACACAAAAAAAAAAAAAAAAAAAAACGAAGGCAGACACAAACAAATCTTCTGTTAATTGGCACCAACTATGATCTGTGAAGTAATATGGGAAAAATGACATTTAAGTTTGATAGACTTGTGATCTCCTGTAGCCAGCTTTTCTTCCTTTTCCAAAGTGCAAGGATCACCTTATGGATGTTGACCTGGAGGGGACTTATATACAGGTACGCTGCAGACCCAATATGAAAAAAAAGGTTAAACAAATGTAGAAAACCTGTAATACAAGAAAATGATAAATTCACTCCCAAAATAACCTCTTTCAATCACAAAGAGGCTATAATTTGACAGTGTATTCATCATTTTCCTGAAAAAAATAACACTCCCCTTTTCCTTTTGTGCCCTTCTTTGGGTTTTTATGAGTACACATAAACCTTCCCTTTCAAGTTTTCTCATAACTGCTGAAGGAATTTTATTGATTAAATATAATCATTATCTTTCAATACGAAATAAAATAAATAAATCCTCCACAGTACTTTTTTCAACCACTGTGCTTAAGTTAGCTGAATTCATCTTTCTATCATTTCCCTAATAATTATGAAACAATTTGCATGCTAGAGCATTTTTTCCACTACTTTATATTTCAAGGAATGATCGAGAAATGTGAAGCTCGAGGGGAGTTGGGCGTATCTACCCTACGCGGGCATCATCAAAAAACAAAATTTATAAACAAACCAATGGAGAACTCTCATATGTTTGATCCAAGTGTATAATTATATAAAGTGATGTGCATGAAAAATCGCTCCAATGACCAAGAAACCATATTAAGATCAAGGATATAATACTTGAGAAGAAGGCTATCAACCTTAAAGACGGAAGGTTCACTTAGTAACTTTTGAAGATAAACTATAACCTCAAAATGTTTAAGCATGAGTCATACATAGCACACGACCTTGAATATTGTCGATCAATCAAACATTTTATATCTTGATAAGATGGGACAAGGATACATTGAGAATACGATACTCACGGGCCCTTAGCTTGAGGATTGAATCTTAGCAACGATTTTCGAGGAGCTGATGTCTCAAACAAAAGGGAGAGAACGATGATCCATAATAAAAGATTGCAGACGACTCCCAAGGCAGTTGTCCTCCCCATTATTCTATCTTGATTATTCTCGCATTAAATTGGATCCCCAGTTCTCCTTTTATACACAATGAAGCATACATGCCTATTTGGCAGAATTTAGAGTAAAGTATTGGATCTTGAGAGTAGGTGCAATTATTTAAATATTCTTAAAGTGTGTACGTGCACGATTCTTAAAGTGGACGCGGCTTTGAATTTTAGGCAAAGGTTTGATTTTCATGCTTTTATCATAAAGTAGGAGAAAATGATCTGGTCACTGTGTTATGAAAACGTGCGTAACTTTTCTCAAATAAATGGTAAGTTTTATAAAATAAGTGATAATGTTGGATCAGTTTTACAAGAAGGAAAGACTCACACGGATTTACAGGTTGTGTTTATTTTGTTTCTTTAAATTTCTGTTATCATATTTCGACAATATTTTTTCACTCAACAAAGGCTTAGTTAAAATTGATAAATTTATTCCATTTTCTGAATTTTGTTGTCATTTCCCTAACAGTGTCTGCTACCAAAACCACGCATATTTCATCTTTTGTAATGTGTTACTACTCAGTAATTTCCTCGTGTTATTTGTGATCATTTTCTTCTGATATATATATATATATATATATATTTGGTTGGTTTATTTAGAATTAGGACCAACGAGAGGGGGTAGAGACGATATGTTTGAAGATTTGGTTGCCATAATTCCTTCAGGAGAAAAGCCAAATCCTCATCCAAAATTAAGTGACATCAATTTTTCTGCAAATCGAACCCAAAATTACAGAGATTAAAATATATGGCCTAGCAAACAGGAGAACCATTTTGATTTACTCGGACGTTACACAAATATAATGATAACTAGGGGGAGATTTTCTTTTAATTTTATTTATTTTGAGTACATCATCCCTAGTTTCTTTTAATTGGCTCTTGAGAGTAGATAAAATTATTTCAATGGCATGCCTACGTGTACGAGTTTTTCATCGATGAAGCAACACACGAGGCGAGTAAACTCGACATTGAATTTTAGACAAAGCTTTGACTTTCCTGCTTTCATCATAAAGTTTAGACAGAGATCTTTTTTTTTTTTATCAATCTAATTATTACAATTAGAGGAAAGAGAATAGTGTTGGTTGGATTTGAACCCCTAACTTCTGGGGTGAAGTCGTCGAGATTTAATCGCCTGACCTCTATTCATTCTCAGCTATTGAAGATTAAAAGAAAAAGAAACTTAAGAAATGGTCATTTTGGTGTGTTTATGTGCCTCTCTCTCTCTCTCTCTCTCTATATATATATATATATATATATATATATATAGGTAGAGCGGGTCCCATCAATACCCAAGAAAATTCAACTACGGATATTCAAACCTAGTCTAGCCGGAGTAACTACCCTATCATGGACTAGTTGAGCTTTCCTAGGCGTGTTTTTGTGCATATATACACACATCTTTTTCAACTTGACTGACAAATTCTTCATCTTCTGTAGTCAATCTTGGCGAATCAGACTTGGGACCTAGGATGTCACAATCCTCTTTAATTGCCTAATTGGCATTACTTCTATTTTCTTTAGAAAAATTTAGACGGTACTCATTAGTACGTACCAATACAATTCCTTTACCTATTATGCTTTCATAATTATCACATGCCAATCTCCCTGGCAGACAAGGCTGTTTGCCAAAATCATTTGCACCATATGAGTTCCTAACTTTCAGATTTTCTTTTTTTCTCATTTATGCATTCGTTGTCAATTAAAAAATAAGCTTAAATTTCCAGCTTATAATACGAGACTTAAAGGTCAAAAGGCTTTTCTACAATATGCGTTTTTTATTTTGCTAATATAAACAAGCAAACCAAATCACGTGGCCATACAAACTAGTCGCTCCTGTCAAAGTCCAACTGGCCATGCATTGGTCAAAGCCAGCTAACTCTAAATTTTTGTTCTCTAATTCTAGATAATAATTAAAGAATGGCTATAGATAATGTATATGTGATGACGAGTAGAAACATGTCTTCCTTAAAGACTTGTGACTGAACAAAGTCGCATTTGCAATTTAGCGTCAGTCAATTGATGACATCAACTCGTGAGAAGAAATACACGAACTATAGATAATGTACGCCCATGACCCATAATGCATGTGCGTGGCGGCTGGTAGTAGCAGGATGTGTACTATAGATGATGCATATGTGCTGGTGAGTAGTCACAACAAGTCTTCCCTAAAGACTTGTGGCTCAACAAACGTTGCCTTTGCAATATACACATACACACACATATATATAACAATAAGTAAAGCATCATTGATATTGTGATTTATTTCTACCTTCAATTAATCAAGCTAGTTTATTAAAAAAAAAAAGCAATCATTTGAAAATAGAAAAGAAATCTTCCATGACAATGTCCATAAAAGCACACCGAATATATTTTATTTTGAATTTTGAAAGTTCTATATGTGTAAACTCCAAATTTTCTTTTAATTCTTAATTTCATTTATTGACATTAATGTTTTTTATTTTTTTTCACAGAATTCTATATCTTTTGAATAATTCATAATAATTATAACAAATTTATTTATATTATTATTTTATATGTTAAAGGTAATTAAAGCTATCTAGCTTCTTTTATTTTTCCTCAATTATATATTTGCTTTTTTGTTTGAAAAAAATAAACTATCTTTGTCTAAACTCATTATTTTAACCCCAAATAAATGCTAATACAAATTGATAACGATTTTTAGATCTTAATTTTCTCAATCTATTCTTTTTTGAGATTTTATTTTCGCAAGTATGTTTTAGGATGGAAATTTTATCTTTGTTTCAACTAAACCAAAACTCATGTTAAAAAAACTTTTAGTGAACTTCTCAAACAAGAACATTTTATTAGAATGCTTGGTTTACATGCTTCTATAGTTGGCTATTTTGGGGCTCCAACCACTTTTTGATACTCTCATGAATTTTTAGGCTTAAAAAGGTTGGAATTAAATTTTAAACACTACATTTATGAACATAAAAAATTGGGACTCATTCAGCTGTTTGCCCAAATTTTTTTCTTAAGTTTGTATTGCTAATTTAATGACTAATCAAAGAACACAATGAATTAAGGAATTATATCAATTTATGATGTACCTATTAATATACTTTCAATTATCATTTGCCAATCTCGCTGATAGAAAAGGCCTCATATGCCAAAATCTTTTGCACTTGTGTGAGTTAGTAACTTTCAATTTATTTTATTTATGCATTCATTGTCAATTAAAAAAGTAAGCTTAAATTTCTAGATCATAAAATGAGGATAAAACGTTAAAAGTTCTTTCCACAATAAGCGTTTTTTATTGCTAATATAAGCAAGCAAACCAAATTAAATGGAGATACAAAACTCAAAAATCACACTGTCTAGCTTTTTAAGGTTGAAAGGATAACCCTAAAATAGAGTAAAATTCTTTAACTCATTTAACTTCTGTTCATAAGCTATTATCAACGTCAGTGCTTGGAAGATGATTTTTCCGCCTTAGCCAGTAAAATCATTCAACAACGAAATCCAGTGTCAACAATGACAGAATTAATAGATAGCACGTTAATGGATATTTTTATTCCATGCTAAAAAGATTATAAAAATAATTTTTCTTAATATTTTTGAGACATTATCTGCCACAAAAACTGTAAGCCAAAAAAAAAAAAAGAAGGTAGACACACGAAACAAATTTTCTAATGAATAATTAAATCAAAGTCAAATCATAGATATACTAGCCAAAATTTTGTACAAATTTTTATCGGCACCAACTAGGAGCTTCGAAGTAAATGAAAAAAATGAGGAAAATTAAGAAGGAAAATGGATGTCATAAGTAGTGACACCCATTGTTGATGTTTATAAAACAACTATCACTATCATAAGTGATTAATTGTGGTGTTAATGATTCCCTCCCCCCTCCCCCGGCGGGGTCAAAAACTATTCTATCGAACCTATTAACCATTTTGATATCGAACCTATTAACCATTTTGATTAAGGGCAAAAACCATACCCCTCCTCAAGAATACAAATCTTTTGAGCCATCCACCCCCAATAGACTATTCTTCTTCTCCTTCTCCTCTCTCTCTCTCGCCGTCTCTCTCTCTCTCTCCATGCCTAGCTCTCATTCTTCTCTTCTCCCTTTGATGTGTCTAGATTTTGAATATTCTTGATTAATTAAATTTTATAAATGTTGTTTATAAATTTTGCTAATGTATGGAGAAATTTTAAGGAGTAAAAGAGAATGTATTTGAGGGATTTACATTCAATTTTTTATAAAAAATTTGAACTGAAAATAAAAAATATATGGTACTCTATATTAATACAATAACAATGGCTTTTTCTTTTTCTTTTAAGGTTATCAATTGCATAAAATTCAAGTTAGAGCATGGCTATATACAAGATTGAAGAAGTCTTTTTGAAATTTTCTTTAAAAAAAATACAAAATAAGAAATTAAAAATTGTATATTATAAACAAAAGATTTAAAACATTTAAAATTTATATGAAAGTCATTCTAGTAAACAAAACAAGAAGTTCGATAATGATACATATTCCATTATTAAATCAATCATTTTGGAGGGAATCATTAAAGCACGTACTCATAATATGATTAATGACATAGCGATAACAATTGGGGAATTTGAACCAAATGGCCCAAAATTTATTCCTGACTTCGGAATCCCTAAATTTATTCCTGACTTCGAAACTTCTGTAACTAGTTTTTCTCTTTTTTCCCAGTGCAAGGATCAACTCAAGAATGTTGACCTGGTGGGGACCTATGCGCAGGTACCCTCCTGCAGAGATCCAACATGAAAATGGTTAAAAAAATGATTTGAAAACCAAATAAAACAAGGAAATGATTATTCACTTCCAAAATAATTAATCATTTTCCTAAAAAATTCATACTCTTTTCTTCTTTTTGCTCTCTTATTTGGGTTTTCACATAATTGCTGAAGGAATTTTATTGATTAAATATAATCAGTGCATTCTTTCAATATGAAAGGAAATTATAAATCTTCACAGTTGTTTACTCTTATTAGAAACCTTTCCTGCTAGATTTTTTAAACTGCTATACTTAACAGAATTCATCTTTTTATCATTTCCTTAATAATTATGAAATAAATAAGAATACATTAATATATAAATATATATATGTCAAACCTATACTGTTACATTAAAGAAAGGAAATGATATTGGTAAAATTCAAACTTTTGACTTCGATATAGAGTCGTAAAATTCTAACTCTTCGACTCTGTAATTGTTTCTATTAATAAATGAATATCAAAAGAAAATTTAGATTATCAGAAGTGATACCACGCAGGCGGAGGCGGCCTTGGTACCGTGTGGGGCCGCCGTGGTTTTACTTTGACACGCGGCTTTGGTCTCCAGAAAGGTATCTTGACAAACGCTAAGCTCCGTCTATAGTCACCTCCATTTCCCGAAACATTCACGTGCCTATGTACAGCAAAAGCCAAATACATAAAAAATTATACGACATCAATGTTTCAGCAAATCAAACACAAAATTACTAATATTAAAAAATATGGCATGGCAAAGAGGAGAACCATTTTGATTTACTCGGATGCTACATAATTATAAAGATAGCTAGGGAGATTTTTTTTAATTTATGTATTTCATCTCTAGTCCATCGAACTATGCAGAACCATGACAAATTGCAAACGGAATAATGAATTTAACCAAAATTGAATGCTAATACAGCAAAGATTGGGATATTTAAAAAGTTTGGGAGATTAAAACACTTATTGTACATGTGTGATTAATCTTGCAATTGCTTAATTTTTTTTCCTAATAAGAATGAGTAATCACAAGAAAAAAAAATATTGTAACAAATAAAAAATCGAAACAATGGAAACTGAGATTGATGATACTGACGTGCCGCTATGATCGAGAAGATTTCGAGCTAATTTCCGAGCTGCTGTTGTCTCAAAGGAGTGAAAGAGAATGATGAAGAGTATGCAGACGACTCCAAAGGTTGCTGTCCTAGCCATTTTTCTCTAATAGACTACTCTTCTTAACTCCTGACTGCTTGAAATTGGTTCTCTACCTCATGGGATGTGGCCTTCAAACGTGTTATATAACCCCCGGTCGTCACGATTATGGCAACTGTGAAGGCGTGACAAAGTCAATTTTGGCACACTCTCGTCTCTTGAAGTCTTGCTGCTTTGGTTTCCCAGTCTTCTTTGGTGAGCAGAGCAGTCATTATCCATACTTCCTTTTCACGTAGTTTTTCTCCTTCTTTTCCAGGAACCAGGACTTTTCCCATTTGGGGAATCGCCAAAAATAGTTATTCACACGTGAAGGTTGTCAAGTTTTAGTCCTTCACTTTTAAACTTGTGGACGGAAAAGTATACAATACACAACGTGCATTGCCACGTGGTGTACTAGAACCAATAATTTATCGCCATGTGGCAATGGTGGGTCATACCTTGTATTATTTGGCGATGTGTGATTGGTTCTAATGCACCACGTGGCACGTCACGTGGCGCGCCACGTGGCGCGCGTGGTGCACTTGTGGACTTGATCATCTCAAAACTGATCCACGATCTGATTGACTCTATCCAAAGTTTAAAGGTACGCTAGTGCAAGCCAGTCATTAAATGCTTTTATTTTTTAACCTAAAAAGCCCTTATTATTCAGATTTACTGTCTTTATAGGAAGACTTTTTTCTAACTTATGCCCACGGGCATAAGATTATGGGGAGCAATAAATTCTAACAATCCCTTGATTTAAAGAAATTTTTCAACAATTAAGGTAGAGATTTAAACTCTTTTGAAATTTGAATATATCTTTAACCTCTGTTTTTTAGATCTTTTGCAGAATTTTAGGTTCTTTTGCATTGTTATTAACTACTTTCACCCTATAATCTTGGAATTGTCTAAAATTTTATATAAACAAACTTATGCTTATAGGCATAAGTTGGAAAGACCTTGTATGAAATCTTAAATTGTCGACTTGGAATGTTATAACTCATAGTGATCTAAGTATTGTCTACAAATAAAAATATGCGGTATAGTGGTACAATCTAACCTTAAACGTTAAACCGAGCAAATTGTGCCAAATAGTGCTTAAACTATTAAAACTTTTGTATTTTGAATGTTAAACTATTTTTTGTTGAAAATTTGGTAATTGAACATTATAAAGTGTGGATTTTTTGTTAATTTGTGCTTTTTTATTACTTCGTCCACTTAACTTGTTAATGTATTATATTTTGAAGGATAAAATTATACAATAATATTAGTGCATAAATAATATTGTCAAAATCATCCATTTCATTTTGTTATTTAATGCACACCTCAAATCCATCATTATTTTTGTCAAAATTTGCCCACAAATCTCAGAAATTTCATTGCAAGTTAACCATTCAAATTCTTAGACATGGACATGTAAAATCATTTTGTTATTTAACGCACGCCTCAAATCCACCACTATTTTTGTCAAAATTCGCCCACAAATGATCAAATCTAAGAAATTTCATTGCAACTTAACTATTCAAATTCTTAGAATTGGACATTTAAAGGTGAAATTTGAAAAAGATTTTGTATGTCACAAATGGATTTTGGAGATGAAATGTAGTTGTTAAAGTTCAATGAAGGCAATAGTCAGTAGCGGAAGCCTGAAACGGCAACCATGACAGCTATGACTTAAATGTTGTTTACCCTTTAAATAGTTCGATAACAAATTTGTGACGCAAAAAATTCAATGGCCAGAACGAGAGTTCAGGCGATTTAACCGGGTTGTTAGAAATCCCAGGTGATCGGCACAAATTCAACAATTGGATACTCTAACTTGGATCTGGTCCTTCCGTGTTTTTAACGAAAAAAAAAAAAGCAACAAAACAATTGTGCTTTCAAAGCAAGTGTTAATTTTGTCAAGTAAATGATAATTTTATAAAATAAATGGTATATATATTATTATGAATATAGTAATTGACAAATTTAGTTCAAAAACATGAATAAGAGAATAATATTCATTCAGACAATGCTGTAGTGATAAAGCATTATTGTAACACACATTTAGTTCAAAAACGTGAATAAAAGAATGACATTCATTCGGACAATGCTGTACTGACATTAGCGTTATTATATCGCGATATAAAATTTATTATTTTCTTAACAAAAATTATTGTTTCGTAATGAAATTTACTACTTCTCATGCCAAGTTTATGGCTAATTTTGGCGTGGAGTTTGGTACCTAATTTTGACGTCCAGCGTATTGTAACATTTTCCCATTTGGAACACCGAGACTCAAATCTCCTTCCTAGCTCCCGTGACTATGCCTTAAGTAATAGTCATTTTGATATATATAAAATTTTCAACTTGACTTGCAAATTCTTCGCCTTTTGTAGCAATCTTGTCCAATCAGTCCTGGGATGTCGCAATCCTCTTTAATTGGCAATTATTGGCAATGTTTTTCCAACACGACTCTTTTTTCCACACGGCATTAATTCTATATATTTTCTTCTTTACAAAAATTTAGAGGCTGCTCATTAGTAAAGTACTAGTACAGTTTCTTTACTAATTTGTTAAAGTCACGGGCATCTTTACTAATCGATGATGTCGCAATCCTCTTTAATTGGCAATTAGTGTCAACGTTTTTCCAGTACGACTCTTTTTCCTGCACGGCATTAGTTCTATATATTTTCTTCTTTACAAAAATTTAGAGGCTGCTTATTAGTAAGTACTAGTACAGTTTCTTTACTAATTTGTCAAATTCACGGCCATCTTTACTAATCGATGATGTAATGTGGTAAACGGCTTGAACTTTTACAATTTAAAGTTTATGTAGACCTTCTTACGGGCCAATGCTTGCACTAATTGTTCAGTTGGTCTAATATGTTCGCTGGTGAACACAAGGGTCCGAACAATGGGTAACGAGGGGTGCTTTGGTAGCCATCACTAACACTCACCTTTTTTTTTTTCTTAGCAAAAAAAAAAAAAAGGTTTATGCAGACCTTGACTTGTTGGAGAATGAATAAAAGAGTGACAATCAAAATTAAGTGGAAAAACTACATTTTATCCCCTGTGATTTTAAGATAAACCTACATAATCTCTTCATAGTTTCAAAAGTTATACATCACTCCCCTATGGTTTGGGTTAAAGTGTCAAATAGATGAAAATCGCCTTCCATCACAAGTCTGTGGGTAAACTATATAAATTTACTCCATTGTTTAACTATTTTACTCTGTGCTTACATGTATTTTTTTAGACAAAATACACTTTATCCCTAGTAGTTTTTGGATAAATCACATAACTGCCCTTATAGTTCTGAAGCTATACATCACTCCCTAGCCATTTTTAATACTTATACTAGGATAATTTGGTTATTTTTTCATAGACCATGATAGAAAGTAATTTTCATCTGTTTAACACTTTAACCCAAATCGCGATGTATAGCTTTTATAATAACAAACGAGTTATGTAGTTTATTAGAAAATTAGGGGGGGTAATGGGTATTTTGCCCAAATCAAATAGCTTTTCCTTTCAAGCTTCCGATCTGGACTTCCTTCTTGTTTTTTGGGTAATGATAATTTGCCTTCTATATTTAGTCTTTGTACACTCCAATCACTTTTGGATCCTCTTATGAATTGTTAGGCTTACAAAAAATGCTGAAATTAAACTTTAGATACAATATTTATGGAACATAAAAATTGGGAATGATTCAGCAGTTTGCCAATTTTTTTTTTCCTGTGTTTGTATTGCTAATTTAATTACTAACCAAAGAACACAATAAATTAATGATTTATATTAATTTATGATAGACCTATTATTATGCTTTCACAATTATCATTTGCCAATCTCGTCCGGTAGACAAAGGCCTCATATGCCAAAATCTTTTCGCACCTCTATGAGTTGCCAACTTTCAATTTTTTTCATTTATGCATTTATTGTAATTGAAAAAAGCTTAAATTTCTAGTTTATAATATGAGAATAAAGGTTAAAAGGCCTTTCATAATATGCTTTTTTTTTATTGTTAATAATAAGCAAGCAAACCAAATTACATTAAAATACAAAACTCAAAAAAAAAAAAAATACACCATTCAGTTTTAGTTGGTTGATAGGAAAATGGATAATTACACAAGCCTTCCCCTGAGGTTTATCATAATTTTATGCAACTCTCTCTAGGTTTACAAAATTACACTTGTCTCCCTTCCTTTAATATGTTTGGTAACAAAAAGGCCCAACTTGCTTACATAAGCCAAAAAAAGATAGACGAATATCCTATATTGACTTTTGTAATAGTTTCTCAAAACAAACTAAAATGTTTTTCTACTTAAATGAAGAAACCATTTAATTTTCTTCACTCCATTGTTTTACCCAATTTTCAATCTCCAATATCGGTTGAACACTTTTAGTCATTCTCACCCAAATCTCAAATTCAATCGTTTTTAAAGACATATAAATTTCCAAATTCTAACGATCTCCTCTTCCAAAAAAGTTTTTATCACCATCCCTTGTATTGCTGGAGCCTCAATCCCTTTCCCACAATACTCTAAAAGAGACATTAAATCCAAGCATCCACTCTATTTCAAAAGCAATGGTATCATTGCCTAACAAAATATATATATATATATATATATATATAACCAAAATATTAGGCAATCATAACCAAAATATTAACCATACGTGTAGTCGAAGAACAACCAAAAAGAATGAATCAATTACATACTCTTTGATTGATTAATCACTTACTAAATCCGCCTTAACGATCTCCCCCTCGCGATTGTCATTTTTTTTTTTTTTTTTACTAACTTACAATTGTCTTTGAATCTTCACAATTATAATAAAAATAACAAGAAGAATTATATGGTAATGTTTGTAATTGATAATAAAAAAATTAAAAAACCAAGAAACAAAAATATATGGTTCATACACAAATGAATTTTAAGCTATTGATTTGAGTATTTTGCTAAGGTTATATTAGTCTTTTCAAGTGACCAAGGGAACTATGTGTAATTTTACAGACCTAGGTAGAGCTGCCTACAATTATCATAAACCTTAGGGGAGGTTTGTGTAATTATCCCAAAGGAAAAATACTAAAATAGTGCTAAGGTTATTCTTTAATTTATATAACTTCTCTTCATAAGCGATTATCAACCACCCCGCCACCCGTCGTTTTATTATTTTTTTTGTTGGGTTTTTGGGGTGGGGAAGGGAGTGCTTGGTAGCTGATTTTCCATCCTTAGCCTGTAAAATTATCTAACAAGGAGATCTAACATCAATAATGAGAAAATTAATACATGGCACATTAAGGGATATTTTTATTTTTTGCTAAATATGGATAAAAATATTTTTCTCAATATTTATGAGACATATCATCTGAGACAAAAAGTGTAAGCCAAAAGAGGGAGAAAGGGGTGGGAACTGAAGGTAGACACACAAACAAATCTATTGATCGGCACCAACTATAAGCTTTGAAGTAATATAGAAAGAACGACATTCAAGTTCGATACAGACTTCTGATCTTCTGCAAGCAGGTTTTTTCTTCGTTTTCCAAAGTGCAAGGATCCCATTATGGATGTGGACCTGGAGGGGAACTTAATTACAGGTACTCTGCAAGATCCAAAATGTAAAAAAAAAAAAAATAGTTAAACAAATGTAGAAAACCAGTAAAACAAGGAAATGACAAATTCACTTCCAAAATAACCTCTTTTAATCACAAAATTTTCACCATGTGTCCATCATTTTCCTGAAAAAATAGCACTCCCCTCTTCTTTTTGCTCCTTTCTTTGGTATTTATGAGTACATAAACCTCCCCTTTCAAGTTTTGTCATAATTGCTGAAGGAAGTTTTATATAATCAGTACATTCTTCCAATATGAACTGAAATTAAATAAATGAAACAATTCTTTGCATGCTCGAGCTCATTTTGTACTTTTTTATATTTCGAGGATCGACAAATGTGGAGCTCGAAGGTAGCCGGGCATAACTAACTCTGCGAGGGCATCATCAAAAACAAAAATTATAATCAAACCAACGAAGAAGCATAAATTTCATTTACCCTCTCATGTGTCTGACTCAAGTATATAATTATATTATTTAAAGTGATGTGCATGCAGAATTGCTCCTAATGAGCAAGAAGCCAAATTAAGGACAAGGATATAATACTTGAGAAGAAGGCTATTAAACTTAAAAGACCAAGGTTGATTTAGTAACTTTTGAATATAAACTATAAGCTCAAAATTTTTAAAGAGAGGTATTCACAGCCCACAAACTTGAGTATTATCGATTAGTCAAACATTTTATCTTTATGAGACTGGGATGCGTTATAAACAATGTGAAAGAAGGATACATTGAGAACATGATACTCACAGGCTACCAGATGGAGGACTCAATGTTAGCAAACATTTTCGAGCAGCTGATATCTCAAAGAAATGGGAGAGAACGATGATCCATAATAAAATGACGCAAACGACTTCAAAGGCTAGTTGTCCTACCCATTGTTCTATCTCGATTTTTAGTTGCATCAAACTGTGTCCCTAGTTTCTCCTTTTATACACAATGAAGCGTACATGTCTATTTGTTACTCGTTAACCCCATAAACAAGTAATTGCTACTTTTTCTATCTTCTTTTTCACACCTTAATTTGTCAGAAACTAGAGTAGAGTCTTGGCACTTGAGGGTTGATACAAGTATCCCAATGTCATGCCTACGTGCACGAGTTTTTCATCGATGAAGAGCCACACAGATTGGAGCAAATGCGGCTTTGAATTTTAGTCAAAGGTTTGATTTCATGCTTGCATCATAAAGTAGGAGAACATGCTACAGTGATTGTGTTTTGAAAACGTGAGTTAACTTTTCTCAAGTAAATGATAAGTTTTATAAAATAATAAGTGATAAGTATTGTTATGTAAATAGTAATTATAGCTGGAGGACTAAAGGACACATTTTGTTCAAAAATATGAATATAAGAAATGACATTCATTTAGACAATGCTGTAATGATGTAGCATTATTGTAACACTGTGTAAAATTTACCATTTTATTAACAAAATTACTATTTCATAATCAAATTTACTACTTTTCTTACAAGGTTTACGAGATGGCCAGGGTTACTAGAGCATTTTTCCATTTAGACTCAAAGTTGCTTCCTAATGACGACATAAGAAGTGGTCAACTTGACTAGCAAATTCTGAATTTATTCCATTTTCTGAATTTTGTTGTCATTTCCCTAACAGTATCTGCTACCAAAACCATGCATATTTCGTCTTTTGTAATGTGTTACTACTCAGTAATTTCCTCATGTTATTTGTGATCATTTTCTTCTGCTATATACATATATGTGTATATATATATTTGGTTGGTTTATTTACAATTAGGACCAACGAGAGGGGGTAGACACGATATGTTTGAAGATTTGGTTGCCATAATTCCTTCAGGAGAAAAGCCAAATCCTCATCCAAAATTAACAAATTTGAAATCAGTTATTTTATGAATGTAAATGTGCGTTGAATAGAACATAAAATGGGGAATTTAAAAATTCAAAAATTCTATTGAGTATTATTCTTTTTAGTTTTCACCTTGTTTTCAAGTTTGTAATCTTCTCTTCCTCGTCATCATCTATGGTTAGTTAGTCTTGTTTGTTCTTTGTTTAATCATTTGTTGATGATTGCTTTGTTCTTATTGAAACCTATAGTCTTGGTTTTTCTTTTTTTTTTTTTTTGTTGCTTCTGCCGTAGTTTCTTAGGGGTGGCCAATATCCAATCCTTTAATAGGAAGAAATCTTGTTCATTTAAACATCAAGTCAATCTAAATGAATTAACAAAAATTCATATATATATATACACACACACACAAACACACATATATAACAATAAGTGAAGCATCATTGATATTATGATTTATTTCTACCTTCAATTAATCAACCTAGTTCATTAAAAAAAAAAAGCAATTATTTGAAAATAGAAAAGAAATCTTCTCATGACAATGTCCATAAAAGCACACAGAATATATTTTATTTTGAATTTTGAAAGTTCTATATGTGTAAACTCCAAATTTTCTTTTAATTCTTAATTTCATTTATTGACATTAATGTTTTTTATTTTTTTTTCACAGAATTCTATATCTTTTGAATAATTCATAATAATTATAGCAAATTTATTTATATTATTATTTTATATGTTAAAGGTAATTAAAGCTATCTAGCTTCTTTTATTTTTCCTCAATTATATATTTGCTTTTTTGTTTGAAAAAAATAAACTATCTTTGTCTAAACTCATTATTTTAACCCCAAATAAATGCTAATACAAATTGATAACGATTTTTAGATCTTAATTTTCTCAGTCTATTCTTTTTTGAGATTTTATTTTCGCAAGTATGTTTTAGGATGGAAATTTTATCTTTGTTTCAACTAAACCAAAACTCATGTTAAAAAAACTTTTAGTGAACTTCTCAAACAAGAACATTTTATTAGAATGCTTGGTTTACGTACTTCTATAGTTGACTATTTAGGGGCTCTAATCACTTTTTGATACTCTCGTGAATTTTTAGGCTTAAAAAGGTTGGAATTAAATTTTAAACACTACATTTATGAACATAAAAAATTGGGACTCATTCAGCTGTTTGCCGAAATTTTTTTCTTAAGTTTGTATTGCTAATTTAATGACTAATCAAAGAACACAATGAATTAAGGAATTATATCAATTTATGATGTACCGATTAATATACTTTCAATTATCATTTGCCAATCTCGCTGATAGAAAATGCCTCATATGCCAAAATCTTTTGCACTTGTGTGAGTTAGTAACTTTCAATTTATTTTATTTATGCATTCATTGTCAATTAAAAAAGTAAGCTTAAATTTCTAGCTCATAAAATGAGGATAAAACGTTAAAAGTTCTTTCCACAATATGCGTTTTTTATTGCTAATATAAGCAAGCAAACCAAATTAAATGGAGATACAAAACTCAAAAATCACACGGTCTAGCTTTTTAAGGTTGAAAGGATAACCCTAAAATAGAGTAAAATTCTTTAACTCATTTAACTTCTGTTCATAAGCTATTATCAACGTCAGTGCTTGGAAGATGATTTTTCCGCCTTAGCCAGTAAAATCATTCAACAACGAAATCCAGTGTCAACAATGACAGAATTAATAGATAGCACGTTAATGGATATTTTTATTCCGTGCTAAAAAGATTATAAAAATAATTTTTCTTAATATTTTTGAGACATTATCTGCCACAAAAACTGTAAGCCACAAAAAAAAAAAAAAAGAAGGTAGACACACGAAACAAATTTTCTAATGAATAATTAAATCAAAGTCAAATCATAGATATACTAGCCAAAATTTTGTACAAATTTTTATCGGCACCAACTAGGAGCTTCGAAGTAAATGAAAAAAATGAGGAAAATTAAGAAGGAAAATGGATGTCATAAGTAGTGACACCCATTGTTGATGTTTATAAAACAACTATCACTATCATAAGTGATTAATTGGGGTGTTAATGATTCCCTCCCCCCTCCCCCGGCGGGGTCAAAAACTATTCTATCGAACCTATTAACCATTTTGATATCGAACCTATTAACCATTTTGATTAAGGGCAAAAACCATACCCCTCCTCAAGAATACAAATCTTTTGAGCCATCCACCCCCAATAGACTATTCTTCTTCTCCTTCTCCTCTCTCTCTCTCGCCGTCTCTCTCTCTCTCTCCATGCCTAGCTCTCATTCTTCTCTTCTCCCTTTGATGTGTCTAGATTTTGAATATTCTTGATTAATTAAATTTTATAAATGTTGTTTATAAATTTTGCTAATGTATGGAGAAATTTTAAGGAGTAAAAGAGAATGTATTTGAGGGATTTACATTCAATTTTTTATAAAAAATTTGAACTGAAAATAAAAAATATATGGTACTCTATATTAATACAATAACAATGGCTTTTTCTTTTTCTTTTAAGGTTATCAATTGCATAAAATTCAAGTTAGAGCATGGCTACATACAAGATTGAAGAAGTCTTTTTGAAATTTTCTTTAAAAAAAATACAAAATAAGAAATTAAAAATTGTATATTATAAACAAAAGATTTAAAACATTTAAAATTTATATGAAAGTCATTCTAGTAAACAAAACAAGAAGTTCGATAATGATACATATTCCATTATTAAATCAATCATTTTGGAGGGAATCATTAAAGCACGTACTCATAATATGATTAATGACATAGCGATAACAATTGGGGAATTTGAACCAAATGGCCCAAAATTTATTCCTGACTTCGGAATCCCTAAATTTATTCCTGACTTCGAAACTTCTGTAACTAGTTTTTCTCTTTTTTCCCAGTGCAAGGATCAACTCAAGAATGTTGACCTGGTGGGGACCTATGCGCAGGTACCCTCCTGCAGAGATCCAACATGAAAATGGTTAAAAAAATGATTTGAAAACCAAATAAAACAAGGAAATGATTATTCACTTCCAAAATAATTAATCATTTTCCTAAAAAATTCATACTCTTTTCTTCTTTTTGCTCTCTTATTTGGGTTTTCACATAATTGCTGAAGGAATTTTATTGATTAAATATAATCAGTGCATTCTTTCAATATGAAAGGAAATTATAAATCTTCACAGTTGTTTACTCTTATTAGAAACCTTTCCTGCTAGATTTTTTAAACTGCTATACTTAACAGAATTCATCTTTTTATCATTTCCTTAATAATTATGAAATAAATAAGAATACATTAATATATAAATATATATATGTCAAACCTATACTGTTAGGTTAAAGAAAGGAAATGATATTGGTAAAATTTAAACTTTTGATTTCGATATACAATCGTAAAATTCTAACTCTTCAACTCTGTAATTGTTTCTATTAATAAATGAATATCAAAAGAAAATTTAGATTATCAGAAGTGATACCACGCAGGCGGAGGCGGCCTTGGTACCGTGTGGGGCCGCCGTGGTTTTACTTTGACACGCGGCTTTGGTCTCCAGAAAGGTATCCTGACAAACGCTAAGCTCCGTCTATAGTCACCTCCATTTCCCGAAACATTCACGTGCCTATGTACAGCAAAAGCCAAATACATAAAAAATTATACGACATCAATGTTTCAGCAAATCAAACACAAAATTACTAATATTAAAAAATATGGCATGGCAAAGAGGAGAACCATTTTGATTTACTCGGATGCTACATAATTATAAAGATAGCTAGGGAGAGTTTTTTTAATTTATGTATTTCATCTCTAGTCCATCGAACTATGCAGAACCATGACAAATTGCAAACGGAATAATGAATTTAACCAAAATTGAATGCTAATACAGCAAAGATTGGGATATTTAAAAAGTTTGGGAGATTAAAACACTTATTGCACATGCGTGATTAATCTTGCAATTGCTTAATTTTTTTTCCTAATAAGAATGAGTAATCACAAGAAAAAAAAATATTGTAACAAATAAAAAATCGAAACAATGGAAACTGAGATTGATGATACTGACGTGCCGCTATGATCGAGAAGATTTCGAGCTAATTTCCGAGCTGCTGTTGTCTCAAAGGAGTGAAAGAGAATGATGAAGAGTATGCAGACGACTCCAAAGGTTGCTGTCCTAGCCATTTTTCTCTAATAGACTACTCTTCTTTAACTCCTACTGCTTGAAATTGGTTCTCTACCTCATGGGATGTGGCCTTCAAACGTGTTATATAACCCCCGGTCGTCACGTTATGGCAACTGTGAAGGCGTGACAAAGTCAATTTTGGCACACTCCGTCTCTTGAAGTCTTGCTGCTTTGGTGTCCCAGTCTTCTTTAGTGGGCAGAGCGGTCGTTATCCATACTTCCTTTTCAGGTAGTTTTTCTCCTCCTTTTCCAGGAACCAGGACTTTTCCCATTTGGGGAATCGCCAAAAATAGTTATTCACACGTGAAGGTTGTCAAGTTTTAGTCCTTCACTTTTAAACTTGTGGACTTGATCATCTCAAAACTGATCCACGATCTGATTGACTTTATCCAAAGTTTAAAGGCACATTATTGCAAGCCAGTCATTGAATGCTTTTATTTTTTAAACTAAAAAGCCCTTATTATTCAGATTTACTGTCTTTATTGGAAGACTTTTTTCTAACTTATGCCTACGGGCATAAGATTATGGGGAGCAATAAATTCTAACAATCCCTTGATTTAAAGAATTTTTTCAACAATTAAGGTAGAGATTTAAACTCTTTTGAAATTTGAATATATCTTTAACCTCTGTTTTTTAGATCTTTTGCAGAATTTTAGGTTCTTTTGCATTGTTATTAACTACTTTCACCCTATAATCTTGGAATTGTCTAAAATTTTATCTAAACAAACTTATGCTTATAGGCATAAGTTGGAAAGACCTTGTATGAAATCTTAAAATGTCAACTTGGAATGTTATAACTCATATTAGTCTAAGTATTGTCTATAAATAAAAATATGGGGTATAATGGTACAATCTAATATTAAACGTTGAACCGAGCAAATTGTGCCAAATAGTGCTTAAACTATTAAAACTTTTGCATTTTGATTGTTAAACTATTCTTTTGTTGAAAATTTGGTAATTGAACATTATAAAGTGTGGATTTTTTGTTAATTTGTCGTTTTTTATTACTTCATCCATTTAACTTGTTAATGTATTATATTTTGAAGGATAAAATTATACAATAATATTAGTGCATAACTAATATTGTCAAAATCATCCATTTCATTTTGTTATTTAACTCACACCTCAAATCCATCATTATTTTTGTCAAAATTCGCCCACAAATGATCAAATCTAAGAAACTTCATTGCAATTTAACCATTCGAATTCTTAGACATGGACATTTAAAATCATTTCGTTATTTAACGCACGCCTCAAATCCACCACTATTTTTGTCAAAATTCGCCCACAAATGATCAAATCTAAGAAACTTCATTGCAACTTAACTATTCAAATTCTTAGAATTGGACATTAAAAATCATTTTGTTATTTAACGCACACCTCAAATCCATCACTATATTTGTCAAAATTTGCCCGCATATGATCAAATCTAAGAAACTTCATTGCAACTTAACTATTCAAATTCTTAGAATTGGACATTTAAAGGTGAAATTTGAAAAAGATTTTGTATGTCACAAATGGATTTTGGAGATGAAATGTAGTTGTTAAAGTTCAATGAAGGTAATAGTCAGTTGCGGAAGCCTGAAACGGCAACCACGACAGCTATGACTTTAATGTTGTTTACCTTTTAAATAGTTCGATAACAAATTTGTGACGCAAAAAATTCAATGGCCAGAACGAGTCTTAATAATTCATATGTGGTTGCAGTCTGTCGAATTTGATTGAGTTCAGGCGATTTAACTGGGTTCTTAGAAATCCCAGGTGATCGGCACAAATTTAACAATTGGATACTCTAACTTGGATCTGGTCCATCCATGTTTTTAACAAAAAAAAAAAACAACAACAAAACAATTGTGTTTTCCAAATGAGTGTTAATTTTGTCAAGTAAATGATAATTTTATAAAATAAATGGTACATATATTATTATGAAAATAGTAATTATAGTTGGAAGACTCAGCGACAAATTTAGTTCAAAAACATGAATAAGAGAATGATATTCATTCAGACAATGCTGGAGTGATGGAGCGTTATTGTAACAAACATTTAGTTCAAAAACGTGAATAAGAGAATGACATTCATTCAGACAATGCTGTACTGACATTAGCGTTATTATAACACGATATAAAATTTATTATTTTCTTAACAAAAATTATTGTTTCATAATGAAATTTACTACTTCTCGTACGAAGTTTATGGCTAATTTTGGCGTGGAGTTTGGTACCTAATTTTGACGTCCAGCGTATTATAACATTTTCCCATTTGGAACACCGAGACTCAAATCTCCTCCCTAGCTCCCATGACTATGCCTTAAGTAAAAGTCATTTTGATATATATAAAGTTTTCAACTTGACTTGCAAATTCTTCGCCTTTTGTAGCAATCTTGTCGAATCAGTCCTGGGATGTCGCAATTGGCAATTATTGGCAATGTTTTTCCAATACGACTCTTTTTTCCACACGGCATTAATTCTATAGATTTTCTTCTTTACAAAAATTTAGAGGCTGCTCATTAGTACGTACTAGTACAGTTTCTTTACTAATTTGTCAAAGTCACGGGCATCTTTACTAATCGATGATGTCGCAATCCTCTTTAATTGGCAATTATTGTCAATGTTTTTCCAATACGACTCTTTTTGCCGCACGGCATTAGTTCTGCATATTTTCTTTACAAAAATTTAGAGGCTGCTCATTAGTAAGTACTAGTACAGTTTCTTTGCTAATTTGTCAAATTCACGGCCATCTTTACTAATCGATGATGTAATGTGGTAAACGGCTTGAACTTTTACAATTTAAAGTTTATGTAGACCTTCTTACGGACCAGTGCTTGCGCTGATTGTTCAGTTGGTCTAATATGTTCGTGTAATGATCAGAAGAAAGGAAGAGAAACGGTGTCGTAACAGAAAGCAGGCAACTGGGACAGTCAAAAGACACGTGGACTCATGTCATTAGAGAGCTGAAGGAAGACAGTTAGTTAGTTAAGCAAGCAGTTAGTTAGTTGAGCAGAAATGAATAAAAAGAGAGGGAAACGAGAGAGGAAGGCAGGCTTGTATTCTGTAACCACTTTCATATTCTCAATAAACTCATCATATCTCTTCCGTTTCTATTTTTCTCTCTAATTTCTTCTTCTTCTTACATCTTTCTGTCAAATCTTTACTCTTTAGCTAGTTAATATTGCTGTAATTCAGACTCTTAATCTTGAAGAGTCTGACAGTTCGCTGGTGAACACAAGAGCCGGAACATTGGGTAGCAGGGGATGTTTTGGTGGCCATCACTAACACCCACCTTTTTTTTTCTTAGCAAAAAAAAAAAAAAAAAAGTTTATGTAGACCTTGACTTGTTGGAGACTGGATAAAAGAGTGACAATCAAAATTAAGTGGAAAAACTACATTTTATTCCCTGTGATTTTCAGATAAACCACATAATCTCTTTATGGTTTCAAAAGTTATACATCACTCCCCTATGGTTTGGATTAAAATATCAAACAGATGAAAATCGCCTTCCATCACGGTCTGTGGGTAAACTGTATAAATTTACCTCATGTTTAACTATTTTACTCTGTGCTTACATGTATTTTTTTAGGCAAAATACACTTTATCCCTATAGTTTTTGGATAAATCAGATAACTGCCTTATAGTTCTGAAGCTATACATCACTGCCTAGCCATTTTTAATACTTATACTAGGATAATTTGGTTATTTTTTCACAGACCATGATAGAAAGTAATTTTCATCTGTTTAACACTTTAACCCAAATCGCGATGTATAGCTTTTAAAATAACAAACGAGTTATGTAGTTTATTAGAAAATTACGGGGGTAATGGGTATTTTGCCCAAATTAAATAGCTTTTCCTTTCAAGCTTCCGATCTTGACTTCCTTCTTGTTTTTTGGGTAATGATAATTTGCCTTCTATATTTAGTCTTTGTACACTCCAACCACTTTTGTATCCTCTTATGAATTTTTAGGCTTACAAAAAATGCTGAAATTAAACTTTAAATACTATATTTATGGAACAAAAAAATTGGGAATGATTCAGCAGTTTGCCAATTTTTTTTCCTGAGTTTGTGTTGCTAATTTAATTACTAACCAAAGAACACAATGAATTAAGGATTTATATTAATTTATGATATACCTATTATTATGCTTTCACAATTATCATTTGCCAATCTCGTCCGGTAGACAAAGGCCTCATATGCCAAAATCTTTCGCACCTCTATGAGTTGCTAACTTTCAATTTTTTTCATTGATGCATTTATTGTAATTGAAAAAAGCTTAAATTTCTAGTTTATAACATGAGAATAAAGGTTAAAAGGCCTTTCATAATATGCTTTTTTTTTATTGCTAATAATAAGCAAGCAAACCAAATTACATTAAAATACAAAACTCAAAAAAAAAAAAAAACAATACACCATTCAGTTTTAGTTGGTTGAAAGGAAAATGGATAATTACACAAGCCTCCCTGAGGTTTGTCATAATTATATGCAGCTCTCTCTAGGTACAGAAAATTACACTTGTCTCCCTTCCTTTAATATGTTTGGTAACAAAAAGTCCCAACTAGCTGACATAAGTCAAAAAAGATAGATGAATATCCTATATTGACTTTTTGAATAGTTTCAACGGGTCCCATTAATGCCCAAGGAAATTTAACTACGGAGATGTGAACCTAGTCCAGTCGGAGTAACTACCCAATCATGGACTAGTTAAGCTTTCCCGTGGGCGTGTTTTTGTGCATAAATACACACATCTTTTTCAACTTGACTCGCAAATTCTTCATCTTTTGTAGTCAATCTTGGCCAATCAGTCCTGGGACCTAGGATGTCACAATCCTCTTTAATTGCCTAATTGGCATTACTTCTATTTTCTTTAGAAAAATTTTGACGGTGCACACTAGTACGTATTAATACAATTCCTTTACCTATTATGCTTTCATAATTATCATATGCCAATCTCTCTGGCAGACAAAGGCTGTCTGCCAAAATCATTTGCACCATATGAGTTCCTAACTTTCAGATTTTCTTTTTTTCTCATTTATGCATTCGTTGTCAATTAAAAAATAAGCTTAAATTTCTAGCTTATAATACGAGACTTAAAAGGTCAAAAGGCTTTTCTACAGTATGCGTTTTTTATTGCTAATATAGGCAAGCAAACCAAATCACGTGGCCATACAAACTAGTTGCTCCTGTCACAGTCCAACTGGCCATGCATTGCTCAAAGCCAACTAGCTCTAATTTTTTGATCAAATTTCTAGATAATAATTCAAGAATGGCTATAGATAATGTATATGTGGTGGCTAATAGTAACAGGTCTTCGCTAAAGACTTGTGACTGGACAAAGCCGCCTTTGCAATTTAGCGTCAGTCAATTGATGACATTAACTCGTGAGAAGAAATATATGAACTATAGATAATGTAGGCCCATGACCCATAATGCATGTGCGTGGCGGCTGGAAGTAACAGTATGTGCACTATAGATGATGCATATGTGGTGGTGAGTTGCCACTAGTTTTCCCTAAAGACTATGGGCTGAACAAACGTCGCCTTTGCAATTTAAGATCCTCTGTGCAGAGTAAATTGATGATATTAACTACTGAAAAGATTATATATACATATATATGTTGTAGGAATATGCATTGCACATGCTTTAAATATATATTGATTAATAAAGCAAATGAATTACTTAGAAATTGTTTTTGCAAATTTAAATATGAATTAAAAGGAAATAAATTGCAATATAAAATTAACAAATTTGAAATCAGTTATTTTATGAATGTAAATGTGCATTGAATAGAACATAAAATGGGAAATTTAAAATTTCAAAAATTCTATTGAGTATTCTTCTTTTTAGTTTTCACCTCCTTTTCAAGTTAGTAATCTTCTCTTCCTCGTCATCATCTGTGGTTAGTAAGTCTTGTTTGTTCTTTGTTTCATTGTTTGTTGATGATTGCTTTATTCTTATTGAAACCTATAGTCTTGGTTTTTCTTTTTCTTATCTTTTTTTTTTGCTTTTGCCGTAGTTTCTTAGGGGTGGCCAGTATCCAATCCTTTTACAGGAAGAAATCTCGTTCATTTAAACATCAAGTCAATCTAAGTGAATTAACAAAAGTTCATATATATATATAAAACAATAAGTGAAGCATCACTGATATTATGATTTATTTCTGCCTTCAATTAATCGACCTAGTTCATTAAAAAAAAGCAATTATTTGAAAATAGAAAAGAAATCTTCTCATGACAATGTCCATAAAAGCACACCGAATATATTTTATTTTGAATTTTAAAAGTTCTGTGCGTGTAAACTCCAAATTTTCTTTTAATTCTTAATTTCATTTATTGACGTTAATGTTTTTTATTTTTTTTCTTTTTTCACAGAATTCTATATCTTTTGAATAATTCATAATAATTATAAAAAATTTATTTATTTTATTATTTTATATGTTAAAGGTAATTAAAGCTATTTAGCTTCTTTTATTTTTCCTCAATTATATTTTTGCTTTTTTATTTGAAAAAAATAAACTATCTTTGTCTAAACTCATTATTTTAACCCCAAATAAATACTAATACAAATTGTTAAAGATTTTATGTCTTAATTTTCTCCGTCTATTGTTTTTTGAGATTTTATTTTTGCAAGTGTGTTTTAAGATGGCAATTTTATCTTTGTTTCAACTAAACCAAAACTAATGTTAAAAAAACTTTTAGTGAACTTCTCAAACAAGAACACTTTATTAGAATGCTTGGTTTACGTACTTCTATAGTTGACTATTTAGGGGCTCTAATCACTTTTTGATACTCTTGTGAATTTTTAGGCTTAAAAAGGTTGGAATTAAATTTTAAACACTATATTTATGAACATGAAAAATTGGGACTCATTCAGCTGTTTGCCCAATTTTTTTTCTTAAGTTTGTATTGCTAATTTAATGACTAATCAAAGAACACAATGAATTAAGGAATTATATCAATTTATGATGTACCGATTAATATACTTTCAATTATCATTTGCCGATCTCGCTGATAGAAAATGCCTCATATGCCAAAATCTTTTGCACTTGTGTGAGTTAGTAACTTTCAATTTATTTTATTTATTCATTCATTGTCAATTAAAAAAGTAAGCTTAAATTTCTAGCTCATAAAATGAGGATAAAACGTTAAAAGTTCTTTCCACAATATGCGTTTTTTATTACTAATATAAGCAAGCAAACCAAATTAAATGGAGATACAAAACTCAAAAAATCACACTGTCTAGTTTTTTAAGGTTGAAAGGATGACACTAAAATAGAGTAAAATTCTTTAACTCATTCAACTTCTTTTCATAAGCTATTATCAACAGGGTCAGTGCTTGGAAGATGATTTTTCCGCCTTAGCCAGTAAAATCATTCAACAACGATATCCAGCATCAATAATGACAAAATTAATACATGGCACGTTAATGGATATTTTTATTCCTTGCTAAAAATATTATAAAAATAATTTTTCTTAATATTTTTGAGACATTATTTGCCACAAAAACTGTAAGCCAAAAAAAAAAAAAAAAGAAGGTAGACACACGAAACAAATTTTCTATTGAATAATTAAATCAAAGTCAAATCATAGATATACTAGCCAAAATTTTGTACAAATTTTTATCGGCACCAACTATGAGCTTTGAAGTAAATGAAAAAAATGAGGAAAATTAAGAAGGGAAATGGATGTCATAAGTAGTGCCACCCATTGTTGATGTTTATAAAGCAACTATCACTATCATTCAATGGAAATGAAAGTGATTAATTGGGGTGTTAATGATCCTCGTTTCAAAAACTATTCTATCAAACCTATTAACCATTTTGATTAAGGGCCAAAACACACCCCCTAAAGAATACAGATCTTTTGAGCTATCCATTCCCCCAATATATTATTCTTCTTCTTTTGCTTCTCTCTCTCCCTCACCGTCTCTCTCTCCACCCCTGGCTCTCACTCTTTTCTTCTCTGTCTTTGCTGTCTTCAGATTTTGAATATTCTTGATTAGTTAAATTTTATAAATGTTGCTTAGAAATTTTGCTAACGTATGGAGAAATTTTAAAGAGTAAAAGAGAATGTATTTGTGGGATTTACATTCAATTTTTTATAAAAAAATTTGTACGGAAAATAAAAAATACATGGTACTCTGTATTAATATAATAAAAATGACTTTTTCTTTTTCTTTTAAGGTTATCAATTGCATGAAACTCAAATTAGAGCATGGCTATATACAAGATTGAAGAAGTCTTTCTGAAATTTTCTTTAAAAAAATAATAAGAAATATAAAAAAATGTATATTATAAACAAAAGTTTAAAACATTTAAAATTTATATGAAAGTCATTCCAGTAAATAAAATAAGTAGTTTTATAATGATACATATTCCATTATTAAATCAATCTTGTTGGAGGGAATCATTAAAACACATACTCATAATAGGATTAATGACATAGTGATAACAATTGGGGAATTTGAACCAAATGGGCCTAAATTTATTCCTGACTTTGGAATCCCTAAATTTATTCCTGACTTCGAAACCTCTGTAACCAGTTTTTCTCTTTTTTTCCCAGTGCAAGGATTAGCTCAAGGATGTTGACCTGGTGGGGACCCATGCGTAGGTACCCTCCTGCAGAGATCCAACATGCAAATGGTTAAACAAATGATTTGAAAACCAAATAAAACAAGGAAATGATAATTCACTTCCAAATTAATTAATCATTTTCCAAAAAAATTAATACTCTTTTCTTCTTTTTGCTCTCTTATTTGGGTTTTTACATAATTGCTGAAGCAAATTGTATTGATTAAATATAATCAGTGCATTCTTTCAATATGAAAGGAAATTATAAATCTTCACAGTTGTTTACTCTTATTAGAAACCTTTCCTGCTAGATTTTTTAAACTGCTATACTAAACAGAATTCATCTTTTTATCATTTCCTTAATAATTATGAAATAAATAAGAATACATTAATATATACTTATATATATATATAAAACCTATACTAGTACATTAAACAAATGGAATGATATTGGTAAAATTTTAACTTTTGACTTCGAGATAAAGTCGTAAAATTCTAACTGTTTAATTTTTTATTTGTTTATATTAATAAATGAATATCAAAAGAAAATTTAGATGATCAGAAGTGATACGACGGAGGACGAGACGGAGGCGGTGGCGGCCTTGGCACCCTGACAGGCGGCCTTCGCAACCCGACAGGCGGCGGGCTTGGTACATTGACACGCGGCCTTTGTCCCCCCACAGGTATCCTGACAAACGCTAATCTCCATCTATAGTCACCTCCATTTCCCGAAACATTCACGTGCCTATGTACAGCAAAAGCCAAATACATAAAAAATTATACGACATCAATGTTTCGGCAAATCAAACACAAAATTACTAATATTAAAAAATATGGCCTGGCAAATAGGAGAACCATTTTGATTTACTCGGATGCTACATAATTATAAAGATAGCCAGGGAGAGTTTTTTTAATTTATTTATTTCATCTCTAGTCCATCGAACTATGTAGAACCATGACACATTGCATACGGAATAATGAATTTAACAAAAATTGAATGCTAATACAGCCAAGATTGGGATATTTAAAAAGTTTGGGAGATTAAAACACACATTGTACATGCGTGATTAATCTTGCAATTGCTTAATTTTTTTTTCCTAAGAAGAATGAGCAATCACAAGAAAAAAAAAAATTGTAGCAAATAAAAAAATCGAAACAATAGAAACTGAGATTGATGATACTGACGTGCGGCTATGATCGAGAAGATTTCGAGCTAATTTCCGAGCTGCTGATGTCTCAAATGAGTGAAAGAGAATGATGAAGAGTATGCAGACGACTCCAAAGGTTGCTGTCCTAGCCATTTTTCTCTAATAGACTACTCTTCTTAAGTCCTAACCGCTTGAAATTGGTTCTCTACCACATGGGATGATGTGGCCTTCAAACGTGTTATATAACCCCCACTCGTCAGATTATGGCAACTGTGAAGGTGTGACAAAGTCAATTTTGGCAAACTCTTCGTCTCTTGAAGTCTTGCTGCTTTGGTTTCCCAGTCTTCTTTGGTGTGAGCAGAGCAGTCATAATATGCTCTTTTGGTTTCAACTTGACTGGCAAATTCTTCATCTTTTGTAGTCAATCTTGGTGAATCAGTCCTGGGACCTAGGATGTCACAATCCTCTTTAATTGCCTAATTGGCATCACTTCTATTTTCTTTAGAAAAATTTTGACGGTGCAGATTAGTACGTATTAATACAATTCCTTTACCTATTATGCTTTCATAATTATCATATGCCAATCTCCCTAGCAAACAAAGGCTGTTTGCCAAAATCATTTGCACCATATGAGTTCCTAACTTTCAGATTTTCTTTTTTTTTTCTCATTTATGCATTTGTTGTCAATTAAAAAATAAGCTTAAATTTCCAGCTTATAACACGAGACTTAAAGGTCAAAAGGCTTTTCTACAATATGCGTTTTTTATTGCTAATATAAGCAAGCAAACCAAATCACGTAGCCATACAAACTAGTCGCTCCTGTGAAAGTCCAACTGGCGATGCATTGGTCAAAGCCAGTTAGCTCTAAATTTTTGTTCTCTAATTCTAGATAATAATTCAAGAATGGCTATAGATAATGTATATGTGATGGCGAGTAGAAACAGGTCTTCCCTAAAGACGTCTGACTGAACAAGGTCGCCTTTGCAATTTTGCATCAGTCAATTGATGACATTAATTCGTGAGAAGAAATATATGTACTATAGAAAATGTAGGCCCATGGGACATGACTATAGTGCAGAATGGAGTCGTTTTCTGCAAGTGCAGAAATTTAATGTCAGTCGTTGATAATGGAAAAATTCATTTAGGACCGTTAGATGAGTGGTATTGATTTGGCCATTATAAAATCGCAAGAATAAGAGTTACCCGCTTGAAAAATGGAAAGGAGGAACACAGGCCAAAGTGGACTAAACGTGATTTGACGTCAATGTGACCAGCCACTTGAAACGAAGATCAAAATCTACAAAAGAAGCCCCTTGGTTCCTTGACTAGTTATTTTGCATCCGTTCCTTGACTAGTTAAGTATTTGAACAGGGACGTTTAAATTTTGTTCGAAATCTTTGGAAGGAAATTTAGACAATTTTTAGAGCCATTTTTTTCCTACTCATAAATTTCAATGTACATTAAATAATATTATATTCTTTTTTATCTAGGTTGATGTCACCCATTTGTCTAAAAATGTGGAGGAACTGATATAAACTCATACAAATGAGAAGGTTGATAATTCCCAATTTAATTTCTGATTTTCAAATTCAAACCAAATGGCTTTTGAGTAATATAATATTTCTTATTGATATATTTTGTTCTGTTTTCATTTCTTTTTTTTTTTTTGCATGCATATTGAGTGTGCTTTAAATGTTAGTATGTGTTAAGGGTTCATTTGGTTGGTAGATAAGATGAAATGGGATGACTTATCCCAAGATTGTAGATCCTGAGAAACTCATCTTAGGATTCACAATCCCATCTATCTAGCATCTGGTTGATTGTGTATTTGATGGGATTTTTAAGAAAATAGTCCTATCCGGCGTTTCGTTGGAGATAAGATTATCATTTTATTGACTAAATTACCCCTACATTTGTATAGTTAATTTTAATTGATAATTCAATATATATTCATATAATATTTCAAGAATTATAATATGCTAAAATATAAATATGGGAAATAGATAAATTTTTATTTTTATTTGATAATTCTTGAAAACTTTGAAAACTGATAAAAAATAATAATATGAACAAAATCAAATAAAGGATTCAATCACAATAAAATTGTTTACAAAAATAATTGTTGTGGGAAAAATAATTGTTGAGTTAAGTAGGATTATTAATATTACTTAAAAAAACCTAACCAAATATTGAATAACATGGGATTAGTTATCCAATCCCATGTCATCCCATGAACCAAACGTATAAGAGGGGATGAATGAGTATAAAAGCTAAACATATCCATAATTGTTGTTTGGTTAATCACTATAGAAATCATTCTATAGGGATTAGTGTATCAAAATTTACCCCTCATCAATCCCTTATACCTTCGATTTTAAAAAGATTGACTCATTAATGTGATGAAACCTATTTTAGTTTTAAAACCAAAAATGCGGAAGATAATAACATAAATCTATCCCAGTAATGATTCCACCTTGATTTTAACTTCTAAATGTGAACCAAATAGCTATAAGTAAAATTATATTTCTTTTTAATGTATTTGAGCCGGAACTATGTATAAGCTTAGTAATGTTTTTTAAGTTATTTTGTTAACTAGCTATTACTATGACACAATTGAATGTAGCAATTTGATGTGACAATTTTGGTTCATTATAGTTTATGAGCGTTACTATTTAAAACATTAGTTTTTTGTTTGTTTCATAATATGACAAAATATTGCTTATTCATTATAATCATTGATCTTCTTATTTTGAACAAATATAAATGATTAGTACTGTCCAGTTAAATGGTAAAGACAAATATATATATATATATATATATATATGTATATCAATTAGCTAGTTTTAAGTTACAAGCCACGTTATTTCTAAGTTTCACGGAATTCACTAATAAAATTGTACTATTTCATCAAAATTTAATCAATTTTGATATTGGCGTTAATCATTGTGAAACTAAGTAAAAAAAATACTAATACAATGGTAATTTTAGTTTGATTTAAGGTAGTAAGTCTTGCTAATAAATTTCTTGCTCTTCTAATCGGCTTGAAAGGGCATGGGGCTGTGCACTGGTTTGATAGCAGTCTGGTAGTGCACTGGCTTGGAGTTAAGGTGATGCAGGAGTGGTGGTTTGAGATTGGAAGGCAAAAGGGATACAGTGGTTATGGTTTAAAGGAAGAGAAATCAAGTAGGTGTAAGGGATGTTCAATTTTTTGTTCGAAAATTTTGGGGGAAAATTTTAGACCTTTTTGGAGCCTTTTTTCCCGCCCATAAATTCCAAGAGTTTGAAGCCTTTTTTTTTCTCACCCGTAAATTCCATTCTAGTCATTGAGCTTTTTGTTTTAACCAATTTATAGTATTGAAAATTTATATTGGTTTTTCATTCTAATCATTGAGCTTTTTGTTTTAACCAAATTTGAATGGTTGATATTATCAAATTACACGGTAACGAAATATCACCACATCAATTGGCTCTTTTGGATTTATTTGCCACATTTTTTATAACATATCCTTCAAGGCTATTAAGAATATATTATTTTTAATCTAACATACGCCAATAAATTTTGTATTTTTTATTAATTTATTTTGTAAATTTAGTAAATGTACGCTAGATAATATAAAATTTTAATATATTCTATTACGAAATGGTCATGAAATGGTCAATTATGTACTTTTGACTTAACTAATGGACTTAAGTGACTAAGACTAAACTGATCATTGTGGGGTAAAGTGATAAAACCATTTTAAAATTTTTTGATGAATAATATTATCAAATAATATGGCAAAGACAAATCATTATATCAATCAGGCAATGAGACAACATGTAATTCACTATATCAATGTTTGTACAATGAAATACTATATTACAATTAACCTTTTGGTTCAACATGATTAATATTGTCAAATTACACGGTAAAGACAAATCACTATTTCAATTGCTTATTTTTAAGTTAGAAGTTATGTTTAAATGTAATTCACATATCAAACTTCACTACACTAAGTTTAATCCCTTTTACAATCCTAATTATTTCTAAATCTAACAAAATTCACTTATAAATTGTACTATATTATTAAATTTAATCAATTTTGGTATCGATGTAAATGATTGTAAAATCAATTAGTATATTATAATTAGATTTTATTTTAAAAAGAACATATTATATTCTTAACTACCAATACAATAGCAATTTTAATATGAATTAAATTAGTAAGTATTGCTAATATATTCATTCCTCTCATAATATTGTAAGGTTGGTGTTAATAGTTGTGCAATTAAGTCGTATCAATTAGTTACCAATCCCTTTACGCCAATAAAAAAAATTATAATTAAGCCATATCATATTCTAAACTACTAGCATAATGCTAATTTTCATTTGAATAGCATGAAATGAAACTAAATTTTCAATCTCATGGGTCTAAGTGAAAAATTATTACAACAATGTAGTAATAGCGATGAATAAAACAAATGTTCATATTTTCCGTCTTGCCATGTATTTGATTAATAACTACTAAACAAATTAATTGATACATTATTTATTCATTCTAATTATTGAACTTCTAATACGTTGAAATAATGTACATTTCCACAATCAACTAAACATTTATTTTCCATTGTATTTAACTAATTATTTACTAAAATTACCCTCTTCCAATTAAAATAAGCATTGAAATAAGACATTGTGGTGGGTCCCACTATTTACAATTCCCAACCGGTTACTTTACAAATTTTTGCAGGTGATTCGGTTTTTTTAATCCCTCCAAAACCACCTTAGAAAATGTGCTCTCCCACTTATCATTACTTCATTTGCTCCCATTGACTTTCTTCATTTGCAAGAAACCACCCTATTCTGCATTTGAGCCGTTTCCTAGGCCCATGACCCATAATGCATGTGCGTGGGGGTTAGCAGTAACAGGATATGTACCATAGATTATGCATATGTGGTGGTGAGTAGTCACAAGTGTTCCCTAAAGACTTGTGGCTGAACAAACGTCGCCTTTGCAATTTAAGATCCTCTGTGCAGAGTAAATTGATGATATGAACTAGTGAAAAGATAATATATACATATATATGTCGTAGGAATTTGCATTGCGCATGCTTTAAATATATATCGGTTAATAAAGCAAATGAATTTAGTTAGAAATTGTTTTTGAAAATTTAAATATGAATTAAAAGGGAATAAATTGCAGTATAATATTAACAAATTTGAAATCAATTATTTTATGAATGTAAATGTGCGTTGAATAGAACATATGGAAATTTAAAATTTCAAAAATTCTACTGAGTATTCTTCTTTTTAGTTTTCACCTTATTTTCAAGTTAGTAATTTTCTCTTCCTCGTCATCATCTGTGGTTAGTTAGTCTTGTTTGTTCTTTGTTTAATTGTTTGTTGATGATTGCTTTATTCTTATTGAAACCTATAGTCTTGGTTTTTCTATTTTTTTTTGTTGCTTCTGCTGTAGTTTCTTAGGGATAGCCAGTATCCAATCCTTTAATAGGAAGAAATCTTGTTCATTTAAACATCAAGTCAATCTAAATGAATTAACAAAAGTTCATATATATATATATATATATATATACACACACACACACAAACACACATATATAACAATAAGTGAAGCATCATTGATATTATGATTTATTTCTACCTTCAATTAATCAACCTAGTTCATTAAAAAAAAAAGCAATTATTTGAAAATAGAAAAGAAATCTTCTCATGACAATGTCCATAAAAGCACACAGAATATATTTTATTTTGAATTTTGAAAGTTTTGTATGTGTAAACTCCAAATTTTCTTTTAATTCTTAATTTCATTTATTGACATTAATGTTTTTTATTTTTTTATTTTTTTACATAATTCTATATCTTTTGAATAATTCATAATAATTATAACAAATTTATTTATATCATTATTTTATATGTTAAAGGTAATTAAAGCTATTTAGCTTCTTTTATTTTTCCTCAATTATATATTTGCTTTTTTGTTTGAAAAAAATAAACTATCTTTGTCTAAACTCATTATTTTAATCCCAAATAAATGCTAATACAAATTGATAACGATTTTTACATCTTAATTTTCTCAGTCTATTCTTTTTTGAGATTTTATTTTTGCAAGTATGTTTTAGGATGGAAATTTTATCTTTGTTTCAACTAAACCAAAACTAATGTTAAAAAAACTTTTAGTGAACTTCTCAAACAAGAACATTTTATTAGAATGCTTGGTTTACCTGCATCTATAGTTGGCCATTTAGGGGCTCCAATCACTTTTTGATACTCTCATGAATTTTAGGCTTAAAAAGGTTGGAATTAAATTTTAAACACTACATTTATGAACATAAAAAATTGGGACTCATTCAGCTGTTTGCCCAATTTTTTTTCTTATGTTTGTATTGCTAATTTAATGACTAATCAAAGAACACAATGAATTAAGGAATTATATCAATTTATGATGTACCTATTAATATACTTTCAATTATCATTTGCCGATCTCGCTGATAGAAAAGGCCTCATATGCCAAAATCTTTTGCACTTGTGTGAGTTAGTAACTTTCAATTTATTTTATTTATGCATTTATTGTCAATTAAAAAACTAAGCTTAAATTTCTAGCTCATAAAATGAGGATAAAAAGTTAAAAGTTCTTTCCACAGTATGCGTTTTTTATTGCCAATATAAGCAAGCAAACCAAATTAAATGGAGATACAAAACTCAAAAAATCACACTGTCTAGCTTTTTAAGGTTGAAAGGATAACCCTAAAATAGAGTAAAATTCTTTAACTCATTTAACTTCTTTTCATAAGCTATTATCAACGTCAGTGCTTGGAAGATGATTTTTCCGCCTGAGCCAGTAAAATCATTCAACAACGAAATCCAGCGTCAACAATGACAAAATTAATACATGGCACGTTAATGGATATTTTAATTCCTTGCTAAAAATATTATAAAAATAATTTTTCTTAATACTTTTGAGACATTATTTGCCACAAAAACTGTAAGCCAAAAAAAAAAAAAAAAAAAGAAGGTAGACACACGAAACAAATTTTCTATTGAATAATTAAATCAAAGTCAAGTCATGGATATACCAGCCAAAATTTTGTACAAATTTTTATCGGCACCAACTATGAGCTTTGAAGTAAATGAAAAAAATGAGGGAAATTACGAAGGAAAATGGATGTCATAAGTAGTGACACCCATTGTTGATATTTACAAAACAACTATCACTATCATTCAATGGGAATGAAAGTGATTATTAGGGTGTTAATGATTCCCCCCTCCTCCCATCTCCAAAACTATTCTATCAAACCTATTAACCATTTTGATTAAGGGCAAAAACACCCCCCCTAAAGAATTTGGATCTTTTGAGCTATCCACTCGCCCAATATATTATTCTTCTTCTTCTTCGTCTTCTTCTCCTCTCTCTCTCTCTCCCTCGCTGTCTCTCTCTCCACCCCTGGCTCTCACTCTTCTCTACTCTCTCTTTGCTGTCTTTAGATTTTGAATATTTTTAATTAATTAAATTTTATAAATGTTGTTTAGAAATTTTGCTAATGTATGGAGAAATTTTAAGGAGTAAAAGAGAATGTATTTGAGGGATTTACATTCAATTTTTTATAAAAAAATTTGAATTGAAAATAAAAAATATATGGTACTCTATATTAATACAATAAAAATGGCTTTTTCTTTTTCTTTAAGGTTATCCATTGCATAAAACTCAAATTAGAGCATGGCTATATACAAGATTGAAGAAGTCTTTTTGAAATTTTCTTTAAAAAAAATACAAAATAAGAAATTAAAAAAATGTATATTATAAACAAAAGATTTAAAACATTCAAAATTTATATGAAAGTATTCCATTAAACAAAACATCTAGTTCTATAATGATACATATTTCATTATTAAATCTATCATGTTGGAGGGAATCATTAAAACACATGCTCAAAATAGGATTAATGACATAGCGATAACAATTGGCAAATTTGAACCAAATGGCCCTAAATTTATTCCTGACTTCGGAATCCCTAAATTTATTCCTGACTTCGAAACTTCTGTAACCAGTTTTGCTCTTTTTTCCCAATGCAAGGTTCAGCTCAAGGATGTTGACCTGGTGGGGACCTATGCACAGGTACCCACCCGATAGTTGGTGGGAACCTATGCGCAGATACCCTCCCGCAGAGATCCAACATGAAAATGGTTAAACGAATGATTTGAAAACCAAATAAAACAAGGAAATGATAATTCACTTCCAAAATAATTAATCATTTTCCTAAAAAATTAATACTCTTTTCTTCTTTTTGCTCTCTTATTTGGGTTTTCACATAATTGCTGAAGAAAATTGTATTGATTAAATATAATCAGTGCATTCTTTCAATATGAAAGGAAATTATAAATCTTTACAGTTTTTTACTCTTATTAGAAACCTTTCCTGCTAGATTTTTTAAACTGCTATACTAAACAGAATTCATCTTTTTATCATTTCCTTAATAATTATGAAATAAATAAGAATACATTAATATATATATATATATATATATATAGCAAACCTATACTAGTACATTAAAGAAAGGAAATGATATTGGTGAAATTTAAACTTTTGACTTCGATTTAGAATCGTAAAATTTTAATTGTTCAACTCTGTAATTGTTTCTATTAATAAATGAATATCAAAAGAAAATTTAGATTATCAGAAGTGATACCACGCAGGCGGAGGCGGCCTTGGTACCGTGTGGGGCCGCCTTGGTTTACTTTGACACGTGGCTTTGGTCTCCAGAAAGGTATCCTGACAAGCGCTGAGCTCCGTCTATAGTCACCTCCATTTCCCGAAACATTCACATGCCTATGCACAGCAAAAGCCAAATACATAAAAAAATTATACGACATCAATGTTTCAGCAAATCAAACGCAAAATTACTAATATTAAAAAATATGGCAGGGCAAACAGGAGAACCATTTTGATTTACTCGGATGCTAAATAATTATAAAGATAGCTAGGGAGAGTTTTTTTGATTTATTTATTTCATCTCTAGTCCACGAACTATGTAGAACCATGACAAATTGCATACGGAATAATGAATTTAACAAAAATTGAATGCTAATACAGCCAAGATTGGAATATTTAAAAAGCCTGGGAGATTACAACACTTATTGTACATGCGTGATTAATCTTGCAATTGCTTAATTTTTTTTTCCTAATAAGAATGAGTAATCACAAGAAAAAAAATATAATGTAACAAATAAAAAAATCGAAACAATAGAAACTGAGATTGATGATACTGACGTACAGCTATGATCGAGAAGATTTCGAGCTAATTTCCGAGCTGCTGATGTCTCAAATGAGTGAAAGAGAATGATGAAGAGTATGCCGACGACTCCAAAGGTTGCTGTCCTAGCCATTTTTCTCTAATAGACTACTCTTCTTAACACCTAACTGCTTGAAATTGATGTGGCCTTCAAACGTGTTATATAACCCCCACTCGTCACGTTATGGCAACTGTGACGGCGTGACAAAGTCAATTTTGGCAAACTCTTCGTCTCTTGAAGTCTTGCTGCTTTGGTTTCCCAGTCTTCTTTGGTGAGCAGAGCAGTCATTATCCATACTTCCTTTTCACGTAGTTTTTCTCCTTCTTTTCCAGGAACCAGGACCTTTCCCATTTGGGGAATCGCCAAAAATAGTTATTCACACGTGAAGGTTGTCAAGTTTTAGTCCTCCACTTTTAAACTTGTGGACTTGATCATCTCAAAACTATCTTTATCCAAAGTTTAAAGGCACATTAGTGCAAGCCAGTCATTAAAATCTTTTATTTTTTAAACTAAAAAGCCCTTATTATTCAGATTTACTGTCTTTATAGGAAGACTTTTTTTCTAACTTATGCCTACGGGCATAAGATTATGGGGAGCAATAAATTCTAACAATCCCTTGATTTAAAGAATTTTTTCAACAATTAAGGTAGAGATTTAAACTCTTTTGAAATTTGAATATATCTTTAACCGCTGTTTTTTAGATCTTTTGCAGAATTTTATGTTCTTTTGCATTGTTATTAACTACTTTCACCCAATAATCTTGGAATCGTCTAAAATTTTATCTAAACAAACTTATGCTTATAGGCATAAGTTGGAAAGACCTTGTATGAAATCTTAAAATGTCAACTTGAAATGTTATAACTCATAGTAGTCTAAGTCTTGTCTGTAAATAAAAATATGCGGTATAATGGTACAATCTAACCTTAAACGTTGAACCGAGCAAATTGTGCCAAATAGTGCTTAAACTATTAAAACTTTTGCATTTTGATTGTTAAACTATTTTTTTTGTTGAAAATTTGGTAATTGAACATTATAAAGTGTGGATTTTTTTTTAATTTGTCGTTTTTTATTACTTCATCCATTTAACTTGTTAATGTATTATATTTTGAAGGATAAAATTATACAATAATATTAGTGCATAACTAATATTGTCAAAATCATTCATTTCATTTTGTTATTTAACGCACACCTAAAATCCATCACTATTTTTGTCAAAATTCGCCCACAAATGATCAAATCTAAGAAACTTCATTGCAACTTAACCATTCAAATTCTTAGACATGGACATTTAAAATCATTTTGTTATTTAACGCACACCTCAAATCCATCACTATTTTTGTCAAAATTCGCCCACAAATGATCAAATCTAAGAAACTTCATTGCAACATAACTATTCAAATTCTTAGACTTGGACATTTAAAATCATTTTGTTATTTAACGCACACCTCAAATCCATCACTATTTTTGTCAAAATTCGCCCCCGTATGATCAAATCTAAGAAACTTCATTGCAACTTAACTATTCAAATTCTTAGAATTGGACATTTAAAGGTGAAATTTGAAAAGATTTTGTATGTCACAAATGGATTTTGGAGATGAAATGTAGTTGTTAAAGTTCAATGAAGGTGATAGTCAGTAGCGGAAGCCTGAAACGGCAACCATGACAGCTATGACTTTAATGTTGTTTACCTTTTAAATAGTTCGACAACAAATTTGTAACACAAAAAATTCAATGGCCAGAACGGAAGTCTTAATAATTCATATATGGTTGCAGTCCATCGATTGAGTTCAGGCGATTTAACCGGGTTGTTAGAAATCCCAGGTGATCGGCACAAATTTAACAATTGGATACTCTAACTTGGATCTGGTTCTTCCGTGTTTTTAACAAAAAAAAAAAAAAAAGCAACAAAACAATTGTGTTTTCAAAATGAGTGTTAATTTTGTCAAGTAAAGGATAATTTTATAAAATAAATGGTATGTATATTATTATGAAAATAGTAATTATAGTTGGAAGACTTAACGGCACATTTAGTTCAAAAACATGAATAAGAGAATGACATTCATTCAGACAATGCTATAGTGATGGAGCGTTATTGTAACGCACATTTAGTTCAAAAACAAGAATAAGAGAATGACATTCATTCAGACAATGCTGTACTGACATTAGCGTTATTATAACGCGATATAAAATTTATTATTTTCTTAACAAAAATTATTGTTTCATAATGAAATTTACTACTTCTCATACAAAGTTTATGGCCAATTTTGGCGTGGAGTTTGCTACCTAATTTTGACGTCCAGCGTATTATAACATTTTCCCATTTGGAACAGCAAGACTCAAATCTCCTCCCTAGTTCCCGTGACTATGCCTTAAGTAATAGTCATTTTGATATATATAAAATTTTCAACTTGACTTGCAAATTCTTCGCCTTCTGTAGTCAATCTTGTCGAATCAGTCCTGGGATGTCGTAATCCTCTTTAATTGGCAATTATTGTCAATGTTTTTTTTCCAATACGACTGATTTTTCCACACGGCATTAGTTCTATATATTTTCTTCTTTACAAAAATTTAGAGGCTGCTTATTAGTAGGTACTAGTACAGTTTCTTTACTAATTTGTCAAAGTCACGGACATCTTTACTAATCGATGATGTAATGTGGTAAACGGCTTGAACTTTACAATTTAAAGTTTATATGTAGACCTTGACTTGTTGGAGAATGAATAAAAGAGTGACAAGTGACAATCAAAATTAAGTGGAAAAACTACATTTTACCCCCGGTGATTTTTAGATAAACCACATAATCTCTTTATGGTTTCAAAAGTTATACATCACTTCCCTGTGGTTTGAGTTAAAGTGTCAAATAGATGAAAATCATCTTCCATCACAGGCTGTGGGTAAAATGTATAAATTTACCCTATTGTTTAACTATTTTACTCTGTGCTTACATGTTTTTTAGGCAAAATACACTTTACCCTTATAGTTTTTGGATAAATCACATAACTCCTTATAGTTCTGAAAGCTATACATCACTCCCTAGCCATTTTTAGTACTTATACTAGGATAATTTGGTTATTTTTTCACAAATCATGCTAGAAAGTAATTTTTATCTATTTAACATTTTAACCCAATCGAGATTTATAGCTTTTAACACAGAGGAGTTATGTGGTTTATTCGAAAATTACAGGAGTAATGGGTATTTTGTGCAACTTTTCCTTTCAAACTTCTGATCCGGACTTCCTGCTTGTTTTTTGGGTAATGATAATTTGCCTCCTATATTTAGTCTTTGTACACTCCAATCACTTTTGGATCCTCTTATGAATTTTTAGGCTTACAAAAAATGCTGAAATTAAACTTTAAATACTATATTTATGGAACATAAAAATTGGGAATGATTCAGCAGTTTGCCAATTTTTTTTCCTGAGTTTGTATTGCTAATTTAATTACTAACCAAAGAACACAAAGAATGAATTAAGGAATCATATTAATTTATGATGGACCTATTGTAGATACCAAATTTTGACACACCATTTATTTTCAAACATTGGAAGGGCATGTTTGCACTTTTTAGGACAAATTTTAAATTTTTAATAATCTCGGGGGGCAAAATAGTAATTTTATCTATAAATATTTTTCTAACAATTTTTGGGGGTTTTAAATTCATATTTTTACTTTTATATGAATTTATTAATTTCTTACGATTTTTCCAGATTTAATTAGTATTTTTATATTTTTACCAGCATAAGGGCAAAATGGTAATTTCGTCTCGCAAATACCATTTAGCTCATTTTAAGTTCCAAATTCATTTTTCAAATTCTTGAGGCATGTTTCTGAATTTTCTTAATTTTTTGAGGTCAATAGCTATTTTTCTGCTAATTTTCATTGCCCAAGGGCAAAATTGTTATTTTACAAATTAAATCCATTTTTCACCAATTTTGAGTCAAAAATGTATTTTCCAGTGTTTTAAGCTTATTTTTAGTTTTTGGTAATTTTTTGAGGCCAATAATTATTTTTCTGTGAATTTTCATTGCCCAAGGGCAAAATCGTCATTTTATAAATTAAATTCATTTTTCACCAATTTTGAGTCAAAAATGTATTTTCCAGTGTTTTAAGCTTATTTTTAGTTTTTGGTAACTTTTTGAGGCCAATAATTATTTTTCTGTGAATTTTCATTGCCCAAGGGCAAAATCGTCATTTTACAAATTAAATTCATATTTCACCAATTTTGAGTCAAAAATGCATTGTCAAGTGTTTTAAGCTTATTTGTAATTTTTGATAATTTTTTCAGAGATGATTACTATTTTTTTTGTGAATTTTCATTGCCTAAGGGCAAAATTGTCATTTTACAAATTAAATTCATTTTTCACAAATTTTGAGTCAAAAATTCATTTTTTAGTGTTTTAAGCTTATTTGTAATTTTTGATAATTTTTTGAGGTCAATAGCTATTTTTCTGTGAATTTTCGTCATCTGAGGGCAAAATTGTCATTTCACATTCCAAACTCATTTTTCACCAATTTTTGGATGCCAAATTCGTTTTTAGGTTTTAAGCATATTTCTAAGTTTCTAATTTTTTTCAGAGTGAATTAGTGTTAATGAATTTATTATTTACATTTTTCTTGATTTTTTTCATTATTGTGAAAGAATAAATTTTTAAAGGATAAAGTTGTAATTTTTGTAGTCAAGGGTATTTTGGTCTTTTAATCATTTCTTGGAGGTTAAGATTTGTGCAGTATAAATACCCACTTAGGGATTAAAAAAAAGGAGAAAAATTTTAGAAAACCCTAAAAACACACTCACTTTTTATTGTTAAAGATCAAAACGCATAGTTTACACTCAAAACACACACTAACACGCCGTTTTTCTTTTTCTGGCACTGTTCATCATTCATCAACCACTGTTCATCAAGTTATCAGTTATTGTTCATCATTCATCATCAAGTTAATCAGATCTATTTATTGTTCATTTTCCATTCAGCAAGAATAAAAGGTAATGTTTTAAACTTTAATTTCCTTTTACAATTTTCTTTTCCAGAACGTGTTTTTGTTGTTCTTTGTTAATTTTCTGGGATTTTTCTTTTGATGTTTTTTTTTTGGATATTTAGTTTCTGGGTTTGGTTTTGCTGAGTTCTTTCTTCTTAGTTTTGCTTCTACCATCATCCCCTGCAAACACAAACCACCAATTTCACCGGAATTCCAAAATCACCAGTCAAAATACAACCCAAATTCCAACAAATCATCACCCAAAACTCTTCTGTTCTACCATTTCCACCTCAGACCACCGGCCAAACTCCATCCAAAACTCCGCAAACTGGACCTAATTTCCCCTGCCACAACACGTAGCCATCATCGTCCCAACTCCACCAGAACACATAAACAGACATACACAGTGGTACACACAAGCACACAGACTCACACAGACACAATCAAAGATCAAGGTTTCAGCCACCATTCCAGTTAACAAAACCATCAACAACTAACATTCAAACAACCCATTGCAACCGTCACCACCGCATCACTCCCCCCTGAATCAACCTCACCAGCAACAAAACAACTACCAAATTCAGTCTGTCACATGGCCATTCACCAGCCCCTATCCGAATCAATAAACCCAAAATCAACCACCTCAAACCACCCTAATTTCACAGTCACAGCACACCATAGCAGCCCATCTCTCCATGGCATTCAGTCACCACGAATCAGTCACACGACCCCCATCATCTCCACAATCCAAATCACTATCAATCGAACTCTCACAAACCACAAATCAGAAACATCACCAGCTCCGGCCACTAGAGTTGCGCAACCAGAAACCTCACCTGCAAAGAAAATAGAGCAAAGACAATAGACAATCAAAATCCATCACACCCACATACACACGCATCGCGTGGTCTCACAGGCAGCCATCAAAATCACCATCAACGGCCTTGAGCCACTGCCAATTAGGTTCACCACCAACCTCGCTAATTGTCCATCATCAAAAGCACCCCAATTGCTCAAATCAAACCCCCTACATGGGCACTCCAACAGCCATTACCACCCCTACGCCTCCCCTGTTTTGAGACACAAAGAGAGTGAGGGAGAAAAGGGGGAAAAACAGAGAAGCCAGCAATCGAAAGAGAGATGAAGGTAAAGAGCACAGAAACTGAACAAGATAGGAGACCAGACGGAGATGAGCAAAATAGAGAGAGACAGAGGAATAGATGGAGAGAAACCGAGAGAGAAATAGAGAGAAAGAGTGGATCGTGAGAGAGCAGAAGGAGAGAAGAGAGAACAGTGAGGGAGAAGAGAAGAATAGAGGGAGAAATAGAGAGAACGAAATAGAAAGGGGAAGGAGAAAAGAATGGTGAGCTATGGAGAGATTAAAGAAAGAGGGAGACGGTCGGAGAGAGAGAGAGAGAGAAAACAAAACAGAAAGGAATAAGACAGGGAAAGAGAAAGAAACGGAAGAAGAAGAAGAGAAAAGAGAGAAAAAGAAAAGAAAAGAAAAAAATGGAAAAAAAAGAGAAGAAAAGAAAAATCGAGAGAAATAGGATTTGGGGGTTTTTGTGTTTTGATTTTATTGGACTAGTTTTTAGTTAATATTCTGATTTGATTGAGTGTTAGTTTAGTCAGGTAATTAAGTCTGGTTAACTTGGTTAATTAAGTTAGTTAGCTAATTAGTTTAGTTGGTCATTTAATTAAAATTATTTTAATTAATGTAATTAGTTTGTCTAATTTGACATTAGTTTCTAGTTATTTTATGAGAAATATAAATTTGCATTTTACCTTCTAGGTTTCATTTTTTGTCAATTGCATTTTAGTTGGTTTATAGTTTTGTTTATAATTGTTGTGATTTAGAATTTGGCCTCCTAGAGTTGTCAAATTTTAAGACCTAGTCCCTTATTTTATTAGAATTTTTAGGGGTTATCCCATGGTTGCTGAAATTTTATAGTTTGGTCCTTTAATTTGTTCATATTTATGTTTGTGCCCCAATTTGACGAGATTTACAATTTTTGACCCCTTGATTTTGATGAATTGGCAAAGTTGGTCTCATTTGTTCTTGAATTTGCATATTCGTCCTTGGGTTTGCTTGAATTATCATTTTACCCTTTTGTTTTGTTTGAATTTATGATTCTCCTCCCTAATTTGTGTGAAGTTGCAATTTGTGCCCCCCAATTTGCGTTGATTTATATTTCTGCCCCTAGACTTGTGTAGATTTTCAATTTCTGTCCCGACTAGTTCAAACTTACTATTTGGCCCCGATTTACTCTACTTTTTATTTTTCCTCTAACTTGCTATAATGTACATTCTTCTAATATGTTAGTGTTTTGTATTTTACCCTTGTTTTATCAAATAGTTGTCCTTTTAACTTGTTTGTTCATTTTTTTAAGCTTTTGTACCGGGTCATCAAAAAGGTATTTTCGTTACCTTTTAATTGCTTCTTTACGTGCTCAACGTGCTCTAATGTGATATTTTATACAATTTTTTATGCGTTTCTTATTTTATGCACTTTTTGAGTATTTATTTATTTTTGTGTTATTTAATTTCAAATTTTATTATTTTGACAAAAATGTAATATATTTTGTATTTAGCTAGTCAATGTAATAGTTAGATTATTTTTCTCGTATCTTAGCAAGAATTGTGTAAATAGATAGAAAGTGTAATAGATAGGGTATTTTTAATTTCCCCCCTTAAATTGTAAATCAAGCCCCCCGGTGTAATAGTTAGGGTTTCTTTGCTTTTACGTGCTTACATGTTTATTTCTTTTACCACTTTCCTTAGGATTTTTGCATCTAGAATATTATGCTTATGTGTTATGTGCTCCTATGTGACCTTATATGTTTTTATATGTTTCATTTGCTTTTAATTCATACTTTAATATTTAATTCATGATTTATGATATTCCGTCACCACACTAGTCCAACTGCTAGTTGTGGCTTTCATTCTTTTCCCGCTAGTCCAACGCTAGTGGAATTTTTAGAACGGGCTAGTCCAACGCTAGACCCTTAGGGCATTTTAGTGTTAGAATCATTCGTGTGCATTTCACATTTCACACACTTTTAGTTTTCTTTCCATTTGACATGATTTTATTATTACTATTATTATTATTATTATTTACTATTATTATTATTTTGACAACATTTTCAAAATGCATGACATTTAGGTTGCATCTCACTTAGAAATTAGAACATTTGTGCGATTTGACTAGAAATAGTCGTCTATTCACGTGGGAAGCGGTGGCGTACAGACGGTTCCCCCCTCCGTGAGTAGGAATATTCAGTCACGAGATATTAGTCCCCCGTACCCGACATGTTGCATTCTCACTTTCTTCGATCACTTACTATATATTATTATTTTCTTTTCTTTTTACATTTCATTTTTGCATAAAAACTCATGACTCTCTCGAGGTCTCGACTCGGGTTTCGCAATTAATGCGATAATTCCGACCAAATCTTGACGGAACATGCCGACCCTCCCGATATTCACATTTAGACTTAGGATTTGTATTCATTTAGATACATCCAAAACGCGATAGAATCTAGGGTTAATTTAGGAAAATTTGATTAAACCTCGCAACTAGCCTTGGCTAGGTTGAAAGGGTGCCTTAGGCGTGAGCCTTTGCCTTCCCTTTCTTCAAATGTGACTCCCGGACCTTCTTCTCTCATTTTTTCATAGACCGGAGTTGGAAAAGGGTTTTAAAACATTTTTTTAAAATTTTTATTTTGTTAAACGATTTTTCGGGTGACTTGGTACACCCTAACTCAATACCAAGTGGCGACTCCATTTTAAAAATAAAACCCTTTTTCAAAAAAAATTATTTGGCCAAACCTGTCGCACTTTTAGTCCCGGCCTTATTTTCTTTTAAAATGCCATTTTTCTTAAAATACACTTTTCAATAAAAACCCGATTTTTCACACACGCGCATGATTTTTTCCAAAAACTTACTTTTTCAAAAGGGTCATTAGACTAGACCGTCTTTTCGGGACGCGACAGTCAACGACCCCACTAGCACACCCTTTTACCTTCACTTGCAATTTTTTGGACGCGACACCTATTATTATGCTTTCACAATTATCATTTGTTAATCTCGTCCGGTAGACAAAGGCCTAATATGCCAAAATCTTTCGCACCTCTATGATTTACTAACTTTCAATTTTTTTCATTTATGCATTTATTGTAATTGAAAAAACCTTAAATTTCTAGTTTATAATATAAGAATAAAGGTTAAAAGGACTTTCCATAATATGCTTTTTTTTAATTGCTAATAATAAGCAAGCAAACAAAATTACATTAAAATACAAAACTCAAATATATATATATATATATATATATATATATATATATATATATATACCATTCAGTTTTAGTGGGTTGAAAGGAAAATAGATAATTACACAAGCCTGCCCTGAGGTTTATCACAATTGTATGTAGCTCTTTCTAGGTTTAGAAAATTACACTTGTCTCCCTTCCTTTAATATGTTTGGTAACAAAAAGGCCCAACTTGATGACATAGGCTAAAAAAGATAGATGAATATCCTATATTGACTTTTTGAATAGTTCCTCAAAACAAACTAAAACGTTTTCAACATAAATGAAAAAACCATTTAATTTTCTTCACTCCATTGTTTTACTCACTTTTCAGTCTCCAATCTCAGTTGAACACTTTTAATCATTCTTACCCAAATCTCAAACTCAGTGGTTTTTAAAGACATATAAATTTATAAATTCTAAAGATCTCCTCTTCCTAAAAAGTTTTATCACCATCCCTTGTACCAATGGAGCTTCAATCCCTTTCCCACAATACTCTAAAAAGAGACATTAAATACAGCATCCACTCTATTTCAAAAGCAATGGTATCATTGCTCACCAAAAAAAAACCATAACCAAAATATTAACAACCATAACCAAAATATTAACCATTCGTGCAGTCAAAGAACAACCAAAAAGAATGAATTAATTACACACTCTTTGATTGATTCATCACTTACTAAATCCGCCTTAAAAATCTTCCCCTCGCGATTGTTTTTTTTTTTTTTTTGACTAACTTACAGTTGTCTTTGAATCTCCACAATTATAATAAAAATAACAAGAAGAATTATATGGTAATATTTGGAATTGATAATAAAAAAATTAAAAACAAAACCCAAGAAACAAAAATATATGGCTCATACACAAATGAATTTTAAGCTATTTTGATTGAGTATTTTGCTGAGGTTATATCAGTCTTTTCAAGTGACCAAGGGAATTATGTGTAATATTATAGACCTAGGTAGAGCTACCTGCAATTATCATAAACTTTAAGGGAGGTTTGTGTAATTATCCTGAAGGAAAAATACTAAAATAGAGTAAGGTTATTCTTTAATTCATATAACTTCTCTTCATAAGCTATTATCAACCGCCCGCCGGCAACCGATTTTTTTTGTTTTGGGCGGAGGAGGGGCAGTGCTTGGAAGCTGATTTTTCGTCCTTAGCCTGTAAAATCATCTAACAACGAGATCCAACATCAATAATGAGAAAATTAACACATGGAACGTTAAAGGATATTTTTATTCCTTGCTAAATATGATAAAAATATTTTTCTTAATATTTATGAGACACATCATCTGAGACAAAAAGTGTAAGCCAAAAGAGGGAGAGAGGGGTGGGAATGAAGTAGACACACAAACAAATCTTCTATTGATCAGCACCAACTATGAGCTTTGAAGTAATGTGGAAAGAACGACATTCAAGTTCGATGCAGACTTCTGATCTCCTGTAGTCAGTTTTTTCTTCGATTTCCAAAGTGCAAGGATCACATTATGGATGTGGACCTGAAGGGGACTTATATACAGGTACTCTGCAGTTCCAAAATGAAAAAAAAATGGTTAAACAAATGTAGAAAACTAGTAAAACAAGGAAATGATAAATTCACTTCCAAAATAACCTCTTTTAATCACAAAAATTTCACTGTGTGTCCATCATTTTCCTAAAAAAAAGCACTCCCCTCTTCTTTTTGCTCCTTTCTTTGGTTTTTATGAGTACACAAACCTCCCCTTTCAAGTTTTGTCATAAGTGCTGAAGGAATTTTATATAATCAGCACATTCTTCCAATATGAAATGAAATAAATAAACCTGCACACTACTTTTTTCATCCACATATAGTTAATTGAATTCATCTTTCAATCATTTCCCTAATAATTATGAAACAATTCTTTGCATGCCAGAGCTCGTTTTGTATTTTTTTATATTTCAAGGATCGACAAATATGGAGCTCGATGGGAGCCAAGCGTAACTACCCTACGGGGGCATCATCAAAAACAAAAATTATAAACAAACCAACGAAGAAACATAAATTTCATTTACCCTCTCATGTGTCTAACTCTAAGTATATAATTATATTATTTAAAGTGATATGCATACAAAATCGCTCCAGTGACCAAGGAACCAAATTAAGGTCAAGGATATAATACTTGAGAAGAAGGCTATTAAACTTAAAAGACCAAGGTTGATTTAGTAACTTTTGAATATAAACTATAAGCTCAAAATTTTTAAACATAGTTATTCATAGCACACAAACTTGAATATTATCAATCAGTCAAATATTTTATCTTTATGAGATGGGATGCGTTATAAATAATGTGAGAGAAAGATACATTAAGAATACGATACTCACTCGCTACCAAAGGGAGGATCTTTTAGCAACAAGTTTCGAGCAGCTAATATCTCAAAGGGATGGGAGAGAATGATGATCCATAATAAAAGGACGCAGACGACTCCAACGGCAGTTGTCCTACCCTTTATTCTATCTCAATTTTTCTTGTATTAAACTTTGTCCCTAGTTTCTCCTTTTATACACAATGTAGCGTACATGCCTATTTGTTCCTCGTTAACCCCAGACACAAGTAAATGCTACTTTTTCTCTCTTCTTTTTCACACCTTAATTTGTCAGAAACTAGAGTAGAGTCTTTGCTCTTGAGGGTAGATACAAGTATTCCAATGTCATGCCTACGTGCACGAGTTTTTCATCGATGAAGATCAACACATGCCTGGAGCAAACACGGCATTGAATTTTAGTCAAAGGTTTGATTTTCATGCTTCCATCATAAAGTAGGAGAACACGAACATGCTACAGCGATTGTGTTTTGAAAACGTCAGTAAACTTTCCTCAGGTAAATGATAAGTTTTATAAAATAATAAGTGGTAAATATTGTTATGTAAATAGTAATTATAGTTGGAGGACTCAAGGACACATTTAGTTCAAAAATATGAATATCAGAAATGACATTCGTTCAGACAATGCTGTAATGATTTAGCATTATTGTAACACTATGTGAAATTTACTGTTTTATTAACAAAATTACTATTTTATAATCAAATTTGCTAATTTTCTTACAAATTTTATGAAATGTGGCCAGTGTTACTAGAGCATTTTTCCCATTCAAAAACCCAAGACTCTTCTTTCAAAAAAAAAAAAAAAACAAGACTCAAAAGTTGCTTCCTAGCCTGTATGGCTATGACGACAGGAGAAATGGTCAACTTGACTAGCAAATTCTTCGCCCTTTGTAGTCAATCTTGGCGAATCTGTCCTAGGTTGTCGCGATCCTCTTTAATCGGCTGTTGTTGTCCCTATTTTTCCCAATAGGACTGATTTTGCACACGGCATTAGTTCTATTTTTTTTCTTTAGTTAGACAATGACTACCACAATTTCTTCCAATATCAATAGTATGATTAATTTCAGGGAAAGAGTCGATCCCTGTATTGCCTTCTCATTTAATCTATATAAATTAGTGATAAAGTGAACAGAGTAACTCAAATCATGTGTTATGCCAATTCCATTAACCTTTGAATTTTTATATATATGAGACAAAGTGAAAAAGAACATGATTTAGCTCTTTGATTATTTTCTACATTTTGCAAATTCAACTATTAGTCTTGCGAATTTGTAACCTTAATTGCAAAAGCATGAGCAATTGAAGATTAAAAGGGGGGAAAAAAGAGAATAGCAAAGAATGACATGTATATGTGAATAAAAGAAATTTTTACCAATTTGTCAAAGTTAGGCCAAATTACTAATCGATGTAATGTGATAAATGAGTTAACTTTTACAACTCGTTTGTAAACTATTATCTTCTTATGATCACTTTTCTATAACTTAATCAATTTAGAAGCGTTTGATATTGAGGATTTATAGCCTTTCCAAATAAATATCTAAATGCATAAAAAATGCCATTTTTTTCCATTAAAACCTAATAAAAATGATCCGTGCAACTTTAAATGAAAAAGTTCAACCACATTTTAAACTGGCGCGTTTTCGTTGTGCAAACACTAACGTATGTATAACAATACTAGAATGGGCTGGCTGGGCGTTTGCCCAAGAACTACAGTTAAAATTGAATGAATCAATTCCTATGAATGCCAAACAAATGAGTGAAAAGAATAGTCAACTAACAATCAAAACAAAAAAACTGCTAGAAATAATTTTGATTGCCGTCCTCATTCTAGAAAGTGAGAGCAAACTTCATTTTACCAAATTAAAAGAGTTATAGTATAACAATTGGAAAACATTAACTAACTCATCATCTAACACTAAAGAAATGATCAATCATTCTATAGCCCATAGTCTATGTTATAATCATCAATATCTACAAAACCAACTGATATGAGTATATTCAAGGTCTTTGTTTTGCAAATGTGATTTTACAATTATCTATAAACATTGACTCAAAATAGAGAAGTCACTCTATTCAAGTAATATGATAATATTTATAATTTAGCAGTCATTAAAAGATCACTAAGGAATGGCTTTTGTTTATGCAAATGCTTACTCTTTCCTCAGCTTCTTTTAACTAAACGCTACATGCATGCACAAAAGGATACATGTACCATTGAAAGATGTATGTATTTTAGCATCTCTCTTCCCAAGTAAAAAATTTACAGCCAAGAGAGTATGCTTGTATATTATATAGATAAGTAACAAATAGCCTAAGATCCATTTTTCCAGTCGAAGTGCAAGTTCCAAAATGATTTTACCTCTCTCTTCTAGTCCGTGTTTCCTTTTTAACCTAGTGAAATGCATATGCAAAACAACAAATGGAACATATTGTCATATAGCTTTCCGAGCGAAGGGGCATACGAATAGAAGAAAACAGGCTAAATGCCATCAAACCAAAGTACAATAGGCTACTACACCTTAAAAATTCAGTCATGATTATGCTCAACTGATACCCTGTCCAAGTTTAGCCTAAACAGTCTTGAATCGTAATACATCATAACTACTTCAAAAACTTGACTACAAAACTCATAACAGCAATTATGATAAGATGAACTCAAATAAGTTGAAAAGTTTCAGCAAATCCACATGTTAAGCAACCATTTCTGTTACTTCTTTTTTCAAAATAAAGAAAAGAATTGGCAAATTCGACATACATGTTGAGTCAAAAAAAAAAAGAAAAAGCACATTCAACTGTACTGAGTGATATTGATGAGTACAAGAATATTAAATTATAAATGCTGAACTGTTTAAGGAAAAGTAACACAAAATTCAGGTTACATAGAAGTCTGTAAAAATATTATTATAACAATGAATTCTTCAATGAATTGATATATGTTACAACGTTTGAGGATGGATAAACAATATCTACCAAAAAAGTTTGTAAAAATATTATTATAACAATGAATCCTTGTATGAACTAATGTATGTTACAACGTTTGAGATCCTACCAAAAATAGCTAAACATTTACAGCTGCCCAAGATCCCTCTTATCTCTTTCACGGAATATCTTCCATTTTTCAAATTAAACAGAAATAAAAATGAATTTAACCTATGTATTCTTAGTATGTTGCTGTATACAGTAAAGCAGAGTATTCAATTTAAAAAAAAAATCCATTTCGAGACGAGAGGTTTTCTTCTTGTGTTAACCATTGATCTTGCTCATTTTGGACCTTGCATTTCAAGTTGTTAGGAACAGCTAGCGCTTTCACTGAGAAATTTAAAGTTGTTCTTCTTCCAGCTAGTTACCTCAAAAGTAAGACATCAGAAACACTAATCATTATCCCTCTGTCAAAGGTGCTTCTAGAAGAAGGAAAAAATCTCTAAAAAAAATGTCAAAAGGTATTGAGAAGACAAACCTACAAGAACCAAAGACACCCACAAGGCTTCTGGCCTGCAGGAAAATAACAAACAAAGGAAACCCAAAAGAAGGGTTAGAGGACCACAGAAGAACATAAAGGTCAGCAAAAATTAAAAAAAAAAGGAAAGATGAGAGAGTCCAAGACACATAGAAGGCTTCAAACCTGCAATAAAATAGCAAAGCAAAAAAAAAAAAAAAGGCAACAACAATCGTTAAAGAAGCACGACAGAGCAGGAAAGGCATCAATTAAAGTAGGACGAAAAAAGAAAAAAATTGAGAGAGGTGAACATCGCAGAAGCATAGGCAACCAAAACCAATAGACAACTCAATTTCTGAGCAAAAGAGAGATAACAATGGAAATGAGAAGGCTAGTCTCCTGTCCATAATTTCGGGCGTGGGCGTCACGGGGCAGGACCATGGCTACTGTCCTCTCCCAGACTGACACTTTTGCTGGATTTATGTTTAGGCACTTGATCTGCGGTTAAAGCATTTCCACTCTATGGTAGCCATCAGATCTCACCAACCCTCCACATTTTTTGTTGACATTTTTTTAATTTTTTAACCCATTCTGTGAAGAGGATAGACTGAAGACAACCACCCCTCACCCAATCTGTACCCTTTTTCTGTTTCCTGGGCAAGGAAAATCTTTACTCAATCTCACCCCTGTCTCTCTGCCTTCGAGCTCTCTGCCAGAAGCAACAGTGACAAGACCAAGGCTGATAACAAGAGGCAAAAGGCAGTTAAAGGCGTTGAATAGTATTAAACTGTTCATGGTAGTAGTTATATTAGGGAGGATATTTCGGTCAAAACACAGTGAAGAAATGAACAAAAAAGAAAAAATTTGACGATTACCAAAAAGGACACAAAGTGACAAAAATTTGTTTGATCTCAAGTCTATATAAGGGGCAAAAATGTAATTTTGGAAAAGATAGAGGAGTCTGGTGAACCAACGTCTCCAAATTGTTGCCACGTGGCTCTCTCCATGAGGCTGCCTACCACCTTTTTATATAATAGGTAGAAACTAAATTTTCCATCCTAACAGGCACATGCGGCAACCGACATTCATTTTGGTATCCAGCCTTAGATTACGTGACCATGCAAGATCTCCACCACAACGAAGTTCATTAAGCATGAGTGAACAATTAGACTTTTGACGAGAGAGAGAGAGAGAGAGAGAGAGAGAGAGAGAGAGGAATACTTTAGTTACTCTCGAAATTCTAGGGCCATAAGGAAAATTTGCATTTTATGGACTCAATTATTCATGTTTTGATCTATGTTTTTAGACTTAGACCAACCATTAATTTGATCGAGGTCAAAAGTCAAGGTTCAATAAGTTAGACCGGGGTCGATCTGGGTCGAATCAGAAGACGTCATAAATATATCACACACACGTATTTCTTTTTTTTCAATTTTAGTTGTTATTCAAGAGTTAAAAAAAGGTCAACGAGTCCAAAAGAAATCATAACTAGCCAAAAATTTTTAAAAATGTATTTTTTTTAGTCAAACCCGATTTTTGTCCAGGTTTGACCCGTTTTTTCAAGTCTAATTTTTTCAATTGACTCAGACCAGATGCCTGGCCAGTCCAATCCAAGTTTAAAAACATAGGTTTTGATATGCTACATGATGAGTATTTACAAAGAAATTATCATAGAATAGAAACCCTATCTAGCGCTAATATAAGAAAACTAACAAATTAATGTAGACACCAAATTTTGACACACCCTTTAAAAAGAAAATGTATTTTACTTCATTTGGGGATAACTTTATTTTTGGGAGCCAATTGTAATTTTTGTGTATTTTATGTCTAATTAGATGTATCAGGGGCAAAATGATAATTTCACAACGTAAATATTTTTTATTGTTATTTTATTTTATTTCAATTCCTAAATACATAGTTTTACTATTTCGTCATTATTTCTAATTTTAGTGATTTTTCAAAGTCATTTAGTATTTGTTTAAAATTTTAGTATTTTTAATCTAATGGCACATTTCCCAATGCATTTTTTTAATGAGAATTTTCAAGTGCATAATTTTATATGCACATTTTATATATTCATAAATTTTCTATATATATTTCATGATTTTTAAAAATCGTTTGATATTTATTTCAATATTTTACCTTTTTCTATTAATAGCACATTTTTCAATGTTATATTAATTTTGAATTTTATGGTGAATTTTATTTATTCATTCCTATAATTCCAAATTTTAGTATTTTTCTTATTAATTTTAGGGAGTCCAAGTATCTTTTATTTTATTTTATTCTATTTCATTTGTTTTTCTTTATTTTCCTTACAAAAATTTTCCTTAAAAAAAAAGGCTGCCTGAACAGCACTGCTGAAATGGCTGCTAGTCAGCCATACTTTCTACTCCAAATTCCATCATTTCTCAGCCATCCTAGCAACACCCATAACTTCCAAACACCATCATCCCAACTACTATTTTGTTCAATCACATCACAGTCCCTATTTGCACTCATTTTTCATCAGATTTCAGGGATTTTCCTGCTCATTTTTACCACTTTTTCTGCCATGCCCTCACCACAATGGCAAGATACACACTCAAGCTCACACTCATAGACTACTGATACTTCTCCCTCTCCCTCTCCCTGTCGAACTCCCCCTCTGTTTTCCTTCAACTCTCTGCACACACTCACAGACACATATTCGCTTGGCACTCTCACACACATCAGAGAACAAGTCCATCAGCAAAAACAAACACCTACATACACAAGCACACGGCTCACTCTTCTTCAATCACAAAACACACTTCACACATTCAACCTCTCGTCTCTCTCACAACACACACAATACACACGGATTTTCCTCACCACAGACCACACCAATTCACTCTCAACTCTCTCTCTGCGATCCCTCCCAAAAACACACGCCTCACACACACAAATTCACAGCTCTCCCTCCTTTCTCTAGGCTCAACAAGCACACACACCCCTGCAACACATAACACACACACACGCACTTCACATCTGCACACTACACACACATCATACTAGCACACACCAGCAAAACACACACAAAACTCACAAAAACACACCCCTGCACCAACACGCATTACACACAACTGCATACACAATCGGACACAACACTGCATTTTGCTCCATTCACACACTCCATAAAAACACATTGCACACACCTGCAAAAACACACACACGCACCAACAAAACACACACAACACACACTCAGTTCACATACCACGCACCAATCACAGTCACACAATAAACACAACACACCAGCACACACACATACATACACGCATTAACATCACACCAGCAAATCACCACCACCACAATTCATTCACTGCTGAAATCAGTCCAGGTTGCACGCTACCATCCACAAACGGAAGCACTATCGCAGCCGAAGACCGTCACCGCCTGTCCCCACCTCAACTACCTTCCGAATCCAGGTAACTCTCAACTCATTTTTCAAATGTTTAGGACAAAATCCATGAATTTTGTATACAAAATGTTTGATTGTGATGGTATGGAGTGAAGATTTCCATTCTTATTCCTTAGGGATTTTGGAATTAAAAACCAATTTGGGGGGAAGAGCCATTCGGTTAGAACTAAACTGAGAGAGAGAGGGACAAAGAGAGATAGTAGGCTGGAAAGAGAAATCCGGCGAGGAGAGAGAGAGAGAGAGAGGTCCACCGAGAGAGGGACGAGAGGAAGCAGAGGGAAATCGGGAGAAAAAGGACAGAAAAAACAAAGAGAAATCTGGAAAGAAGAAAGAAGAAAAGGAAAAAAAGAAAGAAAGAAAAGAAAACCGAAAAAATAAAATAGTTTCACTCAAAACTACGTCGTTTTGACGTAGTTTCACTCAAAACTACGTCGTTTCGTTTGTTTTGTTTTCTAATTTGATTTTAATTAATAATATGTATTTATTTTATAGTCCTTAAACTTTTATTAATGTTATTATGGCTCTGAGCATTTATGATTTGTGCATTTAAGTTTCCTTTTTTGTAGATTGACCCCCATAATTTTATTTTTTTTTCAATTAGGTCCCAATTAATTGCATTTTGGCCCCCCGACTTTTATATAATTATAATTTTGGCCCCTACATTTTTAATTTCCATTTTTGACTCCCATATTTTTCTGTAATTATATTTTGACCCCCATATTTTTATAAAATTACATATTGACCCCTACACTTTTCTAAAATTACATTTTTACCCTCCAATATTTCTGAAAATTGCAATTTCACTTCTCAAGTATGCTAGGACTTGCAATTTTAGACCTTGGATGTTGCTGAAAATTATAAAATTGGTTCCTCATGTTGTTGAAAATTGCATTTTGCCCTTATGCATTGCTGGAAATTCTATTTTTGGCCCTAGAATATTGCTGGAATTTATATTTTGCCCCCCAATTAGCTAGAACTTGCATTTTTACTCTTGAATGTTGCTGAAAATTATAATTTGGTGTTTAATACTTGTTGGAATTTAAAATTTGGGGCTTACTGTTGCTGAAAAGTTCATTTTTATCCTTGGATATTGCTAGAAATTGCAATTTAGTTCTTAAGTTTGCTGGAATTTCAATTTAATCCTCAAATGTTGCTAGAAATTTGATTTTTACCTCACCAAACTTGCTGAAATTGCATTTTTTGCCTTTAAATATTGCTGTAAATTATGTATTATCCCATAACTTTACTGAAATTACATTTCTAGCCTTAAATATCGCTGGAAATTTCTATTGTTGGCATTATGCTTGCTGGAAATTATATTTTAGCCTTTTAAATTTGTTGTAAATCATGTCATTACCTTAACTATGATTTGAAATTGTAATTTCACCCTTTAGTTTGTTGTAAATTATATTTTAATTCTCAAAATGTTGCCTAAATTTCCACTTTTAACCCAAAACCTTGGAACATTTTTATTTTTTGTCAAAACAAAAGAATTTAATTAATTCTTCAAGTTTTTTAATTTTTTTCTTTTCATATTTTATTTTTATTTTAATGTTCCAAAATTTTAGTCTTTTTATCTGATTAATGCTCAAATTAATTTCTTTATGTCTCTTTTCGTTATTTTGGTGATTCTTATTTGGGTGCGAAGACCTTAAGTATGTATTATTGTATTTTATTTTTTATTATTTTTATTTTCCCTATTTTATTTTATTTTATTCATTTATTTATTTATTTTTACTTAAACAATTTTTATTTTTCTTCCTAAATATTTAACTGTTTTTTTTTTAATTTTTGTTTATTATTGCTATAATTGTTTTGAATTATTGTGGCATGTTTATAGTGATTAATATGAAATTATTTAATTAATGACTTATTTATTTAAATAATGGTACCTTGATAAGTTTGTTCATGTTGTTGGTATTTATACCGAGTTTTCGAATGGAAGGTACTCTTATTATCCTTCCAATGTTTCTTTACGTGCTCCTATGTGTTTTTTTTATATGTTTTTTTATATATCTCTTTGTGTTTATTATTTTTTATTTATGTGTGAGTATCTATTTATTTATGGCATGTTGTTTATTTGAATTTAATTTTTAATTATTCAAAGAAATATAATAGATAGGTAATATTCTATTTAGCAAAATTTTTGTATTTAGATAGTTAATGTAATAGATAGTTTATATTTTATCTATTTAACAAAAGCTTATGTATTTTAGATAGAAAATGTAATAGATAGGTTAGATGGGTTATCTTTCATTTTTTTCATTTTTAGATTGTAATTAGGCTTTTCCGGTGTAATAGTTAGGGCTTTTGTGTGCTATGTGTGCTATGTGTTTATGTGTTTTATTCGCTTTCCCTAAGACTTTGCATTTACAATATCATGCTTATGTGCTATGTGCTATTATCTGCTTACATGTGATTATCGCTTTAATTTATGTTTTGTTTATTTATTTACTTGATTTATTATGATATATGTATATTGTTGCCACACTAGTCCAACGCTAGTTGTGGCTAATTTTGATTTTTTCGTTAGTCTAACACTAGTGGAGAATTTTCTAGAAAATGGGCTAGTCCAACACTAGACCTTTAGGTCATGTTAGTATTAGAGTACTCTTTGTATGCATTTCATATCATTTCACACACTTCGTTTTTTTAAGGCATTTTCCATATTTGCATGATTTTTTGTATACATTCTACTACTACTATTATTATTATTGTCTATTTTTAGCATCCAACAACGTATGACATTTAAGTTACATTTCACTTAGAATTTTAGGGCATTTTGTGTATGATTCGACTAGAAATAGTCGTCTATTCATGTGGGAAGCGATGGCGTACATGCCGTTCCCCCCTTCGTGAATAGGAATAGCTAGTCACAAGTTTATTAGTCTCCCGTACTTGTTATGTTGCATCCCACTTTCTTTGTTCATTTGCTATTTATATTACTATTTTCCTTTTCTTTTTGCATTCCATTTCGGATCTACACTCGTGACTCCATTGAGGTCTAGATTCGGGTTCACGATTAATGCGATAATTCCGACCAAACCTCAATGGAATATTTTGTCCCTTAACGATATTTATTTTTAAGACTAGGCTTGCATCTACATGGTTACATCCAAATATGATAAAATTTTAGGGTTATATTAGGAAAATTTGGACTAAATCTCGCAACTAGTTTCGTATAGGTTAAAAGGGTGTCTTAGGTGCAAACATTTGCCTTTCTTTTCTTCAAATGTGACTCCCGAACATTTTTCTTTTATTTTCCAAGAGCTGGAGTTGTCTTAAAAAGGGTTTTCTTGTTTTTCTTATATTTTCTCAAAATCATTTTCTAAATAAATTATTCTCGATTTTCTTACCTTTTATAAAACATTTTCTGGTGACTTGGTACACCAAAACTCCATGCCAAGTGGCGACTTTCTTTTCACTAAAAACCCTTTTTTAGACTCTATTCTCGGGCTAAAAGATCATCACATTTTCAAAGTCCCATTTTAGGCCCTTTTCTTTTTATTTTCAAAATAAAGAATTTTTTTAAAAATCACATCTTTTTTCAAAATATCTTTTATAAAGCATCTTCTAAAAAATCATTTTACAAAAACCTACACTTTTTTTCCACACAAATAAATAATATCCTTTTTTCTGTCTTTCGAAAAATGGGGTGCGATAGCTGGCGACTCCACTGGGGATCACTAGTGAGTTCGAGCACTAGGTTTAGTCACTTTTTTCTTGTTTAACCCTTTCATTTTATTACATTTAGATGTTTAGGATTGCATTTTCTATTTTTTAGGATTTTGCTTTGTATTTCACATACGCCTTTTCGTCTCTCGCTTCTATGTGATTGATAATTTATTTATTCCTGATGTATGTTCGTATCGCATTTATATTTGGGGAGGGGGTCAATCACCCTTAGAGCTTTTCACGTGTCAATATTATTATTATTTTCTCCTCTCACAGGGAGCACTTCATACGTGCATACGATATATTTTTACCCTTTTTTTCTTTTTGGTGGTTATCACCCACCCGTCCCTTTAGGAATTAGGATCGATCTACTTAGACGTGTGACCGTGGCACGAAATGCACGTAACATTGTCTAGGAGATTACCCAAACTCTCGGCTTAAATCCACAAATCTAGAAATTTGAGCTTTAAAAATCGATTCGCTTGAACACTTGGCCGTGGCTCGACGTGCGTACAGCAATGTCCAGGGAATCACTCGAACTACCAACCTGAGATTCTTGGAATTGACAGACTTGTTACTTTTTGGATCCCTTAGTCTAAAGGTTCGGGAATCGAAACCTTAATCGAGTCTAGATGCATTAGTAAGCCCAACCTCATGCATCCATGTAAAACAACCTAAGACAGAATCGGCCTTACCCTATCAGGTACATTAAGGCACAAGAGGAGGGAACCAGCCTCTTTTTTTTTTTTTTGTTATGCCATTTACTGTTATCTATTTATTTTTACCAATGTGTTATGTGTTATTTGTTGAATAAATTAACACAATTTCTTTCCTTTTTGATTATATTCACAATCATAGAATAAAGAGCCCTGGCATAGTGTTCTCGTAGGAAGCCAACCCTTTTTTGGGATGTTTAAATTTTGTTTTCATAATTTTTTCGAAAAAGATGGAAATGAGATTTTCATAAAATTTTATAAATTGTATTTTTGTTGTAAATAAAGCATACCCAAAGGTCAAATCGTTGTAAATTTTGTTAAAGTCCCGAAAATCTAATTTTTCAATTTGTATATTTTTTAAATAAGAGGTGTAATTTCAAATATTTTTTAAAGTTTACTCATTCTTGTTGTGCTTGTCAGTTTTATTCGAACTAAAATTTTTCAAAGTCAATAAATGCACCCAAGTGGTTAAACTTTTGCACAGTTTACATTTTTTTTCAAAGAAATTAATGCGTCATTTTTACCGTATCCCCACCCTCCCATCCCACATTGCACAAAAAGTAATTTTAAAATATATTTCATCATACCTTAAAAAACTGATATTTTGACTTGTATATTTCTAAATATAATCATCATTTTTGTTTTCTTTCAATGTTGTGTCTTATAACCTCATAAAAGCTTGATTTTTCAATCAAATAAATTTGAAGTCAATAATTTCTTTTGTACAGTTTATGGTCCGTCTTTCTTGAAGAAATTTTTGCATCATTGTCAGATAAAAAAAAATCTTTAGGATATTTTTGAAATTTGGCATTTTCACATATTTTAACTTGTTTAATAAACTAGCATCATGCATAAACTCTAGAGGGAATGCCATTTCGGGAATCTCATGATAGGAAACCCATCATTTTGTCTCGGGTACGTAACCTTGAAAAGACAATTGCACATTTAAATTTCAGTAAATCCTAGTGGGTGAGACCCTAGGTAAGGTGATATGATAAAGTCATATTTTTGCACCAGAATAAATAGCCCACGATGCATCAAGCAAATGCTAACAGTCCTACCCGAAGTCTGGAAGCGGCCGGGGCTCCTCCTATCCTAGTGAGATCAACCAAGTAGCAGCATTCTTAGGACCCATTGGTAACTTTATTGAAATAGAGACAAACGGATGTTTGGTGGAAGATCTGATTCATCTGTGGGACCTTGATTGTTCAACATTTAGGATTAGAGACAAGGAATTGGCCATTACAGTTGAAGAGGTAGCCGGCCTACTTAATTTTCCAATGGAACGGACGACCTTGATCTTTCCATTTGTTTCCGAAAAAGTCGAGTTCTGCCATTTCGCTGGGTTGAAGGAGTCTACATTACAAGGTTCCGATCAGAGTATAAGTGTGAAATTCTTGTTTGATAGGTTTGCAAATAAAGAACGGGTTTGAGAAGTATTCAGGGAACTTCACGCTTGCATCCAAGACAGCATGGGCATACAAGAGATTTTGGGTGTATGGGTTTGTCATGGCGGGAACTTACCTATTTCCAAGAGAAGACAAAAAAATTAGTTTTAAGATAGCTAAACTCATGTCCGATCTTTTCTCGGAAATCGGAGGTCAAAGGATTTCTATAGTGCCAACTGTATTAGCTGATATATTTACTGCCTGCACCAATTGTCAGAGAAGAATCAATTTCTTTTGTGTATCCAACAAGATCTTGCACATTTGTGCAATGGAACAATTCAAGAGTCACTCGGCTATTCCCAACAGTTTGCCATTGATCAGATATAATTGGATAGTCACGCATCATAAAAGGGTTGATGGAAATAGCCTGATGAGAACAGCGTTAGAATGTCTGGATTTTTTTATGACGATACCAGATCAAATGATTCGATGGGTTTTGGATTGGATGGATTGTATCAAACCAACTCTCCGCACCAAGCTGGCTGACTTCATACCTTTGCTGAGAACTTAAGGCATCGCAGCTTACATTACAAAAAGGTTTCTTTGATAGATGGGACGTATACAAGGGTTACCACTGACACCTGATTTAGCAGATTCTCTTATTGTCTTTGATAAGGGCATTTGTCCTAACGATATCCCTAGAAGATCAGAACTTGTGAAAGCATGAAAAAGTCACTATACAGATCGAGATCTCCCGTTCGATATAAAGAACAAGAGTACCCCTGTAACTACTTTGCAATATGACGAGTGACTTGAGAATTAGAGCTATCTAAAGGAGCAAGCCGTCATTGACCCCGTTAAAGAAATCGTTCGTTTGAGAGCCCTATTAGAAACCAAAGATCGTGAATTAATATAAGCAAAGCCGAATTTCGAGAAGAATAAGGAGGCCATATGAATCTGTCAAGCAACTTTATACAGAAGTGAAACAAGAATTACGAAAGAAAAAAAGGAAATGTTTGGAGCTGAAAGATGACATTAACCATATGGTAAACTGATACTCTTAGGAGCCAGATCACAGCAAAACTCAGCGCCTAGAGAACCAACTGAAAAGAGTTTTAGATTGTATAGGAGAGTTGACAGAATGATGTACTATTGTACTTCACTGTATCTGATTGGCTGTAAAAGTAGTGAAATATTTTCTTTTAATGTTCAAGTGGTATGAACGTTGACTAAATTACCAAACTGAAATTCTTCTCACTCCAATGCTAAAGGGGGGTCTCACTCTAAAGAATTGCATCTCATACTAGGCCTACCCTTGGCATAATAAGGGCACCTCCGAGGACATGCATTCGAATTGTTTATACATTCACTGATTTCAGTCTTTTTTTTTTTCTTTTTTAGAGTGAATTTGATAGTGTCATGCAAGACAAATACCTAAATCATTTCCTTTCTATCTTTGTCTCTCAGATATCGTAAATCATAGCTTCGTTTCAAAGAAATCCCATTGTTACCAGGTCTCGAAATCAAGCTTTGAAACGTGCAAACATGAGTTCGACTTCGGATATTTCAGAAAGACCAACTCAAGCAGTGTCAGTGGATTTTTCTGTATTAGGAGCTTAGTTGAGCAAAGTATTGGGCAAGTTTAATGAATTGAGTGCAAAAATGACATCGCAAAGGCGTGTAATTGATCAACTTGTTGCAAACAGCAGTGGTAGTACTCCGAACAACCTGATGCCGGTAATTGACCATACCCTCGAGCAGGTTAACCAATTGCCTCTCACGACCAATATACAAGCTGCTTCCATCTCACCTTTTGCCAATCCTATTGAAGGATCGTTTGCCCATTTTAACTCTGATCTTTTACACATGCGTTCAAATTATGTCCAAATAAATCTACCCAATTACCTAGTTCCCCAATCTCAACTACATATCAATCTAAACATTCCACCCAATCTTCAAGTATCTCATCATCAAGCAGTAGAACCTTTTGTTTGGGATGTAGTCTCTCAGGGAAAACCAGTCATGAATGAAAATGTCACAACCGTGGATAAAGATTTGCTGAAAAGATTAGATCGATTTGAGAAGTTCATAAAGAAAAGTCAAGGGCTACACAAGTATGGTGGGTTAGGTTATGAGAATTTTTGTCTTTTTTCGGATGCTCAGTTATCATTGGGTTTCAAGTTCTTAAATTCACTAAGTATGATGAAACTGGAAATCCCAAGACACATCTCAAGATGTTTGCCAACAAACTTGGTAAATTGGTAGACGATGAGAATTTACCAATGCGTTTATTCCCTGAGAGTCTGGAGGGTGATACATTAGACTGGCATTTGAATTTGAAATCTCAGGAGATAAAGAGTTGGTTAGATCTATCAACAGCTTTTGTTAAGCAATATGAATTTAACTGTGAATTGGCTCCAACACGAACTACACTGGAAAGTTCTAAGAGGAAGCTTTCAAAAAATCACAAAACATATGCTAAATGTTGGAGAAAATTGGCTACCAAAGTGAAACCTCCTATGAGTGAAGAGGAGATTATCTGAACTTTCATTAAGACTTATGATCCGTCGTATTTTGAGTAGATCTTTTGCATGTCAGGGAGTTCATTTTCTGTCATCATCAATAAACTAGAAGAGACGATGAATTTGTCAAGGCATGCAAAATCGTTAATGTGACAGTTGTCGCGTCCTAAAAATCGTGAGCAAAGTGTGCTAGTGGGGTCGTTGACTGTCGCGTCCCAAAAAGACGGTCTAGTCTAATGACCCTTTTAAAAAACAAGTTTTTTGAAAAAAATTGTGCGCATGTGTGAAAATTCGGGTTTTTATTGAAAAAGCATATTTTAAGAAAAATGATATTTTAAAAGAAAACAAGACCAAGAGTAAAAGTGCGAAAGTTTTGGCCAACTAATTTTAAAAAAAGGTTTTATTTAGAAAAAATAGAGTCGCCACTTGGTACTGAGTTAGGGTGTATCAAGTCGTCCGAAAAATCGTTTAACAAAAATAAAAATAAAATTTTAGAAAAATATTTTAAAACCCTTTGTTTTTTACTCCGGTCTACAAAAAATGAAAGAAAAAGGTCCGAGAGTTACATTGGAAAAAAGGGAAAATAAAGGCTTGCGCCTAAGGCACCCTTTCTACTTAGCCGAGACTAGTTGCAAGGTTTAATCAAATTTTTCTAAATTAACCCTAGATTCTATCGCGTTCAGATGTATCTATATGAGTGTAAATCCTAAATCTAAATGTGGATATCGGGAGAGTCGGAATGTTGTGTCGAGGCTTAATTGGAATTATCGCATTAATTGCAAAACCCGAGGTAAGGCCCTGAGGGAGTCACAAGTTTTTATGCAAAATGTGATGCAAAAATAAAAATAATAATAATAATAATAGTAAGTGAAGAAAAAAAAGTGGGTATGCAATATGAGGGGTACGGGGAACTAATAACTAGTGACTGAATATTTCTACTCACGGAGGGGGGAACGGCCTGTATGCCACCGCTTTCCACGTGAGTAGACAATTATTTCTAGTCGGATCATATAAATGTCCTAAATTCTAAATGAGATGAAACCAAAATGTCATGCATTTTAAAACTATGTTAAAATAATAATAATAATAATAATAATAATAATAATAATAATAATAATAATAATAATAATAATTAAAAATCATGCAAAATGGAAGAAAAACTAAAAATGTGTGAAGTGAGATGTACAATGTACACGACTGTACCTAACACTAAAATACCCTAAGGGTTTAGCGTTGGACAAGCCCTTTCTAGGGACTCCCACTAGCGTTGAACTAGCAGGAAACGACGAAACCACAACTAGCGTTGGACTAGTGTGATGACGGAATAATATAAAACATGAATTAAATGATAAAGTGTGAATTAAGAGCAAATTAGACATGGAAAGACATATAAAGTCAAATAGGAGCACATAACACCTAAACATGATATCTAGATGCAAAATTCTAATAAAAACGGTAAAACAAATAAGCACGTAAGCATGCAAAAACAAATAAACCCTAACTATTACATCGGGGGGATTTAATTACAAATTTTAGGGAGAAAATTAAAAATGCCCTATCTATTACATTTTCTATCTAATTACACAATTTTTTCTAAAATATGAGAAAAATAATCTAACAATTATGTTGACTAGTTAAATACAAAAATATTACATTTTTTATTAAAATAACAAAATTCGAATTTAAATAACATAAAGTAAATAAACACTCAAAAAAGTATATAAAAATACGAAATATGCAAAGAACATGTATAATAAATTACATAAGTGCACATTGGAGCATATAAAAGAAAAATCAACGAGGAATAGGAATACCTCTTTGAAGATCCGGTACCAACGCTTAAAAATGAACAACTAAGTTAAGGTACCACTATTTAAAGCAATAAAGTATAGAATATGAAATACTAAAAATAGGGGGTAAAATACAAATTTAAACAAACTTAGGGATCAAATTGTAAATGTAAGTAAGCATAGAGGGACGATTGAAAATTAAAAATGAGTAAGGGGAACAAGAATAGAATTCCAGTAAATGAGGGGCCAAGTCATGAAAAGTTCTGCAACTTGATTGGATCAAATTCTAAATCCAAGCAATGATGGGCAAAATTATAAATTAGTTCGGTTCCAATTGAAAAAGAGCTAAAATCTAAAGGGGTCAAAATGTAAATTTATATTTTATAAGAAGAACCAGAATGAAATAACAAATCAAAATGGGAACTAAATTAATTAATCATTCAACTTAATTAAATAAAAATCTTTAACTAGATTACCAATTAATATTGAACAAATCACACAAAAAAGTAGATAACCAAATAAAACAAAACAATTAAACAAAACATAACAGAAAAAGAAAATCCCAACCCCAAAATCATGCGTCTTCGTCTTTTCCAACCTTCCACCCACTTTCTCAAAATCATCCCTCACTCTCCAGCTCGCCTCTCTTTGTCTCTCGAATTCTTCATCATTTTCTCTCGATTTTTCTTTTGCTTCTTTTCCTTCTTTCTTTTCCCCCTTTTTCCTCTGATTTCTTCTCTTGCTTCTTTGTTTCTTTGTGTTTTCTTCAATTTCACTTCTCCAACTTTCTTTCAATCGATTTTCTTTCTCTGTTCTCTTCTCAATTTCTCTGCATCTCTCTTTTCTTTTCTCTTCCCCTCCCCTGCGTTTCTTCATCCAGATTTCTAATCACTCTCTTCCTCTCTATTTCTTCTCCGATTCTTTGGCTCTCTCTTCTGTTTCCTCTTTCGATTCTGCTCTCCTCTATTATCTTTCTCTCTAGTGATACACAATGGGTTTTGGGGAGAGGGAAGATGGACATGGTCTGGTGGAGTCAGGGGTTTGATAGGGTGGTGTTGTCACGATGGGCAGAAGATAGGTGAATTTGGTGGTATCAAAAGAGGTGGCAATGGATGTATCTGTCATCTGGTGGGTTGCAAATTTGGAGGAACAGGGAAAGTGATGAGGTTGGGAGGCGATTGTTAACTATTCTGTTGCAGGGGACATACGTCGAATAATGGTGGTTATGTACTGATGTCTGTGGTGGTCAATGTGGCGAAATTTGTTTATTTCTTGCGTTTCTGCAGGTGGTCGTGGTGGTCTGACTACAGATAGTAGTGCTAGCGATGGGCAATGATCTTGATTAGCTATGAACTGTCTGTGGTGGAGCTTGGAGGTGATGTTGGTAACGTTGGTGAGATTCTGATGTTGAATTGGGACTGTTGTGATTGTTCTGGATAGGGATTGTGTGACTGTTTCTGTGATTATTGTCTAGGGTTGGACTAATGGGAGGAAGGTGGAGTCAATTTCGTTGTGCCGTTGTTGTTTGCTAGGCAGTTGGTGGGCAGGAAACGCAGGCCTGGTTATGGCAGTGGTGATTAAAGACTGCTGATTGTGATTGAAATTTTGGAGAATTTTGTGCAGGTTTTGTGACTGTTTTTTTTTAGTTGTTTTTAGTGACTAATGGCCTGCGTTTATGGTGATGGAAGGTGAATTGGTGTGGTGTTTGGCAATAGTTTTATGCGTGTTTTGGGGCTGTTGGCTTGCTAATATTGTAACTGGTGGTGACAGTGGCTACAAGGGCTTTGAGGTTCGGTTGATGGGGTTGAGGTAGTGCTAGAGGCAGATCTATGTCTATTCTTTGCTTTTGCTTTTTTTTTTTTCCCGTTGAATTGGTAGAAGAAGCTGATGATGGTCTGCTGGGATTTGAGGGCCGATGATCAGGGTCTGGGGGAGGTTTACTGTTTTTTGGGTTTGTGGGATTTGAGATGGCAAAGGATTGCTTCTACGTGGTCGTTTGTTAAATTTGGGTAGTTGTTTTGCAGGTGAGTGAGACGGCATTGGACTTATTGGTAGTTTCTCTAATCTGAGCTAGTGGAGTGATGGCTTGGGCAGTGTAGTTTCTGGAATTGAGTTGATTTTTTATTTTTCATTTTTTTGATGAGCTTGCCGATAATGATAGGTTGTCGACAATGGTAATTCATTGTGTGGGTTGTGGTGTTGAGGAAATGGTGGTGGAAATAGGAAGACATGGTGGTGAGACGATAGAAGAGGGAGGAGAGACCAAAGAAGAAATCTAGAGAAATTGGAAGAAATAAATCCAGAAGACATAAACAATAAAACCTAGAAGGCCAAATGTTCAAGAAAATCAAAAGGAAAATCAAGCAAAAAAGTAAAACTCAGAAACCAAAATTAAAAGGCTCTCTAATAGTTATTGATGATTTGCCTAAAATTTCTAAGATACAATTAATCCATTAACCAGATTTGCTTGGGAAAATGAATTAAAAAAGTAGAAGAACTCACCTTTGGAAGCTTAAAATGACATGATGATGAAATTGAAGATGAACAGCAAATTGATGAACAGAGGATCAACTTTTGAAGGTGGCGGCTTTTTCAGTGTGTGTTTTTTTATGTTTTTTGTGTGTGTTTGATCTTCTTAGATAAAAAACAAATGTGTTTTTAGGGTTTCTAATTTTTTCTCTTTTTTTGCTTTGCTAATTAAAAGGGGTATTTATAAGCCACTTGTCTTGTTGGCTAAGAATGCTATAAAATAACGAAAATGCTATAAAATAACGAAAATGCTATTGGTATAAAAAATGCTAATTTTATTAAAAAAATATTTTTTAAACTCTAAAAATTAAAAATTAAAACAAAAAATGGCAACAATCTCTAAAATTTCTAAAAAAAATTTAAAATAGATTTCAAAAATAAAAACTAGAGCTAAAAAATGATAAAAATGCACTCGGGGTGTAAAATGACGATTTTGTCCTTAGACAACGAAAATACACAAAAAATAAATATTAGCCTTAAAAAATTATTAAAAATTAAAAGTAAGTTTAAAACATTAGAAAATGTCCTTTTGAATCAAAATTTGACAAAAAATGAATTTAAGCTGTAAAATGACAATTTTGCCCTTAGACAATGAAAATTTACAGAAAATAGTTATTGATCTCGAAAAATTATCAAAAATTAAAAGTAAGCTTAAAACACTAGAAAATGTATTTTTGACTAAAAAATTGGTGAAAAATGAATTTAAACTGTAAAATGACGATTTTGCCCTCGGACAATGAAAATTCACGAAAAAATAGTTATTGTCCTAAAAAAATTATCAAAAATTACAAATAATCTTAAAACACCTAGAAAATGCATTTTTGACTCAAAATTGATGAAAAATAAATTTAATTTATAAAATAATGATTTTGCCCTCGGACAATGAAAATTTACAGAAAAATAGTTATTATTCTAAAAAAATTATCAAAAATTACAAATGAGTTTAAAACACTAGAAAATGCATCTCTGACTCAAAATTTGTGAAAAATGAATTTAATTTGTAAAATGACGATTTTACCCTCGAACAATGAAAATTCCCAGAAAAATAGTTATTGTTTTCAAAAAATTATCAAAAATTACAAATAAGTTTAAAATACTAGAAAATGCATCTTTGACTCAAAATTGGTGAAAAATAAATTTAATTTATAAAATGATAATTTTGCCATTGGGCAATGAAAATTCACAAAAAAATAATAATCATCTCTGAAAAATTAAAAAAAAATTCAGAAACATGCTTAAAGAATTAGAAAAATAAATTTGGAACTAAAAATGAGCTAAAATTGTATTCGCGAGGAGAAATTACTATTTTGCCCTTATGCTGGTAAAATATAAAGAATACCAATTAAATTCAAAAAAATCATAAGAAATTAACAAATTCATATAAAAGTAAAAATATGAATTTAAAACCCCCAAAAGCTGATAGAAAAATATTTACAGATAAAATTACTATTTTGCCCTCCAAGATTATTGAAAAAATTAAACATCCTCCCTAATGTTTGACAAGTAGATAGTGTGTCAAAATTTGGTATCTACAATAGTATTAAAATTGCAGTTGGAAGTTTTGCAAAATTAGAATTCAAGCAGTAATGGGAAGAAACCTCCATTCAAGAAGAAAGAAGGAGAGACTGCTTTCGTATGGGATCAAGACCCGTCATTTAGACCCAGAATTCAAAACTATCATCCATATATAACCCATTACTAACAACCTCTCAATTCTCAACCAATTTATCACACTAACACCCATTTTCATCATTCTCAATCCAACTATCCAAATTATTCTGTCCCATTACTAATTCCTCGACCAACATTCCAAAATTACCGTCGTTCTCTCCATAACCCAAAACCACCCCAACAAAACATTAATATCACCCAAAACCCTTTTCAAGCCAACAAAGACCAAAGCAGAGACAACCTCAAAGTTACACGAATTTGGGTCGTCTCATTAACCAGTTGTATGAATAGTTGAAAGTCGCTGGCAAAATTAGAGTCCTTCCAGCCAAGGTTTACAACAAAGGGTTTCCTGTAGGCTATAATCCTCACGCTATTTGTGCATATCATTCAGGGAGTTTAGGACACTCAACGACCAATTGTTAGGTTTTAAAGAATCAAATTCAGAACATAATTAAGTCTGGAGAGATTGTTCTCAAAAGGTCAGGGAAACAAGGATCAAGTGTGAACAAAAATTCTCTTCCAGAGCATGGAAACACTGTAGGAGCTATCACTGCTGATGAGGAATTTAATGATCCTGCTTCATATATTATGGATGAATATGAGACTGAGAGCATAATGGAAATTGATTTGGTCAAGATGAAGGAAGAGTTATCTACTAAGGTGCCAATAGTGAAAAACAAGGATGACATTCTTAAGAATGAGCTGAAACAGTTAGTGCTCGAGAAAGATGAACTTTTTGTGTTAGAAAGATATTTTGATTCGTTCAATTTGGACCTGCCTCCTTTTGAGTTGGATATATCTGAACCCATCGTGCTCGAATTTCCAGAACAAAAACTTGTGAATAGTTTACAGGAAGTACCGTGAAATTACTAGGGACCTGCATTGTTGATTGGGAATAAAAAGTTGTTGAAAGAAGAAGTGGATGCTATCACTAGGTCTGGGAGAATTTTAGGAGAGTCCGAAATAAATGCTCAACTCAAAGGTCAAGGGAATTCTTTACTGCCTAAACAACCCGTATCTGAAAAAGATGCTCTGAATTTTTTGAGATTAATTAAGAGAAGTGAATACAGAATAGTGGAACAGTTAGACAAGGCATCGGCCCATATTTCTTTCCTGAACTTGCTCTTGACTTTTGAACTGCACAGAGAAACTTTGCTCAAAATGGTTAATAAGGCTCAAGTTTCTAAGGATATCCCTGCTGATAAATTTTTTAATGTTGTAGGCAATATTCTGACCTCAACTCGTATTAGTTTCTCTGACGATGATTTGACTGCAGAAGGGATTGCACACAATAAGGCGCTGTACATATTAGTGTGTTGTAACGGGAAGCTGTTGTCGAGAGTTTTGATGGATAATGGATCAATTTTAAATATTTATCCGTAGGCCACTATTGTCAAACTTGGACTATCAGATGTTAAACTTCGCATATCGACTGTTGTGGTAAGAGGTTTTAATAGAACTATGAGGGAGTCGATGGGTGAAGTCGATTTGGTCTTAAAAGTCGGCCCAACTCAGTTTCAAGTTTCTTGTCAAGTTATGAATTTCTATGGTACTTACAATGTTCTATTGGGAAGACTGTGAATACATACTTCTAACTTGGTGCCCTCTTCGCTACATCAAATGCTCAGATTTATTGTAAATAATCAGTTAATCACTATATTTGTCGAAAATGACTGTGCAATGATAGTTAATGCCAATTCAAAAGGGAAAGACAGTGAAAAATTTTCAATTTCTACTCATCGTATTAAAGATGTTATTTCTATAGGGTGGATCGTGAAGAACGAGTCATTCGTTAGAATAGATGTATCAAAGGCCAGTGTCATGATGACTAAAGAAATGATTCGATAAGGTTATGAGATAGGAAAGGGTCTCAGAAGAAATTTGCAAAGACGTCTGGAACCAATAGAGCTTCCAATGCAAAATGACACATTTGGATTAGAATTTCATTCAACTGCAAAAGAGAGGAAGGAGATGAGGATCCGGAAGCTTACTGAAAAGGAAGGAAAGCAGTCTGGGATGCATATTTCACCATTGTATTACACTTTTTCTCGCTCATCTAGGGTGGTGATATTTGATCTTGATGAAGAGAATTCTACGGATAGGATTGAATTGGGTATATCTCAATTGTTTGTTGGAGCTATCTGTGATGTTACTCCATCAAAATCTTCTGAATTCCTAACAATTCCTGAGGGGTGCCCTTTAAAACTGGACAGCTGATTATCTTCCAATTCAAAGGGAGTTTCGGTAAATTTAGGATATTGTCTTTTGTTCAGACTCATGCTTAGATAGGGCATTACTAAGTATATTTTGTTTAGTGTTTATTTTTGTTTCTTGGCTCTAGTTCTTTTTGCATATATCGACGTCTTATAAATCAAAATATATTTCATTCTTGGTATAGAATTTCAAGATGAATGTGTCCTTGAAGCAATGAAAAATTTTCTTTATTGGTTTTCAATAATTTCTTTTTATTTATTTATGTTTGTGTGTTTGTGTTATCTTTTTCAGATGGCCATCAATAAAATCATTTGACCATTTGAAAGTCACAATTCTAGAAGTCACAATTCTAGAAGTTGATAATTGCAATCTTGATATCTCTCGTGAGTTTGAAATTATGAAATCTGAAATTTAAAATGAGATTGATATCGAGTGAGAATATGAATCTTTGTCAAAAACTCTTGAATAATATGAAGAGAAACCCAAACCGAACCTAAAAGAAACAAAATCCATTAACATTGGCATTGAAACGGAGCTTAAAGAAATCGAAGTCATTTGAATAAGAAGCAAAAACAATAGTTGATTGAATTTTTGACTTTGTTTCAAAATATTTTCATATGGTCATGTGATGATATTGTTGGAATTTTTACGGACATAGTGGTTCATAAATTACTAATTGATCCAAATATTTCACCTGTGAAGCAGAAATCTCACAAGTTTAAATCAGATATGAGTCTCAAAATCAATGAGCAAATTGTGAAACAACTCAATGTTGGGATCATTATGGTGTCTCATTATCCTATTTGGCTTTCAAATCCCGTTCCTGTTCCAAAGAAAAATGGGGAGGTGCGAGTTTGTGTAGATTATAGGGATCTTAACAAGGCAAGTCCAAAAGATGATTTTCCTCTGCCGAACATTTATATTCTTTTGGACAATATTACAGGGCACAGGGCCGTATCATTTGGAGATTATTTTTTGAGATATCACTAGATTTTGATGGCAGTGGATGGTAGAGAGAAGAATGACCCCTTGGGAAATAATTTGCTAAACAGTGATACCTTTTAGATTGAAAAATGCTAGAGCCACTTATCAAAGGACAATGACCACATTGTTTCATAATATGTTCCACAAAGAGATGGAAGTTTACGTGGATGACATCATAATCAAATCTAAAAAGGTTGAAGATCATTTGGTTGATTTGAAAAAATTGTTTGAAAATTTGTGAAAATACAATTTGAAGTTAAATCCTGCTAAGCGTGCTTTTGGAGCTCCAGTCGGTAAATTATTGAGGTTTATTATTAGCAAGAAAGTTATCGAGATAAATTCTGCCAAAATCAAAACGATTCGTGACATGCCAATTCCAAATATTCAAAGAGATGTAAAAGGTTTTTTAGGAACAATCAATTTCATAGGCAGGTTCATTGCCAACTGATTTTTACTTGTGAACCTTTGTTCAAGCTGTTGAAAAAAATGCACATATGAAATGGAATGAGGATTATCAAAAGGCTTTTGATAAGATTAAAAATTACTTGTTGAATTCCCTGATTTTAGTGTCGCCCAAACCTGAAAAACCTCTGATTATGTATTTATTTGTGCTTGACAAAATTGTAGGATATGTTTTGGGGTAAATCAGGGAAAAGAGAACAAACCATCTATTATCTCAGTAAGAAATGTACTGCATATGAGGCTAATTATTCTTTTATGGAAAGAAGCTATTGTGCATTGGCTTGGACGGTTCAGAAATTAAGGCATTATTTGCTTAGTCACACTACCTACTTCATTTCCCGTTATGATCCTTTAAAGTATTTGTTGGAAAAATCAATACCTACTGGATGGATGACCAAATGAAAAATGATTCTTTCTAAATTTGACATTGTTTTCACAACGCAGAAGGCGATTAAAGAGTAGGTTATAGCGGATCACTTGGCAGAAAATCCAAGACAGAATAATTACCAACCACTCAATACTTATTTTTCAGATGAAGAAATCTTGTTCGTTGGAGCAATTGAAGATATGAGTGAGTAGTACTTGGGGTGGAGATTGTTCTTTGATGGCGCTTCAATGCTTTCGGGACCGGAATCGGTGCAATTCTAGTTTCACCCGAAGGAAAACATTATCCTACAACTACCAAGTTGTGTTTTTCTTACACTAATAATATGACCGAGTACGAAGCCTGTATTCTTAGATTGAAAATGGCGTTAGAGATGGAGGTTAGAGACTTGGTGGCATTTAGTGATTTCGACTTGCTCATGCATCAGACGCTCAAGCAATGGGCAACTCGATATTCTAAAATCATTCTATATCATTGTAGTCTACTCAATCTAGCTTCCAAGTTCAGAAGTTTAGAGTTTCGGCACATTCCACGGACACGTAATGTGTTTGTAGATGACTTAACTACTTTATCTTCAATGATTAAACATCCCAATAAATTTGTAATTGAGCCTATCTAAATTTAGCTTCAAGAGGAACTAGCTCACTGTTGGGTTACAGAAGAAATTTCAAACGGTCGACCTTGGTACCATGATATCAAAGAATTTATTAAAATTGGATCTCACCCTCCCAGTGCTAATGCAGTTTCAAAAAGTTTTTTGAGCAGAATGTCTTCGAAATTCTTTTTGAATGGAGAAATATTGTACAAGAGAATGTTTGACTTGGATCTATTAAGATGTGTTGACAAAGAAGAGGCTCACCAAATGATGAAAGAAATTCACAGTGGTGTGTGACATGAATGGGTATTTGTTGGTTAAGAAGATCGTGAGAATGGAATATTTTTGACTTACTATGGAGCACGATTGTGTAGATTTTGTTCGAAAGTGTATAAAATGTCAAATGCATGGTGACGTAATACATGCCTTTGATACAGAACTGCATAGTATGACTACTCATTGGCCATGTTCGATGTGGAGAATGGATGTAATTGGAGCCATTGTTCCTCCTACTTCAAATGGGTATCAATTCATTTTAGTGGTAATATAGTATTTCACCAAATGGGTTGAGACCGCATCTTACAGGCACGTGACTTAAAAAGTCGTGACAGATTTTCTGAAAAATAATATCATTTGTCGTTTTGGAGTGCCAGAGACGTTAATCACTGATAATGTCAAAAATCTCAACAACGATATGGTGGATAAGTTGTGTGAACAATTCAAAATCATTCATCGAAATTCTGCTATTTATAGACCCCAAATGAACGGAACTGTAGAAGCTACCAATAAGAATTTGAAGAAAATCATTCGAAAGATGACTGACACGCATAGGGATTGGCATGAGAAGTTACCTTATGCATTGATAGAGTATAGAACTATCATAAGGACTTCTACCAGAGTAACTCCTTACTCTCTCATGTATAGAATGGATGCGGTAATACCTACCGAAGTTGAGAGCCCGTCCTTGTGTATATTAATGGATGCTCAGTTGGAAGAAGTTGAATTGGTTAGAGAACGTCATGAGCAGTTGTCATTGATTAACGAAAAGTGGTTGAATGCTGTTTGTGACGGACAGTGCTACAAAAAATGAATGGCCCGTGTTTATCAGAAGAAGATCAAACTTCGCCAATTCGAGATTGAAGACAAAATTTTGAAGCGAATCTTTCGAATTCAGGAAGAAGCAAAAGAGAAATTCGCTCCAAATTAGCAAGGTTCGTTCATTGTCAAAAAGGTATTATCAGGTGGAGGTCTTGTGCTGGTAGAAATGGATGGTCAAGAATTTTCCCAAATCAACAATTCAGACTTGGTAAAAATTTTTACATTTGATTGGTAAGTTTTCTTTCAAAATTATTGCAAAAAAAAAAAGACGAATGAAAGGCGGGTCTTCTTTCTTTTCCCCTTAAACATTTTCTTTCTCTAATTTTGCCCTTTTGAGTTTTCAAAATTCATAAGTTTCGTTTCATAACCCACTTAATGGTTGCACCCCACACTGGGGCAAATTTTTTGTTTTGTTAGTTGTTCATTAAAAAAAAAGTAAAAAAGTAAAAGTAAAAATTATACAAAAAGAAAACCCCACGAGAAAGTGATAAATTGGGGCAAATTTTAAAAAAAGAATAAAGAAAAAGAATAAAAAAAGCAAGTAAGAAATAAAAGTATAATTCTCTAAGAAATGCGACCACAAGACAATCAACCCCCGCATAAATTTTGCTTTCCAGCCTTAACCTTTTCAGATACCTCAACCTGATCCCATATTGAAAGTCAAGAACGTTACTGACCTCTGTCTTTATTTTGTGATAATTTTAAGATGAAAATTTACAAATCAAAACGGCATATGATGTTAATATATCTATCGCAAGTTCACCAAGGGAAGATTGTCTTTATGATACCAAATATTTTTCAAATACTAGTCTGATTTAATGAAAATGGAGAATGACCATTCAAGATTTGAATGATTGTTGCTCTATGTCTTCTTTTGTAAAGGTGAAAATCCGAAAGGGTGCTTAAAAAAAAAAAAAACCTAAAGGGGCGCTAAGGTGGGAATCTTGTACACACAAACGAAGCCGGATAAAGGAGAAGTGACAAAGCTGAAAGAGTTGGTGACTATATTCGCTTGGTTTTTCTCTTCATGATTGTTTTTCTTTTGGCAGTATCAAGCTTCTGATTGATGACATTCAAAAGGGTCAAATGTGATATTTTTGGTCAAAAACCTGGTTTCAACACCGTGTAATAACTTATTTTGTTACAATTGAAATTCTTAGCTTATCTTTGACAAAAGTTATTTTACACTTATCTCTGTATTGCTTGTTGTAATGTGTTGTTTTTCCATTTTGTGGTTTTGTTTTCAATTTCTTGAAATATGATGGTTGCACCAAAAAAATAAATAAAATAAAAATAGTGAAATTAAATAAATTATTTTGCATTAGTCCATTCATTAGATTTGTGTCAAAAAACAATCCTCCTAATTTATCAAGAAAAATCATGGTAGTTGATGTTTGTAAGTTATAGTAAAACGGTAATTGTTGAATATTGACAGACTGTAAAGATCAGAAGCAGCTCATAGGAATGGATTTGGGATTAGATGTCGGTGCCAAGAACTCATGTTTATATGTTTCGCAAAAGCCTGAAGGATCACATGGTGGCGGCACATTATTTAATCATCTTTATTTTCAGGCTGCAGGTAAAATTATGAGTTCGTCATTGATATTTCATCAAAAAGAGAAAATTGGGGTAAGTCTTTTATAGTTAGCAATGGTCTAATTAGAGCATTATTCCAACAGTCAAAGATTGATTTTCAATTGATATTGGGGCAAATTTTTTTGAAAAAATTTTGGTTTCACATTGATTTTGATATCTCATGTTCGAACCCGTCTTGGGAATGACTGACTTCAAAATTACACTGGGACAAATTTTAAAGAATGGATTTCCAATTGATTTATACTAGGGCAAATTTTTGGTATAAAATTTTATTCATTTATTTATTTATTTCAAATAGATTTTGATATATTACAAAAAAAAGGAGATCTTAATGGAGAGATTTCAAATTGATTCAGGAGCCAATATTGGGGCAAAATTTGAAAAAAAAAAACTTCAATTGACTTGTTGGTCGCTTGTCGACATAAAAAAAAAATCTTTTTCATGTATTTGTCCAGCAAACTGGACGTTTCACATTGACCTATGGGTCGTTTGTAACATTTTTATCTTTTTCACACACTTGTCTAGCAAATTAGACGTTTCACATTGCTTTGTGGGCTACGTTTTGACATTTAAAAAAAATTTTTTTGCATGCATGTCCAGCAAATTGGACCTTCACGTTTAATTTTCCTGTACTCACCCCAACAAATTGGGTGCATGTCCAGCAAACTGGACTTTCACATTTATTTTTCAAATTTGGCAATTTGTACTGCATCTTATCCCAGCAAATTGGGTGCATGTCCAGCAAATTGGACTTTCACGTTTATTTTTCAAGTTTGGCAAATCAAATTTTGCATTACATCTCACCCCACTAAATTGGGTGCATGTCCAGCAAACTGAACCTTCACGTTTAATTTTCCTGTATTCACCCCAGCAAATTGGGTGCATGTCCAGCAAACTGGACTTTCACGTTTATTTTTTAAGTTTGGCTAATCAAACTTTGTATTGTATCTCATCCCAATAAATTGGGTGCATGTCCAGCAAATTAGACTTTCACGTTTATTTTTCAAGTTTGGCAAACCAAATTTCGCATTGCATCTCACCCCAACAAATTAAGTGCATGTCCAGCAAACTGGACCTTCACGTTTAATTTTTTTGTATTCACCCCAGCAAAATGGGTGCATGTCCAGTAAATTGAATCTTTCACTTTTACTTTTCTAAGTCTGGCATACCGGATTTTGCATTGCATTTCACCCCAGCAAACTGGGTGCATGTCCAGCACATTGGACCTTTCATGTTTATTTTTCTAAGTCTGGCAAGCCGGACTTTGCATTGCATTCACCTAAATAAATTGGGTGCATGTCCAGCAAACTGGATGTTTTCATATTCAATTTCTTTGCATTTCATCAATCCTAGCAAACTGGGATTGCAGTTAACCAACAAGTTGGATGTTTTTCATATTCAATTTCTTTGCATTTTATCAATCCCAGCGAACTAGGGTCACACATATTTCCAACAAACTAGACGTTTCATATTTTTATTTTAATTTTCAAGTCGGGCAATCCAAACTTTTTATATTCATCATTCGAACTACGTTTGATCTGATTCCCCTTACCAAGATACGTAGGCAGCTCCAAGAGAGCTCGGTCATTCTCTCTGCATTTCATACACTCATCTTTATTGGGGTTAGTGTGTTTGTTTTCATATTTAGGTGAGTTAAAATTTGGTTCTGCCTACGTTTTTGTCTGGAACCTCTACGAGATTCCAACAAAGAGGGGCAAGTTGTAGATACCAAATTTTGACACACCCTTTAAAAAGAAAATGTATTTTACTTCATTTGGGGATAATTTTTATTTTTGGGGGCCAATTGTAATTTTTATGTATGTTATGTCTAATTAGATGTATCAAGGGCAAAATGATAATTTTACAACGTAAATATTTTTTATTTTTATTTTATGTTATTTCATTTCCTAAATACATAATTTTACTATTTCATCATTATTTCTAATTTTAGTGATTTTTCAGAGTCATTTAGTATTTGTTTAAAATTTTAGCATTTTTAATCTAATGGCACATTTCTCAATGCATTTTTTAATGAGAATTTTCAAATGCAAAATTTTATATGCACATTTTATATATTCATAAATTTTCTATATAAATTTCATGATACACATTCAAGCTCACACTCATAGACTACCGATACTTCTCCCTCTCCCTCTCCCTATCGACCTCCCCCTCTGTTTTCCTTCGACTCTCTGCACACACTCACAGACACACATTCACTTGGCACTCTCACACAAATCAGAGAACAAGCCCATCAGCAAAACCAAACACCTGCATACACAAGCACACAGCTCACTCTCCTTCAATCACAAAACACACTTCACTCATTCAACCTCTCGTCTCTCTCACAACACACACGGATTTTCCTCACCACAGACCACACCAATTCACTCTCAACTCTCTCTCTGCGATCCTTCCCAAAAACACACACCTCACACACACCAATTCACAGCTCTCCCTCACTTCTCTCGACTCAACAAGCACACACCCCTACACCACACAACACACACACACACGCACTTCACATCTGCACACTACACTCACATCATACCTGCACATACCAGCAAAACACACACAGAACTCACAGAAACACACCCATGCACCAACACGCATTACACACACCTGCATACACAATCGGACACAACACTGCATTTTGCTCCATTCACACACTCCACAAACACATACTGCACATATCTGCAAAAACACACACACATCAACAAAACACTCACAACACACACTCAGTTCACATACCACGCACCAATCACAGTCACACAATAAACACAACACACTAGCATACACACATACATACACGCATTAACGTCACACCAGCAAATCACCACCACCACAATTTCTCCACTGCCGAAACCAGTCCAGGTTGCGCGCCACCACCCACAAACGGAACCACCATCGCCGCCGGAGACTGTCACTGCCTGTCCATACCCCAACTACCTTCCGAATCCATGTAACTCTCAACTCATTTTTCAAATTTTTAGTACAAAATCCATGAATTTGGTATACAAAATGTCTGATTGTGATGGTATGGAGTGAAGATTTCCGTTCTTATTCCTTAGGGATTTTGGAATTAAAAACCAATTTGGGGGGGGGGGGAAGAGGCATTCGGTTAGAACTAAACCGAGAGAGAGAGGGACAGAGAGAGATAGAAGGTCGGAAAGAGAAATCCAGCGAGGAGAGAGAGAGAGAGAGAGAGAGAGAGAGAGAGAGAGAGAGAGGGACGAGAGGAAGCAGAGGGAAATCGGGAGAAAAAGGACAGAAAAAACAAAGAGAAATTTGGAAAGAAGAAAGAAGAAAAGGAAAAAAAAAAGAAAGAAAAGAAAACTGAAAAAAAGGGTGGTTTTAGTGAAACTATGTCGTTTTGACGTAGTTTCACTCAAAATTACGTCGTTTCGTTTGTTTTGTTTTCTAATTTGATTTTAATTAATAATATGTATTTATTTTATAGTCTTTAGACTTTTATTAATGTTATTATGGCCCTGAACATTTATGATTTATGCATTTAAGTTTCCTTTTTTGTAGATTGACCCCCATAATTTTATTTTCTTTTCAATTAGGTTCTAATTAATTGTATTTTGGCCCCCCGACTTTTATATAATTATAATTTTGGCCCCTACATTTTTAATTTCCATTTTTGACCCCCATATTTTTCTATAATTATATTTTGACCCCCATATTTTTATAAAATTATATTTTGACCCCTACACTTTTTTGAAATTACATTTTTACCCTCCAATATTTCTTGAAATTGCAATTTCACTTCTCAAGTATGCTAGGACTTGCAATTTTAGACCTTGGATGTTGCTAAAAATTGCAATTTAGTTCTTAAGTTTGCTAGAATTTCAATTTAATCCTCAAATGTTGCTAGAAATTTGATTTTTACCTCACCAAGCTTGTTGAAATTGCATTTTTTGCCTTTAAATGTTGCTGTAAATTATGTATTATCCCATAACTTTACTGAAATTATATTTTTAGCCTTAAGTATTGCTAGAAATTTCTGTTGTTGGCATTATGCTTGCTGAAAATTATATTTTAGCCTTTTAAATTTGTTGTAAATCATGTTATTACCTTAACTATGGTTTGAAATTATAATTTCACCCATTAGTTTGTTGTAAATTGTATTTTTACTCTAAGAATGTTGCCTAAATTTTCACTTTTAACCCAAAACCTTGGAACAATTTTAATTTTTGTCAAAAAAAAGAATTTAATTAATTCCTCAAGTTTTTAATTATTTTCTTTTCATATTTTATTTTTATTTTAATGTTCCAAAATTTTAGTCTTTTTATCTAATTATGCTCAAATTAGTTTCTTTATTTCTCTTTTAGTTATTTTGGTGATTCTTATTTGGGTGCTAAGAGCTTAAGTATGTATTATTGTATTTTATTTTTTATTATTTTTATTTTCCCTATTTTATTTTATTTTATTCATTTATTTATTTATTTTTACTTAAACAATTTTCATTTTTCTTCCTAAATATTTAACTATTGTTTTTTTAATTTTTGTTTATCATTGCTATAATTGTTTTGAATTATTGTGGCATGTTTATAGTGATTAATATGAAATTATTTAATTAATAACTTATTTATTTAAATTATGGTACCTTGATAAGTTTGTTCATGTTGTTAGCATTTATACCGAGTCTTCGAATGGGAGGTACTCCTATTATCCTTCCAATGTTTCTTTACGTACTCCTACGTGCTCCTATGTGTTTTTTCTATATGTTTTTTTATATATCTATTTGTGTTTATTATTTTTTATTCATGTGTGAGTATCTATTTATTTATGGCATGTTGTTTATTTGAATTTAATTTTTAATTATTCAAAAATATGTAATAGATAGGTAATATTCTATTTAGCAAAATTTTTATATTTAGATAGTTAATGTAATAGATAGTTTATATTTTATCTATTTAACAAAAGCTTATGTATTTTAGATAGAAAATATAATAGATAGGTTAGATGGGTTATCTTTGATTTTTTCCATTTTTAGATTGTAATTAGGCTTCCTCAGTATAATAGTTAGGGCTTTTGTGTGCTATGTATGCTATGTGCTTATGTGTTTTATTCGCCTTCCCTAGGACTTTGCATTTAGAATATCATGCTTATGTGCTATGTGCTCCTATGTGCTATTATCTACTTACATGTGATTATTGCTTTAATTTATGTTTTGTTTACTTATTTACTTGATTTATTATGATATATGTATATCGTTGCCACACTAGTCCAACGCTAGTTGTGGTTAATTCCAGTTTCTTCTCTAGTCCAACACTAGTGGAGAATTTTCTAGAAAATGGACTAGTCCAACACTAGACCCTTAGGTCATGTTAGTGTTAGAGCACTCTTCGTATGCATTTCATATTATTTCACACACTTTGTTTTTTTTAAGGCATTTTCCATATTTGCATAATTTTTTGTATACATTCTACTATTATTATTATTATTGTCTATTTTTAGCATCCAACAATGTATGACATTTATGTTACATTTCACTTAGAATTTTAGGGCATTTTGTGTGTGATTCGACTAGCAATAGTCGCCTACTCACGTGGGAAGCGGTGGCGTACATGCTATTCCCCCCTCCGTGAGTAGGAATAGCTAGTCACAAGTTTATTAGTCTCTCGTACCTGTTATGTTGCATCCCCACTTTCTTTGTTCATTTGCTATTTATATTACTATTTTCCTTTTCTTTTTGCATTCCATTTCGCATCTACACTCATGACTCCATTGAGGTCTAGATTCGGGTTTCGTAATTGATGCAATAATCCCGACCAAACCTCAATGGAATATTTTGTCCCTTAACGATATTTATTTTTAGGACTAGGCTTGCATGCACATGGTTACATCCAAATATGATAAAATTTTAGGGTTATATCAGGAAAATTTGGACTAAACCTCGCAACTAGTTTCGTCTAGGTTGAAAGAGTGCCTTAGGTGTAAACCTTTGCCTTCCTTTTCTTTAATTGTGACTCCCGAACCTTTTTCTCTTATTTTCAAAGAGCTGGAGTTGTCTTAAAAAGGGTTTTCTTGTTTTTCTTATATTTTCTCAAAATCATTTTCTAAATAAATTATTCTCGATTTTCTTACCTTTTATAAAACATTTTCTGGTGACGTGGTACACCAAAACTCCATACCAAGTGGTAACTCCCTTTTCACTAAAAACCCTTTTTTAGACTCTATTTTCGGGCTAAAAAATCGTGGCATTTTCAAAGTCCCATTTTAGGTCATTTTCTTTTTGTTTTCAAAATAAATTATTATTTTTAAATCACATCTTTTGTCAAAATATCTTTTATAAAGCATCTTCTAAAAAATCAAAACCTACACTCTTTTTCCACACAAATAAATAATATCCTTTTTTCCGTCTTTCGAAAAATGGGGCGCGACAATTAAAAAAGGTAAAAATAGAAATTTTAAAATATTATAGTGACAAAGAAAAAGGGATTTATAGTTGCAACTTAAGTACAATTGTCTACTCAAAATGCGACTGTTTAAAAAATAATGAGAAATTAACGATAAAAATAGGCATAAAAAAGAGCAAAATTTGAAATATTGTAGATGGTAGGAAAAAGGGGGAAAAATGTAGACCTTGATTATAAAATGTAAAATCCAGCATTGAAGTCGAAAGCATAAATCACTAAATCCAAAATAACAAAAACCAATAATATCCTGTTTTGTTTTTGTTGTCACTTGAGCATTTTTTTCCTCAGAAAGACATATTAAAACTAACATGTATAAAAAAAAATTCTAGTACTAGTTGATAACCATGTATAAACGGATTTGGTCCTTTTAGAAATATTCATAAACTAATAAAAAAGAAAAAAAGAATTAAGTAAACCAAAAAAGGATTACAAAACATACTAAAAAATTATGCAAATTAATAAAGGAAAATGCAATGGATGCTTACTAGAATCAGCCTTACCAAATAATTGGTTACAAAGATATAAGTAAAGTTTGTAATATTTAATTCAAATAAAAAACATAAAAATGGAGACATAGCTCCAAAAAATAATGTTGGATGGTAGCAAGCTTTTTTATGGCAAGTGAAACCTTTTAATATTTCAGTAATCAAATTGAAAACATAAAAATGGAGGCATTACTTTGAACAATAATGATGGATGGTAGAAATAATTTCTTATGGAAAATGAAACCTTCTATTTCTTAAGAGAGAAAACGATTTGATATTACATAATTTTTCTTTTTCGTTGAAAGCCAAGATAATGATAACAACATTGCCCAATGTATCCATCCCTGGTTAAACTATTGGGCAGTTTTGGTTTTGAGTCTTTTGAAATATTGTGAATTCTAAAGCCAAAAAATTTCAAGTTAAGAGGTATCTTATGTAACACAACTATACAAACTCCTAGAGGAGAAACCGTTTTGGAGTAAAATTTCTTTTGCAAACTTGCCATGTGGAGGCCTTCTTAAACTGGAGGCCTTCATTTTACATATTAGGAGAAATTGTGAACCATTCTAAAATCACTTCGTATTATTTCTTGTTGTTTATTGGGTATTGATATTTGGCTTTACAGTTAGATTTAGGGAGCTTTAGGGATCTCCATTCAGTCTTTGATCCTCTATTGAATTTAGAGGATTAATTTGAAGTTAAAATATAATTATAATCATATATTTGGGATATTTCAGCAATTTGATCAACTTTTTCTTAAGTTAACTATTGTTAGATTAATACCAACAAAAAAAAATAGTGAACACATTTAATGGAAAAGAACATGCTGTATCTGCAGCAAATAAATTTAGGAATTGTGTTGACCTCTTCTGCTTTCATAATTATCATACATCAATTTCGCTTCTAGTAAAAGACTCATATGCCAAAACCTTTTGCAACTCTATCAGTTGCTGTATTTAGATGTTTTCCATTTATGCATTTGTTGTTAGTTTAGAAGAATAAAGTAAGCTTAAATTTCTACCTCATAAAATGAGAAATTAGAGTTAAAAGGCTTTGCCACAATATGTACTTTTTATTGCTGAAATAAGCAAGCAAACCAAATTACATGGAGAAATAAAGTTCAAAGTTCACACTAACTAACTTATTTAGAGTTGGAAAAAACCTAAAATTGTATAAAGATCTTCATTTACTGATGCAGCTAGTTTTCCACTCTTTTTCCAAATGCAAGGATTGCCTTATGGACGATGTGGACCTTGAGGGGATTTGGATGTAGGTACACTGTAGACTCAACATGAAAAAAATTAAACAAATGTAGAAAATCAATAAAAATTGAGATTGTTTGGGGAAAAATAGATTTTGCGGCTTAATCCGGCTTTATACTAGAAATCAAAGAGCACACTTGTATTCCAAATAATAAAGGAGGGAAGGATTTTTTAAATTCCAATTTTACTTTCGTACCTTAATCATGAAAACCAGTCAAGGTTGGCTTCCTCTATAACACAGTATACCACATCCATTCGACGTAGTGAGTATTCTGTTGACAAAGAGAACGAGTGAAACAGTAAGGGAAGCCCTAATTGAGAGAGGTTTGGCATAATTAAACCAAATTCGTGAAGAGTTACAAGTTTTTTATCTTGTTTTAAAATTTCTATTTTAGTTGAAAAAATATGTGCGTGCGATTGTAAGTGCAATCGTGTGCATATGCTAAATGTGTGCGAGAATGTGTATGTGTGTGTGTGAGAGAGAGAGACGAGAGAGAGTATATTGCATGTATTCAAAATTTAGCAAATTAAATGAAAATTTTCACTTAAAATTTTGTACACAAATTAAGCAGTGTTTAATGTGTTAAGTGATAAATGAATTTTGTTATCCAACATACTGAATTCAATAAGTACTTAGTCAATTAATTTTCGATGTTGAGTTAACAACCCTTAACATGATGTCTAAATTAAGAGAGATTCTACACTAACGTTATAGTACCAGACCATAATAACTATCGTATTATATCATTCTATTAATGTAGAAGTTATCCTAAATTAATGTATTCAAGTAATAAGTTAAATTGCTATTTTTGAAAATTTTGGTTCTCAAAAGGCGAACATTATTGCCAGAGCATCTATTTTCCAATCAGAGCAAAATTACCCTAAAACCCTAAAATGCCCTCACAAGTCAAAGAAAACCTTATTTCTTTTCTCTTTCCTCCAAGCTCCGTCTTTCGCTCTTTTCTTTGGGCGCTTCCCAACTCCTCAATCTTTAGATCCCTTCTCCCACCATACCCAAATTATTTACTCTTCTTTAAATTACTCCAACCCTTGATTACTCGTCCTCTTTCACTTTGGATCTAAGCGTGTTTTTCATGTCATGGGCCTTGATAAACTGTTTTTTTTTTTCTCTTTTTGTTTTTGATAATAAAAACGTAATTGAAAAGTTTTATCTTTTTGTTTGATGTATCTATAATTGAGGGTTTAATAGAAATATTTCTATTAACAATCTGGACTTCAAATTTAGAGGGTTTAATAGAAATATTTCTAACTTAGAATCCATATCTACCATTGATGAAGAATTTGATGTATCTATAATTGAGTTTCATTGTGTAAACGGAGTTTATTTTTGCTTGGACTCAGCCTACTAGTATTTATTTGTTTTAATCAGTTTGTTTTTGTCCAAGATTTATGTTGTTTATGGTGAGATGAGATGATTATTTTAGTAGTAATAATATATGGAGATTCAATGCTTATCAAAGAGATTCTATTTTGTCAGCCATTCGTACTAGTTAAACACGATGGCCGGCACCTACTGCAATTTTTGAGGATGGTCACCAGTACCAGCTGCAATTTTTGAGGATGGCTAAATGCAATATTAACCTGCTGTAATTTTTGAGGATGGCTAAATGCAATATCTTTTCAAGATTAGTGAAGTTGGCAAAGAAGATGAAGGGCCATTAAATATCAAATCAAGAAAAAGAATTGAAAAAGGAATAAAATTCGTCAAAACACTGAAAACTTATGTTTGTCCACAGTGCTGCAATTCTAGGCGAGAGCCAAAAGAATTAGGGGCGCGAGTGGACCTAATTAGAGGAGAAAGAAGTTAAAAAGAATTTTGAGGATAATTGTGGTATTATCGATATTTAATTTGTGAGGGCATATTGGGGTTTTAAAAAAAATTTTGCTCTGGTAAGAAAATAAGTGCTCTGGCAATATCGCCAGCCTTCTCCAAATGTCAATTGAAGTTCAGACCATGATGAGGTTTTTGTCCCTTGGTAGATCATGATGGAAGGGAAAAAAAAAAAAAGTAGACATGTTATCTTTGAAAAAAAGGGTAAAATACCTATACCCATGTGGTTTTCAGATAAACCACATGAACCCCTTATGGTTCAAAAAGTTATAAATCACCCCCTTGCGGTTTGAGTTAAAGTGTCAAAGTAACCAAAATTTGGCTCTGTAACGGAACGTGGATAAAATGTCAAATTACCCAGTGATTAACTATTTTATCTTTGTGCGTACATATATATTTTTTTGAAAAATATACATTTTACCCCCCTGTGGTTTTCAAAATGAACCTCATAACCCACTTACGGTTCTAAAAGTTATACATCATTCTATGGTAATTTTTAGTATTTGTACGGGGTAATTTGAACATTTTACACACGGACCGTTGCGGAAGGAAATTTTTGTTAGTTTGACACTTTAATCAAAACCACAGGGGGTGATGTATAACTTTTGAAATCATAAGGAGGTTATGTGATTTATCCAAAAATCACAGAGGGTAAAATGTAATTAACCCTTGAAAAAATGACCTAATTACTTGAATAATGTTTTTTCTCTCAAACGAGATTTTTCATTTAAATGTCAAATGTAATTTTTTGGCAAAAATACACTATTAGTTTCACAAAAGAAATGTCATATTTTGACAGTTAAAGCATTTGTTTAACAATGGAAATCGACGGAATTTTCTACGATGTGCGTGCCACGTTTTTCCCTGGTAGTTACTTAAAACATGACAAATTGCCAACTACTATAAATGCTAAAAAAAAAAAAAAAAACAAAGTAGACCTGGGTTACTAATTCCGACAAATCAGCTCTTAGGTATCTTCATTTTGCAAAATTGAACAATTAACCTTTTGAATTTGCAAAATTAATTGCAAAAACATTAGATAGTCACTTCATGTTTCTATAGTCACCTCCAGGTCTCAAAACATTCACGTGCCATCAATTTTTCGGCAAATCTAACCCAAAATTACAGATATTAAAATATATGGCTAGCAAATAGAAGAATTGGGAGATTTTTTTTTTAATTATTTATTTTGAGTACATCATCTCTAGTCTATGGAATTATGTAGACCTATGACATATTGCCCATGCAATAATAAGTTTAACAAAAACCGAAAGTTAATACAGCAAAGATTGGGATATTTAAAATCTCTGGGAAATTAAAACACTGATTATACCTCCATAATTAACCTTGCAATTGTTAATTTTTTTCTGAATAAGAATCAATAATCACAAGAAACTAAATTGATCAAAACAAGACAAATTGAGATTGATGATACGGACCTGGTGCCTTAATTGAGAAGATTTCGACCTAATTCCCGAGCTGTTGATGTTTCAAATGAGTGAAATAAAATGATGATCCACAGCAAGAGCATGCAGACAACTCCAAAGGTTGCCATCCTAGCCATTTTTCTCTGATCGATTAATTCTTTACTGCTTGAAATTGATTCTCTTTCATACTCCTTTATGGTATTTATAGAGTTAAATATGTGATATAATAGTACAGTTCTTTTGTACTTTCAATTCAATCAAGAAATGTGAAACAAGATTGACACCTGTGGCCCCAAAATTCAACTCTCGTCCTTGAAAATAAATACACTAAATTCAAAACTATTTATTTAGGCTTACATTCATTTTCAAACATGTTACGTAACACAATTTACTAGATAATAGTGAATATGAACGTTTTTGACGAAGTCAATCTGCATTGTCAATTTTTAGTCCTTCACTTTCAAAATTTATGTATTTGGTCGTCTCAAAACTTATCCACAGTCTGGTTAAATTCATCCCAAGTTTAAAAGCATTAGTGAGTTATTAAATGTAAACAAAAAAATTATATACCCATCTTTTGATTCATACGCTGCATTTTTATGTTTTAACTAAAAAAATCCTTATTATTATGAGCTACTATCTTTATAAGACTTTTTCTAACTTATGCCTGCAAACATAAATTTATGTGGATAAAATTTTAACAACCCCTTAGTTTTAAGAATTTTTTTCACCAAAAAGGCAAAGATTTAAACACTTTTGAAATGTGAATGTATCTTTAACACCTAGATTTTTGGATTCTTCGCAAAATTACTACTTTCAACCTATAATCTTGGAATTGTAAAAAATTTAATGAAATCAACTTTGCTTTTAGAGTAGATTATTGGCTCTTCAGAGTATAAAGATTTATTTCTTCTTAAAGTGCAAGTGTATGAATTTTACATCAATGAAGCAATACATGACTGGAGCAAATGCGACTTTGAATTTTAGGCAAAGAGATAGTTTTTCATGCTTTAATCATTAAGTCGCAGAAAATCCTAATAGTGATTGCGTTTTGAAAATGAATGTTAACTTTTGTCAATGTTTTGTAAAAGCAGTGATAAGTATTGTTCTGAAAGTAATAGTTATAGTAAAAAAAAAAAAAAAGGGCGACACATTTAGTTGGAATACATGAATATGAGAATTACATTCATTCAAATAATGTTGGAATGACACGGCACTACCATAACGCTATATAAGATTTAATATTTTTTTTATCAACAATTACTATTTCATATTTATACTGGCTATTTTTTAATTAAATGTAAAACGAATTATGATAGCCAACGTTGATACAACATTTTCCCATTTGGAACCCCAAGAATCAAATCTCCTTCTTAGCTCCTTGGTTTTAAGTTAAGATATTGTCATTTTGAGATATATATCTATATATATATATATATATATATATATATATATAATCTTTGTCAACTTGAATGGCAAATTCTTCGCCTTTTACATCGATGAAGCAACACATAACTGGAGCAAATGCGACTTTTAATTTAGGCAAAGGGTGAATTTTTCATGCTTTAATCATTAAGTAGCGGAAAATGCTAATAGTGATTGCATTGCATTTTGAAAACGGATGTTAACTTTTGTCAAAGTTTTGTGCAAGAAGTGATAAGTATTGTTATGAAAACAATAGTTATAGTAAAAAAAAAAAAAAAACCAGCAACACATTTGGTTGAAATAAATGAATGCGAGAGTAGCACTCATTCGAATAATGCTGTAATGACACAGCACTACTATAAGAATGTATAAGATTTAGTATCTTTTATCAAAAATTACTACTTCATATTCATATTCACTACTTTTTCTTGCGGTCAATGTTGGCGAATCAGTCCTAGGAGGTCGCAATCCTTTTTAATTGGCAGTTATTGTCTACGTTATTTTTTCAATATGGCTTTATTTGTTTAGTAATGTGTTTTACATGTTCTTCAACGAGGATTTTTAAAATAACTACAATAATGTTTTTTAGAAAATACTTAAAAAAAATCCATCCAGAAGCGCTCCATCTGAACGGTTGTTTTTGTGAAGTGTTTTGAAAAAATAATTATTGTAGTAACTTTAAATATTCTTATCAATAAATGTGTTTGTGAGATAAAAAGTTAATCAAAAAACGTGTTTAAAATTTTTAAAAAACACGGCCAACAAACACAGTTAATTTCCACATAGTATTAGCTCTATTTTTTTTAAAGAAAAATTTAGACGGCGCTCATTAATCTGTAGTAATACAATTTTTTTTTATTAAACCTACACTATTACATGGAGAAGAAGAATTGATATCGATGGAATTCGAACCCTCGACTCCTGAGACAGAGTCATAAAGTTCTAACCGTTCGATCTTCTGTGTCTTTACTAATTCGTCAAAGTCACAGTAATCGACGTAACGTGACATATGAGATTACGTTAGACCTTTACCGGCTGGAGAATGAATAAAAGACTGATCATCAAAATTAAATAGCTTTTGATTTCAATCATCTGACTCAAACATCCTTGAAATCCTTCTTGTTTTCTGGTTAGTGATAATTCGCCATCTATGTTCGTCATTTTGATCCTCTGAGTTTTCAGTCTTCAAAAAGGTTGACATTAAACTTTAGACACTATATTCATGCAGATAAAATTTGGGACTAATTCAGCAGTTTGCCAATTTTTTTTCTTAAGTTCGTATTGCATTTTCATGACTAACCAAATGACGCAATGAATTAAGCAAATTATATAAACTTATAATGGACCTATTATTATTTCATAATTATCATATGTCAATATCGCTGGTAGACAAAAGCTTCATATGCCAAATTCATTTGCATCATATGATGAGTAACTAACTGTCGAATTTTCTTTTTTTTTTTTTTCATTTATCCATGTTGTCAATTAAAAAATTTAACTTAAATTTCTAGCTTATAAAAGGCTTTTCCACAATGTATTTGTCACCCTAATTTCTCCTTAACTTCACCATACATCTTTAGATTTGTGTATTTATATGGGTTTTATTTTTTCTCAAATAAGAAAATGTGAATTTTGTTGTTCTTTCAGATCATTTTTCGCTTGAACCTTAAGATTTAGTTTTGGTTACTCTTTTTTTTTTTTATTGAATTGATAAATGTTGTATTCGTATTCACTGGATATCTTTAATCCAAAGGATATACATAATTTAGAAAATGCTGTTTAATAGTTTTTCTAGTGACAGAAAGCTGTGAATCTTACGATGGATATATACAATTTATAATCCAAATATTTGCTGAAAGAAACCTTAGCCTTTTTAAATTCAATATCATGAATCTAAATTTATGGACTTCTTCTGTTATGAACTTTCGTTCACAATTTTGTTGTTCTCAAAGCAAAAATCTTGTCAAGTAAATGATAAGTTATCCACAATATGTTTCTTTTTTATTGCTAATACCAAATTACATTAAGATACGAAACTCAAAAAATCACACTGTTTAGTTATACAGGGTTGAAAGGAAAATAGAGTTAAGTTCTTCATTAATTCATTTGGCTTCTCTTCATAAGCTATTATCAACGGAGTCAGTGCTTGGAAGCTGATTTTCCGCCCTTAGCCTGTAAAATCATTCAAAAACAATTCAACATTAATAACGAGAAAATTAATACTTGGCACGTGAGGGGATTTTTTTTCTTTTTTTTTTTTGTGCTTGCTGAAAATATTTTTCCTAATAGGTTTGGTTCTAATAACACTTTAATTATAAAATCATGCTCTATTTCGGGAATTCAAATAGTGAGACGTAGTCATTTTATGTCCAATCATCTAAGTTGAGTTGGTAAGATTATTCATCTATTGAACTCGAATCAGCCATGAATTTACCCGTGCTGCATAAAAAATAATTGTCTTTTAGTGATTTAATATCTGGCTTTGTATACACCAGATATGTACATGATGTCGAGTAGCACATAGGAAATTAGTTGATGTTATTGCTAACATGTTTATAAGCATTTCGGAGATGGATCTTACTTCCAATAAGGTAATGGTTTGTTTCTTATACAAAACAATTTAAGAATGGCAATGAACAGATGAAAATGAATAAATAGCATAAAGATAAAGAATTAATAACCTTCTTCTTAGGTTCAGACTTTGATCCAGCCTTCTTAGCTGCTGGTTTGGAAGAAGCAGGAGCTTTGGAAACTCCATCACTAGTCTTGGCAGGCTCCTTCTTGACCTGTCCAAAAAGTTGAGTGCCCACTGGTTTTTCAGCCTTCAATGATGCCATTATATTCTAGCTCTTGTAGAGAAAAAGGGATGTATCAAAGCCTAAGAAATCTGAGATGAATTGCTGCCTTTTGTACCAAAGAACAGAATATTTATATCCCATCTGAAGAATTAGAATAAAAGTTTACAACTCAAGAAATAGTGGCTTACTAGGAAGAATGGTATAATTACTCATCTACAAACACTTGATTCATCAGCATCAGATGCCTTTTGTTATTTTTCAAAATTTTATGTGGGCTACCATATCATTTTTTTTGGAGTTAATTTACTCCAATCTCAAAGCATATCCCCCATTATGCACATATATATCATTCTTGATAAAATGATGCTCAGCATTTGCATTATTTACACAAGTCAGATGTTTTAATGGGGCATCTAATTTAATTCCCAAGTATTTTGGTGTTGCTTGGAATTCGAAAAAAAATGCCACTTTGATTTCTTTCATTTCTACTATGTCCTTAGGATATTTAGGTTTTTGTTTTTTTCTTTTCAAATGCTACGATATATAGTTTGATCAATTACATCAACTTTAAATCGACTAGGGAAAAAAAGCAAAATATTTAGCCAAATAGAAAAAGGAAAAAGACAAAATATTATTGTTTCATATATTTACTAATTACTCCACCATGTTCACATGGTAACAAGCTCTAATCACAAAAGCTATTGCTCCATCTGTTCCTTTTTGTTAGGCTTACTGTTTTTTCATATAGTTTAAGAAAGATTAGTTAACTTTATTGAAAGAATAAATTTAATCTACGATATTCCTAAAATATCCTTATATTTGTTATTAAATATTTAAACTAAATACAAAATACAAAATTCCACCATAAGCCAAAGTAATTCCATCACATTCAATGCATAAATGTCTTGTTTTATCATAAGTTTGTTTATTAGGTGAAATTAGGCATGTTAATTGTATATTGCATGGTATTTTCTCCCAGCTTAGGAGAACATTTACTATCTCAAAACTGCAAAAGTTAATACTCCCTCCATCCCATTTTGATAAGCTTACAGGTTTTTTTACACAGTTTAAGAAAAGTTAGTTAACTTTATTGAAAGAATGAGTTAATCTATGATGTTACTAAAATACCCTTATATTTATCATTAAATATTAACATTAAATACAAATAGGAAATTGCAACATAAGTTAAATTAATTCTATTTGATGTGTGAATGCATGGTTTGCTATGCACTTTCACTTATAACAAAGTAATTAAATAGGGACATTTTAGAGAACTTGAAAATTAACTACATTCTTCAATTGGAAAGTCGACTATAATTTGGGACGAATGAAAAAGGAAAGTAAACCTATCAAAATGGGACGGAGGGAGTACTTCATCTCCTACATTATTAAAAATGATCTAATGGTAATTCTCGACATGGAAGAATGATATATAACGTGATAATTAAAAGAGGTAACTTCTTTGGAAAAACGTTATAAAATCTATAAATAAACGTGATTTGAATTTTGTCTTTTTTACAGAAAGTTCCTCATTTATTATTTACTTATGTTCACTCTTTCCAGAAAAAAAAATATCATTGCAACTACTTAATTTGCAATCAATAAAATTTTGTTCATAATCAATGTTAACTAAATGACGATATGGGAGGTTTTGTAATCTAACAATTGTTGTTCCTTCTCTCAAAAAAAAAAAAAATTGTTATTCGCATGTAATCTATGCCATGCTAGCGCCTTCTTTCTTTCTTGGCATTGTTCATTTTCTTTCAGAATCTCATGTCATTGTCCTCTTAATTTTGTTTTAAACAACCTTGAAATTTTGCATTTCTTAAGAGATTAAGCCAATGAGGGTACAACCACATTAAGATAAAGGACGAACTAGACTAGCTTGCAAATGTATTCTCATGATTGAATCCCGTCTGAAGAAATGAAACTGGGATCGCTATTCCATTCAAGTTAAAAGGTTAAAGCCTTAAAGGGCATTAATTGCTAGATTGAACGATAGTTAGCCAGAAGGAAAATTTTTAGCCAGAAAAGAAGGATGGCAACTACTAGGAAAATTTTGTGAATCCATGTGAAATTAATGTAAGTTTAAATGCTGCAGTTTTGCAAACTAAAAATTCATGGCTTTCCAATGCATGAAATCAAAGGCCCTGCAAGTAGTCCAATTGATTGATTGATGAAAGATTTTAGAACGAATAGTTGAATATTATTGATCGTCTACATTCAATTGGAGAGCACAAAATAGATCTATTATTTCACATAATTGCGTCTGCTATTAGCTGTGTTTGTCATAGGTGCCCACGTTTTACATTGTACCATACATATCCATGACAGGAAGTGATAAACTATTCTTGTAACTGGTTTTTTTAAAACTTGGAAAGCATGAGATTTTTAAATTTTTCCACTCATGATTCTCCTCAGCAAATGATATTAAGTTTGAAATGCATACAAAAATGAATTAAGCAAGCACAATTATTGTAATAAGATGTGATTATTAGGCAAAGCCTGAGAAAGGAAAGATTACATAGATGTATTACAAGCCAGTGCTTCAATAACTTAGGATAAAAATTAGAGACAGCCAGGAATAGGCAAAACCTTGACTGACTGCCATAGTCTATTGGTAACTACAATTCAGTCATCCTTGTTACTTAGTTCTTAGAAGCTGACTTGCCACTTGATACCTGGAAAACAGTCAAAATATTGGTAAGTTTAGTTCTTTGAAATATGCAAAAAATTTTGCATGAATAAGAAATTAAGCAGGTTTTCATCACATCACTCAAACAAGTACCTTTTTCTTGGGTTGCCGTGGTTTCTGCTCGGCCTTCTTAGGGGCCGGTTTGGAGGCAGGAGCTTTTGCAGGCTCTTTCTTAGTCTGCCCGGGTGGTGGTTGAGCTTGAGAACCAGCAGGTTTCTCAGCCTTGAGTGATGACATCTTTAGAAGTTAGCTTTTTGGTAAGATGTTAATCACTTCTGGCAGGCTTAATTTTTGTACGATGTTAATCACTTCTGGCAGGCTTAATTTTTAATCTCGCGCAGACCACTAGTATATATAGATTTTTTATTTCCAACAAATGACAAGAAACAACAATAATTTGTTCTATTCATCAATAGAAATGGAATGATTGAACTTGACGGCTTTCAAGAGTAGTACAAAGAGGCTGCATCAGATGCTCTCTGCATTAGGTATGACGAATAAAGACTACTTGAGAACAATTCTACAAAAATGTGGCTCCCAGAATGACTTGTCATGAACGAAAGTGAAGAATGACAAACTGAGATTTTTCAAAGATTGTTTTCCTTGTTGTCCTCAGCATTTATTACGAATGGAATAAATTCTTGAAGTTTAAATTATATAATGTCATTGTAAGCATATGAATATTAGCCTAAATAAAACAACATGCCAGGCTTAGTTGCCTGAGCATCTGAAGAACATGGGTATCTACTGAATTAACAACTATTATCGCATAGAATATGTAATACTGTTCTTACCTTCTTATTATAGGGCAATTAAAAGAGATATGCAGATTGCTTGGGACATGAATAACGAGAATCTCATTATTGAAGATGATTCTCAGGTGCCAGTGGATTTACTAGCTAAGAACCACCAACATAAATATCCATCGGATGATGTCACCAATGACTGCAAGATCATGATGGCTAGAAACTGAAATTGCTTAATATAAAACATCCTTATGGAGGGAAATGAATAGGCTACCAATAGTAATGTCAAGTGCTAAGCTGATCTACTCGATACAAAACTAACTATACCTTCCCCACAAAAATATTGTATACGTTTCAGTGGCGATTAGCAGTTGTCTCTTTCTAATATCAGGAAAACATCATTCTGCAACATGAAATTTTGCAAAAGATAAAATGCCTTTTGAGCACTGCCCTTTTCCCTCTACAAAGGAAAAAAAAAATGAAAATTTCACTCTTCTTTTGTTACTTTATGCATATAGTAGCAAAGAGTTGGGAGCTATGGTAAAAGCCTGATATGAAATGGAGATGTCATCATTCAATTATTGCACTGTAATCTTCCAAACAACTGTGGGAGAAGGGGGAAAACACAAAAGATGTAATCAACTAGCAACTTTACGAGGGTATAAGTATCTTCATACGAACAATTGCACGACATTATATGATTCATTGAAAAAGATTATTCGTTGGTTTAACTAAAATAGAAAGGTAATCTTTAGAATCCAGAGCATTTCCAGGTGATAAACGTGGCAACAGCTGAATTAACATTGCCATTTTTGCTGGAATTTCATTAAGTCCCAGTAATACAGTTTCAAATCATATTTTTCCCATTTGATTTTATTATTTTCATTCTCTGTTCTTATTACTTTCATAGTCCTTGCAAAGTAAAATTTTGTCATGATACTGGATGCTTGAAATACTTAAACCATTCATTATATGATACTAATATAAGACAAGTCCAATATAAACTTTAGAATCTCATTTTAATATTTGAAGTTTAGTTTAAGCTAACTGAGTAATGATGGAATATTTTTATTAGCCTCATTGGCCTAAGAACACAAATTTCAGGTCAAACCTTCACTATTACAGTCAGAGACGTTGTCCCAGCCTTAAAGCCACATATGCCAATAGCCTATATCCCACTAACATTACAGCCAAAGCAGCCACATCCTTACCCATATTATCAGGATCAAGAAATTTGATGGCTGGATTATCCATTGCTCTGCAATGAAGACCTACTCCACATTCATAAAGCTCATTCTTTGAGTACTGCACTCCCACAAGAAGTTTGTAACAGTAGTGACTAAATGAAACATACTTCAACCAAGCTATGAAAGGCGGCATATGCTGAATGTAATAACCACTGACTAGTAAGAAAACAAGCATCATCACAGATGATAAGGTTGTGGCCTGTTTCAGATCCATCAGAATGGCACCAAGGGCTAGGCCTAATCCTTGTGACACTAGCACGTTGAAAAGAATGATCAGGAGTGTCAACGCAAAAGTAATGAGTGAAGGCTTTAGGCCACCCATCCAGTAAGTAACAGTTACAAATATAGTTGGAAGCACAAGCTCCATTGGTAAGTCACCAACCATCCTAGCAAAATAATATGAAGAAAGGCGATACATGCCAGAGGAGCGTTCCCTTATAAGCATTGGTTTCTCTTGGGGAAATGCAAAAATTGCATTGAATAGAGGGAAGAATCCCCAGAAGATTGAGAAAAAAAACAGAAGTCCCACCTGAAATTATTTAGTTCATATCAGAAACAAGAAATGAGTTCTTAATAATTGGAATTGGAGCAAGTGCAAGAAGAATCATTAGATATGCAAATAAGTTCGGCATTTGTATTGGTCTTCAATTTCTTTTACATTTTGGATGCCCCTGGAACTCATACTTATGTGATTGAAATTCTTTAAGATGGTTCTGTAACATGGAGCATCAAGACAGATAGAAGTACCTGATCTTGTATGTGGATGGTACCAGAGTGCCACCATAGGATTCCTGAAAGAATGGAAACAGAAATGACTTGAAAAATCCTTAATCCTGAATAAGATTCATGCTTTCTCTCTTTAAGACCTCTGCTCAGCAGCACATTGAATTGTAACCACCAAGTGGTGATCCATTGACTTTCAGAGCCTGCAAAACGTAAGTTTCTGACGTTACTGCATGCAAAAGAGAATTTCTCTTAAGTAATATAGGAGGCAACGTTTTTCTTGTTCCATACTCTTTGGTGGTGATACTCCTGAAGAATGGACAGAAAGTTGAAAACTTCGTTGTATTTCATCTTGCAAGGAAGGATATAGGTTCTTCTCGTAAGAGGATACTAGGAACTGTCTAATTGAATTTGTGTCATCGTTGTGGTCTGGTCTTCCTGGAAACTCTGTTTGATCATCCTGTCTTTTATCAGGAAGCACACCTGCGTTAGGCAAATGGACTTGTTTTTCATTTTCCATCTCCTTTCAAATCAATACAGAATCTTGTTCGGCAAAATGTAACAAAATACTAGGGTGTCAACGCCACTTCAAAAATTCAATTATTATGATCCCTACACAAAAAGTAAGAAGACATACAATTGCTAGAAATTTTATATGCATAAGTTCTCTCGAGTAAGCTATTAAAATTTGTTTATCCTGCAAAAAGCAGCACTTTTATACTTGAGTTCACTACGAACATTGAGGTCCTTTTTTTTTTTTATCTTGTTATTACCATGATGCTGGAGTTTCAAAGAGGCTTAGTTATGGGGACTTTTTTTGCCGAAAGCTAACAAGGTAAATTTTGAAGAATGATTATGGTAAGACCAGAAAAAAAAAATTCATCCGCGGTCATCCAAGAACTGATTATCATTACTTAATGCATGTATGATCATTTCACCTTGGACAACTTTTGGCTTGATCTATGGCAGTCATATCAAAACAGTCAACGAGAAAACACCCTTGTGGAAAGAAAAGAAGAAAATATCAAGTAGATCTTCATGCTTCTTTTTAGCCTTCCATTTTTGTGGAGGTCATAAAGAGAGGACAGATTTTAAGTATATATTGGGCCAGCATTGTTTGGTTGTGTGTGAATAAGATGTTCTACCAAGAAAGCAACAAACAGGAATCTGCAGAGAGATATGGGATCCAATTATTTGCCAATTTCTGGGGAATATGTTCTGTATCATGTCAATCTCCAACTGTGAAGAGAGTGTGTGGCAGAAAGTAAGGGCACAACCTGAGGTATGCTGTAAAGCAGAGACAATATCTTGTAGTAAATTCTTATTGATTCATGAAACTTTTCTAGACTGTAGTATATTTTTCCATCCTAAATAAAAGAGAGAAATTTTTGGATCAATAGTAGTTTTTTTCTTCCCTACCAGATAAGCAATGATTGTACTTAGTTGCTAATTTATGTATTCAAACATTTGGCACAAGATTTCAAAAGTAGGTCCAGGATACTTCTTTATCCTGAGGACATCAGAAACCACACAGATGGCATCTCGAAAACTCATTGATTGAAACAATGCATATCATCAAGTTCTTAGACTTAAATAACCAGAAATTGACTTGATTTAGTGGATTATTCACATTGGTTTCTTGGAGGAAGCATGCAATTAATGCAGAAACCGATTAGACATGCTTGGACATTTTTCAAATCAATTGATTCCATTGAATGGTTCGCATTTTCCACAACTTGAGCCCACTTTTTTTAGAGGCCAGCAATAAAATATCAAACCAAATTAATTATGCACAATATGTAGTATACATCATTTAATAATGATCCAAAAAACGAATGATCAATTTTGAAATATTCATATACCATAAGAAAAAATTACGCAGTTCGAGAAAATCATGTAACTGTAGATTTTATAACTAGTTACATCATACTAGTTACATCATACTTTCATCTTTAACGGTGAGACTCATATGCAAAACATGTATAATATGACCAAAAAAAATGTTCGACAGAACCAGATTTGAGAAGAAACTTTGTACCATTAGCAAGATCAAGGAGAAAATCAGCAGGATTTATGAAATTGAATCCAGGCGTGTAGCCAATTGAGGCGAAATACTCCATCACAAGACTAGCGCTGCCACTGTAAATTGGATAGCCTTCCGAAAGAACCAACACCTTATCAAACATCCTGCACATCCTACTTGAAGGTTGGTGAATTGTTGTTATCACGGTCCGGCCACCTTTGGCTAGCGACCTCAAATTTGCAATAATACGCTGAGCAGTAGTCGAATCAAGCCCAGAAGTAGGCTCATCAAGCAACAATAAACTGGGATTCACTAGCATTTCTTGCCCAATACTGACCCTTTTTCGCTCACCACCTGAAACACCTCTCAAAAGAGGACCACCAACCATACTATTTCGACATCTAGTCAGTCCAAGCTCCATAATAATTAACTCAGCTTGCTCAATTTTCTCATCTCTAGTGAGCTTATTTGGTAGCTTTAGAAAAGCAGTATATGTTAAGGTTTCAAGAACTGTCAGGTGAGGATATAACACATCATCCTGTGAAACAAAACCTGTTTTTCGCTTCATTGCGCTCGAAAATGGTAGTCCATTGTATGTAATTGTGCCTAAAACTTTTCCAGGTAATCTTCCAGCAAGGGCTGTCAGGAGTGTGGTTTTTCCACTCCCTGATGGACCTAGCATTGCTAGTAATTCACCAGGCCGGACAATTCCACTAACACCATTCAAGACAGTACGATTCGGCTTTGGATGAGATGAAGAAAAACATCCACCTCCTGCGGCTCCCAAAATTATAGTATAGCCCACATCTTCAAACTGAAAGATTTATGTTCGAAAGGGACTTTAAAGATTCCCGTGTGATCGGAAAACGTTGGAAAATAACGTCATTCTAACAGATATCTAGATTAATTTATGATTCAGGCCAAATTTAACTAGCACAAGAATGTTTGAAATTGAAACCATGTTGAGACCTGTATGTTAGATGTAATAGAGTTGAATTCTTGCATACCTTGAGTGTAACAGGTCGTAGTGATTGACGAAGAATTGAATTCTGAACCGGGGATTCTAGCTGTTCATCCAACATTTGATCAACATTACTAGCCGAATTTAGGGGCTCAACATGAGCTGAATTGTTCTCTGTCCGGATACATTTGATGACATTATTAGCTGCACCTGGACAGGTAGTAATACTAGTACTCTCTTGATCAGGAGGCATCATTTTAGAAAAGAGAGATTAGAATACTGGTTGGCAAGATGATCAAGAAGTAGAAGAAAAGACAAAATAATTGAACGATGGGAAGATGAAAAGATGTAAATAGCCTGAATTGAGGAAGAAGGAAGATCGCATGCAGAGAAGAGGACCTGTGATGACCTTTAAACTTGAAAGTGAAGAATGCACGGGAATTTGGTTGTGTTGAGTCGTGATATAGCCTCAAGCACTATGAGACAGGTACATAAAGCTATCTATAGAGCCTCAGTAAGAAGGAGTCCAGGAGTGACGTATTGATTGATTGATACCAACATCATTTTCCACTTTTATGCTTGATGATGTGCATTCAGGCAATATCGGCCGTGAACTGTAGGTGTTAATGGGGTCTGACAATTGTTGTTGGTTGTATGGTGGTAGTTTGACTGGCCTTTGCATTTTCGTTCCTCAAATTTATTTTCTCTTGCATTTTACGTTTTAAGTATTTTCATAGCAGTTCTAAATTATATTCGTTTGATCTAATTACTGTCAATGTATATTAAGATCATAATGGAATAAAGCATGCACCAAAAAAGTATTTGGCGAAAGGATTTGTTAATTCTCTAAAACCTATGTCCCTAAGTATCTTTTCTTCCCAATGTCAAATCTCTCTGCGTGTGTGTATAAGAGATAATATACAAGAATTGTATGTTATCAATTAATTTACAGTTTGATTGCAGAAAGAGAAGATCTAAATTGTGTACTTGTCAGTAGGAGTAGACATATCAGTATATCCTTGAAGATAGGTATACAACGTAAAATTACTCAACATTGAACATTTAATCGAGGAAATTTGATTCATTTATTATCTCAGAGGACAGTTCAATAAAGCAAAAATTATGGACTACCTTCTTTCTCCTTCTTCCGCCTATTGTGCTTTAATATCATAAAATAAATAATACCTTACCTATATGTCATCCTAAGTTAACTAAATGTTAATCAAACTATCCCACTAATAAATTGGATAATTCTATTCTTACTTGAAGGAGATGTCAACTACTAGGTCCTATGCCATCGTCATCAGCGTCATCATCACTAGGTTTCGAGAGCTCTCTTACCAACCCCATCAACGGTCTTTGTTTCCTTTTCTTTCTTTAATTTTTTATTTTTATTTTTATTTTTTTTGTTTTGCTTGAGACATGGGAGGGTATATAGTATCTCCTTTTAGGGGTGTCCGAAGAAGAAAAAAAGAAGTGTTGGTTTTTCATGCTTTTGTATGTGGCAAATGCCCATTCCCTGGGAAAGATAGTGGCTGTGATTTTGTCGTGTTTCCCATAAAAAGGCTTTCCTCAAGAAGGTGGTGTCATTATCTTTGAAAGGTCTTGCTTGCTTTTCTAAGGGATCACATCTAGCAGCTGTCACTGCTACAACTATGGTTTTATGCCTACGTATTAACATTGTCAATTCCTAGTATTACTACTCGTCCGGTAAAAAGTTTCAGGTACAAGGCTACATGGTTTTTTTGCATTTGAAAGTTGGACAAATTTTACCACGTGAATTTTAGTTTTATTGCATCAAGATTGAAGACGATGAAGATTCAGTTTGCATGATTATATAGGACAAAAATAAGTCTTGTTCATTTGAATAACTATTAGCTCAAGAATTTAACAATTGAAACCAATGTAAAATTTGACCAATTTTTTTGTTGAATTATTTATACATTTGATAGTTATCATTACTAAGTGCACTAAAATTCTTCAATCATTACCCATACACGGTAGGAATAAAGCCTAGAGAGAATTTATCTAAAGAATTTGAGCTCGAAACTTTTTTTTCATCACGCAGGGCAAGTTACTAGCACACGTCCACAAACTGTATATCAGTCGTGTACTTTAAAAATTCTGAATATTGTATAAACAACTGTCCCAAAAGAAATTGTCTGGGACTTTCAAGTGCTTTATCTTTACTTCTGTAATTGTTTGAGGACTTTTTTATCACGCAACTTTCTTTGCTTGCTTTCGGTACACTTCAATTTGTCTCATATTAACTAAGTGGATATTGTGCACTATGACTTGTAATGTTGTTGAGCTATGTGTCAATAAAAATTTGTATTAGCTAGGTGGCACTGATAATTTAAACTTCAACAAATTATTATCAGGCTAAAATTTGGGATGCAAAGAGCCATAATTATTGCAAATTTAGCGGGTTTCCGCGGTAACAAAGTATATTTTTAAATTCGTTAAATGTATCATTGTTCTTCATATTATTTTGGGCAGCTTTAAAATACATTTCGGGATTAAGCTCTTATAGTTCAATAAACCAAATATCTCTTGATCAGGAATCTTCAGAAGGGTTCAGATTTTTTGGAATAAAAGGAGTAAATCTTTATTTCCTATATCCATGCATCAAAAGCCCAGAGAGCATAATAATCCTTCAATTTTGGGCAATCACATGAAAAGTGAATTATACTTCAAATAAATTAGTATAATCTAAAAAGAACATCATTTTCCTTGATTAGTAGAATGATTATAAGTGGTAGGCATAACTGGCAACGTGTCAAGCAAGGATTTTTTTTTTTTTTTGGTTAGCCTTTTGATGTATCACTTAAAGAATTTGGAGACAAAAAGATATTTACTTTTCCGTGGATGCCATCACTATTTTTGGAAGATTCTTAAGTGGACAGGGTTACGATCCTATCTGTAGACATTGTGATTTAAAAAAGTACCAAATAAGCAAAATGATGTATGTTGATGTAAGAAAATGACATAAAATGATATAAAAATGCTTATATAATTTTATTTTAAACCATAAGTTTTACAAATGAGGCCGTAAACTAGGTACATATAAGAATTTCCACTGTTTTCACCTTCCACGGTTGTTACTCATATATAGCTGTCCCAACTTGATGCAATTAGTTCCGCGGCCCTCTGTGATGCCTAAAAGTTTTCTATACATGTACCTGGAGAGATTCTTTTACCCAAAAGTTTATGTGCAAGACTTTTGATACATGGATCTAGTACTAGTATAGAAATTTTTATCGCTAATTAATGTTGGCATATAATTAAACCAAATTGCTAAAGAGTTACAAGTTTTCCATTTAGTTTAGAAGTTACTTTGGTTGAGTTTTTGGCAAGTCATTTATTTCATCTGTTGAGTATTATTTATTAGTTTTATATTAGAATTATATTCCTTTCTTATCATTTGGATCTAAATAGGTCATAGACTAGGAAGTTTGGTATCGTATTGAGTTGAGTAGATTTGAACATTTTGAAAAATTCTAAACGTGGTTATGACAATTGTATCATGGGTTTATGCTGGTTTCAAATCGGAGATACTTAATTCTATAACTTCTCTTCTCCTCCATATTTTTATATATGTTAAATAAAAATTCCAAACACATTTTTTTTGTGTACTAACAATTGAAAATTCTTCAAGTTGTTAATTAAATCAGTGCATAAAGGATTATATTTATAGTTATGTAGGAGTTAACTATTAGCAGGAAAATGGAAGGGTGTCAAAACCAATTAGTTATATACAAAAAAAATAATAAAGTAAATAAATAACTCTATTGGAAGTCGAGAAGCTAAAAACTACATTGCTTCTTGTGGGAATTGCATGAAAATTTTACATCAATTGTCGAACAAGACCAACAAATTCCGTATTGGTGGAATCCAAGGTCTTTTACGTATGAGTGCATAAGTTAGATACAATTGGTGTAATATTTCTTCGAAAAATTACAAAAGCTTTGTGGAGTAGTATGAAAGAAGCAATCGCCCTATTGTTAATTATAATGCTCTTTTAAATTTTCTCCCTATTATCATCTGCAAGATATTAGAATACGATTCACATTTCTTGAAAAAAGACTTCAAGATTCTATGCTAAATATTAAAATAATGAAAAGTTCATGATAGGTTTACAGCACAACAATGGCACCACACCCTTTTTTGGATAATCCCTTTTTGTTCGGGAGTAAATTCTGATTCTTGTAGGGTTATTATGACAGGTGTTTATTGTATAGTTGGAGAGGTGAAATGTCATTTTCCTAAATATCAGGAAGTGGAACCTTTGATTATGTAAAAGTAGAAAGCATTCGATAATGGAGTAAAAAATGATACTATCTTTTTCTACATGGTCGAAACTGAATTATTGGTGAGAAACTTTTAGTTACAGGTGGCAAACAAGTATTAGAAGAGTTACAGGACCAGCTTCATGTATATTGCTGATGGAACAAATGATAACTGATGGTATTCATATCCTCAGGAAAAAAACAAGTTCTTGGTTTAATGCACAATGGATTAGTTTAGAAATTTTAGTCTGTGTTGACATGTTGTTTTATGAACTTTCAAAATCATTTATGATATTCCACCAGAAATAAAAGGGAAACTTCTGAAGATTTAAATGGAATACTTTTTTGTAGAAATGACCGAATTAAAGCGACTTCAGCTGCATAAATTTTCAACTCACCAACACTATTTTCTGAAAACAACCAGACAGAATGAAAGACTTGTATCAAAATCGTGCACGAAACATGAACTGTGGGAAAATTTTTCAAATGTATATATTAAAAGAACATGTAACCAATTGATTTTATTGACATTGCAATCCAGACCAGCATCGACAATTGCTTTGTCTTTTAGTTTCTTGATTTTACATCGTCAAACTTGTGTATCGCTAACAAAGTTTATTGATCGAAGATGTCCTTAAATTTTGAGTGGCCATTGGGATTCACAAATTCTTTTGTCTGGTCCGTCTAAGCATATCTTAGTTTGTTGATTAAGTTTCCAACATGCATGAGACGTGGAAACATTCAAGATTTTCCAAAGATGGACTACGATAAAAAGGCAAGAGTTTTCACTTCAAAGATGTAGACAAATTAGTTTGCATCTCTTGCTTTTCTTGCGTTAACATTTGCAAAAATCAAATTGATTGCAATCTTTTCTTGTCCAGCAATTGTCTGTTCCCCGGTTAATGAAACGTTACTCTACTTTATTAGTATTTGGCAATTAGCTATGCAGATAAATTTATCTTTTGCCTCTTTTGAAAATGTTTGTCCCCATATTATCTGCCAAATGTTTGGAATCCCTTTTTCCCAAAATCACCATGTGTGGTTATCATGTGGCTCTTTTAGTGATTATAGATATTAACCCCTTATAAAAAGGTGATTATAAATTTATAATGATTTAGAAATAAGAGCTAACAGCACACAGCATCAAAACCTATTTGGTAATGTCACGTTTCAACTTTGTATTGGTGTTTAGAACACAACAAAGACAATAATACAGTTTCGGTAGAAGCTGGCAATTTTTGTATGGCAAGTTCAGTTCTTGAGCCTCAAAAAGAAAGAACTTTTTGACTGTTTTTGGGGTCCCTCAGTCTGATTATATTTTGTAGAATATTGGTAGTCATTTTCAATAGTACCCCAAGTGATTGTAGTAGCACAATGTGTTTGCTCAAGTTATCTTCTTAACTCTTGAGATTACAACTAACAGGACAAAAGGTCGATTAATCTCTATCTAATAAAAATACATGTAGATTTGCCAGCTTTGTACGGCTTCTAATGGCGGTGATAATTGCTTAATTAAAAAACAAGAAGAAATTGGTAGTGGTGATTTTGGGTTGACAAATTTTGCCGACTATGGAGCACTTTGAAATCTAACACTATTGGCTTGTACGAATTTAACATGCATTCGCCACCTAATCTCAGTAAATTTTTGTGCTGTTCCATCAATTTTGACCAGCATATTTTATCAATACATTACTTCCCAAAAAGAATGGATGCTGGTTTAACAGCATATACTTAAACTCAGTCATTTAGATAATGGCAGACTGGCTCGAATGCAAAGCACTCAATTGAGATGATTGACAATGTTAAATTAGTTTGACAAATCTTTAAGTATGCTTTGATTAGGTGACATATGTAGCCTTTTTACTCCCAAGATAGTTATGGTGTTATATATAATGAAACTAATTTTACTGTTACCCCAATATATTTTAACTCCCAAGATATTTATCGTGTTATATATAGTGAAACTAATTTTTCTGTTACGCCAATGACCTATGTCACTAATTTATGATGGTAGAGAAGCTATCACTGCATAAAACCAAGAAATTGAGAACTGTAATGAAGAGAATACTCAATTTTGAATATCTTACAAAGACAAGTAACATCTCATCCCTAAGTATATTAACTAGGAGATTTTTTTTTTTTTTTTTGTTCCAAAATCCTAAGAAAAACAACTTGTTAGATATGATGGTGTACTTTCAACTTATTGTATATTTGACGAAAATCAAGAGAAGTATTTCTCAAAGACCGGTAGCACCCCAATATTAGCAAGCATGGAGTATAAGAAGCAAATTGGAAAAGATGGCCATTGATTTAGAGTTGCGTACTGATACAAGTTGTTGAGCAACAGACCAAGAATTTCAGATGGTGCATGCTGATACAACCAATGCTCATCAGACCAATTGATAAGAACTTGGAGACAAATGGGCATAGTGATCTTTCAAACTCATAACTTTCATGTTTCAAAACAAAGTATGACAATGGTTTTCTCCCCTAGTTTCGTTTCATAAGCATATGGCTCGTGGCCAACAACCATGCATGCAATCTTCCACTTAGAAAAACTTTCATTTGGTTTGGATCCATTCTTTCCATTAATTCTAGAATTCCACTAAAAGCTTATGGAAATTGTGATGAATAATAATATCATGTGAAAATTATAAGCGTTACGAATTTGTCAGCTTCTTACAAGATTATATTATGTGCTTTTGTTGCTTAGGTAATTAGTGTATTTTTTTGAAATCATGATCATGTTCTTCATCTTCTTCCTTTTTTTTTCGTAAATAATCCACCATAATCTAAAAGTCCTATACCCTGTGATTTTTGGATGAATTGCATGACCCTTTATGGTTTAAAAAGCTATACATCACCCCTATGTGATTGGGTTAAATATCAAAGTGATGAAATTAACTTTTGTAACAGAACATGGAAAAATGTTCAAATTTCTCCTGTGCTTAACTATTTTAACTCTATATTTACATGTAATTTTTTTCAAAAAAAAAATACACTTTACCCTCTCTATGATTTTCGAATGAACTATATAATCCATTGTGATTCTAAAAGCTATACATCACCCCATGATAATTTCTAGTACTTATACAGGATAATTTAGACATTTTATCTACGGACCGTTACGGAAAGTAATGTCCGTGTGTTTGGCACTTTAACTAAAACCATAGGGTGATGATGTATAATTTTTTGAATCATAACGAGATCATGTGGTTTATCCAAAAATCACATAGTGTAAAATAATTAACCCTAATCTAAACAAGAAAAACTAAGACATACAAGCTCGAAATTCTAAACTTGCTTTTGGCCCTTTTTGTTGATATTAATTTATCAAATCAAGATATTTGCACAGCATATAATGTTTGCATGCATGTAGTGAATTTGGTCTAATCAACGAACAAAGCTGGGTGAGAAGGCAACATACATAATCCTAGAGAACATACGATTACCTAAGAAAAGAGTTGAAATGACTTCCCACTTGAAACCAACAAGAAAAACGTAGTGTTTTATTAAATTGCATGTAGTGAAGATGGCCATCAAGAAAGGTAAATCATTGACACATAAGTTGAATGAAGACCTGAAACAAATATATATAAGCTGGATAGCACCAGAAGGATGACAGACGGGTTCTTGCTTACTTGAGAGGATACTTATCAAATATATCATGCCTTCGGACACATTGATTGAACCGCACTGATTTTTGCAGGGATGGTATCTTCTTTAAACAACAAATAGCATCTTATATATATGCACCAAAAGTGGTGAAATTGCTCAATCGTATAATTGTACTATGCCATAAAAAGATCAGATTCCACATTCCTTTCATGTAAGTAAAGAATTATGCGCGACATAATTTTCTGTAACCCTTTTGAAATTTGATTAGATTAGCACAAATGTTAACCAAGACATCAGCAAGCCCTTCAAATGGTAAAGCTTTATCGAAAGGAAATATTGCCTTTAGGTAAAGATCCTTTTTTTTTTTTGGGTGGAATCATGAGTCTAATCGAACTCTAGTTTCACGTCCGAATTTCTAAAGCAAATTAGGATAAAAGTGTTTTGCTAAAGAAATTCTGTTCTTTTGAAAAAAATGTTACTACTGTAGAATGTTTTAAATTATGATCTGTAACATTTTGTTAATAATGTGCTCGGGGAATTGGCCAATTACAGGGCGAAAACGCTTAAGGAAGAACATTTGGATCATCATCCATGAGTCTAATCTCTTATGGTACGATGGCATCTCGGTCTATTATTATGCAGTCCATCTTTTATAGGATAGCTACGTGTGCGAAACTACAATTTTTGCTGCAGAAGAATAGAGTTATGTCAGCGAAAGTTTGATACAAAAACCCATTATGAGCAAATCTCCAAATGGGTCCAGAAAATCATAATGATTCTGGAGTTTGAAATTACATTATGTAACATTTTAAAGAAAAAAGACTACGAAATTTGTCAAATTCAACGATTTTCACTTGCCACTTGCTTGCCATATTTCCAAGGTCCAAGCTCCTGTGGATTACAATTAACAATATAGGAACTCTCCAAGCTAAAATAAACATTTAAGGCAATGAACCTACCGTCATGAAGTGTTAAGTTTGGATCTAACGTTAAGGATTTGCTATATATGACACTGTTTAAGGTCTAAAGACGAATCAAGCAACTGGATCCTGAAACCAAGTTCGGCTCTTCATTTTTTTTTTTTTTTTTTTTTTTGAACTTGTTAGCTCAATTGTGGTTCCAGCACTTAAAAGGTCGTGGGAAAGTACGCTACGACATGGCCTTTAAACTAGTCTAGTCTTGTAAGTCACAGGGATTGGATTCCATACGCAATAAGAAACCCGACTTCTTGTGCTCAACATTTCAAAGGCGTTATTGTTAATCCTTTCTATACCACGGCTTTTAAAGCCCCTTTCTGAAAGGAGAAAGGCGTGAAGTTACTGTACTTCTATGAAATTTGAGAATTTATGGGGACAGTTAATAATGAATTCTATTATTATATAGAAATTAACCATTCATGTTGAATTGTCTTTTTCATCATTCATACGTAATTTTGATCAATATTCCTATTTTTCTAGTTTATATTCCTATATGTTTCAGTTCCTTAATTGCATTTTTATCTCACAAACAAGCTTAAAAAAATATTAAGTAATATTTCAATTCCATACACAGCTGCGGTTATTTCGGTTGTCTTTGTTGGATTGCAAAAAATGATAAAATTAGTTATATCTCTTGGTCCGATTGTCCTGTTTGATAGTAGTCCAACTCTTTGGTCCAATTCACGAACAATGACAACAATCCAATGATAAATCATGCAATTGTGCCCAGAAGAAACCGTACAAATTTGGCCCAAATATTTGAGCCCAGGTAAAATCAACTTCAGTCCCATATCATAATTCCGTACGACCTACAAAGGATTTAAAATTGTTGAGAGCCAAACCAAGAAATTTATAATTATAACTGAGAAGTGTTTTAAGAACTGGACCAGAGTGATCAGGTCGCCTGATCGGACCGTGAATCGGTCATGATTTCGATTCGATTCACAAAATGGCTTGACCAACTTAAAAAAATTGCTGAAAACCGTATGAACTGCATGGGTCGGTTTTGTAATTTTGGTAATGGTTTTAATGTTTAAATAATTAGACATGTAATTGGGATAAATTTTAATGTTCCTCTTATATTGCTTGTAATTTTAACATTTAGAATTCTATGGATTTTATTTAACTTCAACAATTTTGTTAAATTGTATTAATTTTAGGATGTAGTGTTGTTTTTTAATAGTATTTAAGATTATTATTATTTTTTGATAGATACAATTGAGATGAATTTATTTGTTTGAATTTATAATTTATAAATTTATTTGTGAAAGTCCAAATTTTTTTGAAATATTTAAATTTTTATTCGGTGATGTCTTATATTACTCCATAGAATGTCCAAGTGTCTATATATTTTATTTTTTTTTAAAAGTCATTGAACCAGGGTTGAATAGGTTTGACCAACCAGGTAACTTTTTTGGTTCAATTAACGGTTCGGGTTTCAAAACACTATAATTGAGTAGATATTGAATCCAATAGCGTTCAAAGATTTCCACCACACTCACTCCCAACCCTTAATTTTTTTTTTTTTTTTGTCAAGTATTCAACATTCTAATTTATTCCAAATTTACTTTAAAAGATGGTCCAATTAGACTTGAAAGGACTAATGCAAACCAAACCACCATTAAATTAAATAAGAGAAAACATTATAATTCTTCTCTGAATTTTTTATCAAATTCAAATTATCTACGGGGTTTGAACCCCAACCTGAAATAGGGGACCACCTAGCCGTTGGCTTGATGGCTCACTCCTCTACCCTTCGATGGTCAATTCATAATTATGCATTGGATACTCATCGTCATAGTTTCTAGATTAGACTGCTATACCATCTACAGCTTAATAACTTCATCATTAATATTCGTCTGATGTTTCAAATTTTGTGGTTGTGAATGAGCAGGGAAACAGGCTTCTTTTAAGATCTTGGATAGGGCATCAGTCTTGGTGTTGAATTTTTGTTCTTTGCAGTAAGCTTTATGAATTGTCCAACGCAACTCTGCATAAAAAACTTGTGTCATGGAACGTATATTGTACCTAAGCCGGTAGTTTTTAGGCTAAAATTCCTTAAATTGAGCTTCATTTGTTATTCTAGTTTTTGGTTTTGATGTATCATGATTCTTATTCATGTAATAAGTGTCCTATCTCTGGTTATGATTATTATTCATGTGATTATTCATGTGATTCCCAGGTAACCAGGGATAGGACAGTTATCACATGAATAATAATCATAATACGTCTCATTCATCTAAACTAGGTTAGATTTAAACCAGGGATAATCATAATAAGTCAAATACGTCAAAACCAAAATCTAGAATAACAAACAAGGGACAACATTTCATAGATTTTGAATAGATACACCAAAATATTATCGTATATCATAATTCTAAATAATTATATTAAAATATTGAACAATTATACTATCTCAAAGGAAATGACAAAGACAAAGGACCAAATTACAATCCCTTTGCTCGGTTGTGTGGCACCGGCACGGTCACAGACAGGTGGGTACGGTTTGGTGTAGATTTACCTACCCTTGAACTATTTCCAATGCAATTCAGGCCATCAGTCAAGCCTTCTTTCATTTCCTGCCCCACAGTCCCTCCTTGTTCTCAGCTTAGCCCCCACCAAAGACAAAAATATATTATGTAACGATAATATTATAACAATTTTTAGCATATAATACATGCGGTGATTCAAAGAATATAATACATGCGAAATTAAAACAAATAATAAAAATATAGAAAATTAATTATAAAATATTACAAAATAATTTTCAGAAAAATAAACGGACCCATTGGATTAAATTCCTTTTTTTTTTTTGAGAAACATTGAATTAAATTCCTGTCTACTCAGTTTTCATTATTCAATCTAGAGTCTATTTCAACTCCTGAACTATTTGGTTTATGTCTCCCTTCTGCCCTTCCTTGTGTTCGTCTACACACTCCTCTGCGGGAAAATATTTAGGTGAATCGGATTTACGGAAAGGGCCGTAAACTCTATAGTCCACCTTGAACCACATCCATTAAAAGTACTATGAGTCTCACATGGGGTCCACAAGAGACCCATAGAAAGCCCACTTTTGGTGAATGCGGTTCAAGATGGATCACAGGGTTCACGACCCCATCCATAGATCCAATCCACCTAATATTTCCCCTTGCAATTTTCCTGATACAGTTAGGTTGGACTGCTTACCTTCATTTTGTCAGGATTCACCTGTCACTGCTTCAGTCCCACAAGTTTGACAAAAAAGGCTACAAAGTGCAAACCAATAAAAAAAAATCCCCCATAAAACCACTATATAGATGGATACTGAATCATCTTGGACGAAGTTTGGTTTGGCTTAGCAAACACATTTTCTTTGCTTTTGTTGTCTTTTTGTAGATCCCAGATGAAGACAATCATGGCTAAGAATCCTCGTGATTCCTTCTCATTCTCTAGGAGATATTTCAACTTTAAAAAGAAGGTCGAAGATGACGATGATGAGGAAGAAATTCTTACTTTCAGCTCCTCTTCACATGGATGTGAGGACGAGCTGAAAGTTGATCATGATCATCTTAGTCTCTCAATGCAGACACTTTCCATCAAAGCACCAAAGAAGAAGCTGCCAAGTTTAGCTGTTTCTAAGCTCATCAGGTCTGCTTTCACATTTGGAAGCCAGAATCGCTCACGATTTTCTGGTCTTGGCACTAAAGTTGTAGGTACCCTTTTCGGGTACAGACGCCGGCATGTGCATTTTGCATTTCAAGAAGATCCCAAGTTGAATCCAGCCTTTTTTGTTGAACTTGCAACTACTACTAGTGTTTTGGTTAAAGAAATGGCTTCAGGGTTGGTTAGGATTACTCTTGAATGCGACAGAAAAGTAACAGAGAAGAAAAATGTGAAGCCTTTGCTAAAAGAACCAATATGGAGGACTTATTGTAATGGAAGAAAATGTGGATATGCAACAAGACGTGAATGTGGCGCTGAGGAATGGAAGGTTCTGAATGCTGTTGGTCCAATTTCAATGGGGGCTGGTGTTTTACCAGGGCCTGGAAATGGAGAATATGGCTCCGAGGGAGAAGTCATGTATATGAGAGCCAAGTTTGAGAGAGTTGTAGGGTCTAAAGACTCTGAAGCTTTTTACATGATGAACCCTGATGGTCATGGAGGTCCTGAACTTAGTATTTACTTGATCAGAGATTAAGTTTCATGCCCACTTTATCAATGTATTTGCCTAATAAATGCTTAGAGCTAGTTCGTCAAGCCATGAGATTATGGAGGTTGGGTTCTTCATGTACATATTCTAGCTTCTTTTTCTCAATGTTTTGCTAATGATGAATTTGTGTTTTGGTTTGTTATGTTTTTGATCAGTTGATAAGAAAATGTAACAGTGTTGCAAGATGTTGGTCCGATGAGTGTCGTGTCTTTTTCATGTATAGCTTCCTTCCTTTCCTTGTTAGTAAAATATGAGACAGATGCAGTGATGTTTGTCTGCCTAATTTGTTATAGCTAATCTTGTGTTAACTTACAATGGTTATACAATTACATGGAAGTTTTGAGGAGCCTTCTCTAGATTTGCACTCAATTTCATATTCAATTAATTAGTTTCCAAATCTCAAGTTCTTCTCAGACAATTAATAGCACGTCACCATATTGTTGCTTTCCCTTTTCTTATTATATTTTTGTATCCACATCTCTCAATTTTGCTTAAAAGAGATTTTTGTTATAAATGAAAAGAGATTTTTTGTTGTAATGACATTCAAGGAGCGTTTACACTAACATATCCCCATGAATTAAAAAAAAAAATTCTATAGCAAGTAGGTGAGTTAAAATTTATTCTCACAGAAAATCTCCTTAAATTAGGAGATATTCATAGGCTACTATAGGTTTTTGTTTAAATGGAAATTAAAAAAAATTAAAAGATTTCATAAAGTAAGTTACATCTCAAAAAATGTTATAATATTTTTTATTCTTAAAAGCTCTTGTAGAAAGTCCAACATAAAATAGATTTCCCACCAAGAAAAAAAATAGTATTTATTAGTTAAACCAGCTTTCGATACGGTTTATCTCCATCTACAACATAGAATTTATATAGACAAATACAAAAAATAGGTGATGATTGATTATCCATATAGAAAATGAAATCAAATGATTAATCGTGATTTTGCTAGAGAGATACCTTGATAAAGTTTCATACCAGCAAGCCAATCTGGTACCAATAATGCATTCCCAAATATGCAAACACGTGGTTATGAGTTCTTTGTTTCTTGAATTTTAAGTCTAATATTTTGCTTTTTATCATAATTATTATGTTACATCCTGCTTCAATGATCCATTGCATCTGGTGAAAAAAATATATGGGTTGGTGCACATTCACTCTCAAATGGTTTCCTTGGCAGGGTTCAATGTAGGGCCATGCCCATTTAAACTTGTTTCTAACTGCCATTGCATTCATCAACTGTATCTCTTCGTCCATTTGTGCAAAAAGTTGCTCTATTGTCAATGCCACTTGACATCAAGTAAAGACAACATATACAACTAATTCATAGGTTTGACTAGTTCAGAGCATAATATACATATAGTATAAATTGTTAGTTCATTTCAATATAACAAATTGGAACGAATAAAGGGTTGAGCGGTTAGAACTCTACGACTTCACCCAAATGTCGGGGTTCGAATCTCACTAATACCAAATTATGTAGACTTATAAGCCCACAATTGACTAATGGTGAAATAAAATTTGCTAATTAATGGATATTTTGATTCTTTTGATTTCAGATTTTACGTATTATTTCTGTCTCATCAACTTATAAACAAGGATCCAAATACAGGTAATTGGAGAAGGCAATTTGCTATTACATGTTAAAATCTTGCTACTATCAAAATGTTACCAATTTCGGTGCCACAAAAGGAGGATTAACTCTAGGTATATTTTCAGTAAGACAAGGGTGCATGAATGCAAATTTTTACTTTATGAGAGAAACAAAAATTGATATCTTGTATTATGTATCTAATAAAACAATTTATACAGATATAACTTGTGAAAGTAATTCTGAGTTGTATGGTTACAAAATTTTTCAAAGAATAATTGAAAGATATTTTAAAGACATCTCTTAATTATTTTTTTATTTCACGTGCATTAAATTTTTAAAATATTTACAATACTATTTGCATAAATAACTTTATAAAAAACAAAATATGTCAATATTTGTGCAATTGTAGCTGACAAAACTAGACACTGACTCACTGAGTTTGAATAAGGTTTAAAATTTGCGGATTTTCAAGAGCATCTCATTCTTTCTGAAAACCAAGGCGGAGAATGAACAAGAGATTGTTGGTTACAGCTGGGGGCAAACATTTAGAAATTCTTAGGTAGATTAGGTTTACGGTTCTACCTATAGACCATGTGGTCTACAAGAGTGTTACATAAACACAATGATGCATGTTAACATAAAAAAAAAATAATGTAAAGATACTTATGTGACTTTAGTTTATACCACAAAATCTACACATAGTACCATGAATTAAGTCTATTTAAGAATTTTCCGCCAAACATATCTACTTGCATTCATTATATATAGTATTGGTTAAGGCTCTAGCCTGGTTTTGATTTTAATCAAACTCAAAACTTTCTAAATAAAAGCTTTTTCCCTTTATAAGGGCCAAAAAGAGAGAAGTGTCAACTTTTGCGGTTTCATGATGACAAAAGCATGTTATTGCTCTATTGGTTCTAGGGCTGTTAAAAAAGAACCGAAAAACTGAAAAATAAAAAAAATCGATCCACCCCGAATCGAAAAAAGAGGGTAACCGAACCGATTACTGACACCGAGTCGGATAGCGGATCGGTTCATAAAATAAGCGGGCTGGATAGCGGTTCACATCCTTGTGAACCGGTGGGTACCTGACCCGGTCCATAGTAAGGGGTAGTTTTGTCATTTTGGTATATTGTATTATTTTACTAATTCATTATTTTAGTTTTTGATTTATTTTATTATTACTACTAATTTGTGCTTCTATTTCAATCTTGATTGATGAACATTTGACTATTTATTTTATTATTTGGATGTTCATTTGACTAGTTATTAAGTATTTTTTTATTTTTATAGCTAATTGAAATGTGATAATGAAGTTTAAAAAACTAAGTGTCTTTATGTTTATTTAGTTTTTTGTTTTTTGGTTACTTTGAAAATTACAGTTTTATTATATAATTTAACTTTAAAATCATTGATACATGTGTTACTAGTAATTTAATGATGGTTTACGATTTTTCTCCTTTTATTTTTTATTTTAAAAATACTGAAAAATTATGATGGACTGGCTCGGGTAACCGGTCTATCCGAACTGGTTTTGCGAGTAACCGAAAGGCCAGGTACCCGCTATGTGTGGACCCGTTCACAGTTTAAAATTCTGCCGAACTGGTAGGACCAGTTCGGTTCAAAATTTTTGTTCATGGACCGGGTACTCAGTACATGAACACCCCTACTTGGTTCCGTTGACATAGCTATTGTTTAGCCAGTTACTGGTAATTCTCAATTTAGCAGAAACATCACTTAATTTTTGTTGATTTAGAGGTGAAAAATTAATTATTATTTCATAAAAACTTTCCTTCCTGTACGAAGATGCATGCACATTCTCAATTACGGTTAAATGTTTTTTTACGACCCTCTGTGAATTTTGAATGTAAAACTCCTCAAGAAAAAATATCGTGTAGAAATCAAGAAATTTGTCTTCGTTTTTGTATGCAGTTCAATTCACCCTCTCATTTCCCTGCACCTTTTTGGTTTACATCCCCTCTTGAAGAAAAGCATTTTGTAAATTTAATGTTAAGGTAGTATTATCTGTTAAAATATAATATTCCGCATTAATTTGTCTAAGTGCTTCTAAATTAAACAATGATATCGTCAGTGTCGCTATTCACTGTCAATTTATTTTGAATTGAAACCTCGACATGGGGAAAAAAATATTTCAACTTACCATTAGTTATGCATTAAAATGTGCACTATACATTCACATTCCAAAGTGTACAAGTTTTCAACAAATACAAAGCTTTTGTAATATCGGATTGTAGCTTAATCCATTTAGTTGGTTATATCAGATTTGATTTCACATCACTCGAGAAATTGTCATAAACCAAAGCTAAGAAGTTAATTTGTACTTTTACATTATCACGTGTCTTTGAATAATTCATATACACAAGGGAGGTTGAAATTTGTGCACCTGGGTGCTAAAGTCGTGGAATCATATTGTAACATTATATAGATTTGATTTTCCACTTAATCATACTGTGTTGGAAATTTTTTTTTTTTTTTGGGTTGTTGTACATATCAATTGTCGACTTTGCTATAACAATAATTTTTTTATGAGACAGATATTATGTATTTATTAGTGGTCTGTACTTTTTACAAGTATAATCTAGTTAATAGTTTCTTTTCCAAATTTAATATGTGGGTCCAAAACCATAACATTCCAGATTAATTATTTATCATTTTGGCTAATACATGTGTTGAAAACCATTACATTCCAAAATAACTAAATTATTTAATTATTATTTTGATTTGAATTTTTTTTCTTATTTGACAAAATATATGTTAATCTAATCTAACTATTACAAGTAATATACAGTGGATCAATTACTGTCACTTAAGCATTTTTTGAGGGGATGAGTGAAAAATTTTGAAAGCTATGTCTTTATAATGATTATTTGTTATATAGGGTATTTTTATCCCTGTAACATTGTAACATATAAATGGGCATATTTGTTGATTTTATTAACAAAAATAATACAATTAATTCATAGAAGATTTGAGGCAAATTAAGGAAAGATTTCAATAGTTTCACCCGTTTGTTAAAAACTTTATGGAAATAAATTGTTAGATATTAGTATCATTTAACATTTGACGGTATCACGCAAACATAGTATTGAAGATGCCAACATATGATAATTTGTATACCAGTAATAATTAGCCAGCCATTTACATGGAGTGGACGGTGAATGGTTTTACCCACCCATTTCTGCTGGAATAGATTTGGGCCAAATCTTGTTAATAGTCCATTTATGATATGGGCCCCCAAACAGTAAAGCAAGTTTGAATACTTTTAATGGGTTTTATGAATTTCTTAACTTGACTAATAACAATGATTGCAAGTAGCCAAAGCATATTCTCTTGATTATTTTTAGTATTAGAGGGGTATTTGGTTGGATTTGAAAATTTTATTGGATCAATCAATTCAATTTCCAAATTTTGTATTGGATCAAAACTAAAAGACTAATATTCCTTTCATATTTTGCACTAGCTCAAAAATAATTCTTGTTAAATTTGAATCCTTAATATCGATGGGAACAACTCTTAGCGGGAAGACAAATCTTCAATCATTAACTTGACATTAAATTTGAACTAAAAGAATGAATTGTAAATTTACTCAAACTAAATTTGACTCTATTCGATTTAAATTTTTGTGGAGCCAAAATAGATTATGAAACTTGTACAGAATCATAATTGTGAATTGGGCGAAGTTCATTATCTAGGAAAAAAATTCACTAATCAAGTGTAATGCTTGAAATCTTCAAATTCTTTGTGGAATTGGTTATACATTGTTAAGAATTGACACGTTCATAATTGTGAATAAATCTATATTGTACACTTATTCACTAGTTACTTTATTTTATAAGGTTTTCCTTAATGCATAATTGTTCCAACTGTCATCTCTAGGAATTTTGAGTTAATTTTTGAAAGATATCTGTATCATTGTTAATAAAGATTGCATATCCATATATTCAAATATCCAATTTCTACATTCTAGAAAATATTTTAGTTAATAATTTTATGATGATTCAGATATCCAATTTTACATCTTAGGGAATATTTTAAATGGATAATTATAACTATAAATTTTGTAGTGGATCAAAAATAGTATAAATGAGTTATATGGACTAGACAACGTCAAAATTTATAAATTTTGCAGTGGATAAAAATAGTCTAAATAAGTTCTAAAGAATGCTATATTTTTTCCTTGAATCATAAATAACTAATAAAAAGTACAATTAGAAACTTTCAAAAAGTTTTATCTAAGTTAGTATCTATATATATTATAATCCTTCAAGATTGATTTTTTTCTTTTCAAATATATTTTAACAAATCCCAAATTTTTCCTTGAGTCAAATATGAGCGATTGAAGTTACATTTAGGATTTAGATCTCAAAAAACAAAATTTCAAAATTTATCAAAACAAAATAATTTTACTATCAATCAAATTTCACTTGAATTACACATTACAACACAAAAAAAATTTTTTTTTTTGACGGATGGAAAAAACTTATGATATTAATCAATGGTAACAAATGAATAGTTTAGATGAAAAATGTATATTATAAAACTCGATCAAAAGTGGGATTATTTGAAGAATTTACACATAGATTGTGGTCATCTCAAAAGATTTCAATCTATATGTGTTTAAAATGTGTTAGTATGTATGGATAAATTTCTAATCAGAAAATAACAATGGTATAACTCTTCATGTTTTTTTAAATTAATGCTTTTCTTTTTAATATTTTTTCTATATTGAGTACATTCCACCGAAAAATTGTAAAAGTATTCTTCATATCTTATAATTTTTACTGCCATTTTCTTGCATGTTGTGTACCCATGCATCATAGTGTGAGCCACATGCTTGTAAATTCTGAACATGTGCGCTTACTTCTGAACCAACCAAAACATTTAACATTTGAGAACCCCCAATTTCATTTATATTAAACTAAAAGTAACCTAAATAGTCCAGCTCCCACAAATTTTATTGAAAATTTTTTAGTAAATACAATTTCATAAACAAATTAATAAAATATCATGTGGAAAGTGGGTTGGAAAGCAATTAAGCGAACTTAAACTTCTCAATGGAAAAGCTGATGGACAGTTTTCTTAAGAGGTTGCAGTTTTCTAGAGTAATATAAATCATAGTTAACAATAGTGCCAGAAAGTGTGTTACATGAATTCCCCCTCTCATGTACGATGCATGTGGACCCGGGCTTCACAATTTTCACTTTTTTTATTTTTCTCAAGTTGAACACACTTTAATTATTCAGCATTTTGATATAACTATTGAGCATCATAGTATAATTATTTTTCATACGAAATGACGTCGTTTTTTAATTCTATTTTTTGAATTGTTAGTTCAATTTTATCCATTCATTTTTAACCCGTTTGACTTGAGCGTAAACCTATGGCAAATATCACTTGTGAGTCCCATGTACCGTGCTACAAGTTTACCATTACCATCTGACCTGCTCCAAAATCACATGAAGTCCTCAACCCTGATTCCAACATTGGAGAACAAAATTATCAGTGCTGATGTTGAAGTCACGTTACTTGTGGAAAATTTGAACTTCGTTTGGGACATTGTGGACAAGATCAAATATTTCAAGCCGCAATTGGCGACATTCGCCCACCATTTCGGGAAAAGAATATTAATTCTCCTAGAAGAAAAGCTGGTTTTTGTTTGCCGTGTGGAAAGAAAATTTTGCTTAGACTGTAGTAGAAATAGAAAGAAATGATGTGGTATTACTACTATTTCAATTATCATCAAGTTAACTTAGACTCACCCAAAAAAATATTATCTTAATTTAGTATTTCTAAATTCACACTAGCTCAGAAAATGGTTCACTACATGTTGCTATAATTTCATGTACATTTTTTATGTTTATATCTAGACGGAAATATATGTAGCATTTGCATAATTTCACTTATTTTAGTTGTCATAAAATTCCAACAGCTAATATGACTGAATTGCGAACCATAAAATACAAGCATTTACACTTTCCTTTTTCTTTTTCTTTTTTTGGCTCGGAATACACAATCAAGTGATGAGGCTAAGGAAAATCAAACAAGTAGGAGCAACTCTACAAACCATTATTAAATGAATTTTAGTGTGTTAATAGAATGGAGAGCTCCGCTGACCATAACAAGCATATTGCTTCTCTAATGAGAAAGATTGGGAAAATAATCAATTGGAATTAGGGGTGTGTTATGTAAGGCTTATAATAATCTAGTTTTTATTATTTTTTCTCAAATTAAAATAATTTATTTAATGTTATTGAAAATGTCGATTCATTGAATCCTTCGAACGCCTTGGTCAAGTAGAATTTAGCAAAGTGCTAAATCCACACTTTTTCTTATAATTTATAATGCAGGAAGGAGGAGAGTAGAAGGTAAATGTCATTGTAAGAAGATTAATTATGTATAATTCTATACTACATCTAATCAATTTATCTATATTTTGTAATCCCTAATGACTTTGTTTTATGATCAATTCAATCCATATGGTCAAATAGCCATCTGGAAGGCGCCATACACAGGACTTATACTTTTTTGGTTGCCGGTTTGAATGAAACAGTAAACAAATTCTTTTTTAAAGAAGGATATCCACAGCAGCCAAAGTAAAGCAAAGTGCATTTTAGTCAACTATTATTTGCTTAAGCAATATATAAAATTAATCAATTCAACTAATTCATCATGTATTAAAACTTCTAATCTCAGCACACTTCATTATTTTATTGAGTTCTAGATACTTTTTAATTTGTTGATAATGATTTTGGCCACAATTTGCATTCAAAATTGCCTCAACTCATCCAATTTTTTCTTGAAAGAGAATCTTGTCTAGTAAATCTATATGCTAATTAATATGTCAAACTTCACAAAGTTACTTGTTGGGATTCTTTTATCACTTTAAATAGAGGAATTTGAAAGATAATATGAACAGAATTTGTTTTTTTCCCATCCAGTTAATCAGTAACTAACTGATTCTCAATATAGAAATTGATCTAAATATCTGTATATTGTGTAGATACATTGACATTTCTGGTGGAACATCTGTGCCTTTGCGATTCCTTCGAAATGGTAAAAAGCTTACATGAGACTGACAAGATCTGAAGACTGCTCTGCAAACCAAAATAACCCTTTGAGTATAAAATTAACCGGCCACTTCACTGTTCCTTATTTTAATAAAGAAGACTTTGTTGGACATTTTCTTTCATTGATTCATAGCTACATCTTTTTTAGGTGAAACGTCATGCTGGCTCTTATCTTTTGGTGATTTTGCAATCAAAACTTTACTGTTATCACTTGACTTTTTTCATTTAGCACATTTTACTCATTATTGATGATCTGCGTAGCTTCCAGATGTTGCTGAACCATGGACTTTGTGCAATCAAATCAGTGAACGGATCGCTAAAATGATAAAGGTTTCGAGTACCCTTTTTGCACAGTAGTTGGGTACTGTGCTAGTAGTACTCGCAAGCAAAGACCATTTCCAATTTTCCATTTCACATTGATTGAGTCTTGAATTGAAGACTCATCAAAAGCCTAATGGTGGCTGGGTCTAGCCGCCAGCCTAACCAAAAGGCAAGCCATGTTGATTCTTGAATTTGACTGATTCAATCCCTTCCTATTCTACTTGCAAACTTGAATAAAAGAAGTGCCTAAATGATGCTTGGTCATGTATAATCAATTAATTTCTTGCCCTTTCCATGGTCACCGACATGAATTCAATCCCGGTAGATGCAAGTAGTTGTTGCTGCCTTTGTCGTGTTGGACACATTGGTTGAATTGAACTCCCAATTTCGACTTTAACAATCAAAAATGCCAAAGAAATTCAACAACGTTTGGAGACTAGAGAGTTTATGATAAAGGTCCCTTGAACAAGAACACAGAATTAATGCGAACCGAATGAAAACAACAATTCAGTACTACAAAATTTACCAAGAATTGAAGAATATATATTTGGAATTATCATTCAACGTATCGTTTACACCGTCACAAAGTAAGAATAAATATAACTGCCTAACTAAAACCTGATCATGTTAGGCTTCAGAACAAATCCTACCATTCCTCGAACGCTTTGATCAATATATATAAAACTAATAATTGAAGTTTGTGGATAAAATCCAAAAATAAACCAACAAAAAAAGAAGAGTATATGTTAAGATGTTGTGTAGATTACTGCAAACTTCTTCAATTTTGAGGCGAGCTTTTGATCTCAAGATTTTGCCTCTTGCTAGGGCCCGAAGGAGGGATAGGAGTACCTTTTGGTAACATATTGAACACCAAACCTCTATGCAATAAATACTTCCGTTGATAAACCTTCAAAATCTCCAAGGACTTCATTGAAACTTCATTGCTCTTCATCATTGTCTTCCCTGGTCTGCCTGCAAAACTTGGGCTGAAGAGCATGAAAACAAGAAAAGAGATGTATATGATTCTCCATGAAGAAGCCATGATTCAAGATTTTGTTGTAGGGTTTTAGAGATGAATAAATGCACAAGTTGTTCAAGGGAGAAGGTTGATATATTTATACATGTGAATATGGTCATATGTCGATGCATGAGGAGGCATAAAATTCGGGGAATTGGCATGTAAAGGACTAGGAAAGAAATGAGAAGTGTATCACACGCCAAAGGCCATTTGAATTTTTGATGTCAACGGTGCATAAAAAATCAATAGTCAAGTTGTTAGATGCCGGCTAACGTTATATTTCTTTTCTAATAAGAGAAGTCAATTGCGACAAATTTCCTTTGAAATTCCTTGTACCTAGTATGCAATGTGTCACGAAAATTAATTTTGGGTGGACAGGGAAAACACGTCTTTGAATATAGTTTTATGGTACAAATACAGTGGATGAGAGAGTGCAATATATAATTAAAGAAAGGCCCTTAATAAATGTGATGTTTTCTTGCATAGCCCCACACAAAATCCATTTATTAAATGAGATCTTCATTAATTGGGGTAGAGAGTTAATTTCAGAAATAATTTCCATCAGTGCAAAGGATCTAATGCAGTCAAATATGGCTTTATTTATATAGTTATAAACTACTTTTCCTATATCAAATCAAGAATTAGGTTGAATGAGGAGGATCTTTTGCGTGCCCGCAATAAGAAACCAAGCATTAATGGGTCCACTAATTCTGGATTACATCTAACTTGAAAATGATAGACATCATAAATTGAATATAATCTTAGTATTCCTCACTTAGATTTAATTAATTAGACAATTAACTATCTTCGTCCTAGATTTTTTTTAATCCTGAAATGTTTGACAATGCTTGATCAAATCTTGGTTTAGATTCGATTTATCATATTTATACCAACAATTGTCCACTCAAAACTTAATGTAAACTAAAAAAGTGAGCAATTACTTACAAGAATAATATTGATTTTCACTTTTTATTAGTTTCAAAGTGCAAAAATATTTTTTTTCTCAACTTTATGTACATTATTTAAAGGAACTCTTATGAAAGAACGAAAACTATGCAAAAAAATAAATATAGCCAAAACGTCATACCTTTGAACTTAGGTTACTCATGGAACAAGTGGCATAGAAAAAAGTAGTTTTCTTTTAGATTAACATGAAAAATGGGAAAAATTCAAATGTCAAAAGTCAACTTAGAATTGCAATAGTTTCGGCCGTCAGATTATATTATCTGTAGTAGCGTTGACGAGAAAATGAGGAGAAATATAAGGCAATTGACGGAATTAGACCGACATTGGATAAAGATGGTAAACGTTGCGTATCAACCTGAGCATAAACGGTGACTTAAAGAATTAGGTTGTTGAGAACTTGGAATTGGTCTTTCTTGAAGGTGACAAATTCATGTGACCATTTACCAATCTTATGCATTATCATAATTCGTAATACTGATACTACAAAAATAAGAAATTAAGTATTAAGTAAGAAAGGTAAATGGATACGATTCGACATGTGCTGAATTTCACACCAACAAAAAAAAAAAAAAAACTCAGAATTATCATCTTAATTAGTAGTTCTAGGTGGATAACAAAAATGAATTGAAAATTTGAGGAACATAATGGAACAGCTCATGGTTATGCTTCATAGTTCATACTGCAGCCGACTCAAAAAGTTTATCTTTTTTTAAGACATGACACACGAGGGCAATGAGTAAGAGAGAGGTGTCCTGAATCTTGCTCCACTTGGAAAACCATTGTTATATTAGCAGTAGATTTGGGCTTTTTTTTAGCCGTCTCTCACCATCTACAATCGTCATCTGCAGATTAATTCTACCAATTTGTAATGTAATTTTTTTATCAATGCAAAATACAATATTCATTATAGGATATTTTTGTCATACAAAATGTGGCTCACAAATTTCACCCCACACAATATTCAAGTTTGAGCCTTGGGTGCTCCCCTAGCCAACTAGACGAGCCCGGTTTCTTTTTGGTAATGTAATTTGATTTCCCAGAGTCAGAAATTAGAAAGACAAAAACAAAACAAAGCAAAACAAAAAATAAAGGGGTACGGGAAGAACAACTTTTATACCAAATTTAGATGTTAGTTTTCGAATGTGTATGCTGTAATTGGTTTAAGTCCAAATAGTTACAAGACATTAGGCCAAAAAAGCAATACTAGTCAAAATTGTACAACTTGGTTTGTTGTCAAATGGTTCAGTAATTGGTGTGTAAAATGGAATTAGGCAAAATAGTAAACCGTGTACCTGTAACATACATGTCTGTATTGTTCCAGTTCAAGTTAATTATTTCTGTTAGTTTACTTTGTATTGTATGTTCAATTAGTAAAACTTACTGAATCAACGGGCTCTTGGACTCTACCGACTTCAATGGTAAACATATCAGCTGACTCATATCGGATACCGCGTTAAAGTAGGTAAGCAATAGCAATCACTGACTCAACTCAAAAGTCAGCAATTGCCTTTTGGGTTGAGTTGGGGAATTAGGTTTATCCCCTTTCCTATGAAAATTCTGACAGAAAGAAAAATAGCAATCACTGACTTTCATTTTCCTTTTTCGTTTTTTCCCCCTTGAAAAAGAAAAATGGTGAAGGAAAGCTCTCATTAAGAGAGGAAAATATTAAGGTTTAACCAAATTTAATGTAGAATGCCGTTTATTAAGAGAGGAAACGATTAAAGTTTTCCGCGTAAAAAATTACATCAGAAAAATTTTATATTTGTTAGAGGAAACGATCATCAAGAAAGGCATTTTAGCATGTTATAGATTCGTATTCAAGACTTGTTTCATGTAATGATGCCTTGTGAATCACTAGAAACATGTATAGTGTTGTAGTGGTTATCCAATATTAATCACACAATTAGCAGAGCAAAACAAGAATCAACTTTGTCTTATCGTTGAAGCAAGAGTATTAGAGCATAATGTAAACAACCATGGGAATTATAAGAAGCTATCTGGTTGTTATTATCAATATGCTCATGTAGAGTACAACCGAGTAAGGCCTATGTTTGTTTGCTAGTTCTTTATACTTACTCTTGCGCTTTCTAATTCGTTTTGTTTTAATAGTCTATGGATTAGATACCAGTGAAAAATCAGATGTCCAGGGTCATATTTTAGCATGAGTGAAAGATTTGGAGTCTTTTTGAACCTTAAAAAGTAATTGTTTATAAATTTTTCTTTTGTACTAAAAAAAAATTAAGAATTTGTGATTTTCTTTCGAGCACCGACACATAAGGATGGCCAGACTGTGGCACCAATGGCACCACCGCCCATTAGACCTTTAAGTTGGCACTTTTGTTCCAGTACTTTTCTTTTTTTCTTTCTTTTTTTCAATTTCATAATTGTTATTGACCATCATCACCTCTGCCCATAAGGAGCACTAGAGGTCTAAGTGAATAGAAAAGAAAGGACTAAAAGGACCACAAAAAATTGTACAGTAGCATATGAGGCTAAACCTTAGTGGTAGTACTAAAGACCACATCTATGCTAGGCAGAGCAAAGGCCATTTCTTTTTCTTACTACAATTTTGAAATGCATTTAAGCCATAGATTATAGAAGGAAAGTTTTCGGTTAGTCAAAACCCATTGAATGAAGAGTTGAGGTTGCATTTTCTAAGGAACTTTATGGTCTACAGGGCCTAGTCCTTAAGCCAACTGTAAATCCTTGATTTCCTTAAATAACTTAATTAGTTGGAAATTTTTTATTCCAATAGTCAGGAATTGTGCTCGCTGTCATAAACACTTAATCTTGACAGAGCTGTTGGAGCATACTCTACCAAGCTAAAACATAGTAGCTAGCCAAGCTTGGGTTGTACTCGTAACTGATCCAATTTATCAGCTGAAAAAATGAATGCAGGATGGGATAGTTTCTCTGAAGATGTCTCCGATGATTTAGTACAATGAATACTTTTTAAGGTGAAGAAAGTTAGATTATTGAACTCTTTTCTTTAATTAATGAATCTTGGTTTTCATGACGTGACAATGATCGCTGTTTCCTTGGACATATTTTACACACGAACATAATTTTGAAGTTAAAATTTCTAGCCAATAAACTAGTGCAATACAGTAATTTAAATCTTCAAAACCAGGAAGTAATAATTATTCGAAAACCTCAAATTGGGTAGCATTCCTCCAAGTCTGGTTCCTTTAGCTAGTTTGCATTGATGCAGCACAATTGTTCTTCGTGTTAGATAAGCATTTCTAATCTCGTTACTTGATTTTGGATTAAGAAAAAGGGCAAAATGAGTAAAGAAAGTTAAAATAAAACATTTAATACTGCATCCAGAACTTTGATCTTTTCTAAACCACAGAACCTAATACAAATCTTCACCAAACAAGTCTCATGAGAGAAAAGTCCAAGAGTAGAAAAATACAGCACACACCATAACTGGCATGGCTCGAAAGTCCCCAAGAAACCACGGGATGGGAATTATGATTCCAATTTCCATTACACAAACTTGAATTTTCATCGAGGCCAATATTCTTATACAATGTTGTGACCACTTGCTGACACGGTTTTACCCCATAAGGAACATGGCTTGTTGACATCAACTTAGTTGGGTAGCAAAGATTTGTGTTGTTCCAAGCCCCAAAACGCCTCCCCATTTTCCCATAAAACCATTCGGAGAAATTAAGCTCACCTGTCAGATTGTTTCCATTTAGGTAGATAGCACTAATATCAGGTAGAGCGGCAATTTTTGGTGGGATATCCCCTGCAAGATTGTTATCATTAAGGCCCAAAAATCTCAATCTCTTTAGCTCTGATATGGACTCTGGAATCCCACCTGTCAAACTCATATTGGAGAGATCCAAAACCATTAATCTCCTCAGATTCTGCCAACTAAGACTCATTAGATCTCCTCCAAGGGGGTTGTTTGATAGGACTAACTCTTCCAGGGAACTCATTTCTTGGAGTGATTTAGTCAATCCACCTGAAAGATTGTTGCTACTAAGGTCCAGTAGTGTAAGATTCTTCAAATTGCCAATTTCTCCCTGGATGCTTCCCTCCAATTGATTGTTGCTTACATCAAGCTTCAAAAGTGAAATCAGCCCTCCAAAAGTAGAAGGCAGTGGACCAGACAGGGAATTCCTACTCAAATCCAGGATTAAGAGTCCACTGAGCCCTCCTATACTATCAGGGATTTTACCTTTAAATCGATTTTGATACAGAACTAGCCGTTTCAGGTTTGATAAACTGCCAATGTTTGATGGAATTTCAGCTGTCAATCCATTTTCAATTAGCACTAAAGATTGGAGATTTCTTAGGCCTCCGAAAGTAGCTGGAACCTGTCCAACAAGCCCTGGATTTGACCGGAACTCTAGAGACTCTAAGCTATCAGCTAATGCTTCCCATTTCTTGGTGGGGATAGTGATCGGTTGATGCGGATTGACAAAGCAATTGAAGAATGAGAGAGATTTAAGGTGCTTTAGTGCAAATAAATGAAGACTAATTTCAATCTTTGGAGCACAACTAAGAGAGTTGTCATGAACAGGCCCTATGTTCAGGGAAGTTACATACCACAAGCCATTGAAGAGGTCACAAGAAACTCCCTGTATAATAGAAAGCAAAAGACATTCATCATTAATGTATAACTAGAAAATCTGTAAATGCAACATATTACCGTGTAAGAGACATGGCAAATTTAAAAGCAAAGGATCAATTTAGTAACTTTAGATGGCAAAAGTAGGAATTTTAGGAGTAACATTATTAAGTTACTATACTCCCCAATTAGTTGACAAAAAGAGACAATTGCTTGCACTACCACAGTAGTCGGCATTTGGTCAATCCATTGAGCTTTTATATAGGTCATCCCAAATTCATTTACAGTCTTATTTTATCCACAATAATGGTTAACATGATTCTTGGTTTTGACTATGTATTTCAAGTCAGTGTTAAACCAATGTTACAGATTTTCTCCGAGAACAATTTCTTTTCCAGTAAATTTCCACTATGACCGATGAATTCATTCCACTTCTCTAGCTATCTATCAAATTCTACTAAAAGAAAAGATTACGCGTAAGATTTATTCTGAGTTCAAACATCTGAATCATGAAACTAGTGAAGAAAAAGTCCAAGTTTGTAAAGTTACTGATTGCTCGAAGGAAATGGTGTGAGAAAGATTTACCTGGATAGGTGTCCAACCACAAGGATCTGGATAGAGATCAGAACCATTCCACCATTTACCGACAAAGCTTTGAACGGTTGAGTACAATGCTTCTTGCTCAGCTTTCTCCATTGGAGCTACTGTGCTGTCTGCAGCTTCTCCATTGCAGCCAAAACTCAAATGAATTATGCAAAGAAATAAGATGGGAAAAGATATTGATGTGAAAATGTTCATCATTGCTTTTGAGCTGAAAGTGAAGATGCTAGATTAATGAAGATATCAACTTGACCTCAAATCAAGTACAGAAGCAAGAATATTTCTCAAGTGGTACTTCCACACTGCATGCGCTATTCAGCTTCTAATAATAGAGATGTAAACATACTGAGGAAAATCCAATAAGGTTTTTCTTGAAGACCATCAGCTTCTTTGAACTGATAGAATTTTGTTTTAAGGATGAAAGGTCGTAAGGAATAGAATCAAACTTGAAAAGAAGAATTTTAGAGGATTAATGTCATAAGTGGTAAGCTCTTTCTTCCTGGTATTTATGCAAAGCAAAGGTAAAAAAGCAAGTTGAGAAGAACTGAGAGAACAGAAGACACAAGTCTAGGATGTCTTGCAGCTAGAGGCTACAGGAGGACAGAGCACAGTTCTCAATGCCCAAAAAGAAATTGTAGGAAAGTCAATAACAAGATCTGAACAGTAGTGAGTAATAACTGAAGGCTTTGAGAAGGAAAAGTGGCCGAAACTCTATTTAAGCTCTATACGGTATGCACTAAGCTTTTGCAGAGAAAAGCTTTTATGATTTTACTTTATCAGATTGATTGTGATTGCAAAATTAATAGAAAAGAGATCATCATTAAATACTTTACTAGAGAGGGTTTTGCCTTTTTGTGCTTTGACAGTTGGGGATTTATCATATATTGGCTTGGAGGGGGTAGGGTTTCAAGGGACCATTTTTTGCATGCAATGTAGAGATGTGGATGTAAATATTGCATGCAAGACAAAGGTGGTTTTTTGTATTGAGGTGGCTGTTATCTGTTTATGGCTGCAGGGTGTTTAACAGATCTCTGAATTCTGAGTCGGAATTTAGGGACAAGACAAAAGTGTGGCACAAAAGCCTTGGAAGGTGGAAACTTCGGTATCTGCAAACGGGCTTTCATTCTTACTTACATCTAGGTATTATCTATGGTATATTTATCAAGTGAAACTTTAATACTTTTATTTTGTCCAGTGAATGGTAAAAAACTACTAAAGTCACAGGTGATAAGAAAAGTGCATTTTTCACATTATTCCTTTCATCCGTTGACACTTTTGTAGTTTGCTCCCTTAAGAATTTAGTATATCAAATCAATGATTTTCTTCTCACATATTGATCTCACTATACATGAAATGTTTGGTTTTTGTTGGTTGGAAAAGGGCATGAGACATTTTCAGGAGTATTTATGCTTTCCTACAAAAAGCCAATTAGGCGCAATAAGGACTTTCTTTGCAATAGGGACAAAAAGAGTTGTCACTAGATCAAGTTACAAGTAACACCATTTAGGATGGATTAAAAATGAAAATACAAACACACACACACACACAACATGAGAACACTAATTATAGCTTTTAGGTTAAACAAATTTCAAAACCAGCTTAATATAGCATAAACCTGGTATAAAAACAAAGGAAAAAAAAACAAACAAACTAGAAGAGGTCCACTACCGATAACCATTTACTTTGAATGACTAGCATGATCAAAACTAATGACATTGGCTCTCAATCTCAGAATGCAGGACTCTTTGTCAGTGTTGAAAATCCCTAAATGTACAAATTTCTGAAGACCTTTATTTGTAGTCACAGGCTCACAGCTCCATATAATCTTTTTAGCATTCATGGTATATATTGCTCATCTATAAAGTGTAGAACATAGCCTCGTGCAAGCCCCAATAACCTCACACGTGCACACCCATGTTTGTGAGCTAAAAGTAAAACTGAATTTCCATAAACCGTAGAGCAAGTACTGTATCCATACTATTCTATCTCAACTTGCTGGCAAAGAGAAAGAGTGACTTGGTCCTTATTTGTTCCTTGTCACAACCAAAATTTGGAACTTAAAGTGTAACAAAGCTTCTCTTTATCTGGTCTCCTCAACGCAATCATGTGCACTTGTATCTAGTATCTACACGATAAGAGGGACCAGAGGTAGAAAATAATCGTAATAGTAATTACTGAAGGTTGGAACCTTTGCTACTAGGACTTAAGGCCACGGACCACCACCAGGCATCAATGCACCCCACACCAACAACCCACCCTATGTCTCCATTTATGTATTGTTTTTCTGCCTTTAATTTCCTAAGTTAGGACTTAGGACCACTTTTTTCTTTGCGTTATGGAAAAGAAGGATGGCTAGAATAAAGAAGCCCCTAGCCCACACTCAATTTTGTTGCCAGGCCTAACAAGCTAACAAGTCATTGTTTTCCTTAACACATCATTTCTCAACAAATTTAGGCTGACGGTTTGGAAATTAGTAAAACCTGTGTTCACTATTTATGCATTAAATCTGTAAATTAAAGCAATTAGCTTAACATTTACTATTTTTTAAGAGAACCAGATGAACCAATTATATGGATAAATCCAAGGTAATTTAACTTTGGATACAGATATGTACCAAATTTCTCACAAGTCCTTTTTAAATACACCACTTTACTAGCATTTTCAACGCTGGAATGATATAAAAAAAAGTTATTGTAGTTCTCTTTTCTATTTTAGCATATTTATTTCTCAATCATTTGCATTTAAAAACAAAAAACACCCACTGTCTTAATCACCACACAGGAAGACAGTAGTTTTGAAACGTTGATTAAGATTGTTAACAAGTTCAAGCACCAATATTGTATTGAACTACGAGCTACTTTGCCTACAGGCAACAAATGAATGAAAATAATGAAATTGTTACAAGCTGGTTAAAAAGATCGGGAAAAAATCAATCACCGTTTGCATTAACATATGGCTGCAGAACTAAAAACCTGATGTCACCTAAAAACATGAAAACATTCTAAACCAAAATGGTAAAACAGAACTGGAGGATCAAGCTCCTCTGAATTGATAGACAATTGCTAAAAGGTACTCCACTGTACACTAACATGAGTAGTGCTCTCTTGAAAGAGGAATACGTCATGATGCGAATAAGTTCGAGATCTTTGTACTCACTGACGTTTCACCATGATGCTCGGAGTCATCATCTCCGTCCTCGGAGTCATCACCATACCAACATTCGAGGTGCTGCCATGCTCATCCTCGCCATTGTATTCTGGTGTACCATTTAACTCCACACTGAAATCCACCATTTCAAATTCTGCCACATCAGTATTACCATCCAAGCCATCCCCAGGTAACTGCAATACAACATGACATAGAAAGGGTCATCTTTTCATGATAATAACAATAAGAAATCTAATACTGAAAAAACGGGAGTAAAGCTTTTATCCCAACAGATGAGGACTCTTAGATTTCAACACGTTTGTGAGATGTAACTTGCACCAACACAATTGGAATTTAATTGTCGCTGGCAATTTCCAACATTGGTCCAGACATAACTTCAGCATTTGGTGCTGTTTCCAAAATGACCATATCATGACCTGTTGCTTCAGTCCTCTTCTTTCCATACAGCTGTTCTTACACTGATTATTAAAGCACACAAGATTGAGAAAAAGGCACGCCCAATGACCACTTAAACAAGATGGCAACCACTTAAAGATGGTGCTGACAAGGTACGACTACAAAACATTGCGTGTATGAACGTGTTTCTTATCAAAATATTGTAAACATCTCACCTTTAAAATAAAGATGCACATAATCATTAAGCAAAGTTTTCTGAACATAACATATACATCTAACCCCTCTAAACAGAACACTGGAAAAACACAGATGGGTATGCCTTAGCCAGGTTAAATTAATCAACTACTAATTACATGCGAGAGAGAGAGAGAGAGACTCTGACTTCTACCAACAGAGCCACCTAACATCAAAAAATTATTGCCATTTTGCCACAAGTGAGAGAAAAAATTGGAACTTATAATGAATAGGTAATCTACTAGCAGCCATTGAACGATAGTTCAATCATTTACTCCAATATCCTGATTTCATTTTTCACAAACTTCAGTGCTAGAAACATAATATACATGTGCAGAAACTTTAGATGCAGATATATGGCGGGGGATGCAGCTAGAGTTCAATTGTACAGATTGTTCAACCTATTTGATGTTCATAGCAAATCAATTATGTTGTCCTGAATTGCAGATTATCTATAGATTCAAAAATAGACCCAGCGGCTTCTAAGCAGGTGACACAAAAAAAGGAAAAGCAGGACCGTGTCAAAATTAATGCAACAGCTAAAGCTGATCTTCTGGATACTATGATTTGGTGGTTCTATCAAAGTTCCCCTGGTCAACATAATTCTGTGGCAAAATCTTTTGGAAGAGTAATATGGATTGCAACATCTTGCTGTCTCTTAAGAAAGCTAGAAAGCTAGAAAGCTAAGTCATAACTCAACCACATGGGAACATATCAAAATTGGGAAGCCCCAAGCTTTTCATTCCTCTCACACCATTCACAAAACGAGAAGAAAGAACAAAAGAAAGAAGAACCAGGAAGAGCTGGGGAAGAGAAATCAACGAGAGTTCTTAATAATACTTCAAACACAACGAAAACCAAAAACTTACATCTTATATGACATGCAAGATTGTAACGCTTGTCCTGTGGGTTTTGCAAAGGATCAACAATTTGCCGCAGTCTGTGACACTTTAGGAATTTCCTTGGCTCCCATCTTCCTCCAACTCACTCCAGCTCGAGTCAAGCCCTGAGCACGTTTGCCACAATCATCTTGAATAAGAACACGCACAAAAGATCAATTCTTGGACAATTGCACAGTAAAAACTACATATCAAACGCATATACAGCTTGAATTTAAATCTCACTAAATAACCAAAAACCGCATCCAACAAAGTACACCCTTCTTTTCAACAAAAGGCTTAAAAAAAGATCAACTCTTGAGGAATTGCAGTGCAGAAACTACATATCAAACACTATACAGCTTAAATTTAAATTTCAATAAATTACCGAAAATGGCAAAAAATAGGAATAATCAAACATAACAGTACCTTAATTCACTTCCAAGCATCCCAAACCCATAATTATCAAAAAACGAAAAAAAAGAAAGAAAGAGAATTACACGAGAATGAGAAATATAACCTCACTTTCGAGCCTGGGAATCTTATCAAGCAAAACTTCTTAATCACGCTTCTCAATTGCCGCCTCATCCAACAACCCTGATTCCCTAAACCTCCTCCAATCCACCATATAATCCACTCAGCCACCTCATTCCCAAACTATCACTCAAGAAGCCTACTGCCGCTGCCGGGGAGGTCCGACCGTCAACATACAGAACGGCCTTACCCTTCCCCAAATTTGTAGGGTTTGATGCTGTCATTCTGCCACCCCCTACCCACACCGTTCCTCGTGGGCCTCACGGCGTCTTTCCGAGGCCGTGGATTTCTCTGAGATGTAAGCATTTGCCGGAAATGTTGAAAAAATTTTCAAAATTTTTCTTTTTTTCTGGGGTTCGTCAAAGAAATCGAAATCAAAACGGAACCCTGACGGCTAAGGGGCAAACCCTTCCCTTTAATAACGGTGGTAGTCGACGGAATATTCGATTCCGGTGGGGAAAGAAAATAAACCTGACGCAGAGTGAGTTAGTGTGTGTTGCGTGTGCAAATTTATTATGAAAGGGTAAAATCGTAGTGTAAGGCGCGCTTTCTGAATTACGAGTTTAGCCTCGGTGGTTGGGGCTGTTTGAATTATTTCTGGTATTTGTGGGGTATAAGTGAAAATGGATCTAAATTGAGGTCCTTTTCTACAGTCATCACAGCTGCTTTTTGTTTTTTCACATTTTAACAAAGCTGTACAAATCATTGAAATAAAAAACAAATGAGTCGAGTCGAATATGGAGTCCATAGTAATACTAAAAACTTAGAATGTTAATAATCCTACCTAACAAAAATAAATTAGCCCCAATAACATAAATTACGTTTCCTTCCAACAGGTGGTTGGTATACATTGTTGCTAAAAACCCCCAAATATGAATATGGTCCTATGCGCACATGAGATTATCTGCGACACTCTTCTTAGTAGCAATTAAGTACTACCTTCAAAACAATATACATATCACAATTTTCATCACATAATTTAATTTAAAGCAAAAGAGTTTATCTCTCAGTAAAAGTTTGTTTTGAAATTGACATTGAAAAAAGTAGTCATTCAATATTTATTCTAAATAAAAGAATTATTGTCAAACCATAATATTGAAATCTCCACTCCCTCTAAAACGTGAAACGAAAGAATTCAATTCTTTTTGCAATTCAACATCCATTCTCAATCGAAAAGGTTAAAATGAAGTACTTGGGTATAAAATACTCCAATAAACCTTATAGCACTTTATATTGAAAGTTATCAATTAGCATAGGTTGAAGCATAGTAATATATAAGTCCTCAAGTAGAATAACAAAAACATTAGGCTCCGTTTACACATATTTTTAGGGCATGTTTTTAATATTTTTTTTTACCTGATTTTAGTTTTAGATTTTTAAAAAATTTATTTTATAATGTTCTCAATTATTTTTTTACTATATTTTTAAATTTTTAAGTTGAAATTAGGATTATTTTTAACTTTTTTAAAATTAATTTTTATAAAAATCAGAAGTTATTGAGAACAAACCTTTATATAATTATGAAAAAAGAATGCTATAACAATACACTATATATTATATATTATATATTTATCATGCATTAAATAATATATTTATTATGTATTATTATATATTTTCAAGATATATTATCTATTATCTATTATATTATATTCAGAAGGGAGTTGGAAAACCGTACATAGAAAATATTTCATAATAACAAACATACCCTTCCCCCACTGTGGAAAACAGAAACCCTACAACATAATCTCATCCTCACCCCAACCTTTTCTAAAGAGAGTCAACAACAACGCTCAACAGTTCACGCAGTTCACACACTAAACAGCTCAACATACATACATAGGCTATATATATAGAATACCTTCTCTGGCCTAAAAAAAAAAATCAAATTAAATTGAATTTAGAAAAAGAAAATAATAGTCGGAGGAGAAGAATCGTTATGGCGGCGGAAAGCTCATCGTCATCGGCGGCGGGCAGATCTAGCAGCAGCGGTGCAACGGCGGATTCCTACATCGGAAGTTTGATAAGTTTGACTTCGAAGAGTGAGATCAGATACGAAGGCATTTTGTACAATATTAATACTGAGGAGTCCAGCATCGGCCTTCGGAACGGTATAAATTTGGTTCTTTTTTGGTCTACCTCTATTTTATTTTGTTATCGTTATTGAAGATTTTGTTTTATTTCTTTGGATTAGGTTATGATGGTGATTTGAGTTTAATTTGTGAAGTTTCTGATTTATTGTTAAAATTTTGTAGTTCTGGTGGTTTTAATTTGAGAATTAGGTATTATTATTGTGTACGTATTAGTAGGAAATAATTTGGATTGAAGTTTGAAATTCTTATTTTTTAGGTCTTTTATGAGAAATTCCATTTTTTAGTTTTTAATTGTGTTTTGATAATCTTTTATTGTTCTTTCTATTGTTAGTTTAATTGTGGTGCTACAAATAAAAAAGGTTGGATTCTTCGGTATTTTATGTGTTGTTTAATTGTTGGCATTTCCGAAGAGTTAGAGTGGAACAAGTGCAAGTTGTATATTTTATTTTTTTCAGTTGTATGCTTTTGGGAATACATAGATGCATGTATGTGCTTCGTGAAAAGTTTAATTTAAATTTTCAGTCCACTAATTTATGCTTTATAAGCTGACTTTGATTGTTGCTGCTATGCATTTGAAATTTGGATATTTGGTAAGTTGGATGTTTATGAAATCTATGTATATTGGGTGTTCAGGCTCCATCAGAAATATTGGGAAAAAAATTGAATTTTGATTAACTTATAGACCACAAAGCTACCAATAAAATAGAAGTTAAAGATAATGATAAACATTTTTTATATGACTGGAAATTCAGAACTGGAAAGGGTGCTTTGTTGTGGAAGTGTGCCGGATGGTAGATTCAGGTGTTCATAGTTGAGGTATGGATGATTCAGGGCTGAGTCAATCTTTGTGGTTTTTATTGCTTCAATCGTGCATGACCTTAAAATGCAATAAACGTGATCAATGCCATTCTGATGTTCATTAATGGAATAATACTACCATGTCTAATGGTTAGACCATGTCTAATGGTTAGACCATGTCTAATGGTTAGACGGTGTCTTTTATGTTAGTCAAAATATTAATCTGGAAAAGTAGTTGTTTGTTTTGTGATATATGTGGTTGTCTCTAGATTAAACAAGCAAATATAGCTTTAATTTTTTGCCCATTCAAAGCACGTTGTTCTTCTAAATGGCAATGCTTTTATTTTTTAAAGCTGCTCCTTGACATACTTGATGAAAGTTGGTATTTAATTTTTGTTTCAGTTATTTTGTCTTAAAAATTACTTTTTGATTAATCCCAAATTTGGACCTTTTGAATTTTAGAAGTGCTTTAAAAAGTCACCATGATCCCAATGGGGGTATTTGTAAAATTAAGCTATTGACTATCGATGCAAACTAATTATCTGTGCTGGTTTATCTCATTGCAGTCAGATCATTTGGAACAGAAGGACGGAAGAAAGATGGTCCTCAAGTCCCTCCCAGTGACAAAATTTATGAATACATTCTTTTCCGAGGAAGTGATATTAAGGTATTATGTTCATCACTTGATGTGGCATCACTATCATTTAGATCTTACGCGTGATTTTCTGGTTCTTCCATTACGTGTTTTCCTTTGGTTTTTTTTTTCCTTGTAAACAGATTTCCTGATTTTTCTAATTAAGATTGAACTTTGTAGACATCTTTTTTTACTGAAAAATGAAAGCACAAGGACTGTATTTGAATATGTGGCTCATAGTTACTTGGAGATGATGAATCTTACATGGAAGGAGATTATTTATGTAGATTTCTTTTTGAGAACTTTTTGTAATCAGGAGTTTGTTTGTCTCAGTTTTCTTCATACAACATGAATTTGTGGATCTCATCCTGCTGAATGTCAATCTGACAAACTTATCCCAAGAAAAGAAAAAAAAATGTTAACCTGACAATGTAAGAGGTTATCTAAATGTATAAATGGTTGCTTCCCAGCATGGAAAATAAGTTCCCCCCCTTCAAAAATGCCAATTGATTTTCAAATGTGTTTTCTTCTTGGGGCTGATAGCAAGAGGTGTGGGTAAGGGTAACTGACAAGCATCTTAAAGGTGAAAAAACATTAGGTGGTTATATTGTCCAGCAGTTAACTTTGGTACTTTTTCATGCTTTATTCTTCCTCCTGTCCATCCTGTGGGATGGAAATATGCTAAACCCCCTTCATAACCTTGTTAGAAAGGGGAAAAAACAGCACAGACAAGTGGGGCTTTCATTGTTTGGGGACAGTGTTTGCTGAAGATTTAATTTGGTTATATTTTGTTGCCTATTCTGTAACTTCTGTTCATTTTCCTTTTGCAGGATTTGCAAGTTAAGTCATCCCCACCTGTTCAAACTACCCCCCCTATAAATAGTGATCCTGCCATTATTCAGGCAAGTAAAAAGGAGTTTTTCGTGGTTTTAATAATCAATAGGTTGCTTATTCACTTCTAAACCCTCCTAACTTTTCATGCAGTCTCACTATCCTCTTTCAGCTACCACATCAACAGCCTTGCCTACAGCTGTCAGTGCTACTTTACCAGATCTTGGTTCACATTCTGCTCAGTTGGGACACCCTGGTTCAACATTCCAAGGTGGTCTGCCTTTGTATCAACCTGGTGGGAATCTGAGCTCTTGGGGACCTTCACCTCCCCCAAATGCAAATGGTAGTGGCCTTGCGGTGCCAATGTATTGGCAAGGATTTTATGGTGCGCCTAGTGGGCTGCCCCAGTTGCATCAGCAATCACTCCTTCGACCACCTCCTGGGCTGTCAATGCCTCCATCCATGCAGCAGATGCAATATTCTGGTTTCAATACGTCGTTGCCAACTGGAGCTTCGAGCTTGCCTGGTTCAAATTTGCCAGATTATCCTCCTATGGCTCCCACCACTACTAGCTCCCTTAGTTCCTCTTCATCTCTACCTGCTTCATCTTTGCCTTTGAGTGTTCCTCCTATGCAACCTCCAACTCTAGGATCTGAGCAATCAAACTTGGTCATGAACAAGGCTCCTATTACTCGTATTCCCACAACAGCTGGTGCTGGTTTGCCATCAGCAGGTGCTGGTTTGCCATTATTGTCTTCTTTGACAACTTCAGGTCCAGATTTGAATGCGGTCGTGGCTTCAGTTTCGAATAAGTCTTCCACAGTTTCTGTTCCTGTCCTGCAACATCAAAGTATATCTCAACCTGCTACCACAGTTGCTGGCACACCTGGCTCGATTTTAGTAGAGACACCTACACCTTCACTGGTAACTCCAGGACAGCTACTACAGACTGGACCAGCTTCAGTTTCCTTGAATCAATCATCTCAAACTGCTCAAAAGGATGTGGAGGTGGTTCAAGTATCAACAACACCACCATCAGAATCTCCAGCTCCTACCTCAGCAGAAGCTCAGCCACCTATCTTGCCGTTGCCACCACCTGCTCGTTCCCATAAGGTTCTTCTCTTTGCTGATGCTAAAGAGCATTTGTGGCTATTGATGAAGCTGAAACATTGTAGACCAATAATGTATGAAAGTACCCCAAAACTTTTAAGTTGTAGAAATGCATTCCAGGTTAAACTACATCAACCTATTCTGATATATTATCTTGTGTGGGATTAATTGCTCTTTACTTGGATGCAAAGGAAAATTCTATGGCAAACGCATAGTGTAAATATTTGTGATGTTTGTTTAATTTGTTGTAAATTGCTTTTCAGTTGATGAACAAGTAGAGCTTTGCTGCTTTGTTGATTTGATAGTTAGGCCCTCGTTTGCTCACTGTGATTGACCTGTTTAGTTTTGTATGTATCGTTAATGCTTGAGTTTGTCCAATCCTTTTACCCATGAAAGGAAGACATTGTATAAGCAGTAATCTTTGCCCATTTCCCTTCGTCATTTGACATTTTGTAATATCATTCCTTTTTCCTCCATCTTTGTTTTGCTTAGTTTTCCTTGTGTCCTTTTGTGAAGGATTAAAAGTTAAAATACATCCTTTGATAACTTTATTTTCTTTTTCATTTTATTGTAGCTATGTTAAAATTAATGTTCTAATTTACTGGCAATTAACTTGATCATGAGTAACTAACAGTTTTGTTTTGTCTACTTTTTTCCTGGTAGGCAAATGGAGCTTCTTTTCAGATGCGCCACAACTATAGAGGCCGTGGAGGAAGGGGAACTGGGGTACTGATTGCTTTAATTTGCTTGTTATTTTTTATATATTCATTATGATCAATTGCTTAAAAAAATCTCTCAGATGTTTACATTTATGTGCACCTTTTAACCAAATCTTTAGCTAATCATGGATTCATTCCCTCCCACTCTCTGTATGTGTGCGTGTGAGAAGAGACTTTCAGAATAGTCTTGATTCTCCAATTTGTTAGCATTGTATGTATGGAATTGATTGGCACTTTCTTTTTCTAGCAAAATGTGATTAAATTTGGAGCCTTAAGACGAGGGTGCTGAATTTGATTTTGCAGATTAGTCGTCCAGTGACAAAATTTGCAGAAGATTTTGATTTTGAGGCCATGAATGAAAAGTTCAACAAGGATGAAGTATGGGGTCATCTTGGCAAAAGTAATAAATCGAAGGAGAAAGAAGGCGATGAAAATGGTAGTGATGAAGATGATTTTCAAGATGAATATGACGAGGAATTGCCAAAGATTGAGGTCAAGGTGATTTCTCGTGCTTTATGTGACGTGTGACGTATGACGTATGACATCCGCATTTGTTTATCTAGTGTAAGAGGCCAACTTCTGTATTTAATGTGCAAAAATTTTTTTTGTGTTCACCAGCCTGTCTATAACAAGGATGACTTTTTTGACTCCCTTTCTTCCAACACTGTTGACAATGATTCAAGTTACGGTAGGGGTAGGACTAGGTTCTCTGAGCAGATGAAGATAGATGCAGAGGTATGTGATGTTATCTAATTGGTTTTCCTGGGTTTAAAGTTACTTGTCCACGTGCTAATATCTTTCTGGGTGCAGACATTTGGAGACTTTTCGAGATATCGGGGTGGCCGAGGTGGTCGCGGCCCATTTCGTGGTGGTCGGTCTCGAGGTTCTTATTATGGAAGGGGGTATGGTTATGGCTATCCTAGGGGCCGTGGTCGAGGTATGTCCAGTCGTCCCTTTTAGAGTGCGTGCTGTTCTTTTCAAAACTTTGAGGTAGAAGCTGAAGCCCTCGAGTCCACTGGGACTGGAAGTGATGTAGTGCCATGCTTGTAATGTTTGTGCATGTTATCTTTTTCTTTAAAAATAAAAGTAGGACACAGAATGTATGTTGATTTTACTCCCTTCACCATCTCTTTGCCCTCATGTTCACATTTCTTGAATGGAAGGTGGCTTTAGTCATTGAGTGGGCACCAGCATGGTTTATCAGCAATGTAACAGTATGTTCAACTTGGTCAGAATTTCAATAGGTTGAGATTGTTTATGGAAATCGAGCTAATTGCAACATCTGTTTATGTTAGGAGTGCACAACTTTCTTCTTTTTGGTCTTTGTTTCAGCTTTTCTGCCATTCACTATGTTTGGAGTGCGTATGAAATTCACTAGATTTTTATGACTAATTAATTAACTTTTAACGTTTATTTTCTTTTTTAAAAACAATTAAGAATATGTTAAGAGTATTTGGTTAGTATTTTTGAGTTATATTATTAAAATGAGTTTTTTAGTTATAAAAAATATTCATACACTGGATGTAACTGCGATGTTCAAAACTCGAGGAAAGATAAGTGCAATTGTGACCCTCAGGAGTAATGTGAAATTATCCCTTCTTTATTTAATAAGAAATTATTAGATGGTGTTAGATTCTTATTGTAACAGCTGCGCCTACTGTTGGTGCAAAGCAGACCTTTGTTTTTTATTAAAAATAATTGAAACATTCTAATTTAACGAGATAATTCTTCTCCGAAACGATCTGCCATTCATGAAAACATCACTAAGATTAATTGAGGCTACTTGCATATGGTAACCAAAATTTTTCTTGGAGGAATAGAAGGCCTTCTACCATGAAGCACAGCCAGGTTATCCAAAAAAAGTATGTCACCCTTTCCCACATGAATTGGATGCTTTCTTCTTCTATAATCTCTTCACATCTCTTAACTACATTTTCTGGTATCTCGGTTCCATCTGCCATCACTGCGGAGCTATGTTCCTTCCCCCACATGCCAACTATAGTGTTGAACCACATCCTTCTCCCTTTTCTTCCCTCGAGTACCTTTGTCAAAGGCCTTGGACCCAAGATTGACTTTACCACACCATTTGGAAGCCACTCACAGTCCATTCCCAGCAACTTGGCCCTTCAATCATTTTTGTGATGCTCATAGACAATTCTTTAAACTGAAAGAGATATGATATATAACTACGTAGGAAGAGTTTCTTGTCCTAAAATCATTTTTTTATTGATTATCACTTCATTAACCTACAGCTGAGAATGCTCAAAGATACATAGGTAAAATGTGCCAAAAGTATATACATTGACTTATGCCACATATAAATTTGATGTTGAAGTAATGTTTTGACGCGTCAGAACTGTAGATTATGTTGGGGAATTGTAGACTTCGATTTCTATTGTAGATTCCATTCACAAGGATCAACTTGTACAAAATTTAGTTACTCTAAACCGTTTCATTCAAGATTCTAACAAAAAAAGGACACTGGATTTTCTTACCTTTTCTCGGCTTCTAGGCGATCCGATGTTCCAAAAGCATCCTCCCAACCTCTACCTCTCATGGAAGATTTATCGCTCTTACTAAGAGCTGTGAAAGTATATTTCAATTCTTTCCTCTCCATTTCTTCTACCATCTCTGGGAACTCCTCTAGCATCCTTTCAGTCACTCGGAAACTTGGCACAAATGGTGTCTGTCCCCCTTCAGGTGGAGGAATTTCACAGAACAGAATTACCTTTTTGGGGCTTTCTTTAATCTGTTACATTATGGTAAAAAAATTGAATTAAACTGCAACTCTTCTTTTATGTGGCGATATTGAACGAACATTTTCAGAAATAGTCGAGATCGTAAGTGTCATCATTTCACTTATAGCTAGATCCTATTAATTAAAGGTTAGCCAAATAGAAAAATCTCCATTCATGTAATTTCCATGATGTAAGAATGGATTAAATTTATAAAATATAGGACAGAGGAGTATACTTGATGCATCATAGCGCATGCAATTACTGTATAGATCAGTTATGCACAACAACGAAAGTTTAACTACAAACTTCTGATCAAAGATTAATCATGGAGTTTGACCAACTTTGTTATTGACTTAATTTTTGGGTGAAGATTATTGAACGGTGCCATATTACCATCTCATGAGTGATCATCCATTTATTCATCTTTTCTCACATTTGCTATTGAAGAAGATCTATCCAATTCCAATAAGTTAGGAAAGAAAAAGATTTCTCAGAAAGAAACAGATTTTGAAATTTATGAATAATATTCAATCTACTTACCAGAACCATCTCATGATGATAATATATGGACTCCGACAAGGGTCCCTCATTGGCTGTCCATATTCTTTTGTAAACATGCGTTCTTGGGGCTGGTCCAACATACCTCATTTCTTCCCAACCAAAAAGTTCCACAACCTCATTGAACTCTTCAGCATTCTTCACATCAAATCCTCTTAGAAGTACAGCACTATTCTTGATGATCAGTTGCTCAAACCAGTCCTTGTTCTTCTTCAAAGCCTCTATTAATGATTCACAATCATTCTAGATAGCCTCTCTGGGTTGTAGCACTAGTGGCATGGTCTCACCATCTACCAATTTTTCACCCTCACATTTTCCTACCTTGAAATCCTTACTAGCGAATTCCATCTCTGGCAATAAAGGTATTTAATGCCTTGAAATATATGTCCAGATATTAAGCTGAGATTGTTGGTTATGTTTAGGAATGAGAGGAGGTTCATATATAGGTAGGGTTGGTGGTACTGACGCAATTTTCTTGATTTCTATGCGCTAAGTGATCAGAAGAAAACAACAAGCAAATCAGCCGATTTTAGCTTCTCATGCGTGTTGTTTAATCGGACCTGCAAGCTGTTTACCTTATTAGTTTGTATCCAGCCAAATGTTGTTGAATGGTTTCAGCTTACTAATATATAATTTTTATTGGTTACGTAAATGTGTTTTATGTCTTAAGAGATAAATTGTGAAAATTATCTAGGGAAGGTTCATATTGCTAAATAAGTAAATTGTAATCACATTCTGAAACAAATATTAATATGGGCATAGTACCATTTACATTTGGTAATGAATATAGATACTTTAACTAAAAACTATTGATACCATTCTAATATACGTTTCTCGAAAACGACTGGCAATTTTTGTCAAGTAAACATTAAGTTTTAGTGTGAAATAATAATAAATAATGGTAAGTAATGATAATTTTTCCAAACTTTAAATAATGTTAAAGCCTGAATCAACAGAATTGACTAATCAATTTGTTCTTTGAAGAGTTCGGAGAATCATACTATATTTCTGCTTGCACTTAGCGAATCCTAAGGTGACGTTTGACTCCATGACCAAAAACTTTGAACTGGTGCTATTAACAAAATTTTATTAGTGCCCAGGTAGTAACTTAGTTTCAAGAAATTTGGGCCGATTGAGTTGTCGTTGTCAATTAATGTATAAACGCCAAATGCTGCACAAGATTAGTAGACCATAATCAAGATTATGTCAAACTGTTGAAGTCTACTTTGTACATTTAGGAAAAAGTCGATTAAAGAGAGATTAAGACTGCGTCCATCTATTATTGAAAAGAATGCACCAAACCTGATTTGCATGTATACCTGTGTTCGTTAATGTGATAATGTTCTTTGAAATCTCATGTATTCGTGTTAATGCCAAAGCAGGCTGAAAGGTAAAGGGAGACAGCACAGACAGACAGATCTAAACTTAGTGTACCAGTATCCGATGGCTGTATCAACAGCCACACACACACAAACTGGCAAAACCAAAGAGGTTGCGATCATGTTTGTTTACTAGTTCGATATAAATACATATATATGCCAAGGTTTTGAATACGTACCTAAAATGATTATGAAACGAAAGAGGTGTTTCTGTCCTAGATTAAAAGAGAAAAAATACCACAACAATTTGTTTCTTTTGCTTAGCCAGAAATGTTTCACATTTTTCTTGATTTAATCTCATCCACATTTGGGGCTTCATGGCGTCAGCATTCATGGAAAATTTACTTCCATTCCAATAAGAAATTACAATCCATCAAATGGATTCCCTTTGTTCTTATGAGGCGCATGTTTTCTCACCATGCATTTACATTTTATTACCACATTAGATCACTAAAAAAAAAAATAATCTTTTGGTTTTGACAAATTATAATAATTTTCACTTATAGAAGTGACAATCAAGATATCCTGTTTATTATTTTGGAAATCAAACTTTTACTCCATATTTAAAGAATATGAAAGGAGTACACAAGTACGGATAAAATCAGTTAAGTGTAAACATTGTTAGTCTTTGATGATTTATTGAGTATATATATTATTTTTTAGCTGAAATCACAAATTAGAATTCATATATAGCTGAGCAACCTCCAATTAATAAAGTTGCTCTAAGAAGTAGAACTTTTTCCCTTGAAAAGGGACACTGGTACAATGACTCTTTGTTACTAAGTAAAAATGGTAAATTTTCATACAAAAGTAATAATTTTCAATATTTACTATTTTTTGATAAATCTTCGGCATTATATCAGACTCCGACATCATATTGACTAGATGTTCTCTTTATACAATCTCTGGTGAGTTGTCGTCAGACAGTCAACAACAAGGAATGATTCAATTTGTTTTGTTCGCAGACTTTCATGTACAACATTCAGATTGTTTTTTTTTTTATTTCCTACTTTGCAAATAAATAGATGCATAATTGTGCAATTAATTATACTCTGCTTCTATTTTGGATTCCAGTAGTTAATGTTTTCTCTTTTAAGCTCTCTTTTTTAAATTAAAAAACCAAGTAGTCCTTCTAACTTACTTGAACTTCTTTTTCAAACCAAAGATATCTAGTAAGATAATGTGGTAATACTTTGATGCTAAGATATTTATATTTTTCTAAGCTTTAACTTTTTTCATGCATGATTTATAACAGATTTACATTTTTTAAGGATTTATCACACATTTGAATCAGTTAAGATTTAAATATATTGCAAATATATACATTTATATATATATATATATATATATATATATATTTACACCTCTACTTTTGGGCTCAAGTAAGAAGTCCTCGAATTTTACCAAATTGGGCTGTAAAAGATTGAAAGACTCCAAACTGATAACGTCTTGTTTTAGTAATCATAAGGAACCCGCGACCCACGCACAGTGCATCTGTTAATGTACTTCTACCAATTGGACCGGATTATTGAGTCCTAGAATTATGTCTGTGCAGTCCACGTAAGAAAACGAGAAATGTCAGACTAATAACATATTGGTATAAAAAACTAAAAAGATATTATTATTATTATTTAAATTTGACTTAGGTAGGTAAAACCAGAATGAATTTGCTTATATTTTTAATTTTGCATAATTTTTTTGGGTTTGTTTTTACGCATGAATAAAAAACTATAGTATTAAATGGGATGAGTTGTACATATTAAAAATAAACAAAGGCACAATTCAGTTGTTTTTTAAGATAAATTGGCTTTTTATAATGAGATTAAGATTTTAATATAATGGTCAACAGGTTTTTGCAGCCTTTGGTATACCATTATTTTGGAAAATCAACCAAATAATCATGGGCTCCGTGCCCATTGCCTACAAAAAAATAATAATAACGAGTAGCAATTATAAATATAAATAGTCTCACAGACACCTACTTGACAGGGGAATCTAGCTAATATGATAGTGACTGAATTATTCGTTGTCCTTAAACTCGGATAAAGTAAACATGGCGATGGAAGTACCATGGCTCTCTCATGTAAAATAATATTCATCTTAACTAGTATCAACATCAAGAAGTTGGTGGTTGCATCTTTAAATCCTATTGTAGTAGTAATTTCGTAAATAAGATAAAATTGTGGACATTAATTTCGTGGGTATTTTGATAAGGTCATGATAACAAAGTTTATTCTTTTTGAGTAACGCATTTAAATTTGAATAGAATATTTCAAGTGAAAATTCTTGTGATTATACTCACATAAAATTAACTGGTGCTATACTAGTTTTCCCTTTTGCACTTTTCTTTATAAGGAGAAAAAAATAATATCACAAATTCAAGTGATAGAGCTTAATAATTATAATATGAAGCGGTTGAAACTCTAATACACCATTTGATTAATAATTTACTTAAAAATGTAAATTTTTACATCATTAATTTATCATAGAGTTTAAATCTCTAGTCTCAAAATGTATCAAAAAAATATTATTACGCTACTACCAAAAATAGAAATAGAATTTACGTCACTTTCTATAAAATTTTGGCAATCATTTTAAATCGTAATTAACAATAGATAAGGTTCCGGATCTCCAATGTGCCTACCTGTAATGAACCTAATCTAATGAAGGAAGCAACTATAAGGAATAGCAATTCAATAGATAGCAGTTGCAGGAAGGAATCTCAATGTTAGCTAGTTAGCTAGAGTTAATAAGTTAGTTAGATTGATTGGCAGGAAAGAGCTTGATTAGCTGTTATAACTAATTGATTCATTATATAAATAGTTAGAGAAGAGAGTGCATTCTTCAACTTGTATTCACTTGATGTAATTCCTTCTTGAGTAATAAAATTTCTCTCCAATTCTTCTCTCTTTATTCTTCAACTCTTTGTCGCTCATTCTATTCATCATTCCTATCCCCATTCTTTATTTCTCCCATTAACTGTGATTAAATCTTGATTCAAGATCACTATAAGTTGTAATGAACTTGATTGATACGTATGGAATTGTGAACGGCCAAGGATTCTTGAAGATTCAGATATAGCAAGTTAGCAAGTTTTTATAGGAGGTTTACTCATAATTTAGCACTATTGTTATACCTCTTAATGAACTTGTTAAAAAGAATATTGTTTTCAAGTGAGAAAGTAAGCATGAAGAGGCTTACAACTTACTAAATGAAAAGCTTACTAACGCTACCTTTATTAGGTTTGCTTAATTTTAATAAAGTGTTTGAAATTGAACGTGATGCTTCTGGTATCGGTATAGGTGCTGCGTTGATGCAAGATTCCAAATACTTTAATGAGAAGCTCCATGGTGCAACTTTAAACTATCTTACTTATGATAAAAAACTCTATGCCTTGGTAAAGACTTTGCAAATTTGGTATCATTATTTGTTACCGAGGGAGTTCGTGATTCATTCTGACCATGAGAGCTTGAAGTTTTTGAAGTCACAAAGTAAGCTCAACAAGCGGTATGCTAAATGGTTGGAGTACATTGAGACATTTCTTTACATCATCAAGTATAAGCAAGGTAAGGAAAATGTCGTTGCTGACGCTCTTTCACGAAGATATGCACTTCTTACTATTTTCAAACTAAGCTGCTTGGCTTTGAATTTATGAAGGATTTGTATGAGCATGATCATGATTTTAGCCAAGTATGGGGTTTATGTGCTAAGAATGCATATGGGGGTTATTATAGGCATGATGGTTATTTATTTAAGAAAGATAAATTGTGTGTACTTATATAATCCATTCGTGAATTACTTGTTAGGAAAACACATGAGGGAGGTATTATAGGACATTTTGGTGTGCATAAAACTTTGAGCATTTTGCATGAGCACTTCTATTGACCAAACATGAGGCATGATGTACAAAATGTGTGTGATAAGTGTATTGCATGTAGAAAAGAGAAGTCTAAAATTATGCCACATGGTTTATATTCTCTATTACCCCTCCCTACACAACCTTGGGTAGATATTTTTATGGACCTTTGTTTTAGGTCTACTAAGATCACCAAGTGATAAAGATAGCATCTTTGTGGTAGTTGATAGGTTTAGGAAGATGGCTCGTTTCATTGCATGTGATAAAACCAATGATGCTACTTATATTGCCTATTTATTCTTTAAGAAAGTTGTTCGATTGCATAGATTGCCTAAAACTATTGTGAGTGATCATAATGTCAAATTTCTTAATCACTTTTGGCGCACTTTGTAGAATAAATTGGGGACTAAATTATTATTTTTTACTGTTGCATATCCATAAATTGATGGCCAAACTGAGGTCGTTAATATGACACTCACTACATTGTTGCATGCAATTATATAACGTAACTTAAAAAATTAAGAAAGATGCTTACCATATGTTTAGTTTGCTTATAATTGTATGGTTCATTCTTCTACTTCTTTCTCACCTTTTGAAATTATTTATGATTTTAATTTTTTAACTCATTTAGACATTTTGCCTTTGCCTACTAACAAGAATGTAGATTAGGATGGCAAAAGAAAAGCTGAGTATGTAAGGGAATTGCATTTAAAGGTGCAAGCAAACATTGAGAAAAGGAATAAGCAAAACGCCAAGCAAGCTAACAATAGTCGTTTGAAGATTATATTTGAGCTTGGTGCTTATGTGTGGGTGCACATGTGCAATGAGAGGTTTTATAACAAAAAAAAATATCAAAATTAAACCCACGAGAAGATGGACCATTCCATATACTTGAAAGGATTGAAGATAATGCATACAAGATAGATCTAACAAGTGAGTATGGTAATGTAAGTGCTACATGCAATGTTACTGATATTTCTTTGTATGATGTAGGCGATTCGAGAACGAATCCTTTCAACGAAGGAGGGAATGATGGAGATCAAAGGGCTTCCAAGGTGGAGACAAGTCAACAAGATTTATTGCAATGGCTTGATGGACTTATGACTCGATTAAGAGCTAAGAAGATGAAGCAAGCGTTGCAAGGATTAATCATGAGTTTACAAGAGGAGAAAGTTACTTGAACCAAATTCAATCCATCACCAAGGATGATCACTCTATTATGGACCATTGATGATCCAAATAAAAGTGCTGAAGTGGAAGTCCAAATATTAGAAGCCTTAGAGAGTGATTTGGGCTAATTGATCAAGTGAAGAGAAACCTAATTGAAAGAGATGGTAGCCCTATTGGGCCTTATTGGGAGGGGTGGCCAACCCATTAGCCTCCTTTAGGCTTATTTTTATTTTTTATTTTAAAAATATTCTAGAGTAATTTTTAATTGAAAAAATTCTGGATTGTTTCTATTCTTTTATGTTAAGTGTTAATTTTTGGTAGTTAGTCTAGAATTTTCTTTAACATATTTTATAACTTGTAAGCATATAAATAGGTAACCTATGTAAAAAAAAATTTTATAGTGTGATCAATAAAATTGTGTATTTTCTCTTAATTGAGATTTTTGTTGGTTCTTTGTTGATTAAAAGCTACTCTTGGTTTTATTAAGTTCATCTTGTGGCAAATAAAACCTTAGTTTAGAATTTTTTTTTCTTGTGTTGATCCAAACCATAGAGTCGTGTAGGTTAAATTTACTTGTTTATGCATAACTAAAACTAAACTAGCTCCTTTAGGGTTTAGTTCATCAAAGGAAAGTTGATTCAAAGTAAACAACTCCACGTCAAGGTTGTTTTGATTTACGAATTATCGTCGATCTTGAGTTCAACGAGTTGCACATTTAGTTTTTCAAGGTATTCTTGGTGCAATTCATAATTCCACGCTTATCACTGGTTTAATGAAGGAAACAACTACAATTTATAGGTAAGACATCCATCATCAAATGTCGAAAAAGCCAAAAAGAAATGTCAGCTTACATTTTTACAAACAAATGAAATATTGAAATGTATTACCCTAATATAGGAGAAGAATGGGTAAATCTAGACGACACTTTAATACTAATGTGGAGAAGACAAATTGTAGATAGGATTCTCAAAATAGGGAGGAATGTATAAACTTTTGTGTGCCTAATATCGCAAATAGGATACCCGGCAGGAGCATCATAAAATCCTATGTCCAAAAAATTCCTCGGTACATCGGTGTACCAATTATCAGAAAAATACATATGATTCAAGATCAATCGTGGGAAATCAAAAGTCAATATGGCCATGGAAGATGCCATCCTACCTACAAAAATAGTATGCCCATGGAAATCACCTCCATAAGTCAATACATTCCAATATAGAAGCATATGAAAATCATCTAAAAATCACGTAACTATATCTTCCAACATTAGGATATAGGACGTAAACCTGCCATAAATCCCACTTAAAATCTGGGAAGGATTAATAACAATCCCTCGTGGGACGCCAACACCCCTAACACTGCGAATAGTCTATGGATGACAATGTGCCTGGTAGTACGCACTACATATAGATATCTATCTTTATCTAGAGGAGCATTCTCATATGCCTATGAATAAGTACAAATGGTTGTCCATACTTGATCCCTTGGCCTCGCAAAGACAAGTCTAACCCCATGATCAAAAATAGTAATCGCAGCGAAATCACCTAGCGCATCACTAGCATGAACAAAAACAATCTTCCGTATACGAATATTGACCAAGTTAAAGAAAAGATCTCTCTGGAACTCATCTCGTCTGGGAAAGGACAATCGTGTTGGTGAAATAATACTAATCATGCGTAAATCAACACCAGTCTCTACTATGAGCCACCCATACCTAGAACCAATGACATATATACCCCATATGGCATGGCAAATGATCATGTTGTTTGAACGCGTTAAAGGCCTGTAGATGGCGATAGTAGGATCCTACTGCAGCATGACATATATATATATATATATATATATATATATATATATATATGGATGGGCAGTGGTTGTATAGGAATAAAATCCTGCAGAATGTCTAACGCCTCGCCCCATAATCAACATACAACTTTGATTCTCATAAAATTCAAATACATGGCAGTCTCTGAGCAACTAACTTAATGATATATATTGGAAAATCAATCCATGACATAATGGATTCTTAAGATGTGTGAAGTTCACTGGCTTAATACTCTCCGAGAAATAGCCGAGTTTTAGTATGTGTATGTAAAATAGATCTTCATATGTGCGAAACTCACTAGTTTATTTCCTTCCAAGATCAGGTGAGTTTTTGTATGTGTACATGGTATAGGTCATTTTAAAAATATTAAGGCATTAGCACAAAGTTGAATGAATAAAGAGCTTGATAAAATCAATCTTCTTGTACTTGTTGAAGATTAGGATTGAAATAGAATAAATTTGCTATCTCTTGAATCTAAATTCTGCCGTCTCTCAGAGTTGAATTCCACTTCTATGCCTATGAAATGAAGGAATTCAGACTAATATTACAATTCTAATTAACAATTGTGAATAGAACTGCAAGATCAAGATTGAAAAAGAATGAAATAATAGAGAAGAGAGTTGAATTCCACTTTTATGCCTGTGAAATGAAAGAATTCAGACTAATATTACAATTCTAATTAACAACTGTGAATAGAATTGCAAGATCAAGATTGAAAAATAATGCAATAATAGAGAAGAGAATGTAAAGAGGAATTAGGGATCGAGAAAAGTTCGAGAGAAATTTTAAGAGGGGGAATTAGAGAAATTTTAAGAGAGGGAATTAGAGGAGAGGAATTAGGAATTGAGGAGAGTTCTAGAGAAGTTTTATAGAAGAGAGAATCTATGCATTGACCATATTGTAATGAACCTGGTCTAATGAAGGAAACAACTACAATTTCTGGAAAGGACATCTATCATCAAATGTCGATTTCCAACTTGCTATGGAGATCTCTTGGCTGAACAAGATTTGCAGTTGGAAACTTCAATGAAGATGAGGCCAATCATTCTAGAGAGAAATAATTCTAGTTTGAGTATTGAGAAAGTTGGAGTTGAAACTAAAAATGTTGCCAAAAATGAGGTTTTCTTGGGGCCAAGTGCGAAAATTGGAGTCAAGAATATTTTCGTTTCTATGATTCCAAGAAATGATGAACTTACATCTTTTATCACTTTTACTATGGATTCTATAATCACTAATGATGGTGTACGGGACTCCTTGAAGATGGCTTTGATGATCCAGATTCATTTATTTCTGAGGAATGTAGTACCAGATACACTCATTTTGATGAAATTAATAGAAATCTTGCTGGTGCTAATATGAGGACGATTAAATTTTTTCCTTTTGTTGATGTTGATTCGAGGGGAATTGATCTTAAGGATAAAAAGGCAAGGATTGCTTTGAGGAAGTCTTTAAGTTCACAAGAAATTTTTAAGTTCTGGATGGTTCATTCTCAATCAAGTTTTCCATGGGATCCAAGAGGTGTTCAATTTTCTTACTTCAACCTTGAGGACAAGGATGCTGTGAAGGGAAGGATATTGTAATGAACTTGGTCTAATGAAGAAAGCAACTACAAGAAACAACAATTCAGGAGGCAATAAGAAGAATAATAGCTACGGTTGCAGGAAGGAATCTCGATGACAGTTAGTTAGAGCTAATAAGCTAGTTAGATTAATTGGCGGGAAGGAGTTTGATTAGCTGTTATAATTGATTGATTCATTGTAATGGTTAGAGAAGAGATTGAATTCTTCAGCTTGTATTCGCTTGATGTAATTCCTTCTTAAGTAATAAAATTTCTCTCTCAGATTTCTCTCAATTTCTTCTCTCTTTATTCTTCAACTCTTTGTCCATCATTCTATTCTTCATTCGTATCCTCATTCTTTGTTTCTCCTGCTAACTGTGATTAAATCTTGATTCATTACACTACACTTTCTAATTAAAGTAGAATTGAATAACTCCTTCGTTCAACCATTTTTTGTGTCATTTTAAAGTGGAAAGTACAACAAAAGAGACAATTTTAGATCCAGGGCTCTGTCGGTGAAGTCAGTAAAGCTGGGCTCTGTCTTGAATTGATGTTTCTTTGACAAGGGACCACGATCTATTCTTCTGTTGTATTTAGAAATTGACCATTTTTTTATTGTTATTCTCTCCATTCTTTCTTCTACTTTCTGCTAGACTCTCAACTTGTATGGTTGCACTTCTTGTAGTCGTTTGGTCTTCCCTCATTCTTCCTCTCAAGAAAAAATCATTTATGCTGCAACGTGTCTTTTTAATTTTGAATTTGATCATGCATTAATTTTGAGCTGAGTTTGAAGTGGGATTTTGTTGGTTTTTGCAGGTGTGTCATCCTTTGTTAATGGTGATTGGTTTCATTCTAGTCAGTGGAGTAGGTAAGTGCTGATAGAATTGAAGTCAAATGCAAATTAAGTTGATGGGATTTTTATTTCTTTTTTTTTCATTGTTGCTTCTGGTGTTTGTAAGTGCACAGATGGTTGCCTGTTCAAGGAATATGAAAAAATCGGTGCATTTGTGTCTTCAAGGTTTGGCTTTGAGTTATGGGGTATTTGGAAGTTGGACAAAGTTTCATAGTCAAGATGGGATTATGGCTAATTTTTACAGCTTGCATTCTTGGATGGATCTGATTTGCATCACTCTGTTTGGTGCTCAGGTTTTCTCATAGTTCTAATAATTTTTATGCATTTATTTGGAAGTCTGATCTTCAATTCTTTTATGCATTTTCTTTGAACGTTTAATTTTCACTTATTTATTTGCCAACTAAGGTTCATGTTAACTTTTCTGCAGTTGAAAGTTATCACCATAATAATAATATTTTTTTCACAAAGTAGTAGATTTTATGGTGAATTTGGATTATAAGCATCCCAAGATTATTCCTTTTGATTTTCTAAATATTATCCAAATCTATTGTATAATTTCATGATTTTCTTGGACGGCTTATTTAGTTAGGTAGAGTGTTCCATTTTCCTTTTGGATTAAATCAAATAATTAATAAGCATAAAGTTGAAACTTGAATAGTGATGGATGAAGGGGCTAGAACAAGATAATATGCATTATTGGCCTAATTATGAAGTAGTCAGAATTTTGATAAGTTTAATATAATACTTCAAGCATTTAGCACTCTTTATAATTAAGTTTCATACATTATTTGACCTATGCATTTCACACGACAAAATGTTATTAGCTCCATTCTACTTTCTTTCTTTCCTTCTTTCTTCTTTTTTCCTTTTTTTTTTTTTTTTTGCGAGAAAGAAAGAAAGAAGAGGGGATTTTTTTGGGGAGGGGGGGGTGGTTGTGTGCTTGATGGAAGCTACTGATTTTCCTCATTTTAGGTTTCCTCATAAAATTCAAGTAACATTTTATGGTAATAAACTAGACAGTCATACGGATACCTTATCAAAACATATGGCTGTTTCTGCTTTCAAATTGCCAATCAATAGGATAATGCATGAAAAATTGTGGCAAGAATTGTGAAATCTTTGTCATCTTGAAACAAATCTGTCTGGTAAGTTCATCTGTAAATAACACTTTACTGTAGCATATAATATTTCTTTGAAAAATTGAAGTTTATGAAAGCATGAATGATGCTTTCCTAAAAATTATACCAAGTCATTCTATCTAAACACTGGGTATGCGAAACCAACTTTGGTACGAGTGAATGTCTGACACGGCCCAAAAATATAACATAAACTTAACTTAAAAATAGTGGGTTTGGATTTAAACTTGGCGGGTTAAGTTGAAATCGAGTTGGACCTGATTGACCCACGAAGAAAATAGGTTGGGGTTCGACTTGCGAACTCCAAAAAAAAAAAAACTAACATTTTGTAGCTTTATTTCACCCATCCACATTCAAACATAAATTTCACTCATTAGATAATTAATCAAGTAAATTGTAAGAAAAATTAAGACTTATACCTAAGTTTATTAGGAGTATATTGTAAATGAATTCATGTGTATATTATTGTGTGACTTTGATATTATTGTGTGCAAAAAATAAGCTTGATCCTTTTGTGTGTGAAAAGTGTGTTATTACTCGTGTTCGAGTTGGCTCTTCACAGGTTAGTAGGTTGGCAAGTTTGGTTCGAGTTGACGGGTTAGTTGTTATACTTGGGTCTCAATTCAACCCGTCAGCCCGAAACTCAATCCAATTGTCACCCCTAAACCTTAGTTATCTGTCTACGATTATCATATGAATAAAACAAGCTAAATTTTCACCTAAATTATTTTGTTTCAAGCCAAATAATGTCGAATTATGGAAATGAGATAATCATTGGTGGCTTATGTTATCTAGTTAATATCACTTGTCCATTCCTTCTTGGTGTAGACAATTAAAATTTGTTTAATCAAGATTAAGTAAATTAAATTGATCTTGGTTGAATTAAATTAAACTAAACTCATCTTACAAGTCCATTCATGTTTGGACTTATACATTGAATGAATTGCAATTGGGCTGTGAATTAAACCATGGTGCAAAGTCCATTTAAGTTAAGCTGGGTTAATTTAATTAATCCTCAATAATGGACCAATGCATGTGGGCTTCAAATTAAATTGTAGAGTCCATTTAAATTAAAGTGAATTAATTAATTAATTCACATTGGACTAATTTGGGCCAACCCAATTATCAAGTTCTATTGAAGACGGGCTTTCTTGGAGTTACAAATAACTCAAGTGGTGGAACATTCTGGAGAGTTGATCTCAAGTCAACCACTCACCAAATTTCAGCTATAAATAGGAGATCAACTCCCTCAAGTCAAGGGTACGTTCATTCCTCAAGATTCAGAGAAAAACTCTAAAAGCTCTCAAGAGATTTTTCTCTAAAAGAAGCTCTAAAGAGATTTCTCTCTTAAATCTTTCAAGAGATTTCTCTTAAGTCTCTCATATCCCCTCAAATCCAAATTAAAATCCCCAAATCACTACGTTCGTGTTGAAGACTTGAAGATTTGAAAATCAAAAGCCTCAAGTATTCAAAGGAACGTCATCAAATCAACTGTTTTCTACACTAAATTGTAGAGATTTGAAAATCAAAAGCCTCAAGTATTCAAAGGAACATCATCAAATCAACTGTTTTCTACACTAAATCGTAGAAAACTCCAGATTTAGTTCAAGAATAAGCCTTTTTCTTTGCTCTTGAATTAAATTCTTGAAGAGAAGAATCAGAGGATAGTTTCTTGTATAAAGAAACAAATTCGGAGATTGTAACTCTCATTCAAATCAATAAAATATCAATTTGTGCAATTATTTCCTTGTTTTATTTTTGACAACGAAATTTGTTGTTACACTTGGTGTAGTGGATGTTAGGTTTTCTGAGCTTTTAGCATAGAAGGGAGGTCCGAACGACTCGGGTAAGGGCTCTTCCATGGCATGTCTTTGTCGGGCTCTACACGTATGCTTTGGCAGCGATAACAGCTGAGACAGGGCTTCCGGAAAAACTAACATTCTTGCAAAGCAAAGGAGATGTATCAAAGCGCTGCACTAAGTTAATGGTTGTGAATGGTTTAGGATTAGGATTGGCTCTTCTCAGTGGCATTGTGATATTGGTAGCTATATCACCAAAGTATAAAGCTCCGCAACCTAAGATCATGTATCTAAATAACAAATGGGCGTCTTCTTAGGCGTGTTTGGTTTAAGGAAATTAAGGAGGTAAATGAGTGACACGAGTAATAACACTTACTGTTAATATTTATAAAATAACTATCACTATCATTCAATGGGAATAAAAGTGATTAATTGGGGTGTTAATGATTCCTCCCAATATACTATTTTCCTCTCTCTCTCTCTCTCTCTCTCTCTCCACTTTTGGCTCTCACTTTTCTCTTCTCTCTCTTTGCTATATCTTTTGATTTTGAATATTCTTCATTAGTACTCTATAAAATTTTTTAAAAATCTTTTAAATTTTTTTAATTCAAATTTTTTATAAAAATTTGAATCGAAAATCAAATATATATAGTACTCTATATTAATACAATAAAAATAACTTACATACTCAACGAATATAAGTTATTTTCCTTAGAGTTCAAGAGCAATATTAAATCTTAAGTACCTACTTTTACAACTTCAATTACCAAACTAATTTTTGTTTTAATTCTTATCAACGAATTTTTTCATAATCTCGAACAATAATATGCTTATAGTTATGTATATTTTAAAATTATATTATTTTGAAGATTACTTATAAACAAAACAATTACTTGTTAACTCCATTTACTTCTCAAATATTTATTACAATTGTTATTAATCTATTTAACTCACATTAACAATAAAAAATAAAAAGTATATCAAAAAAATTATTTTTCAAAAAATTTTTATGCTGTCAACCAAACACCAAAAAAATTACAAGGAAAATGACATTTTCCATGTAAAATTTTTTTAGAAAAATAATTTCTTTAGGAAAATATTTTACATTCAATCAAAACAAAAAATATTTTACATTCAATCAAACAAACCCTGAGAGAGGCAGCCTTTGAATATCAGGACTTAGTGAAGCTGGAGAAGCGTCTTTATTTGTTGATGATCCCCATCTTCCTTGTGAATCTGCATTAAAAGAGATGTATAAGTTGCTTGAGAAGTAAGTATATCTTTTTTATTTTCGCAGCATCACTATACATTGCATGAACCCTTTAGCATGTTTGGAGGAAAAAACTCCAAAATTCTGTCACTCTACAGATACTTTAGCCTAATCTGCTATTGTATCTCTGGATCTTTCACTGTGCAGAGTTGAACAGAGTGTTTATGCACTATTGCGCACACGGGACATGGCTAATTCTCATTACAAGGATTTTGGAATTCCAGTTAATTGGTTGTCTGATGCTGGATTAATTGGCAATTTATGCTTCTATGTTAAAAAAGAAATAAACTTCGTCGTAGATTAGAGCACAGTCCTCCAATAATAAGAAACAAAGATGAATGCCTATTCTCATGTTAATTGTCTGATAAATGCAATATTCTATTAGTATTTTATTCGTGCTTACCCTCTAGAGAGGCATGTGTTTTAGGCATTGAATATGTCTTCCATCAATAACAACACGAAGCAACATACATAATGAGAATTGTGACATTATTGCTGCATTTGAATAATGGACAGAAACTGTAATGCATTGCAGGTTAGGCACTCATCAGTGAAGCTAGCACGGAAGTACATGAAACGTGTAGCACAAGAGCTTGATGCATTGAGTGGACCTGAGAAAGAGCCAAACAGAGAATTTTTAGTTCTACAAGGGGTCCGTTTTGCTTTCCGTGTTCACCAGGTAACTCGCTTGTCCCCTGATATGAGTTGATTTTAAAATTTTAGAGAATGATTGAATTTGAGTATGCATTAATGTATGAGCAATTCAAGTGTCCATGAAACTTGTATGCTTGGGTTAAAATGTAAACACATGTACAGACTGACGTATCATTTTCAGTTTGCCGGAGGATTTGATGCTGAGAGCATGAAGGCATTTGAAGAACTAAGGAGCCGTATTAAGCAAACAAGAGATGACAAGATGCTGGAAACAGAGTAATTCAGTTTTTTTTTTTTTTTTAAAAGAAGTAAAATTCTTTCTTTATTTTCCATATATATATTTAGTCATTTACTTGATGAAAAAGGAGAAAAAGTTACAGTATTGAATCTTGTACTATTAGCAAGACTATTCAACGGAGTGTAGTGATAGCATAGATGCCAAAAGATGTAATACGAGTTAATTCCAATGCACTTGAGAATTCGCTAAAAGTAAATGCAAAGAAATGTTTAAAGTACAGTTCTCGGGCAATTTTGATGGGGTTAAGTATGCTGTTCAAATATTCTTCTTGTAGCAGAAACCTTTTGTAGGAACTTCCAAAGAGTAGAACCAGTCGAGAATCAAACAACTTCGCAGGGATCTAATCAACTCCCTTGAGATCATGCACCCTCAATTTTTTTAATGCCACATGTCTTCCTAACCATGGTATGATTTTCGACAAGTTTTTGATCCTTTGTACACGAGTTCAAGAGTGAAGGGTCCACCCTTTTTTTTATAAAAAAATGCTGTGAGGAATTGATCTGAAATATCATTTGTATGATTCATGTTACTGCACAGCTGAAAGAGATCATAAAACAGTAACTCCTAAAACCCACGCGGAATAGATAGTAACCTCAGAAATGTACATGAATGGATGGCAACTTCAATAAGCAATACAAAATGTGCTATATAAATTTCACAGGGCTACATAGAAAAAACCATAACAGCCGTCATTATAGGATCTTCATATCACCCATCTCTCCCATGTATGAAAGCAGAAATATACGAATGCCAAGTCTATCGCATTGTAATCACTAGACTTCTGTCTACAAACTTGGCACCTCCAACTTTCCCTCGAATTTGGGAAGGCAGACAGATAACCCGTCTTTGATCACCTGCTTCAACCAACAATTCAGAACCTCCCCTGAACTGCATTCATCATAAAAGATTAGTCATCAACTAATCAGTTCAGCTTCAAATTCTCATAGTAAAGAGGATAATGAAATGATAGAACACAAACAATCACAGAAATGTAATTTGACAAGGTATTACTGTTGATAAGGGAAGTAAAGGCTACCTTCTTTCATGGGCGACAGGAAAAAGAAATCAAAGAAAGATGGAAATCCAATGAAGCATGCGAAATGATTGTCGTTCTTTAGGAAAGAAATCAATTCTCTGCTAGTTAAAACCTATCAAAAGACGGCTGCTAATTTATTTCAAAACCTTTTTTTTTTTCAATATTTTCTTTCCCCATTGCTTTTCTTTTCATAAATTTGTTCAAAAAGAACGAAAAATTTAAGCATTCCAGTCTGGTTTCCCAAGGAATTCACTATTTGTGCACTTGAGACTTGCTCATGCAAGATCAATAATTTACAAAGATCACATTGGTGGAACCTCATTGATCACAGACGAGATAAGATAGATGGATATCAGCCAAAAAACAAGCATTTAACAATAACATAGACATACTTGATATAGCTTGATTTCTGACTTGTCAAAACCAGGCATGAGAAGTGTGATTGATTTATTGACTGGATCAAAGTTAACTGGTGGCAAGATAGATGTGTCTTCACTTATTGAGGTTAGAAGTCGTCGTGCTTCTTGACTATGAACATCCAGCAAAACCTCATTCCAATCTGGACGGGCACTCAATGAGAGATGTGGAATACAAGCAAAAGGCAACGGCGAAAAGTTTTTGGCTGTAGCTGATAAATCTACAGGAGTATTTGGTGATGCAAAGGCAAAAGCGCCTGAAACCTGGGCACCAGCTTGGATTGCACATCCCCAGTATCGTAATGCAGAAGTTAGAGATAGGTGGCTGTTTGGATCCATAACAACGTAACAGGCAAACTTCTGCAGTTCTCGAAAGAAAGAAGATGCTCTCTGCAGTGAACATAACCCATGGCAAAGTTTAGCGTGATTTTGCATTTTGCTAATGCTGGGCAAATATCAACTGAACTGGCATGCATTACCTCCAATATCTGTTCTAGCTGATCCCATATTTCAGAACTCAATTTTCCATTGAAATTGGAACCACCACTACTAAAACTCAAAGCTTCATCTAAAAGTCTCACAAGAGAGGGCCCCGCCAACCTCCCTAGGTCAGTCTTCTCAGCCAATTTGCGCAAGTACTTCAAATACAATCTGCAGATGAAAAATAAATAACAGATAAATATGTCAATTTTCTTCTCGGTGTTATCAGAGGGAGAAATGATACTGTGAAGACTCCTCAACCTTGCTTTGCTGGATGCACCGACCATCCGAATGGTTTCCTCTGTGCTTATACCATCAAGGACAATGATATCAAATCTATCCTGTCTACTCTGCCGACTTGCATTCCTCAAAAATCCTAAAAGCCTCCCAAGTGCCAATATTGAAAATATAGAATCCATGCCAGGAAGTACACCAAGTTCTTCTCCAACCACCTACTAGATCATGAAGAGAGAACCATGAATGACATAAAAATTAAAAATAATCAATGCAAATAACATCTTTCTGATATTGTAAGTCTTTTAAACAGAAAACCTGTATTACATACCCACCCCTTCAAGAGCTCCTTGGGTCAAATTAAGACGAGCATCTGCTTCCTTCATTCGGTTGAGAGGTTCAATAAGCATCTGCAGCAGGGAATAGGTTCATTTGAAGAAATTAATTTATTTTGAAGATTTAACATGAATGAAGACAAGGGAAAACGGTAAAAGGGGAACACACTTTAGTAGTTTCCAATCTAACAGCAGAAAGGTTGTTGTTGCATTTGATAGGAGATGTTCCAATCTTACAATTTAAGAGATAATCAGCAGTAGGATCCTGAGATTGTATCACCAAGCATGTTTTCAGTCCCCCCATTGCATAATGCTGCTCAAAGAAACAAAGGTTATATTAATGGTCGAACAAAGAACGTCCTACTTCATGAATCACCTTATGATCCTAACATCAGCCCAAATGCCAGAGTTCAAGAAGAGTACAAACTACAAATTCTGATGATGTGCTCAAAAGCATTCAACTTAACTCTAATGTAGAAATGCTAACTCAGTGCATGACACTATAATCACAGAAAGCAAAAGATACATCTCCATAACCGATATCCAACAGCAGAAGGGGAGAGGAAAAAAGTTAAGAAAATTTCAGAATAAACAAAAAGGCCTTGATATAGCCAAACAAGAATTCATTCAATAGTACATGTTCCCTGTAAGTTCTTTGCACTAAAAACACAAGGAATCCTTGGTTAGAATCAGCTTTTCAACATAAAGTTCACATTTTTTCGACATATGCTCTCTTTCCCTTCCTCAGAATCCAATTTTAGAATTAGCCTTTTATAACAGTTGTGTGTTAAAAAAAAAAAAAAAAAACAATTGTGTGCACCACAATTTCCAACCTTATAATTGTCTCTGCAATTAACTTTCTAGGATAAATGAAAATGCCTAAGTAACATTAGAAAACTTCACTATAAATTCAAGAAATCAAAGCATACATCAAAAAGACAGATTTGAGCAAACAAAGAGTACAAACATAAAAAACCCAACTATCAAAATTTTAGCACCCCATAAAATCATCATAATTGCAACCAAAAAGCATGATTTACCTGGGCAGCAAAAATGGCAGAGGTCGTTTTTCCAGAACCCCCTTTTCCTAAAAAAGTGACCAATTTTGTGGGTTTATCCGTTTGAGCAGTGGCCACGGTGGGAGCTCCATTTCTTGCAATTCCTTTTCTTGTTCTGAGTGAAGTAGATATTCCTGGAAAAAGATAGGAATCTGGAAGTATAAAGTTGGAAGATGATAATGACGATGCAGAAGAAGATGGAAAGAGAAGTGGAGCAGTCAAGAAAGCCATTTTCTCCTTCAGATTCCGGACATGAGATGAAGTTGTGTGTAGTATTTGTGCTCAGATTGGATTGTGTTTGGATAAATCTACTGGTGAAAGCAAGAAGGGACAGTAATTGAGAGTTGGTGATGTGATGGGTGCTGTGATGAGAAATTTAGCCCAATTTTGGGAGGTAAGTTTTGCACTTTGGCAAGTTGGTAACCAATTTATTTCACTTGCCTAACCAAACAAAATAAAAAAATTTGTAAAGTTAGAATCTCTCAAGTTCCTATTGTTTTCTTTCTCAAAAAAAAAAAAAAAAAGTTGCTATTGTTTTTATTGGTAGGCCATAGAATAAAAAAATGTTCGATAGAGTTGGTGACTTGAACGTGTAATGGGATAGGTAACATTTACTTTCCTGATTTCCTATCCCCCCCCCCCCCAAAAAAAAAAAACACTAAGAACAAGGATTTGGGAATTATCCCTAATGAATTTGGAAAAAGTCACGTCCTTTATTGAGGACTAACTAGAAGCTCAAATATAAAGTTTCGCAAACCTCTTGGAACCAATGTTTTTAAAACCGGACCGGTCAATGAACCGGAGGGGGGAGGGGTTCAAGGTCCGACCGGTCGGACCGGGGTTCAATGATTTTTCTCTTTTTTAATTTAATTTAATTTAATTTAATATATAAGATAAAACAAATAATAGATGTACATCACCCTGTTGAACTAGTCAACTCATTAATTGTTTAAATATATTTAACTATACAAATTGAATGAATTTATTATATTCAAATTCACAATAACTATAAAATTTACCATTAAAGTATGTTATTATATTTTTAAATATCTTAAATTACAATCTTGAACATTCTAAATTATTAAATCATATTTGTTGCTTGCTTTTACATTTGCTACTTTTTTAATATCGTCAAGACTTATTTTTCAATATAAAATTCAAATTGATTTCTAATACCAAATAATACAATTTGTATATAGGGCAGTTCGAGTAAATGTAATTTTTTAAAATAAAAAAAATTTCTTTTGCCCTATTTTTTAAGGTAGGTTTGCATATCAAATGATTTTCAAATTTCAATTTGATTATCTTACTATTAGTTTAGATCTATTTAGTTTTTAAATTTTTAAATTTTTTATGTGTTTTTTGTTACAACATCTAACGAGAGTAATTTCTAATAGTCTTATACCAATCAAGAATTTCTTAAAAGAGTCTAAATTTTATTTAAAATTAGTTCTCAAGCTTTAAATTTAGACGTATTCTCTCCAAAAAAAATTATTTTTGACGTATCGGACTGTTCAGCGAGTCAATTTGACGTTGTACAATAGTCTTAAAAATAAAACTAACAAGTAAATCTATTGGCTTAGTAGTTCTTAATTTAATCAATTCTGTTTAATTTACACATTTTCTTTTAGTATGCCAAGAAAAGGTAGATATGTGATGATATAATAATTGGAATCATTATATTGCATAGAAAAAATATGATTTTAATAATCTGAAATGATTTTTAATTTTTTAAATAAAGGAAATAACTTTTGATCCACTTACTTTCAAGATATCATAGGTGCTTATTATTGAATAATGATTAACCATTATTTAAAAATTTACACAAATACTTTACAAAAATACCAATTTAAACTTTTAATTAGGAGAATGTTTTAGGCATAAATGAATAATTAAGCAATTTAGATTAAAAGAATAATCTTAGTAGGAGAGATTTTGGTAAAAGTAAATCCAAGATTTCTTTAATATAATAAATTTGGATGCCGAGATAAAAAGGTAAGAATCAATTAATTTCATTAAATATAATTAATAAAAGAAACAAATAAATTAAAAAAGTAAGAATCAATTAAATTCATTAAACATGATTAAAGAAAATAAAGAAACTAAAAATGTAATAATCAATTAACTTTATTAAAATGATTAAAGTAAAAAAACTAAAGAAAGAATAAATAAAAAGATTCCTACTACTAAAACAACAAAAGCATGGTTGGCTTGGTGGTTCATGTGCAGCAAAGACAAAAGGAGGTCTCGGGTTCGATTCTCGCGGGAGGCAAAAAAAATTTTTGAAAAGTCAAAGTGTCAAAAACCGGCGGTTCAAAGGTTCGACGGTTCGATTCGGTTCGCACGGTTCGTCCGGTTCTGAACAGTTCATCAGATACACAATATTTTATAGAGAACCGGACCGGACACATGGCCGGTTCGCGGTTCAACCGGTCGAACCGGCCGGTCCGGTCCGAGTTTAAAAACACTGCTTGGAACTAGAAGATTCTTTATGTATTTATCTGTGTGAAATAACCATTTTCTAGTGGATGACAATATAGATAATACAGATAATGTCATTGCTCATTCGAACTATTGTAGAGTTGACAAGTTTTTATTTATAATTAGCATCTAACCTATACTTTTTGCTAATTTGATGCAATTAATAAGTAACTTCTGAGTCATACAAATAAAGTTATGCACTTTTTTTTTTGAGAGTAAAGTTACGCACTTAAGCAACACATTAATCCTAATGTTGTTTTTACAAGGTGGAGTTTTGGAGCAAAAAATCTTTCTAAGATATATTATCTCCCCTATTTACCATTGTTTTAGAGTTTAGGGACTAAAAATGATTTCTTTTAAAAATTAATTACTGTTTCAATATCATGCTACTATATGAATTAGCCAATAAATTAACAAAGCAAATATCATAGATTCAACTTTGTAAACATGTATATATATTTGAGGAGAATACACGTATAGACGGTACCAAAATCACTAGTACACATTATCTTAAATACTTCTATCCCCTTGTCTTAAAAAAAAAAAAAAGTAAATACCCAATAAACATTTTCAGTTTGGGATGTCAAACAAAATGTTTAATTTGTGGGCGCCAGGAGTTGTTCTTCCATTATGGTGTCTTGATTTCAAATAATAATCAAATTCTTGATATCAACTCTTCTTGAATTTACATTGGAGTGAAATCATTTGCTATGGACTTTTCAGCCTGTAAATATAGTAGTCCACACATAGAGGTTCGATTGTTCTTCATTTTTTTTTTTTAAAGGTGCAAGAGTTTACATATTGACATTGCAGTCTTACTTTCCTGTCCTGAATGGTACTAAAAATTGGATGAATTATTAATCTGTTTTGAACATAATTAAAATAGTTTTATAAACTCTAAATGCATGTTACTTATCCGTACTATGCAAAAGATAATGGTCAAATGCGACATCTATACCTATAAAATAATCTTTGGTCCCATTTTGTTTGTCATTTTTTTTTTTGGAAAATCTGAATTTTTGAGAATATTGTGTTAGATAGTGATAGTAATTAATAAAATAAGAAAAATGGGCAAACTTTAAATGTACCAATTGAATTTTGTTTCTTTTATTCCTTCTTGTTGGAGTATATATTAATTTGCTGTGATACGCAATATGGGGTAAGGTTGGTCTGGTGAGAGACTTTGACTACATGATAATATATCAAACATATGATGTTAATTAAAAAAAAATCATAGTGTATTTTTAATTTTTCTACTCTTTTCTTTGATTCTTGATTTTGCTATATTTTTTTTTCATGCATAAATAGGAAGACAACTAGAGGTACTCTTATGGCAATTTGATATCCAAATATATTTTAAATCATTAATATGTCCTCTTTCTTGGAGAATCACAAGTTTTTCTTGTTAATTATGACGATGAAACTCAAGTAAGAGAAAAAGATATAAAGATTAGGGAAACAAGAAAACGTGGTGCAAGGCAGCGCCTTTATTGACCGCCCAAGGTAGTCGTTATCATGCATCCGGCTAAGAAAACGTGCAATTGCAACCGTCGCGATGCGGTCGGCCACAGCTTCGGCGTTGACCGCAACACAGAAGCGTGTTACGTTAATGACATCGTAGTCCACAAAAAACACCTTTTGGATTTCCAAGAAAAAATATTTATGTAAAAGGCGTGCTTTTCGTTAGTTTGGATTTGATCAGTTAGGCTGTCAATTTGGAGATCAATCCGAGGTTTGTCTGGCTTAAAATTAAAATGTTGTACGCAATAAACACAAAAGTTAATGAGTTGAAAGCAATTAAGTTGTCCAAAATTGATGAGCAAACTTTTGCATGGATCCCAAACAATTTTAATAATGATAGTGAAAAAGAAAGAAAAAGATTATTTGATATTTGTGCTGACAAGAAAAAACTCAAATGCTTGCACTGATCTTTTTTCTTTGATTCTAAAAAAAGCAATTTGAATTTGATTTCATTTTGGGTTATGAGCATAGGGATTTATGTTGATTATGATTTCTTCATAGTCAAAATAATGTCTTGTAAATTTTTCTTCCATTTTCAAATCCTCACCGTCAAGGGAATTAAAAAAAAAACCCAAAAAGAAAGGTTCGTTTTTTGTGCTAACCAAAAAAAGAAAGGCTAAAAAAATTATGTATGTTGCAATTTTTGATGCTGCTAATCAATTTTTGATTAATCTCTAATTATTTTTTTCTCGCTGTGGTATTCTTAAAGCTGCTTAAAAGACTACAATATGATGTTTTTCTCGCCCAAAAGTTTGAAAAGTAGAAAGTGTTACAATAAGTACTCAAAAAAGTAAGAATTAGTTCTTGAATAAAATAAATTAAAAGTAAAAAGCAAATAAGAAAATTATGCAAAGAAAAATTGAATTTAGATGCAAAATTGACCTCAATTAATCTAAAAGGCAAGGATCCTGTGATCGTTTACTGTTACATACATGACAATTTATGACTGTAATTATGGAAATTTATTTCAAATCTCAGGATTTTATGGCTGCAAATTGTCCACATTTGTATCATAACCTCAAGACTTCATGACTGCAAATTGTGGAAATTTATTTCCTAACCACCGACAGTGATAGTCAACTGTCAAATCGTTAAATTGTTAAATCGCAAAAAGCCAATAGGAACCCAGTGAAACTTTCATCATCATGACAAAGTGGAAACAAAATTTAATCATAGATAGCAATTACCAAAGATGACCTTCTTGCAAATTAGTTGACTTCTCAAATTTTGATGAATTTGACCACTAATTTTATTACCTGCCACTGATTATTTTATATGTGGACCTACCTCACCGTCAACAGCAACAAAACTACCGATCTGGGAGCCAAATGAATGTCGCTCAATTTCTTTAATGCCACTTTTAGAGATCCACCATAATTACAATATATTGCAATGGATGGTTTATGCATTCTCATTGAGCTCTTCCTTCCGTCAGCAATTGCCTGAATAGTTGAGTTTCATGAGTTCCATTTAGATTTATGTATGATCTTTCTCTTTAGTGCCACGAGTGTTAGTTAACCTCGTTTCAGGTCCTTTGATATATCTTGAGTGTTTCTTAATGAGTGTTTAATCTAACTCTCTGACTTCTAACCAATGAAGTTAACAAAGAAAAAATATGGTTTATGCATTCTCAAGTCTTTCTTTCTTTTTTTTGGTTAGCTTTTCTTGTTTTTATTCTAGACCATTTGAGATAAACCCTTTCCTTATATATATATATATATATATATATATATATACACACACACACACACACACACACACATATATATATATCATTCTCACTCCATCACACTCATTTCAATACACAAAACCCTGAAAAAAAAGGCCTGAATTACTAAAGGAATGTATCAGATTTTCTAATATTGTGAGTATGTTTCTGAAAAAAGAATATAATATATTTTGAGTTAGAGCAAGATATTAAATGGAATTTAAAAAAAAAAAGAGATAGTGATATTGTAATTGTAGTCAACTACTATAGAATTGCAGCATCATCCAACGCTATAATAGAAAAGACAGCTCCAAAATAGAATTGTGTGTAGATTGCAGCAAAATTCAATTGTAAAAGATGCATATATCAGCCAGCTCATCACGTGCATTCTCAAATACCTTAATACTATTCTTCAAAGAAATTAAGTCTTGTACCCTAACCAACCTTATTAATAATTCTCATTATAAGTTTCAATTTACTCATTGTGCCGTGCCGTCACAGCTACTCATGTATTCTCGATCAATTGGCTTATCACAAACAATATTACAAAAAAAAAAAAATAGTAAAAGAAGAAGGAACAAAAAGGACATTATCAAACATAATGGCCCTTTGTCAAGCATGTTATTATTCATACTGATATAGCTAAGAAAGTATTAAAATCAATCATAGTATAGAACAAATTATATATGATAATAAACCTACTATTTTCTTTTGATACATTTACATGTTCAAACTTGCTAGATCATAATATAAAACATCTGACAACTAATCACTTTCTTTGTATGACCGCTGCTAACTTTTCATTCACAAAAAATCCTCTCCAAACCTTAATGATGCAAAGGGTTTGGACCAGATGGAACAAGGCGTTTTTCTTCTCCATAGCGGGGATCTATCTCACTTCCACCGGGCTCTCCGGGCGGCGGATGGACGTCAGGTGAGTGTTTTCGCTTGTGATGGCGGTTTTTAAGAAATGGGGTGAAGTCAAACTTGCTGCTGGCTAGAGCTTTCCTGTGGATCAAGGATCGATGATGAGATAGAGATGATGATTGGCTTATAGTATTATGATTGTTCTTGATGTCCCTTAGGCTAAGAAATTCGTGGAACAAGAAGAAAAAGATTGAAAGGCAAAGAATGAGATGTAGTAACACGCGAGAAATCTTCATGTTGGAAGAGGAGGAAAAGAAAGGTGAGAAGAGAAAGCATGGAGTAATGAGGTGAAAAGAGAGAAATGAGGTACTAAAAGGAGAAGGGTTTTTAGTGGATTGAGAAAATTTGAAGGTTGACAGCTCGAACCTAATGGGCAAATATAAGGTATCTAGAGCAAGGTAGGAGGAGAGGGTTGAAAATGGAGGGTACTTGCTTACATGAGACCCTTGTGAGTAAGTTTATTTGATAATTTAATGTAAGTGTATGTGTGATTGTGTGTGTGTGTGTGTGTGTGTGTGTGAGAGAGAGAGAGAGAGAGAGAGAGAGAGAGAGAGAGAGAGAGAGAGAGATGGGGGCGACAAACCCTATTTCCAATAAATGTTCCTTAGATTTCAAGGTATATAAGAGTCATTATGTGGATTGTCAAACTGTGAATTAGATATTATTTGAATTCTTTTAAAGGTTAATTTAAGCATTATTTTTTGGGAAATTGACAGTTTGATTAAATAAGGAAAATGTCAACCTCTTTGTGTATGTGCGGATGCATTGTTGGTCTCAAGAAAATTAAGCTGGATCCACACTGTTTGAGTTAATTGTACTTTCTTGACCAAAAAAAGAAAAAGAAAAAAAAGGATTAAGTCTCACTGACAATAGGGGACGAAGCGGAAGAAGTAAGTGGGGAGTGGGGAATATGCCATCTACGTTTTCTTTCAACCAAGCAATCTTTCACTGTTTGGGAAAAGTGAAGATGATCATTTGCAGTATAGTCAGTTAAAGATCTTCAAAAAGAAAATGGAAGATTATCTTCACTTTTACAGGATTTATTTCAGGGACTAAGTAAAGATACAATGATTAAAGTGCTAAAAGTAAGCTGCATTATAGAATAAAGCAAAATGTATTTAGAAGAAATGACATTGCTAAAGATGTATGAGAAAAAGATAGGTCCTATGGCACCTACTAGCAGTAGTACTCAAATCGGCTTTCCAAATTCGTGATACAAAAGGAAAAAAAGTAAGGTATATGAGCAAAAATGCATCAAGCTAGGAGAGTTTTTCTATCATCAAACCAGGTCAACTTGGCATCATTGTTTTACCCAAAAAATAATAAAGAAAACTATAGTATAGGAATAGTACCATTCATCTATTAATGCAACTTGAACTTGAGATTGTATGGTTTTAAAGGCTTCTTCCTAATCCCTTCTTGTGTTAGAGGGAAACCGAAGGTTTATGAAATCCTTACAGCCCTTTGATGGGTTTTGCCCATCAAATCTGCTTCGAGAAGGCCTTGACAATATCTAAGTGTTAAAGAAAGAAATTTCACCAAATTGAATACTCAAACAAACAATATGGCACTAACTCATTTGGTTGCGTAGGTTAGAGAAGTATGAAATAAATTGACAAAGAAATCTTCCTCAAATTGAGTAAAAGCCAATGTTCTTCCTTTAATAGTTCAATGAATTTCAGTTTAAGTTCAATCAGTTCGGGATGTTGAGTTGGAGAGGGGGATTTTTTGTTTTGTGTTTTTTTTTTTTTAGGGGCTGGGGGAGGGACGGAACACTGCCTTGGTAATAGTAAAACTAATTTAGCCCACGTCCTAAATTAATCGGGTGAAATTCTTTTACCATCATTAAAATAAAATACATCTTAAATTCGAATATTCGGAATAATAATAATATATAAACAACTTCTCTTTAACATGGTAAAGAAATTAAAACTTATGATATACACTTTATCAATTATTCATATCCTATTGATTCACTCCTTATAAAATTTAAAAATAAAAAAAACCCACATATATTAATCCAATTTTTCTTTTTACATTTGTTCAACAATGGTAATGGATTTTTCACTGGCACTTTTAAAAATAGGAAAGCACATAGGTGACATCACGTTAGTGGAGCCAGGCCTTTGGGCCATCCATGTTAAAAGAGCCCATCTAATACAAATACATTCCCGACTCGGACTAGCCATGGGCTTTTGCCGCCGGTCCTTAACTTAAGAAACGACGCCGTACCTTTTACCTATAAATTGCTCATTCCGCCCTGCAAACCGATTAAGCGCAGATCAGAAACCAAAATCCAAAGCTTCAAGAAAATCAAAGAGGCGAAGGAATTCATCCCTCAATAATTACTGAACAAATTTCGAAATAAATAATGGTGAGTAATCTTTAAATTATTCGTTTTCCTGTTTTTGATCATTTTCATGAATTAATTAGGTTTAGGGTTTTAACGAGGCCGATACGATTTGTTTTCAATTCAATAGAATTATGGAATTTTAAGAAAATATTAAATTTTTGTACGATTTTGATTTTGTATATTGAATGTTTGTAATTGATCATGTTTTTCGTTTTTCCAGCTTTTATGATGTTTGGGGTTCTAACTGATTGCGTTTTTCATGCTTGTTTTCTTGATCTTTTTGTTCGATTGTGTAAAACGTTAGTCAAAAAATGCTGCTAGGCCATGAAATAATGACAGATGAAAAAGAGTGATGTTTTATGTTCGAAGGAGATGATTTTTCTTCAATAGATTTTACAAAATTATGAGATTCTTTGAAGATGTATGTTAAATTACTGAGAAAAGTAATACTATTAATTGTCTATTAACCTGAATGTTTTACCTGCATTTAAGGTGATCCTGGATGTCAAAATGGTTGCGAATACTCTACTAGGCAAAAAGATTTTTGCCTTAATAGAAAAAGTTACTTGTAGCAAAGAACGTATTGGTATTCTTTATAATAAGAAACTAGTATGCTGTCATTGTATATATCTTTGTGCATGGTATGTGGTAAAAGGCAATCTTTTGTTTTCGAGGGTAGTCCTTTTCAACTATGGCAGTGTTGTATAAATTTTGTCAGCGATGGACTTGATTTTTTCTTTTCTTTTGTTGCAATAAGTTTATGATTATTTGGTTACAATGTATATCTGTTTTTTAAATTCTTTTCAATTTATGATGCTAAGTTCTATATAGTTGCTGAAGTGGTTTTTGTTTTTGGTTTCTACAGTCTTCACTTGCAGCTGCAAGAGCAGACAATTTTTACTATCCTCCAGAATGGACCCCCAAAAAGGTACGCTGCATATTTTTTGTTGCAAATGTTTGCATTGGTACTGGTACATTCCAGTCTTTGTGCATTTATGTTTTCTTTTCTGTTTAGATTTGTTAACAACACTGTTTTTATTCAGGGTTCGTTGAACAAGTTCCATGGTCAACATGCTTTGAGGGAGCGAGCCAGGAAGTTGGACCAGGGCATTCTGATTATAAGGTACTTGATCAGAGGCATTTCATTGTCTACACAGCAATAATACATTTTGAATGATTTTTAAGTCATTTAAGTCTACAACAGATAGAGTGCAGACAGTAAGAGGAATTGGATATATTTTCAAAACAAAATGTGGCATTAGGATTCAATGGTAATACAGTGTCATGCATGATGTTTCATGTTTATGAAGGTTGTCAATCAACTTGAAGAGTTCGAATTTTGATTCTAAAGTATTTTAGATGTTATTACTTGTGAGAAATCATTCCACATTAGCTATAAAGTTCTCCTGCGCACTTTGAGTTTCGTTCTTAAATACGGTATGACAAGTATAAAAAGTGAAAAAAAATTTGCAAATGTTATCATTCCATGTTCTTTCTTCACTTTATCTTGGGAACTTCTAGTTGGTGACATCCAGTATTTTCTTGCCCACTTCCAGGTTTGAGATGCCATTCAACATCTGGTGTGGTGGATGCGAGTCCATGATTGCAAAGGGTGTGCGCTTCAATGCAGAGAAAAAGCAAGTGGGAAATTATTACTCAACAAAGGTAAGCTTGGTGGTTCACAATATGTCCATTTAATTAGGGGATAAAAGCATTTATTATTTGGGTTGCTAACTGTAATCGACTCTTATTTTTTGTCAGATATGGAGCTTTACAATGAAATCTGCTTGCTGCAAGCATGAGATTGTGATACAAACTGATCCAAAAAATTGTGAATATGTTATCATAAGTGGAGCTCGGAAGAAGATCGAGGAGTATGATGTTGAAGATGCTGAAACCTTGCTTCTTCCTGTAGATGAAGGTGAGGATTGCTGTTGATAATGATTGGGACTTGGAAACCTATGGGACTGAAATTTTTTATGACATGTATGCATGTTTTATTTTTGTTACTGTATTTACCCTTTATATTGAAGTCTGCCAATGGTTGGAGTAGTTCCGATTTTACATAAAGTCTTTGTGGGGAGATTGTCACTGGGATCTTGTCAGGAAAATAATGTTCATATGTGTTTTGTGGATTGCTTCCTGGTCCCATTGCTCACTCAGACATGTTCTCACTCTTACTTACTCTGAACATAAAGAGAACTTATAGAACTCCTGCATCAATTTCTGTCATTTTTCCTTTTCCAGAACGAAGTAAGTTGGCAGATCCTTTTTACCGTCTTGAGCATCAGGAAGAAGATATAAAGAAGAAGAAGGAAGCTGAACCTGTACTCGTGCGTCTTCAACGAGTATCTGATTCCAGGCATTCAGATGATTATGCTTTGAACAAGGCTCTTCGTGCCAAACTTAGGGTATCACTTAATGTTGATTTTATTTTCTTTTTTCTTATATCTGTTCATTACTTCTATATGATTTAGTCATTTTCAAACTTCGGCAGAACCAAAAGAAAAGAGTAGCTGAAGAAGAGGCAGCTTCCAGGAAGATGGGGCTTGGTATTAGATTACTTCCGGCCTCTGAAGAGGATAGTGCTGCTGCTCGACGTGTCAAATTTGCTCAAAAGTTTGATAAGAACAAGAAGGATAAACGAGCACTAATCCATGCTGCTTCAATTTTTTCTGGATCTTCTGGGTCATCTTCATCCAAAAGACGTGTGGAACTAGAATCTAAGAGGAGAAAAATAAATGCTGCCGTGGCATCAAACTTGTTGGTTGGAGGAATTAAGCCATCAGCATGGTCGAAATAATGTGTGTTTAGTTGATATTTTCTCTAATTTATGGATTTGCCTTGGACACATGGCTACCTTTCCCCGTAGATAGGCTGGTGGAATATTTTTGGGTTTATGAATTCTTGTGCTTATTTTCTGTTGTGAAATAGCAAATGGGCTTCTGTGTATATAGCCACTGGAGGATTGATCAGATGTTTCTTCTATGATGGATCAGATGTTTCTTCCATGATAATGTTGTTTGTATTGTATTTTTTATTGAATAATGAAAAATTTCCCCTCTGATAATCGCCTGTGGTTTCATCAACAAGCTTTTAGTACTCGAGGTATTTAGACCATGACGGTAACATGATGGCCAGTAACACCGTGACCTTGGCATGATAGAAAAACCTTTAGGTATTTTGACCATCATAATTTGGTAATACACATAGTTTATATTTGGTAATACACATAGTTTATATAGTGTTTACCATATGAATGTGTAGAGTATCAATTATTGTCCACTCGGGGATATACATAATTTATGCAGTATTTACCATATATTGTCTCTTTTGCGTACTTCATCTACCAAAAGCGACAGTTTGAAAAATCTTAAAATTAAATAACCTACTTTTAACACGTAATATCGGTTCCTAAATAAAATGACTAGTTTGTACAACGTATCTAGTAGCCACACATATATTTGTTGACCACAGCTGTACTACATACATTTCTCATTTTGTCGATTTTTTTCTTTTTTTTCTTTTGCAGATTTTATTGTGTCCAAACCTCAAAAATATTATCAATATACGTAATTAATTTCTTTTGTATTTTAGAGTTCAGAGACATTTATTTGACTATTTTTCTTTCGTCGAAGGATAACCTGCCATGTTATGTAGTACGGTAGAATTTACGTATCTAAAACGCAATGAATAACGTCCAATCTAGAATCCTTGAATCCTTCTCATTTAAGCTCTGTTTGTTTCAACTGAAATCATTTTCCGGAAAATCTTTTCTATAATTTCTTATGTTTGGTTGGAATTTAGTCAGGGAAAGTATTTTCAGCAAAAAAACATTTTACTATAATAGATGTAAAATGACTTCCGCTAAAAAGGAGAGGAAGTTATTTTCCTTGTTTATCCGCGTCGTTCTTTGTCTCAAATCATAAAAGACGATACAGTTCGTAACTTTTCAAAAAATTATTGATCTTCCTCGCTAACACACTGATCTGTACCTATTACATACTCAGATGCGCATACTTAGGGGATAAAAATACAAAATATATAAAGATCTTTGGAGTTCCAAAAGATGAAGTCTGGAATGAAAGGGCTGCATCAGGAGCTTGCGTTGGGTTATACTGGCGCTACTTGAAGGTTGGGTTGTATTGGCAGTATGGCGGTTGTGGGGCTACTGTTCTGTGGACAGGCCAGAGAAAGTGGTGAAAGGATTATTGCTTACGCGAGGGATAATAACATGGGAAATTTTTTTCGAACAATTAATGAACCAAACACCAGAAAATATTTGAGAAAATAACTATTTTCCTAGAAATTCTTTTCATAAAAAATATTTTCTTTGGGAAAATGATTTACATCACACCAAACAGACCCTTAATCATGCTAACTTTTCCCCTAGTTTTTCAGGGGAGAAAAAAAAAATCATTTGACAGCAATGCAACCTAGCGTGCCCTTTGCTGTTCATGCTTTATAAAGACGACAAAATTCTTCATCAAGAGGACAACTTTTTCAATTTTGGCCATTGCATGCATGCGCAATTTGTTTTGAACCTTAAAATCTTTAGAGTATCCAACTTCTGGCTTAGCTAATCCCACATTCACATTTTCTTACTTGTAGGCCAACATCTGAGCAGTAGAGATTTCGTCTGGTAGAATTAATGATGTTAACTGGTCTGCAATCAACTGTTATATTTATCAGGGTACATTGGAAATAACCTTCAAACTATGCAATGTGTCAATAGAGACCTTAAAAAAAATTTCTTAGTTGGCTATTCAGATGCAACATTTTGTCAACTGAGCTAGAAAAGTAAAAACAAACACTGATATCAACCCTCGCAAATCATCAATTAATAGCTAACCTAAATGGCTCATATTATACAAAAATTATCCCTCATACGACTTAGCCACAATGCATTAATTTGAGTATTTTGATTACACAGAAGAAAAGATTTTTGTTAATCTCGCAGTTTCGATAAGTTAAAAAAAAAATGTTGTCACTTGCCAAACATCCAAAACTCCATTAAATCAAAGCGTAGAGATGCCATTCTGAGGAGGGGCCAATTATTACTGCCTTCAAAAAACGACAATGCAAAATTTTCTTTGATGGAATTATTTTTTAAAACAAAAAGATGATGTTTGGGATGTAAATGATAACAGGTGGATCTGAATTATGTACTAATTAAATCTGAAAATTTGTCAGCAGCAACGGCCTTAGGCCGGCTATGAAGTAGAATTCGTAGAAGAGTCCGCAGAAATTTATGGAATTAGGTTTGGCGACATGTGAAGATTGTCTAAGTAGGACAAGGATCTCAATCAATGATGGTCTATTAATTTTCACCAGACAAAACGTTTCATTGTCTCTTCTCTTCTTTGCATGTGCTCCCATTTCTCCATATTGATTGTGACTCGATCTCTGCACCCTGCCTATAATTTATGAGAATTATGGTATATCTCAATATATAAGTTAAATCTTATTAGATCAGTGCACATAAACCTTTCAAGGAGTATTAAATAGATAATAATGTAGAAAATAATTATATAAGTCTTTTCAATTTGTCAATTTTGTAGCAGTTTATTAACAGAATAAGTTGAGGAAAAATATCAAGATTAATCTTTTTTTTTTAATTAAAAAGAATGAGAACCTATTTTTTAATTAAAACACAAGAGTAATAAATATTTGAATCAATTACTCCTGTTTTAATGTTTTGGTTGCATGAGTTGCAGAAGAGTAATGAAATTAAACTCAAATTCCTCCGCTATTCAACGAAAAAGCTACAAAGGAAAAGGAAAAGCTCGAAGCAAGGAAAATAAAAAAGAGGAAAAGAGAGAATATAAATAGTACGGTTAGTTTAAGAAACTCCCCTTAATGTTTAATCAAAATTGCAGAGTATCCCTTGGACTTTAATTTTCTCATTTTATCCCTAATTTCAGTCCACTTCACCAACTTAACATTTAAAACATTGTAAGTCGAAAAAATGCCACCTCCTAAATAATTTTTCAATGGAAATTTAATGACAAATATATCCAAGTTCATTCCCTTATTTTCCCTAAATTCCTAAACCACACCTTTTCTTTTCTTTTCTTTAATTTTTTCTTTTCCTTTTTTCTGCATAAACTCCCAAAACTAGCCATAAAACTTAAAACCCTTTTTGGTAAAAATATCAAGAAAAAGTCTATCTTTTACTCCACTACTATATTTTTTTTTTCTTTTGTACAAGTTTGTGGATGGTTGGCCTTCAAAATTTTTATAAAATTTATCAAGCGCAAATTTTTTGCTGGGGGCTTGGAGTATGATGAGAATTTAAGCCATATCAAATAAATTCAGGGTGATGAGCTTTAAAAAGTTTTTTGGACAATTTTTTTTCTTTTCAGCTATAAAGTTGCAAAAATGAAAGCGAGACTTTTTTAGTATTGTTAAAGCTCAAAATGCTCTGCAATTGGGTTTCAAAGCTAATAAACCTAGAGCAATTGGCTTTCAAACTTGTGGGGGTTATTTCCTTTAAAAAAATATAAAGGATATTTTCGTCATAAAATTTTAACAATTATAATGAGATGGCATTTTTATCAATTTACAATGTTTTAGATGATTAAGTGGACTAAAATTAGAAATAAAGAGCGAAGAATTAAATGTTAGGGGTTAAATTGTAACTCTGAATAAATGTTAGAGAGAATTTATAGGATTAACTCTAAATATTATTGTACAAGATGACCAGAATTTAATGGCACCGCTTTTCATAGTTAAAGGACGCAAACCATTTGACTTTGTCCCCCAATCACATGCTTCTTTTAGGACACCCTTGCAATCTTGCAAATCTATATTGCTATACCAGGTTTAGTCAAATAAAGGCACCTGTTTTTTCACATGCATCATAAGAAATCTGACGATTTGTTCTTCTTCTAGAACTAGATTTGTGATTAGTCTACACTGCAACATGCTGTTATAGACTTCCACTGAGTTTTGAAACTTCTTTTAGTTGAGAATTAAGTAATTAAGTGGTTTAGATTTTGTACTCCGAGTCTTATAATGTAATTTCGATTATTATTTTACATGTTATCCTTTCTTTCACTTCCAAAAAAGTCGAACAAGAAAACCCTATGATTGGATTGCATTTTTTTAGAATATTATTGGAAAAATAATACTGTAACACTCTTTAGAAATTGACAAATGTGAAAATAAAAAAGGTGATTGAAAATGTATAAAAATTGATTGAAAAACGTATTTAGAAAAAATTTCAAAATAAATTTTGAAAAGTGACTTTGTCCAAACAGAATCAAATGATCAAAAAGTGAATCCCGGCCCAGCCATTGGAAACTGAAGGCTGCAATCGCCATGATAGTCGACCCCTGTTCTCCTTTTTCTCTGAAAAGGTATGTTGCAAAGGAATAATGGGGCTCTCTTTCAAACAAGGCGTATGAAACGAAGTTGCAGGGTATCAAATGAGTGGAACCACACACACACACACACACACACCAAACAACAAAAAAACACACCCGAAAACCACACCACAAAAACCCAAAAAAAAAATTGAAAAAAGGAAAAAAGAGTAGATTATAATTGACTACAATGTTTTATTAGTCGATATCAAGGCTAAGGACTAATAAGGGTTAAACATACTCCTTGAAACTTACCTAGTACTTACTTATTTCTCCAATCTTGTGAATGACATTTGTGATGTTGCAAGAAAATATAGTTAGAAAACAACATGAGTGAGTTTGACACAAAACAAAAAAAAAGAAAATAACATGAGTGGGATTTCTAAATTAATAATGAGATTAATTTGATATCATAATTAATCATCCAGATTCCTTGTCAATATTATAATAATGTATTCAAAATTCTTTGCATCGTTAGCTGACATTTACTAAATAAATAAAAAAAATTACTAACCTAACTCACCGCACATTGATTGTCACGATGTGAAGCGCAATTATTGACCAAACTTCCCAAATTGGAAGAAAACATGTAAGTTTCGTATTAACCAAAAATACAATAGCGTAAAAAAAAAAAAAAGAGAAAATGATTGTGCTAGACTCAATTCAATTCGTCCATGTGTGGTAGGTTGCATTTATTCTAGACTTTTATCTTAATCAAAAATTGACTTTTTTAACTGCATAATGAAAGTGTCTTGCCTTCAAGTCGTTGTCATTGCAAATCGAGGTATAATGGTCATCAATAAATCTACTTGTTTAACCTAATCAAATCTTGTTTCAACCCCCAAAACAAAAACAAGAAGAGTACTAGGAGAACACATTGAGTATTAGGTGTATCACGCACTGAATGCAGTAGTACCAATCATATATCATCAAATAATATAAGGTGTAGCCTACCATCATCACATGATGATAAATTATTGATTATAATACGCCACATGACGCGACAATGCATGTGATTCATTTAATTGTTTTTCTAAGCACAAACCAAAAACCACATAGTGAAATTGACAAATTGTTTGAGATTCGTCTTGTTGAGATTCACTGGATCCCCTCTACACTTCTCGGTTCTCGGTGGCTCACTCGGCCCGAGTTATCAGACAAAATAACACACACTAAGAAGATCTCAATTCTGCCTTAATAGTCGTAAAATTATAAATCTAAGATGATTATTGCAAACATTGTAGTAGTTGGTTTAATGATATTTTTTGAATTTTTTTTAAACGACATTTGTTTGAAGTGTGAATTTTATCATAATAACTAAAAAATTTTATATTTTTACATGAATTACTAATCAAATTCCATCCCCCTCTTCCTCAGTCAGCATACACAAACACATTCGAGAAGGGATCTTCCTTGTTTTTTTCTTATCTCTCCGGCTATTTATGCAAGCCCTTTAGGCTTTTACTATAGACACCGTTTTTTTTTTTTAATTACGGAAAATTTAATATTAGTGAGATTCAAACTCCTAAACTCTGAAATGGAATCATAGAATTCTAATTGCTCAATTCTCTATTTGTTTCCACCATTATTTTTTAGTTTTAGCCCTTCTCTCTTTCCTTACACACAACAGTCCCAACTACCTCTTACACGTAAAATACATGTACACATATATTTATACCAAAATATAGCATTAGAAAATTGTACATCTATATACGACTATACAATATATAAGGCCATGCAGAGAGAAACTAATGACAGGAGACTTGTACTCTACTTTTGCAATGTTACAATTTAGAACAAACTTACAGTAATTTTTCAGTAGCGTATGAAATATAATTCAGATCGGACATTTCATAACAAAATTAATCTCGCATTAGTGAATTTGCGGAGAATTGTGATGCATAAACTACTCGAAAAATAATCATGATTCAAATTAAGCATTTGAGCGTAAACTTTTGATAAGGCATTAAAAATTATCGTATATTTATAAAAAATAAAAAATATATATAATTATGCTATACATATAGATCCTATAACACCTACTTTCCTCCTTCTCTCTCTCCCTCTCTCTCACTCTCTCCACCACAAAAATGAGAGTAATGCCACTCTCCACTCTCCTCTCTCTCCTTCTCATCTTAATCTTCCTCCTAGATCTCTCCTCCTCCTCCACTTCTTCACCACCCACATTTACATTCGACTACCTCAAACTCCCACTTCTCCACCACAATCACCCTTTCCCTCCCTCCCCATCTACCACTCTTCCCTCCGACAGCCACCGTCTAAACTACCTATACTCCTCCCTCCACCACCACCGGCTCCACCGCAAGAACTCCCCCAAAACTGCACAAATTCCACTGGCCTCCGGTGCTTCTTTTGGCACCGGCCAATACTTTGTCTCACTCTCCATTGGCACCCCACCTCAACCCTTCCGTCTAGTAGCTGATACCGGCAGTGACCTCATCTGGGTCACATGCTCCGCTTGCCGGAACTGCTCAGCTCGGCCACCTAACTCCGCTTTTCTAGCTCGTCATTCTTCCACATTTTCACCCTACCACTGCTATGACTCACCGTGTCAACGTGTCCCTCAACCTGATCACGGGCCGTGTAACCACACTCGTCACCACAGCACGTGCCGCTTTGAGTATTCGTATTCTGATGGGTCCCTGAGTTCCGGGCTTTTCTCCCGGGAAACGACGTCGTTCAATACGAGCTCCGGGAAAACTGTCAAATTCAAGAATCTAGCGTTTGGTTGTGGGTTTGAAGCTTCTGGGCCGAGTTTAACAGGCCCGGGTTTCAATGGTGCTCAGGGAGTAATGGGATTGGGTCTTGGGCCGATTTCTTTTCCTTCACAATTGGGCCGGAAGTTTGGAAACAAGTTCTCGTATTGTTTGATGGATTACACTCTTTCTCCAACTCCGACGAGTTATCTCTTAATCGGCGGCGCCGGCGCCGGCGGCCCTAAAAACGGCGTCGTGGAAAGTGCTACAAAAATGAGCTATACGCCACTAATAAACAATACTTTGTCCCCGACATTTTATTACATTGGGATTGAGACTGCTTTCATTGATGATGTGAAATTACAGATAAGCCCTTCAGTTTGGACCATTGATGACTTGGGCAATGGGGGGACCGTTTTAGACTCAGGGACAACATTGACTTTTTTGGTCCAGCCGGCTTATGATAAAGTGCTACGAGAGTTTGTGCAGCGCATTAAGCTACCCAAGTCGGATGAGCCGAATCCCAATTTTGATTTTTGTGTCAACGTGTCAAGCGTGTCGAGACTGAGTTTACCCAAACTGAGTTTCAGACTCACTGGTGGCTCGGTGTTCTCGCCGCCCCCTCAAAACTACTTTATTGATACGGCGGAGGGTGTAAAATGCTTGGCATTGCAACCCGTGAGGCAGCCCTCTGGATTTTCGCTGATCGGAAACTTAATGCAACAAGGGTTTATGTTCGAATTCGACAAGGATAGGGGACGACTAGGGTTTACAAGACATGGTTGTGCCGCGCCTTGACTCGGTAACTCATCGAGTCACACGAAACATCGTTTTTTTGCTTTTTTGTTTTTTTTGGGGAGGGGTTTTTTATTTTATTTGTTATTATTGTTAAATATATAACAGTGATTAAATTGTTGTGCAAATAGTATGTGAAATCGTTGTTGCTATCCATTATGATTGGGGTTGTCCTTTTGTATGAATTGACACAGAAAAACGGCCAATGTGAAAAAAAGAAAAGCGAGAAATGTTTTTGTTGCTTTCAATGCTGTCTGATTGATTACATGTTTGATAATCTTTCACGTGAAATTCTTTATGAAATGGGAAAATGTTTGGTGAGGATCCGTGGGGTTTGTCAACAGTGGCAAAGCTTTACTTTCCTTTGCAGAATTGTGTATTTAAAGGAAATTGCAATTCCAGCCCTTGAATAACTATGCATGAAAAGAAAAGTACGTAATAAGTAGATGTAATCCCTCGCCAATAATTGTAAAATCTATTATTAGTCCCTAACCATAATGTTTTCGGTGTAATTTAACACCATTTAAGCGTACAAGGATTGAAAGGGTCGATTGTCTGATTTAGCAAAATTAAAATCATTAAGTATGGTGTGACAGCACGAAATAAATTGCCGAATTTTCAATACTGTGGTTTTATTTCCAAGAGATAAGCATCAAATAATTTTTTCCTATTTATGAATGCATATTATGATTACAATAGCTAAACTATACTCCTAACTTTTGGACAATCAATGTAAAAAGAGTGCTCCAAAGTCTAAATACCACATGCAAAGTTAGTCATCATTTTGGCTTTTTCTCTATGTTTGACTCTCATTTACTATTTTCATTTGCATACCGGGAGCAAAAATACAAATATGAGGCATAAATACGGAAAAAACACTGCAAAATCAACATGAGTTTTGTTTTCAGAAAATGTTGAGTCGTTTTCTGTACTTTACACTTCATGTTTTAGCCATAGAATTCAATAGTCACATCAAATATAGATGCCAACCAAGTGCCTAGTCCCCATGTCTGTTCGTCACTAACAGATATAGGACACTCCAAACCAATCAAACATTCGGGCTTGAGTGCTACTGTTAGTGAGATAAATCCTAAAATCTGGCTTGTAGAGTGTTCAATGATGTTTACTGTCTCCAAAGTTGATATTGTGGTGCTTAAGTTATCACTATTTATTATTATTTTCGTACTCAAGCTTATTAGAAAACGTATTATTCTTTTAAAAGTTTTTTTTTTATCAATCATTCTGTTGTATTACAATATTTGTTGCCTCGCACAAGTAGGATGAAACTCTCAATGGTGTACTGAGTGAAGCTGTTGGGTGTCAAACCAGCAAAATAAATAAATTCCTTACTCCAAGAAAAATATACTCAAGTATAGTAGTGAGTAGGTTCGTATCCACAGGAACTAATCGATTTATTTATTTCAAATTACAATAACGAGGGGTTTGGAGAATAATTAAATTAAAGAAATTTAAACCTAAGAAACTCAAAGGAAAAACACAAAATTAAGTTAAATGAAGTGAAATAAAACCTAAGCTCTAGTCAAAGGAATAATTTCCACTCTGGTTCAATTTAACTGATCCTCGATGCAATAATAAATTTCTACGTTCATGAATAAATTGGTTATGGTTGTTGAGAAGCTCTAACAACCTGCCTTTCCTTACTGTGTCGATAATCAAGGTACGACCGTTAATTACTTCCCTAATCAAATAATAACCCTAGGTACGACCTTAGGATTCAATTATTCAACAGCTTTGAATCTAGAAAAACTACCAATTCTAACCAGCAAATACCTACGAGGCTTTGTTCAAATTGGATTATTTATTCCCGTGATATAATCCAAAAGTTTCTATTACGATTGAATTAATCACTTGCCACAAATACTAAAACTATCAAACAATTACGGATTTGACGTTTTAGATGGCCCTAGATTATTTGACAATTAAATAGTGGCCAATTATTTAACTGCACAAAAATAATCACACAAGAATGAACACAATCACCTTGGAATTAAATAGAGAATAAATAAATACCCAAAAACGCAGAAAATAATAAAAACAATTAGATCTCACAGTAATAGATGAACCAAAGCTTCAATTATCCTTTAACTAGATAGAAGAGTCTTCAAATACCAAAAGAAAAATAACAAGAAATTGTTCTAGAGAGAGAAGAGAGAAAAACTAAAAACTAAAACTAAAAGAAGACTCTCCAGCAAAAGTAGCGTTCAGCCCTTCTTTTTAATCTTCAGATATTCTCCTCTCTTTCCTTCTCTTGTACGTTCCTCTTCTTTCCTTCTTTTTGTCTCCTTTCCAAACTCCTCTTCTTTCCTTTTTGTCTTGGTTCCTTGTACAAGTCAAACTCTCTCCTCCTGTCTTGGTTTCCAATTCTTTTCAATAAAGAATTTTGCAGACTGAAATTCCTCATTATAAAGAAAGTGGGACCCTTCAAAATCAACCTTCTTGAAAATTCACGTTCCAGAATTCTGCACTGCAGCGTGAGTAGACCGTGGTCACGCTCTATCAGACATAGTCTTCTGGAATTTTAGACGAATTTAGAACATTTTTCCACAATTTCCTATATTAAGGCCAAATATCAAAAAGTGAATAAATGGAAGTATTAAACACAATTCTTAACCAAAATAAGAGGAAGTTAATTACAATAAATATGTCAATTTAACACCCTAACAGAAGCCGTAGATTGTTTGTCATACACAATTTGGAGGTATGACTTCCCAAAATCAATCTAAACTCTCATCTCTTATAAAACCCTCTAACTGCCGTAGGTGAGATTTGATTCTAGGATCTACCGGCAGGGCGAAGGCCTCCTCCTGGACCGTTAGCCCAGTGATTTTAAACTTGTCACTCATTTCAAAACTTAAGTCACCATTGCATCTTTCCTTCAATACTTCGGGTCTCTAATTTGAGTTTTATTGTAAGCTTTGGTCGGTTGGCTCGATTGGCTAGAGTGCTTTCCTGTCAACCAAGGCTTAAACTCCGGCCTTGCACTACAAGAAAAAAGGCCTATAACGACACCTTAAACTGTCAGTATAGAAAGTTTATGCCGACGCTTTCTTTTTCCTGACAGTATGGTCGAATGTTGTCCATTCTCGTGTCGGGATAGGTCTATGGCACGTACATGTGTCCGGAAAAACCTTTAACTCGACAATAAGGTCGTTAAGAAAATAGTGTTAGCTTGACAAATGAAAATGTCAAGACAAAGTATATTTTAAATTATTATTTTTGGTGTAATTAGACATTTACAACTGCCATATAAACTAGCCTATTATGACACCTACAAGTGTTATTATACATGTTTGTTGACACTTCTAAGTGTGCTTTATTTTTTATTTTGGCGTATTTGTGAATGGCTATGCTGACACTCTAGAATGTCAGGATTGGAACCTTTTTTTTTTTTTTTAATGTAGCAGAATGACTGACATCCAGAACACACTTACAATTGAACACAACCCACAACACCCACAATTCAACACAAAACACCTACAACATAAACAACAAACTTGCAATTGAACACAATACACCACACCTGCAATTCAATACAACACAACACTTCTGCAATTCAACATAATACACCTGTAATTCAACACCAGCTTGCATTGCTCAATTCAACTAATCATCATATTCGTCATAATCTTCTCAAAATCAGACACTAACAACAATAAGTATTAATTGAAAACAAGCACAATAAACCATTTTAATGGATACCATTTATAAACAAAGAAAGATTGCAATCACTAATTGGGTTTCAGTATTGCCCGTAGCAAAAAAAAAAAAATGCAATCACAAAGTTATCCTAACATCAATTATATCACTAGCAATAGCAATATATACCAAAGTCATCAAAAAGCTAAAGCTATCCTAAAATAGGATCCTGTGGATCCCCAAATAAATCATCAATCAATTTATGAAATTTGACAGCTTCTAAAATAGGAATCTCCCTATCTTGCTGAGTTTCATTTACATGTGCATCTTGTGGATCCCCAAATAAATCACACACCAAGTATTGCATGTCAGCATATCCATTTGAAACCCTGTTACAAGTATTTTCTGAATTGGATATGGATGCATTGTTACATGAAAGTTCTCCATGTGCTATCCAATTCGCATATCCTTTGATAAATCCATCAACTTTTAAATAAATATAAGCTTATGTCTCATTCACAGAAATACCCATGCAATAGTTCATACAAGGACATAAGATCTTTCCATCATGACTTGATTTTGAAAATGCAAACTCTAAGAACATCCTAGGTCCTATATTATACTTCTCACTTTGCCTTAGAAAATTCATCCAACTCTTATCCATACTTGCAACAATCACACATGTATGCTCCAACAAGCTTCATAAAAAAGTGAAAATTTTATAACGTATTAGAAAACTACTATATACATGAATCACAAACAGGTAAGCATATTATGTAGTAAAACATAGATATTAATTTAAATAATGATTTTTATATGGTAGGAAAAAATCTGAGTTCGTATGGAGTACTCACCGATATTACCAAGAAGCTTTGCCAAGAAATGCATTCAGGTACTTCCACCAGATGACCACAATTTCCAAATCTTACTGTACTAAAAACCTGAGTGTACATAGATTAAAGGAAATATTAAAAGTAAATGCAAATAGAAATCAAAGAATTTATTAATTGAAGTTTAACACAAACAAATTTGATGGGTAAAACGGTTTAGTTTTTAAGAATGCAATCACAAGATTCATGAAAAAAAGCATACTAATCACCAAAGATAAAGATAGTACCCTCTAATTAATATATGTATGCAAATATTTGTTAGGGAATGTGTAATGAAATATTATTATGCAAAGCTAGCAATCAAAAGAAAATCTAAGATAAAGAAAAATGTAAGTAAGAAACTTATCATATACAATAGCAAAACAATAATATATTACATTATGTGATGATTGACTTGTTAACAAAGTCATAAATCTAAGGAGGTGCATTAAATAAGAAATGCATAACCGAATAGCCATTTTCTCTCTTCAGTGGTCAAGGCTTCAAAGCATTTTTTCTAACTAGTGATTTCGAATTTTTTGCCACTGAAAGCATTCAGTTCAATACAGGTTAGCTAACTGAAACTGAAAACTAAATTGTATTAACTTTTAAATGGGCATCCAAGTAATCTACCCAGAATCATGTCAAGTAAGTCCAGGCACGAATTCATCTCATTGAAATGATATGCGACTAAGAGAGAAAAATACATTAGATATTAGCAAAGCATAGGTTGATCGAAGTTCAGCTGCCTAGAGAAAGTCTAGACCAGCCTGTATATGCAACGTAAATTGAGTGCATGGAGTCATCATCTCCACTAGAGTTAATCACATTTTCTAAAGTTAAAGTTTGTAACTTTACATGTTAGTTCATCTACATCACGGGAGCAGACAACAGAAAACTTCATACTTATCACAATAATTCTATAATTAAAGTATTCCTCTAAACACATATCCTATCGATTTCACCTCCAGGGTAAACAAGTTTGGGTCGAAAACAAGGTGGAACATGCTTAAAAGCTAAACCAACAAAAATTACTAAGTTAAGGTGTCATAAACTTGCTAAATCATTTTATTCTTCAACCTTCTACACTAACACAAAAAAATAAAAAATAAAAGCAAATTAAAGATCCTTCAAATATTCAACAAATTTGGCATAAATTTGATACAGATAAAAACAATTCAATACTATTGTCAAAAGGGCTCATCTTGACAATAAATAATGCGGCATTTCCAATGTAAAATTGACTGACAAACATACATTACATATGTTGATTCTGAATAGAAGGGAAAGAGTAATTCTATTTAAAAATAAATAAAATGAAATACTTACGGCCTGTGTGGACAGATAATGAGAACGCGACGACGGAAGTTCTGAGTTACTTGCCTAAGAATAGAAATTTCCTACTAGATGATTAATTATATCATATTTGAAAAATTAGAACCCAAAAGAAAAAGAAAAACACTAAATAGGTCACTAGAATTGCTAGTATATGAGAAATATGTTAAAAGGCAGATCAACTCAAACACCTTTTTGATCAATTGTGATAAGCATAAACTTTACTTTTCTTTTAATCCTCATGCTTATATAAATCAAATATGAACATTTTAAATGTCTCATCAAAAGGTAATTAATTCCCTTTTCCATGGCCTAGTAGATTCATCTGTTCTTCAAATTACAACCAAAAGACTGTATAACATATTGAAATAAGCAAAAAGCAACAAATTACAAGAGGGAAATTCAGGCTAACACATACAGGAAGTTGTTCGACCAGAAGTTGTTGATAGATATAAGCAAAATAGAAGATTTAAAAGTCCAAGAATAAAGAATAGAGAAGGAGAACAATTCGAAACGGAGTGAATGATATAGAGAAAAGAGAAGAGTTCAAAAAGCAGCACAAGGTTACAGGATGTCGAAAAGCTCAGGTTGGATTGAGGCAACTGCCAGCTAGCCAATACCAACAATCTCTTAGGTTGAGCCCAACTATTTCACTGTGCTTGTATTCATACTCTATCCCCTGAAACACACAACCCAAGCAAATAACAGTCACAGAAACTCCAGTAATTCCAAGTTACTATCCACCTATGGTAATATTTATTGAAATATGCAATATCAAATATCCTTCATTGAAAAAAAAATCCTTATCAAAAGACGAAAGTAAGCAACAACTTTTAATCTCAAATCTAAAAATTGTAGTTTTTTTCATGTTTAGTCTCAAATCTAAAAAACAACTTTAATCTCAAATCTCAAACTACCAGAAAAAAATTAATGTCAAAATCACCTAAACAAACCCTCAAACCCAAATCCCATACCAACCTAAATAATAATAATAAAGAAAGGAAGAACAAAAACAAAAAGTTGAACTAATAGTACAATCACTGTGAGAGGGATGTGCAATTAGTACCTCAAACCGTTTCGACCTCTACATTGTCCTTCTCTTCCTCTCGTTAACCTCCTAAATTTCAACACAGCTGATGCATTTTTGGTAGAAAGAGAGAGGGTAGGGATTAGAGAACTCAATTTAGAAAGAGAGAAGAGGGGCATTAGAGACTGAAAGATGGATTTTGTGAATAGGGTTTTGATTTGGGAAGAAGATACAGAGGAGTGGCAAAGCTTTTTTTGGTTGATTTGGCTAAGTGGCCGAGCTTCCTATAACAAAAACAAAACAACACCGTTTAGTCAGGTGCCAAAATTTTCTAGGCGCATTTTTTGTTTTTCCTCTTCCCACGCACTTTCTTACCCCATTTTTATTACGCCAAAACAAAACTATGTCGTTTCTTTGCTGACATTCACCCCAAATGCCCTAATAGCTACTCTAATTTGACATATAAAATTTTTCAATTTAAAAAAATATAAAATAAAAAGTAATGGTAATTAGTTCATGTTGTCTTATTATGACACTCACTTTTTTGTGTCTTCATAAAAGATATATAATGACACCCACAACAAAGTGTCATTATAAATGTGTCATAATAGCCCTTTTTTCTTGTAGTGTTGTCAATTAGAAATAGGGGAAGGGGTTTAGTTTAGAAAATATATTGAATGTCATGTCTCAAATTATGTATGGTAAAAGATTTGCTAACACTGTCATGAGAATTAAGAATCAATTTTTAAAAAAAAATTGTGAGCTTATTATTATTGCTCTTGAGTTGAGTGCGAGTTGCACAATAGATACATTAATTCAAAGACTTTGCAAGTTATCTCGAAAATACCTCGAGTATATGTTCTTTGCGTTCGTGTCTAAATTTGGATTTACCTGATATATGTGGCAAAAGTTATGTAACATATTTTACACTTTGAAAGAAAATTTTTTACACTTCATTTGACCAAATGCAATCTATTTATGTTTTCTAACTTGTAGTAAATTTTGTTTTGTTTTGTTTTGTTTTCCTTTCTCCTTTTTAGCTTTTTGGCTAGATCCATATGCGTGCCAAATTGAGTTTAGAGATGATTATGTCAACTAGTGGACAACCTAAAACATTAATTTACTTAGATACCAAAAATACAAAAGAAAAATAAATTGAAACCGAAAGACATTATGAAAACTACAATATCATAGGTGTAAACCTTTATTTCATTAGGCTTGCTGGTAGCATCTGGCAAGACCATTTAGTACATAATTCCTCCTTCTGCAATTTGAATCAAGAAAATTGAACCAAAGATTCTCAAAAGTACTTGAATAGACTAGTCTAAGATTGAACGTGCATTAAAAATTTGTATTGCATACATTGAAAATGTTAAAATGTGCAGTCATATGTTAAAGTTAATAAGATTCACGGTCATTCCACTCATTGCCAATTAATTTTTAAGATAGAAACCTCCTGTTATTTAACATAGTATCATAATTAGACTTTGAATTTTATTCTCACTATTAAACGAAACTCAGGTCTTTCTTAACCCGTTTCAGTTGGGCTTTTGTCAATCGTCTATTTCGGTTCATAAGCTCTCTTCAATTCGAGTCATGTGTGAAGAAGAATGCTAAAGTTACAAGGTTCATGGGCTACTCCACTTATTCAACTTATGACTCTGAGATTGGAGATGAAATGCTGGGCTCGTTGGATGTTACATAGGCAGAGTGCAAGAAAGAGTAGAGAGCCAGTTGGAAGGATGGAGATAAAACCAGGAAATCACGAAAGTAGAGGCTTTATTTATCCCTTCTCACGTGAAAGAAAATCGTCTCCATCTCTTTATCCTGGACTTGGCACTTGACCACTTCCCTTCAGGAAAAAGGGAGCCAAGCTTTCTTAAAAAGAGGTAGTACTACTATGTTTTGTAGGTGGGCTTGCTAATTTAGCTTACTGTAACTATTTTGTTATTTATTGTTTGACCTTTTGGCTTTTTTCTGCACCCAAATATGTGTTCCTTTTTATCCCATTGAAAAGATGCCTTGTCCATGACATTTTGGCCATACACGCAATTCAGATGACAATCAAATGCTTTTCATTTTTGGTTCCTTTTTCTGATCTCTGGAGGAAGAGGAGAAAAATCTTGATCTCTTGCATTACAGAAAGAAGGCATTCAATCATTAAGCTACCAAAATCTATGTGGTTATATAGAAAGAACTTTCGAATTTTTTCTTTTCTTTTCTCACATTGAGAAGACTCTATGCATGCAAAGTTACATAGATGGTGATTTCATCTACGTTTGGATTAGTGTGAGAGTACCTCTACATAAACGATACCGATGCAATGTTATTAATCATTGGATTGGCACATGTACTATTGAACGGGAAAATAGGATGAAGCTTAATTTCATTTATAATAAGTGGATATAGCTATTGATATTAAAAATTGAAATAGCAAAGAAAAATCGAAATCTTTTTCAAATTGTTGCCTTCAAAAATTTTCTATTAATGCATTAAAACAAATTCTCGATAAATTCCCAGAAAATTTCCAAGAATTTAGACGTATATAAGGTTTTGCTTCTCTCCAAATTTACGTAGGAGGCAATTAGGACAATTTTACTCAAGTTAAGGCGGTCCAAACTTTTTCCTCATCGTAGAAACCGAAATGTTTTTAGCTGTTGAAAAATATGGAGTATAACTTTGGGAGCCCACTATGAATTAAGGGAGTATGGACTCGGAGGCCCATGAAGGGTGTAGATCGGAGGATGTAGATGATATGGGAATTGGATTGGCTCAATGATAATTATTAGACATTACACTATTTCAGTTTCATTTCTTTAAAAGAAAACTTGGTGATTGCGTACTAGTATTGACGAAGTTAAATAGCCAGTAATTTCGTTGTATCTCGTAAATCAACACTGAAATAAACAGACGAAATTATAGTTAATGATGACAATTGATCTAATAATCTTAGCAAATAAATGCAATTCAACTGCTTGTCATGTTGATCCAGTGATCTCAGTTGTGAAGTGATGTAGCATTTTCAATGTCAGCTAACAAAAATTTTGTATATTTGGAAAAAAAAGAAATGGAAAAACACACAAACATTATTGGAATGGCATAGGGAACCTGTTGGCTATAGCTTATTCAAATGGGGTGTTCTCTTTCGAGTTTAACCCTTCTTTGTGCAAAAATTATGCATTGCCCTATTGTTTAATTTGCCATTGTGCCAGAACTTTCTTGACCAAAGTCCAATTCAATGTACATAGTACTAGCTCTTTTCGCATGCTTGAACAAGCTTATGATTATTGATTTCTTTAGAACAGCGCTGAAGCTACAAAGCATATATAAATATGATCATATACAACTAGATCAAATTCTTCAGTGCCATCTTTTTCAGTGTCTCTGATCAGGAGTTATCACCTTGCATTATCACTTTAGTAGTTTTTTATTTATAAAGAGTGCGCGAATAACTCCTAATTGATGGCAGTAGAGTTGGCACTGAAAAATAGCACCGAGTATCTTAATTGCATTTGCAATTGCTATTGCTTGTGTGTGTTGTGCGGATGTGAAAAATTTACCTTTTACGCCGTCTTGTCAACTGTTTATGAATCATTATATCTGCCTCAAAATCATTTAATCTTGTAATAAGGACTGGGGTTCCAATTTAATTACTATGTTTTGTGTGGTTTAAAGAATACATTATTAGTTACAACTCTCACTTTCGGCCATGAGTGGAATAAAAACATGAAAGAAATGAATGTAAATTGTTCAACTGATTGACTCAAACAAATCAAACAATAGATACACTGTTCACATTGACCGCATAATCCTTAAAATCTTTAACAAAACCTGTTCATTTGACTCCAACATTCCCTCTAAAAAAACAATAAGGGGGTGTTTGGTTTAAGGGAATCAAGGAGGGAAATGGGTATCACAAGTAATGATATTCATTGTTGATGTTTGTTAAACAACTATCACTATCATTCAATGGGAATGATAGTGATTAATTGGGGTGTTAATGATTCCCCCCAAAATACTAGTCTATCAAACCCATTAACCTTTATTATTAAGGGCAAAAACACACCCATTAAAAAATATATATCTTTTGAGTTATCCATTCTCAATACTCTCTCTCTCTCTCTCTCTCTCTCTCTCTCTCTCTCTTCTTTTGATTTTGAATATTTTTTATTAGTACTTTATAAATTTTTTTACAAAAATTCTTTTTAATAATTTTTTACAAAAATTCTTTTTAATAATTTTTTTTACATTCAATAATTTTATAAAAAATTGTATTGAAAATCAAAGATATATAATACTCTCTGTTAATATAATAAAAATGACTTTTTTTTTAAGATTATCATTTCCATAAAACTCAAATTAGAGCATGACTATATTTAAAATTGAAGAAATCTTTTAAATTTTTTTCAAATATACAAAATAAGAAATCTAAAAAATATGTATATCATAAATAAAAATTTTATAATTTTAAAATTTACTTGAAAGTCATTTCAGTATACCAAACAAATATTCTTATAATGATACCCCTTCAATATACTAAACAAATATTCTTATAATGATACCTATTCCATTATTAAACCAAACATGTTGGGGAGAATCATCAAAACCCATACTCATAGTAGGGTTAATGATACCCATAGTGATAGTGATTGAGGAATTTGAACCAAACGCCTTCCTAAGTGTCCGCATGCTCGATTGCTCACCTTTGATTAAGACAGCTAATATTACAAACTAGTCAAAGCTCCTAGCTAGAGTGCTTTCCAGCTTATAGGAAGCTTAGTTTTTTTAATGATGTACCTTTTTTTACGTCACATCATAATAAAAAATTATAAAATACCAACAGATAGATAATTCAGAGATTTCAAAGTTCTTAAAAATTTCAAACTTACAAAAATGAAATAAAATGAGTAAAAAAAATTTGAAAATCCTCTGGAATTTACAATTTCTGAATCGAGAGCATATAGTTATGGAGTTTAATTAATTTTTATCACTAAATTTTGGAAGTTTATAATCCTTATTCCCAGTTCCCACCGTGATTGATCTACTTACTTGGCTGATTGAAGAGGGGATGAGATTCCATGATTTTGATTCTATAACTCTGATAATTTCTGACAAGAGTAACAGATTGGATTGTTTATGGTTGATGCATCAGACTGCGACATTTAGGAGTTGCCATGGTCTACTTTGCTTCAATTGGTTTACTTATTATTAGTAAAACCTTAATCAGGTTTAATTGTCACCACCTAAAAAAAAAAACAAAGAATAAAGGTTTAATTGTCACCAGCAGTAAAAGTTAGTATAAGAAATGAGTCCACAAGAAGTAACGCATGCTACTTGTGCATCCCAAAAAGGGGAAAAAAGTTCAGCTAATTAATTAATGAGGTTCGTTCTCAATAGATTCTCAATTTTGTAAAAATTGATTTTAGGGACATTAAAAACAGTTGTTTCAATTGATATTACATTAAAATTTTCAAAAAATATAGTAAAAAAGCAGTTAAAAAAATCAAAAAAATAGATTTTTCAAAATCAAAACTTAAAATGTTAAAAAAGTTGTTGTTGAGAGCAGGCAGATTAAGTGTCCCATGTCCAAAAATTGGTAGATGGATTCAAAGGGCCCCACCCTAATATTACCATCACAATTTTTTTTTTTTTGGGGTCCTGGAGAACAAACATTCCATTTGACGACATTGGATTCTTGTTTAAGTACTATAATAATTGTTTAGATCGTCCATATCCATATTGTTTAGCCAAGGGGAGCAAAAACATGAGCCCATCATAAACATTTTCAAATGTACAGAACCTACCTTTAAATTGTTAATTTACTGTCATAAAGATTTTAGGGATTAATTTACTGTCAAATTAAAGGCAAAGATCAATTGATCAAAATTGTACCAAACACATCTTGCATCGCTCATGTACGTATTTCTTAAACTTTTTTCCTTGCAAAGTAAATCTTTGCTACATGAGAATTAAGATATAATATTTAAGTAGCTAATCTCTTTGAACTAATATGACTCAACCAAAATTGTGATAAAAACTTTCAATTTCCTTCGAAAAACCAGCAAGGGAAAATACTTGCATGGACCAGGTTCACGAGTGGAGCCGTAGATCTTATGGTCCAAAATCAACCACCTCATCCGATTCACGGATGGAGTTGTGGATCCTGTGGTTCAGAATTAACCACCTCATCTAAACCATAGGATCCACGGCTGAGATAAGGTGGTTAATTATGAACCACAGAATCCACAACTCCATCAGTGAATCGGATGAGGTGGTTGATTCTGAACCACAAGATCTACGGCTCCACTCGTGAACCTGGTCCATGCAAGTATTTTCCCTTCGCTGGTTTTTCGAAGGAAATTGAAAGTTTTTATCACAATTTTCATAGGATCCACGGCTGAGATGAGGTGGTTGATTCTGGACCACAGGATTCACAACTCTACCCGTGGATCGGACGAGGTGATTGATTCTAGACCACAATAGGATCCACAAGCTCCACCTGTGGACTAGCCATGCAAGTATTTTCCCAACAAAGCATTAGGTTAAACATATCTTTTATTTGCTATACAATACATAAAAATCTGAGCACCAAATTATCTTGGCTAAATTATAAAGTCTAGCACATGTGTGGGGATTCTCTCGAGGGACCACTACTTGCTTAAATTCATAATTATTGGCTGTAAAATTATGGTACCAAATGCAGTAGCATTCTTCTTTCAGAACACACAAATAAGAATATGGTCCACAAATGATATGTACCACTAAAGCACTAGACTATTTGTGCCATAATCCAGGCTGTGCATTGCTGTTGTTCATGAATTCTTGTGGTCTTTTGCTTCTGAAGTGATGACAGATCACTAGGAGACATGAATCTATAATGATTACTTGCAGAAAAATAGTTCAAGCCAATATAAAGACATGCATTTCATTTAGTAGTGGAGGTTTCAATGAATGTCGACTATATTAAGTCTATAGGCGGATATATTTTAGCTAATTAATGTACAGTAATTAGTTTGCTAATCATTAACCAATAGTAATATGTATGCTAAAGTGTCCGAACAATTATCAAAATCAGAAAACGAATGATTTCTATTGTATTTATCATTCATGCTATCACTTTTTTTTTTTTTTATCACACCTAATAAGCTTGTGAAGGATAGAGAATTAAGAAGAGAGAGTGACAAAATATATATAATGTATGGTAATTTAATAAATAATTACCCATTAGTCTTATCATAGGAGACGAGGAAATTGTTGAATTAGTAGTACATAATAAAGTGAGGATAATTAGTATAAAATGAAAATATATTATACTTTCTTCCACTGACTTTTGGCTAACAGTCGATTTTTTTTTTTAATTTTAATGTGAAAAACTGCATTTCTTAATGAGCTACAAATGCCAAGAGTCCGAAAATTTGCTTTTTCAAGAGCAAAAAGCCATGAAAACAATAGGCACTTGTGATTGGAAAAGGACGTCATGGCAGCGTGGGACTGGTGTCATCATAAACTCCACAAGCCATCGCCTGCGCAATGCTGATGCCGCTGCCCGGCTGCCGCCTGCTGGTGGTGGTGCACCTATTATCACCTATGTTTTCAGACTCGGACCGGGTATCGACCCGGCCGAGCTCAGGGGTCAGGGGTCAATGGGTTCGACCGGGGTCGATTCGGGGTCGAACCGGATGACGTCATAAATATTTTATATATATATATATATATATATATATATAACACATATATACACTTACTAATTTTTTTCTTAATTTTAGTTGTTAGTCTAAAAAATTATAGCCAAAATACCCTCAATAACCATTTTAATATCTTGCTATTAATAGTTCAAAAAGCATTGAATTGAAAAAATTAGCAATAAATATAATGGACTTAAATTATTTACTTTTTAATATAATTAGTATAAAGAAATAGAAGTGAGGCACCACTAATATTTTGTAATTGGTCAAAAAAGTTGGTTGCCTTTTGACAGATAACTGGGCCAAGCAAATAAAAATCATGTATTGATTTAGCATTGATGTTCATTTGTTGGATGTATGTCAATGGGCTCATGTCATTGTCAAAACTCAAAAACAAATAATTGTTGGAATCTATTTTCTTCAGACAATGAATATGGAAGACTACAAATATGTATAATAGCCCATATCTAATGAAGTGTGGAGCATTAATGTGGTTGGATTTGTAAAAAAAAAAAAAAAAAAAAATCTAGGCGGTTTCTGGTTTCCGGTTTTGACAGGTCAAACCCGGTTTTTGACCGAGTTTGACCGGATTTTTTAAAACCGGTTTTTTATGCTAACTCGGACCGGACACTTGGCCGGTTCCCGGTTCAACCGGTTCGACCGGCCGGTCCGGTCCGAGTTTAAAAACACAGATTATCACGCGAGTGAGTATTGCGTGCACCACGTGCGCCACGTGGTGCACTAGAACCAATCACACATCGCCAAATAATACAAGGTATGATCCACCATTGCCACATGACGATAAATTAGTGATTCTAGTACACCACGTGGCAATGCACGTGGTGTATTGTATACTTTTCCTTATCACGTAGTTATTATAGTTCTAAACAAAATCCGAAAGCTTTCATATAAAAGTAATAAATTTCAACAAAAACTTATCACTCTTTTTTTTTTTTTTTCAAAAACTTACTAATTCTTTTGTAACTTTTCGTCACTACAACATCTTTCTAGAAAAACATATTAGTAAAAGTTTTTAATGAAAACTTTCTGCTCTTGTGTTATTACAAAAGGATGCTATTCTAATTCTGGATAATATATCAAAGTTAAACTCTCATCGCCCTCTAAGTCATATTTTATTCTCTATTTATCTTGAAATACGTTAATGATGTACTGAAAAATATATACAAAGCCAATTTGAAGATAAGGTTGGTGTTTTAATAAATTGTGCTTTGTAAAAATGTAGATAAATGATTTCGATAACATAACTAATTTTTATATAAATCTAAAACCATTATTTTGTTCATTAGTTCGTGTTAATTTGACTCTAATTTACTGCTAAAGCAATGTCCAATGTTAATTACCTTTTTTATTCTATCGAGCGCATTTCTCTTCCACTTTAGGATAGTAATTCAATGTACAAAAAAGTGTTTTGATGTTCTAAAATACTCTTACAATTTATGACATTTGGCATGTACAAATGATTTTCCTCACCAAACTACTAAAGGATGGCTTTCTTTGATACGTTAAAAAAAAAATTGCTTTAGAAACTTCATATTAATCACAAACGACTAATACAGTCCAAGGCAAAAAGATCACTCTTTCTTTAAAAGAAAAGGAATTGTTATAATGAGCCAGACAAGAAATTTTGGTTAGGGGAACTTTAACGTAACATGAAGAAGAAAGTGCAACCTTATATTTCAAAACAGAACATTAAATTAAAATCACAATTCTATTAGGGATTAGAATCCAATTTGTTGGATTCGGATGACCAAAAGTTATATTGCTTTAAATGTCTGATGAATTGCACTTGTACAAATTATCCCACAAATTATCAAAAATCAAACTCTTCTGACTTTTCTAAAAGTATTAGGAAACGTAATCCTAGATTACCACAAGAAATTACTGTGTTTGGTTAAATATGTTTTTTAAAACTTTCAAACACATTCTTCAATTACTTTTTTATTTCACATACACATCTACTAAGAAAAATATCTAAAACTGTTATAATAATGTTTTTCAAAAAATAACCATCCAAACACTGCAAGCAATTTACCATATGATAATTTTTACTTATACTACAACTACAGTGGGTAGTACATAACATATTAATCGTGTCAGATTCCCATTCAAAAGATTTTCGATTCCAAAAGGCCTGATAAATGTCAATGAATGCATGCAGCCGAAACTAAGAAACTATATGCATACAGAAATTGGAGGGCTCTAATGGTTCTTAATTGAACTAGTAAATAGTAGTAGCCACCAGGAAGGGAGGGGAATGTGTGTGTTCCTAGACAAAATGATTACACGGGTCTTGGAGAAGCAGAAAGTGCTGGCGGGAAAACAGCTATAGTAGAAAAAGGCAATAGTATGAAAGAACGAGGGGGCTTGACTGAGGGAGCTACTACTACCCAAAGGCAATTGAAAGAAAGCTAAAACCCCTTTTTATCATCATACAAACATGAATATGATACATCAAAAACGCGCACACACACACACACACACTGCTTTATAGAAATTGTCGTCTTTGGTCGGTTGACAATCTGTGTTGTTGTGTGTTCACTGTGTTGTGTTTGCTCGCTCTTTCATCCAGCCGTAACAGCACTTGCAGAATGTAATTGAACTAATTATACACTTTGATGATGTCGCTAAGCAACATGCTTAAAGGATATTAACATTAATATTCTTTAAGTGTCTGAATATAAATAAAGAAAAATATTGTAGTAGCAAAGAGTTACTAAAAAAATAGAATTTTTTTTTTTAAACTCGCTACTTTTTAACAAAAAACTTGCCGTGTTTGTTGAGAATTGTGATAACGAATAGTCACCATATTAAATGAAATATAGCAACTACAAAGTTCAAAGTTGTCAGTTCAAGTTTTACTATCACAATTTGAGGTTGATAATATATCTATGTTATACGAATATTTTGCCATCTTCGGAGAATCTCCCAAACTTGATCCTATAACAAAAGCATGGTTGGATCTTTCTATAGAATAATATTATATAACTGTAGTAATTAATCCTAGAAAATGAAATACTCTACTTGTATTTCCATTTTTTAAAGATTACAGTAGAATATAAATAAATGACAACAAAAGAATTCACAACTAAGACTGGTAGCTACAGAAATGGATTGTGAGAGAGAAAAGCGAATGCCGTAAGAAGAAAGGAAAGGAAGGCTGACCTACTGTGCCTGCATACCACTATATATGTCAAGACTGGAGAGGTGTTTTGACTATATGAGGGACCAGAAGAAACCAAAGGAGCCAAAAAGATACTATCAAGAAAGCGCACAAGAGAAGAAAAGTATTAAATGTATCACATGTATTATGATGTGAAATAATTTATCGTTATATAGAGATAATGGGTCACACTTTGTATTTTAGTATTGTGTGATTAGTTTTAGTGCACTAACATGGCGTGTGACGCGCGTGGTGTAGTCAATACCTACTCTACAAGAGAAAAAGAAAGGGATAGAAGCTCACTTATTCGATGGTAGTATAAAAAGGATCATTATTATACCATTTGGATTCATTTCATCCCCACAAAGGCTGTAGCAAAAAGAAGAAAGAAAAAAAACTCACCAAGTTTAAAGTTCGGCTAGGAAGACAGGATTTTCAATCACAAATCAATAACTAAGGTGTGTCTGTCTTCCTTTTCCGTTTTTTCCTTCTTTCTTGATATCCCGTTTATCCCCTTTAGCCCAAGAGGAAATAGAATCCAAGTTCTTGATCCTTTTCTTTATATTCAGCCTTTTCATCTTTATATGAGAGAAGAATGAGTGGTTAATTTATGGAATAATCCAAAAGTCATCCACTGTGAAAATTCTTTTATTGACGTGAATACATATAACAAACCAAACATATCCATAAAGTGAAGAAAGAAAAGAAGAACATACCCACATACCTTTATTTGAAGCGTATATAGAAGAAATCTTGGAAAACACACACACACACACACACACACATAACACAACCTCATTCTTCTGAAACTATAACTAATACTAGATATTCAGGGTTTCAAGAGAAATTGCATCTTCAACCAAGTGGGCTAGAGATGCAGCAACAAAACAGTACTAATGCATACTTAACTGCTGGTGGAGGTAGGTCTCGAGGACTAATGATCCCAGAAGTATCTCCAATTTTGCCATGGACAACTCCTCCAGTTCAAAGCTTCAATCCAGTTCAGTTTCCAACCAACCCTCTTCGAGATCATCACCATATTCTTCTCTCTCCAGCTCCATCTCCCTATGGGGGTATATTCAACAGAAGACCTCCTAATTTAGAGTTCGCATACGAGGGTTCTTCTTCAGACTATCTCAGGCTTTTATCTGGCACTTTAGGTCAAGTGGTTCAATCTAGTTCAGCCCCTTTTGGGCTTCAAGCTGAGTTGCAAAAAATGACTGCCCAAGAAACCATGGATGCCAAAGCTCTTGCTGCTTCAAAAAGCCATAGTGAAGCTGAGAGGAGAAGACGAGAAAGAATCAATAACCATCTTGCTAAGCTTCGTAGCATGCTTCCCAATACCACTAAAGTAAGCATCAATAATTTAGCAACCTAATCATAAGCATATTATTCTCATTCATCCATGTATTTTAATATCAAAACTTTTTAGTTCATCCTCTATGCTTTCGATTATACTATCTTCAAGTAGATTTTCTGTGAGATCCTACTTAGATTTGTCTAGTATAATAGAGGGATTCTTCACGTTTTATTAGAAGAAGTGAGCGTAAATTTAGGTACGGAAAGTGGCATACTAAGAATATATAATAGTCTTCTTGTTGTTTATATGCATTCAGTTTTTCTCTTATTCGGTTTGCATTTTTATTTTATTGTTTGATCTATGTAGTGTATTATTTTAAAAAGCCATACTAGTAGTGGTGTGATTTTCCGAGGAAGGAAAAAATAAAAAAGTTAAAAAAAGAAGAAGAAGAAGAAACAATCGTTAATGTAGCACAGATGATAAGAAAAAAGAGAAATCATGGCTCAGTTGAAAAGCTTTTTCGAAAATTCTTGCTGGATTTGCAGTTGAAATAACTTGAGAATCAAAATAGATAAAGAGAGACAAAGTATCATTCTTGTCAAGACATGTATGCACACTTATGAATCTAGTGTTGAAAAGTGGTCAAATGATGAGGAAGCTGATCTTTTGTTTCTTCGAACATGCTTCAATGAAAAGAAAAAAATTTGGCAGACTTTTAGTTAAAGGCTCGTGAGAAGAAGAATTAAAGAAATTTATGCTATAGTCATCTTACTTTATTATATTTATATAAAAAAATCGAGATTTTCTGAAAATTATTCTAGACAACAACTGGAGACTATTCTTAATAAAGAAATTCAAGATAAATTGGGAAGGTCCCTCTTTCTAGTGTCATCCAAATTAATTAGTTTCTATGAATATAGTTAGTGAATTAGTTCTTAATATGTGATGTGTGCTAGTTCGAAAGTTTTCTGGTACTAAAGAAAAATCTATATGTGATTTTATAATCATGCAAAATATTTCTAATTTGCTATTATTTTCAAATCTTATCTGAAAAGTAACATTAGTGAGAGAGCTTTATGGTATTTTGAGAGATTTTTGGGTTCTTTGGGTTACATTGTTATCCATTTTCGCTTTTACCTCTTAGTGCTCTATAGTTTTATACTTTTTATTCTGTAGTTTATCTATTTCTGGTTTATAAAATTTCTATTTTTGGTGATTAACTTTTCTATTTCTACTTCAAGTCAATTTTCTATGTTCACTAACCTGTATATAATTTTTTTTTTTTTCTAATGATACATTTTACTGCCATTATTTGTGTAGCGAATCTAATTAGTATTCTGAGTTTTGATAAATCTACTTCTAATTTTCATTTCCTTTTGCTAATTCGCTAGCTATATTCACAAAATGAAGTTATTCCAACTTATGATACCAGAAAGGGTAAGCTTCATGGTTCTTGAAGAATTTTTGTTCATCAGAGGGAGACTCCAGTAACTGCCCAATATTGTTGTTAAAATTTAAGAGTATTTCTATAAATATAAAAAAGTAAGATGAATATTAAATAAATTTTGTTATAATTGTTTTTCCCTCTTACGCAGTTCAACTAAAAGTTTGTCAATTTCCTTTCACTGAAGCAAGCGTGTTCCTAAACCCATTGCCTTGTCTCCCTTAATCCCCCCAGCCCTTAAAATAGTCAAAAGTATCATATTATAAAACCATTTCAAAACTTCATACCCCAATACTCTCTCCTAGGGCACTTGACTCGCAATTTGGACCTTTGCTATTTCTCACAAGTTGAAAGCGGTATAACTGTTCGACATTTTGGTGTAATTGTTCAGTATTCTGATATAACTGTCCACGATTGTGGTGTAACCAATCCTCTCCTCAAACTACCTCGTTTTTTGGTGTTTTTTTCAGTTTAAATTTTGTCCATATGGCACAAATCCCAACCATTCATTTTGACACATTAAATTATGACCGTCAACTTGTGAGAAATAAAACTTGTGAAACCTAAATCCCTCTCTTCTATACTTTCCACACACACACCAGATAGACTCAAAACCTAGTTTGATTTAGTGTATAGATATGTTCACACTTGTATCTTGATTTCTATATATATCCATATTTGTCTACTAAAGCATAAATTACTTACTTCATTATTCAGTTTGCTGATTGTTATTTTCCTTTTCTTTTTGGTGGTTTAGACAGATAAAGCTTCATTGCTAGCTGAAGTAATACAAAACGTAAAGGAACTCAAGAGGCAAACTTCTTTAATAGCTGAATCAACCCCAGTCCCAACTGAAATTGACGAGCTAACAGTTGATAATGCATCGTCAGATGAGGACAGTGATTTTGTTATAAGAGCTTCATTGTGCTGTGAAGACAGGTCTGATCTCTTTCCTGATCTCATCAAGACATTGAAAAGTCTCAAGTTAAGAACATTGAAAGCCGAAATCACAACACTAGGCGGAAGAGTAAAGAATGTTTTATTCATTACCGGAGAGGATGACACAAACAGTGATAACCAACAGCAACAACAGCAGCAGCAACAGCATTCTTTAAACTCAATTCAAGAAGCACTTAAAGCACTAATGGAGAAAAGTAATAGTGACCAATCTTGTTCGGGGAATGTTAAGAGACAAAAAACTAATATCAATGTCCTTGAACATGTATAGGTGGTCTCTTTAAGTATACTAATTAAGGTTTGTTTGTGTGCCTGTTTGGGTGTGTTTTTGTGATTCTCTTTTTTTGTGTGCCTGTTTTGTGATTCTCTAAACTCAAATACTAAGGGCAATACATATATAGATTCGGAGAGTCGGGCTGTATATGCGCTGTGATCTATCACATGAATGAAGCAACTTAAAGAATAACATCAAGAGAAAAATTAATTTGTGTCAATATTGGGATCATCATAATGGAAACAAGAGTATAAAAAGATAAAAAAGAAATAAAAAACAGGGAAGCGCCTGGCCCATGCAGGTCTCGAACCTGCGACCTTCGCGTTATTAGCACGACGCTCTAACCAACTGAGCTAATAGGCCGACGGCTGTATTTTATTAGCTTATTAAAATAATTACAACGCCTATCGTTAAACAATAAACTATCAACCGGACACTTACTTTGGTAACTGTATTCTACTAGCAGTCTACCAAAAAAAATAAAACAACATTTCACAATACGTTACAGGATTTTGGGAGTCTAATGCAAATTTTGCAATTTTATTAGTTACTATATTTTGCTTCTTGCTAATTAAAGAAAATGAATCACCAAGGGTGGTGGTCAAGTGGTTTCAAACTTACTCCCAAGTGGTTGGGTAATGTCGAGGTCATGAGTTCGAATCTTGACTGGTGCAGTCGGCTTCTGGAATTATATTTGCCTCTTGGTAGTGCTACTCTGACCGGCTAGTGTTTGCACTGGTTGTTCAGTTGGTCTAATATGTTCGCTGACGAACACGAGAGTCCGAACATTGAGTAGCGGGGGTGCTTTGGTCGCCATCACTAACACTCACCTTTTATCTTAGCAAACAAAAGAAAAAAATTAAAGAAAATGAGCAATAATCCAAGTGCAAAGGTCCAGGATGTTTTCGAGAACAGTTGCACAACAGGAGTCGTTTGTGTCTTTACTTCATACACTTGCTCTAATCAGAAATTCTTCTCACACCCCATTAAAATCCTTGCTCCAAATTTCCCCTTTTCTCTCTCCTATTCCCTTTTTACAATTCCCCAGATCCATCTTCTTTACCTATATACAAGCTGAGTTTATGACTTGGACAGAATTCTGAAATCGTTTCCAGCAGTTGTGGCTCAAGGGTTTCTCCTCTTTCACTGTTGTTCTCACGTTCACGCTTGATCAAGCCATTCATTATTCTTGGTGGTTAGTTTTCATTTTGTTTAAATATGATATTTTTGCTTATATATCACATTGTACATGATGGAATAAGTGAAATACCACAAGGGTTATTCCAAATTATCATTTTTATTATGATATTTGAGCATTTCAATACTGTTGCGGAATATTAGTAATTAAAGTTTTGGTTTTGCTTACCTGGTAGTTAATGTAAATTCGAGTTCTTGCTCAAATAATTCGAAATTTCATTTGAAAAGATGTACTGAAATTTTGATCAAGAACAATAATGATGAAGTTCTTTTAATTATAAGTGATGGTAATTTTGAGAAAACTTGTCTCATCCATTAGATTGTGACATAGTGTGTTTACTTGTAACTTCTGCATGACTATGTAATATAATTGAAGCCACTTATTTACCTCCAAGATGTATTAGTGATACGAGTAGTGGATTGATAAACTATATCTTTGGCCTTTTGTTTCATTTTTTTTTTTTTTGCGTTTTAACCGATAAGACGAGTTCTGCACATGAGTTACTGTTTCTTTATTCAAATTATCGTAAACAAAGTGGGTGCAAAGCATTTGAGGCCAATTATAATGATAAAGTTCCATTCTTAGTAACCATGGACAATGTTTCAGGCTGTAATGATGGAAGCTTCCTCAGTGTGGGAGTTCTCTGTTCATTGGGAATCTGTTGGTTTGACAGTCGTTCGTTTAGGTGTAATCTATGCAACCAAGAATTTGGCACCCCAATTTAGTTGTATTAGTCTGAATTTGGTGCCATGTAGTTTAAGACTCCAAAACAGCTTTCCTGCGTTTAGAGGGCAGGAGTTGATACATCTATCCGCTCTCAGACCTTGCTATGGGACAAGATTGGGACTTGCTCTGTTGTTAAAACTTTAGTTTCTGTGTTTCCAATTATAGATGGTTAGACCGCTTGAAAAATCCTCAAAGTATTGATACTTCCTATTTACATGAGTAGTTCTCTTTTGTTGTTGAAAATATTCTTCTCACTTGAATACAGTTATAACATATAAGGAATCAATACATTAACATGTATTGAAGACAGTAAGCAAAGAAACTTGGGGTTAATGTCATATTCAGTGGTGCACCATTGGATGCCATTATCCATGTATACTGATCACAACTCTCTCTCTCTCTCTCTCTCTCTCTCTCTCTCTCTCTCACACACACACACACACACACACTCACAGAGTATTCTGTATGGTTCCATGACATTTGAAAAACTTACTGCTGCCAAATCAATATTATATATTAAGAAGTTCAAGTATTATTGAAATACAGCAATATATTAATGCATGTTCAATCAATTTATTTCACACATTAAAGGAGTAGGAAATTTATTGTTTTGGTCTAGTGTACGATAGAAAAGGTACAGATCTTACCCTCTCAAAATACTGAAAATCTAATGGAGATTCAAATCTGACGAAAGGAAAGAATTAGATGCATTCAGTACCAAATTTCAGGAATGTCTTGAAACTAATGAGGTAATCCTTCTTTTCATGCTACGTAATTCAGTCAAGCGCACAATTTTGGGACGGCAAGAACTTCAACTAGATGATGTGTGGCAGTCATCTTTTCCCCATTCGTATCAACAACATGCTTGTCTTCTATTCTGCGAGCATATTCATTGAAGCATTCATCCATGGTTTGAAAAGGCTCATCTGGATACAAGCTGCTGACTTCAATTTCATTAGGTCCATCAACAGAAAAATTTATTTGGCAACCCTTTATGAAAATGTCATGGGTGAATGATGCAACAATACTTTGTGGTATTACATTCTCTGCATTACAGGAAACATTAACATGTCCAAAATGTTAGACTTGCACAAGCAAGATGGAATAGTAGATAAATTCTTGATTTCTTGAGACTTTATTTAAAAGTGGTGGGGTTAGAACAGATGGACTTGGATACCTTCTGCAGCAGCTAGTAGGTCATCTTCAGATACAACAACTCTAGGAAGGGTACGTCCAAGTTTTTTCTCCCACAAAGAAGCAAGTTCATTGATATTAAGAAAATTGCAAGTGGGTCGAAAGTGAACAGACTTATTCATTGTCCGAATATCATCAGCTGCTCTGATAGAGAACTTCCCAATATCAGGTCCAGAGACAAAGTAAGCTGCCAAAAGAACATCGTAGTAAATAACATAACAATTATCTTGTTTTTGGAACTTGATTGAATTTAGAAATTTTTGTGGTCAGGTCCACAATTTAATGCATAGCATTTGTTTCTTTGTGTCAAAAAGAAAGATCAATCTTTTAAATGCTTAAAATAATCCCCCTTTTTTTTTTTGGTCTCATCCACGTGTTAGGTAAAGCAGCCATAAATTGACATCAGAATGAGAGATCCATTGTATGAGAATTTTGAACGGATAATATTAGCACAAACGTTAAAACTTGGGAGGGGCATACCGATGTTCTACCGTCCACATTGTTGGTGCTTATGGTGCAATTTATTGATCCAGCCAATTATGTCTACTTATTCAAGGATCATTTTCCAAATAGGAACGATGACAAATGTCATTGTGTAAGTGTATATAATAATGAATGTGCATTAACAAGTATCCAAAAAGTACCCTTAAAAAAGATCTTTTACTAGTGACATCCGGCATTATTTTAGATGGACATTATTGCCAGACTCCATTAATAATATCAGTGTAATAATATCAGTGAAATGCTATTGAATTTTTTATCTTGTGGCAAGAATGTCGCAAGCGAACCACATCAAAATCATCTCCAAGAAAAATAAATTGCGACCACATAATAGTCATTATCAAATGAATTTGTGAAGTTGGAAAAGTTTGTAAAAGAAATTGCACTATGATCAATTATTGCAAGTATTTGTCACATCATCTTTCTCTCTACTTTTTTATTCCCAATATTTCGGTTGGTAGGAGCTGAGGAAATCATTACATTTTGATGATGCAAGCTCTTGTGTTTTGGTCACCAACCGGTCATAGGCCATGTTGATCCCATTGACCCAATGTTAGTTCCACTATTAATCAACTCTATACAAGATCTTATCAAAAAAAAAAAAAAAAAACTCTATACAAGATAAATAGACTAAATAAAATACAAAATGAAATTTTATTTCCATGTAAACACATCGATATCAAGAATATTTTACGGCAGGTAATAAACTTTCCAGTGTAATCTTTTACCACTACATTAACCACTTTTATGTCCATCAAATGTAATGCAAGTGACATGGGCTAATAAAAGCCAAAAAAAAAATGTATGTTGGGCATGGGAAAAATGTAAAAGTAACTAATCTGTAGAACTAACCTTTGACGTTGCCGTCGCCATAAATTTGGAACTGATCCAAAGGTGGCAAAACCTCAGAAGGGTGGGTGTTATCATAATAGGGCCAAGAAGCAACTGAATTACAGCATATGTAAGTATATGGTATCCCTAATTCCTCAGTCAACCTTCGAACTTTTCTCTTCTCATTGTACATGGCGAGCCCTGGCTCCACAGGGTCAGCTCTGTCCACATCATGCCCAAATTCCGAAGGCAAAAACCTCTATTTTACAAGATATAAGAACTTATATATTAAGGTCCTTGCTCTAATCAAATCACCATGAAACAGAAAAGTACTGCTCCTTCCCTCTCTCTCTCTCTCTCTCTATTCTTGCAACATTTGAATGTTTGTTATTAACTTGACTAGCTTTTAAGAACCGCTTCTAATTGTCAATGTCACTTTTTCAATGTCAAATTTAGTGCTATGGATGAAGAGTTGTCACATTACATTTACACCTAAATAATAATTTAGTAATAATTATCCGAACTTGGGACTGGAGAGCTACTTGACTTCAACGTGTACCTTAACCATGGTTGCCAATTAAAAAACAAAACAAAAAAGAAATAATACTATTCCAATTGTCTTACCTTCACAGTGCCAACAGCCTTAATTGCTTGGACGAGTGTGAGTTGGTCAAGTAAATTGCCACCACCGACAGCTGATATTACCACATCTATCTCATACTTTTTCAGGATATTCTCCATGAATTCTTGGTCACTGATTGAGCCCTGCATACACACACAAAACACACTCATATAACCCTACAAATTTGTACATCCTGAGTAGTTTATTCATGCATGTATGAAGAAGAAAAGACAGTAGATCTATAATACATGAACAGTAATTGCTCCTTGCTCCTCGAAAGTTTTGATGGCTTTGGCCTTAAAAGGGCAACGGGCCGTTGACCGGCAGAGAACATAGGTTGATCGACCAGAAGCAAGGCTTGCTTGGGTGATGAACTGACCAATGAAACCAGTGGCTCCAATGATCAAAACTCTGCTTCTTTTTTCATCTTCAACACTTGGAGCAGCAGAAACAGTCATTTTAGCTCAAGTTTTATGACTTTCTTGCTTCTGTCCCTACTAGAAGATATGACCTTTGATTAACTGTACCAAGGTTTTTTCTATAATGGTCTCAGCCAAGTTTTGACACTCAAAAAGATAGCACTTGTGTTATAAATAGATTCTAGGTTGCTAGACTTAAAGACGATACAACGAATTTATTTCTCCACCTACCCGTCAACACACAGATATATATCTATTCCAAGTTTCTTGCGATTCTATTCTTTTTTCTTTATAAATTTATTGCCATCTTTTTTTTTTTAAGTAATCTTTTATTTTTATTATTATTACTCAAGATTGTAAAACATTAAACACTAATTTGTACTAATTGATGTGTCGATGAGTTATTGAAGGAGAAATATATAATGATAGGGATCTGTTTTTTAGGAGGAAACCTTCAGCTAGTGCGTAAAGAAAAAAAAAATTAGAATGTGACTCGAAAATTAAAAAAAAAAAATCAGATTAACATCCCTAGGGATTCCAACAACAACAATGCTCTGTGATATTTTAATTTATGAAAACGATAATTTTGAAATTTTTTTTAGTCATGTGAGTAATAATGTGAACATGAAGGTGAAACTCATTCTGAAATAATTTTTTCTCTTTTCAATTTCATTAGTGTGTTAGTTGTAACTCAATTCCTATTCCATTGTATGTCAATTTTCTAGTGTTACCACTCAAAGAGTTTGTTAAATTAAGAGGAACACTAATAAAATACCAATGTACCAATATGGTGACCCTCTTATTACATCATGACAATTTGATTAGCAAAAGATAGGATACTTAATGTTAACGGCAAGTAATAATATCCAAAGAACCAAAGACGTATAGACGATTAAGCAGATTATGGGGCTAAACTGCTAATACATGAGCCAAATGATTAGTTCTCCTAAATAATTGGGTACCCTTCTATTAATCCGCTTCAAATCTCCTGTCCCAAAAGTCCCTCTACTCCATTTGTTTCTATACAACTGTCACGTATATTTATTTGTATGTGCATTTATCAAAATAACATATAAAGTTTGTGAATTTTTTAAAAATAATATAAATTAATACACATGACAGTTATATAGAAGCAGGATATGAGAGTTTTTGAAACAGAAGATTCGAAGCGATATCAATCCCCTTGTGTATAAAAATAATGAAAATCAATTTAAGTTCTTTAGTTTTAGCTTGACTGGTCGGTGAGAGATCGAGTCCATCGGTTTTTCCAACACTTAGTGGCTTTCAACGTTTTTACAACGTTGTTATGGTAACTATTATGATGGCCATGTAAAACAAACATTGTGGGTAAAATTTTCAGTTTTGTCCCCCCATGTCATTGTCACGTCAGTCCAACAAATGGATCCAAGGGGGATTTTTTTCAGATCATAATTGCTCATCAACTATACTTGCACGTGGTAATTTGGTCACTAAGGTAAGTTAGTTAGCCACTGGACTAACTGCTGAGTGGTCAGGGTGACCCTAGCCGCAACTCTTGAGATCAAATTTTATTTACGGTAGTTAAGAATTTGAGATTATAAAAGGAAGAGTTGGGTAAATTTTGAAGAGCCATACTCCTAATTGTATATGACAAATAGTCTGGAACTTCATCTAACACACCATTTAGAGGTTGAGGTAATAAACATTATAATACAAATAAAAAAAAAAAGGTAAGCTAGTTACATTAAAATCTTCAGTACCACTTTTCTAGTGCCAAATGCAGTACTACTAGTTAAGAGTTGTCATATTGCATTTACAATTTGGCTAGAGATACTGCCAAAGTAGAAATTTTCCTTTCAGAGCGATTTTTATATAAATACCAACATTTACCTTAATAAGCCAACAACATGTATTTTTATTAATTTTTGTGTTTGATTTTATTAAGTTAATCATTCCCTTCCGAAATCAATTTCCTCCCCTCTCATACCCCTTCCACATCAACTCTTTTATCTCCCCCCCCCCTCTCTCTCTCTCTCTCTCTCTCTCTCTCTCTCTCTCTCTCTCTCTCTCTCTCTCTCTCTCTCTATGTTCCCATTTCTCCTCAAATTTTCCTTCTTAGGACTTCTATGACAACTTTATCTCTATAAGATTTTCTTTTTTTATATGTTTTCTTAAGATTTCTATCACAATTTTTTTTAACCTTCCTCCTTCTCCAGTACATAATCTTTTCCTATTTGTATAATTTATGCAATATAGTAAAACTAAGTTATGATTCAATTATGGGGTGCAAATATTTTTTTTATTATTTATCCATCTTGATTTTTTAAATGTGTGTGAAAATATTTCAGTACTATTAGAATCCATAAGAAAGACATAAAGAAGTCAAAAGCTCATGATAGTTTTTCTGGATTAGGTAAACTTGATTTATGTAGTTCTATATGTTTATCTACAAAGAAAAAGTGTTTATTTATCAATATGCTCAAAGTTACTAATTCATTTTGTTTAACAAAATATAGAATATGGAAAATATGAAAGAAATAGAAAATGGGTAGTTTTGAAAAAAACGTTAAAAAAAGAAAAATCAAAGAAAAATATAAATAGATAATGTAGAAAAAATGAAACTCAAGAAATGAAAAAACTAAATCGTTTGGGGAGAGAGAGGGAGAGAGGGAGGGGAGAATGAGGTAGGAAAGTTGATTTAGGAGTCATTAATGTAATGAAAGGGTCCACCAAACTAAATAAAAACATGTGCGATTGATTGATTAAGGGTGATGTTAGTAGTTATATAAAAATTACTCTGGCTTGCTCTAGCAATATAGCTAATTTTATACTGTGGTAATTATCTGATTTATCCTAAATGTGATAAGTATGAATCCAATGTGACAAGTGCTTATCAGTGGCACTAAACTAAATACTGAATATCCGAATTAGGTTAGAGATGAAAAGAACTCGACATTTAGACTACGTCCTAATCTTGTATTCATCTTTAGTTGAATAAAAATATTAGCATATTAGTATGTGGGAAAGTATAAAACCAAAATCTACGAAACTTTAGATTCGTACAACTGCAAAAGACACATTTTTTTTGTTTTTTTTTGAAACGAGACACATAAGTTTTTGCAACTTAGATTACAGCTGGTTTAGTTGCCACGTTCTATAGCTTTTGCAGCTACTTATGTTAGTAGAGCTGACCCTAAGCTTAAGTCCCATTCCAAGCGATTAATGTCTGCATGCTGTTACAGGTACATGACCATTTTAGTCATATCCCACAATATGATAAACAAAATCTTGACACTAAGATTCTATTGGGTTGTATGTAAAATATTTTCTTAAGAAAATTATTTTTTTAAGAAAATATTTTACATGAAAAATATTATTTTCTTTACAAATTTTTGGTGTTTGGATGATAATGTAAAAATTTTTTAAAAAATAATTTTTTGATGTTTTTTTCTGTTAATATGAGTAGTAATAAATGTTCAACAAGTAATTAGAATTAACTAAAGATTATTTTATTTATAATTATTCTTCAAAATAATATAATGATAAAATATATATAACCAAAATCATATTATTGTGGATCCCAAGATTATGAAAAAAGGTAGTTGATAGGAATTAAAAATAAAAATTAGTTTGGTAATTGAAGTTATAAAAGTATGTACTTAAGGTTTAATGTCACTCCTGAACTCTAAAATAATTTACACTCATTAAGTATGTAAGTTATTTTCAACCAGAGGAAGAAAAATTAGAAAATATTTTCTTGTAGAAAATTTTTCTGGTGTTTAACACCAAGAAAAATTTTGAACTGGTATGACAAAGTTCCGACCAAACAATGTAATTTTTGCGGTCCACAGTTTGATAAAATTATCAAGATTTTTGTACCTAAATTTGCCATTTCACCGAAGAAAACCCTATACATATTGAAGCAACAAACGTTATTTGGATGCATATAATTTCTAATCTAAACTGGATATAAGTTCAATTCCAGCCTAATCACAATCTCAAGTGAAGCACAAAAATTATAGTCCAACTTGTAGCTGCTTCTGACTTCTATACCAAAAAAATTCAACATCTAGACTACGTAAAGGTCCTATCTCAAGCTATTGTAAGGTAACTTGTGATAACGAATAGAAGATCGAGTGTTTAAAACTCTATGATTTTACTCTAGAAGTCAAGAGTTCGAATCTCACCAATATGAGTCCCCTCCCCCAATATAATGGTATAGGCTCGATCAACAAAATAAGTCAACTTGCCAAGACTAGTTTCAACCTAAAAGCCTATTGATAGTTGCTGCTTTTAGATATCTATCCTATTTTGCTCTTTAAGGACTATACTTTGCCAGACTTTCTAAGAAATACAGAACCGAAACGGGCAAAAAACTCTAAGCACTCGTTTGCAATATCCTTTCTCTTTCTTTCTTTCTTTCTTTTTTTTATCCCATCCTTCTTCAACAATTAAGTTTAGATGAAATCTAATCTAACATTTCTAAGTATTAGAACGTGTCAGGCATTTCAGAAACAGATTTGTAGAATTAGCCCTCTAGAATTAAGATCATTTCAATTGACACCCTCTGCATTTATCTCTTTGATTTTCAACTTTGGACCTCCTATATGTTACACAACTAGTATATTTTAGGAGTCATTTGATTCAAATTCTTTAATCACTATTACTATAAATATCATAATCCTACTATAAGTATAGGTTTTGATGATTTCCTCCAACATGTTAGGTTTGGTAATGAAATGGGTATCATTCTCTCCAAAAGAGATTAATGAATTTTATAAAATAGTATTTTGGGAGAATCATAACGATCTCAATTAATCACTTTTATTCTGATTGAACAATAGTGATAGTTATTTTTCAAACATCAATAATAAATATTGTTACGACTAACACCCATTCTCCCCCTTGAATCCCCTAAACCAAACACCCCCATAGTTTATATGATCGTGGTAATTTAGGCATCCACATGAAGCTGGTAATAAAGAAACATGGGAACATTCAGTAACATTTTTCCTATTGAAAATTAGTATTGGATGGAAGGGTTCACAATGAGATGATGTCTTGCTCTAAAGGGTCAAATTTTATCCTAAATAGGATTAAATGTTTATTACAAAATCCTCGAATTTTGTAACAAAAATACAATGGTCCATCGTCTTTAAATTGCATCAATGCGTCCCTTCAAAGTTTTCATTTATCCCAATTTAATGCGATGTCCCTATATGTTAAGTTGAGAAAACATTTTTACCCCTAATAAATTACTAATGCAACAATCTTCCTCAAATGCCTTCCTTCAAATATAAGTCTTGCATACTTTTTGTATCATGGTAGACTTCGAAAAAGAAATTGAGCTTAAGGAGGAAGAGGTGTAACTAATTAGTTAGTCATTTTTGCAAGAGTAAAAGGTGACTAAAGAAGGATTTGGTGAATACTTGTACTAATAAAAAAAAAAAACTGATAAATTGTAGGTGCAATTGAAAGCTAGAGAGCTAAGTACGTAGGACGGTAAAAGAATTGCAGACTTTTCCAAGAAAAGTTTTTGAATGCAAAATAAACCTACCAAGCTATGACAAACCTAACATATAACAAGCTATAAGATGTGTTTCGTTTTGCCCTTCCAATTCTCTAGTCGCTTCTTGTTATATTTTTTGCTGGAACGGTGTACTTGTGGCGTGGACCAGATACCACGACTTCACGCGTAGTACGTTTTCTTTTCAAAAAGGCCAATTTCCTCACTTGGAACGAGGCAACCACTGGCAAAGTTTCCGCTTTAGTACAATCGATGTGTCATATTCATGGGACCACGTTTATATAGGTGTCCCAAACGAATTATGACAGTCACACATAATTCTTTCTAAGCAGTATCTTATTTATTGGAAATTTCGATCTTTGCAGCAAGAAAACCATCATAAAACAAATATAGATCAAATTAGAGCAAGATAAGACAGTTGCTACATAAACATGAATAAAATTTGTTGGTTGAACTATGGTGCACAATGGATTCAAAATCTTTCTCACTCTGCTAAAAGAAATAGCACATAACGGTTATGTAACAGATTGATGTTAGATCAATGACCTTTGTTAGGGAATCAAGGTGGAGATTTGGACCTGATCCATAGGATTATGAATTAAGGATGGAGGCTTAAATTTGATCATTTGAAGGAGACTGTGGGAGGCTTGGTTAGGACTCTTATTGATTTCTATATTCTCTCTCTCTCAATCTCTCTTTGTTACAATAATTTTGTTGGAGTAGATGAAAGCTATATTATATGAACTCTTCACCCATCCCTACCGTATTCATGTCGTGTGACAATGCGAATATAGGCATGTAGGGCATATGTTAATTACAATCATCGGATATGCCATATATTAACTAGGATCATTGGTTTGCCCTACCATGCCCTTGTTAGATTCCTCATCCATATTCGTGTTCACATATCCTAGTATCTAAGTCCATGTAAAATAAGTTGACACAAAACAAAAAGCGGGGTAGAAAGTGAGAAAAGACAGTTGTAGTCCACTTTCAATCTCTAATGCCAAGCTAAAAGCGATTTAGATTCTCTGCTCAATTTTTTAATTGTCCAATCAAATCTAATATAATAATATAAAATTATGTTGTATTAATGAATAATACTACTTAATTTTGTATAATTTCAAGTTGACATGACGTAGTTCATGTTAGATACAATTGAACACTAAAAAAAATTAGACAAAAGTTTTGCACTGAGCTAAAAGGAGGTCCCCACTTCTGTTACTGTTTAGTTTTAGGCATTCAACCGAAAAAAATTGATGTCAACCTCTTTAAGATTAGACCGAAATTCAACAGTCATTATTTTACTACGGTCAGAGAATGGTTGATTTGAGTCCAGAGTCCAGCAAGCACCAGAATTATAACCAACCTGAAACACCTAATTATTCAGGTGGCTACTGGTGGATTCAACTATACAATAGTTAGTCAATTACCTAATATTCAATGATATTACATTTACTGATTTCTTCTTATTTTCCACTTAAATATTTACATAATCTTGTTATATTCAAGCATGCAATTTTTCTTCCTCCCAAACGCAACCGGTGTGTAAATTTTGTTTCTAATTTCCCACAAATTTCTTTCTAACACGACTATAATTTCCTTGTTGTCTTGTCCTTTTGCACTTTTTGAAAATGGTCGTTATGGGGTTTGAAGTAGTTAAACATGCCTCCATGACTCACCTACTTGTGTTGCACGAGCGTACCTACTCATCTCCCACATACATGCAGATTTTGAGCTCAGCCCCTTACAAGATGCCTATTATTGGATGTAATTCTTTGTCTAAAACCATCTAAATTTTGGTACCATTGCAAAACTATATTCCAAATCAGGTTGTCAAACTATTTTCCTATCGCTGTCTAGAAACAAATCCTTGCTTTTTCGTTAAGCTATCTTGAAACGTGTTAGTGCTCATCCGGGCAAAAAAGAACAAATATGGAAGGGGAAAAAAATGAATCAGAGACTTCTATTTCAACATTGAGATTAACAAGTCATAAAACACTATACATCATTGAGATTGTTTGTTAGGAAATGCTTGTCTGTCAGTACCACCATGAAATGTGGTTGCGCAGTCGCTTATTTGCTGTCCCACGTCCAGCAGAGATCACAGGTCACTCTATCAAATGATGCCGTTCACACAAGTGTTGCTCAACTTCCCAGCCAAAAAGTAAAACAATGACAAGAGGGAGACTAGGCCAAACCAGAATCCACGATGTAGCCCCTCCCTTGCCGCCATACCTCCTTCTGGTGCTGATGACCTTATCTTGTGATCCAGAATTTGACTCATCAACAGATTCACTTTTATTTATTGGGACCAGATGGCATGCAATATATCAAGCGATGAGCGGTGTTTGATTCGGTACCAAATTTGTGTTGCTACGAGCCTGATCATCTCCACTGAACAAATTTTAATGGGTCCATCAAGTGCACATTTCTTACCATATCTATGGTACACGAGTATAACGGCGTGTGCTCACAAGAAGTAACAAGTTTTCCATTTTTAAACACTATGTATGGCACGTTGCTCAGAGGATATCCGATCGGTCCTACCACAGAAGTCCGTGATAAGGTAACAAGATTCTTTTGAGATCGTCCTCTTACGTTACTCAGATTCTATGGATCTCACAAAACAGGTCGTCCAGTACGGCATGCGTAGAATGAAAGAACGAGTTCGCTAAGATGTAAAAATTCATGGAAAGAACCCATAAAAGGAAAAACCAAAATGTATTTTGACGGTCTATTTACAGGCAGTTCTTCTCCAATAAGTCTGCATGAATTTAGCTTGAAACTAAAAATTCACGTGGATTCTACATAATAGTAAGTCGCACCAAACCTTCAGACCAAAGCAAAAGGTAGGCCAAGAAGCAAGCAATGCAGTACCACAACATCATAAGGGCTAGAGGGAATTTATAGCAAATCTCTAATACAAGAGTCATACTAACTCTGAATATTAAGCAATCTCAATTAATTGTTGTTTTCAAAATTTTGCATGAACTTCATAAACTGGGGCTAATTATAGTTCCCCAAGGGCCTACCAACTTTTAGTTCTGTCAAAATGTGTGACTGTTAAGAGAGATCATAATGCTTCCTTCAGACTAAAGGTTCTAGATATTGCCCTCGCATGGTCATATTCATTTAGCTCCACCAGCATCTTCTTCAATCGGCGAGCAAATTTAGCAGTTTCTGTTTGAAATCCACCAGAAGCAAGCCTCTTCTCCAGATTCTTTCCGAGTATCAGCAAAAAATCCACCAATGGTTGCAATTTTGGGCTACAGGAACATTGAGCATGCATTATGAGATTGCAAAGAGCAATTCAGTCATTTTTGTCATGTAAGATCACAGTCAAAAGAAATTAGTTAGGTGACGACACAAGTCATTCATGATTGGCGTGAATTGAGCCACAAGGAGCTTGATATTAGCATACAGAGATTAAAGAACTAAATAACTAGCTACATCATATCAGAACATATCACAAATTTAGATAGGTAGTACAAGACAATCCATGATTGGAAGTGGGTGATTTGCCCAAGAATTCATAGGGTCTCAAAAAGCATGAAAAAAGCCCAACTCCAACCCATTTCCATGACATGACTAATTAGCAATTAGCAAGGGTCCTATACAACTTCTGACAATCCAAATACAGAAGTTAGCCCATCAATGATTGACTCTTTGATGTAGGACAAGATTGAAGTGATTTTTGCTACAAACGCAAGCGGAAGATCAAAAGAGATAAGCACTGTTCACGGATGAACAGTTCGTGAATAGTGGCGCTACAGTAGCGCAAACAGTAACAGGAGGGAAGAAGAACGAGGAAATTTGAGAAATTTCAAGAAACAAAACAAGCTAAAATAATAAATTGAAACTTTATTAATCAATCTTTCCCTCCCTGCTAGAATAGACTAATAACAAAGGTATTTATAAACTTATGACTTACCTAAAAGAAAGAAATCTACTATAAATAGAATTCTTATTTCTTAAGAAAACAACACACTTCAAGAATATTCCTATAACATCTCTGGCTCTAATTAGTTAACTTACCATAATTGAATAACTAAATAAAATAAAAATATAGTTGCTGGAAAAATTCCTACGAACATGTAAAAGACTAAAATATCCCTGAGACACGAATTCTAGAATAATGACTCTCAAGACAAATATGGAAAACATTAAATTTGTTTGTCCTTAAGCTCTTTGTTGACTGCATCATTCTCCCCCGGTTGGAAAAAACTCGACCTCGAGTTTTGAAGTAGTGGAGAATAAAAATCCCAAAGATCAAAAACCTCATCTATGAGATAGATGCATAAGCTCCATCACAGGAAATTTTCTGTCCTTTCGCTATACGTAGCAACAAAGAAACTTGATTAATGTTAGACTCCCCAAAGACAAAGTCAATTGTTGTAGGGAATAGAATGGAAATTGCTTCTTGACTTTGCTCTTGGACTTGTACCATTTGTGATGTAACCACAACCTCTTTCATCTGCTTTGGTGCAACAGGTTCATTAATTTGGCTGAAATTTTGATGGACAGCCAAATTATTATCATGAAAGGTCTTGTTTGGAGGGTTAAGAATAGGCAAATCGCTTTCCTTAGGGGTAGGAAGTTCTTGATGTTTACTATTGTTGCCTTGGAATATTGGTTTAGAAACTCGTTTAGCAACAGGTAGTGTTGGAGAACTAGGAGTTCATGGGACATATTGCACATTAGAACTCAGAACCTGAAGATCTGGAATGGGAAAGGCCTCAATGGGCTGTCTCCCAAGTAATAAAGCTTCAATTCGGTCAAGTCTACTAGGCATGCTAACTAAGGGATCAATAGAGGATTGCAAGGCATCCAATCTTCTATTAATATCTTGCACTTCATCCTTTAAGAAAGCAACATCTTTTTTAGTATTCTCATAGTCTTTTGATAAAGCTTCAAATCTTGAAAATAATTCTGCGTTGGTAACCATAATTATTGATGATGAAGAAAATATGGTTAATCACGAGGAGGAAAGTTTGGGCTCTAATACCAAACTGATGTAGGACAAGATTTAAGTGATCTTTCCTACAAACGCAAGCGGAAGATCAAAAGAGATAAGCACTGTTAACGGATGAATAGTACGTGAATAGTAGCGCCACAGTAGCACTACAGTAACGAGAGGGAAGAAGAACGAGGAAATTTGAGAAATCTCAAGAAACAAAACAAACTAAAACAATAAATTGAAACTTTATTAATCAATCTTTCTCTCCCTACCAGAATAGACTAATAACAAAGGTATTTATAAACTTATGACTTACCTAAAAGAAAGAAATCTACTATAAATAGAATTCCTATTTCCTAAGAAAACAAAACACTTAAAGAATATTCCTATAAATACCTAACTCGAATTAGTTAACCTACCATAATTGAATAACTACATAAAATAAAAACATAGTTGCTGGAAAAATTCCTGCGAACATGTAAAAGACTAAAATACCTTTGAGACACGAATTCTAGAATAATGACTCTCAAGACAAATATGGAAAACATCAAATTTGTTTGTCCTTAAGCTCTTTGTTGACTACATCACTCTTTGTTTTAAACCTTTGCTCATAGGTCTGTCGGAACTCTTATGGCACATTTTCAACAGCATTTTCGAATTTGCTTTTAGCTATTCCGATTTTAGAAAATCTATTTTGTGATACTCTCACCTGGTTTTTTCCCTATTTTTGGATTTTTAAGCAAAATTCAAAAGCAATTAAAGACCTACTTTTCGATTTTGATTATGAGCTTTTCCAAAATCCACTTTTACAAAAAATCATAATCACTTGAGAACAGATCTTTAGCATGTCTTCTTCTTTTTATCCCCATTTTTCCCCATTTATCTACATTATACGTAACACATTATGCTCCCTAAGGAATACATGTGCTACTTTTGTTTTTAAAGTGAACCTTCCAAAGCAAGAGGATTAAAATTTGACTTGAATAAACTGTGTTTTTAAAGTTTACCTGCGATCCATATTAACATTTGGACCAGCCCAGACCCCAGCTAGAGAAGCAACAACTCTTTCACTTCTTGTAAATGCATCATGAATGTTAGATTGAATGCTTCGAAGATGAGGAAGAATCTTGCCACTTAAAAGTTCATCCAGAACAAGTCTTTCCAAAATTGGCATTGCAAGAATCTTACTCCATAAGCATATATTCCTCATCAAACGGACACACACACCAAACCTATATGCGGCAGCTCGTGCTGCATCGGGTACAGCCTTCAAGACAAGTGTGTCCCACGTTGGGACCTGTAAATTGTATGACATTAGAACCACAAATTTTACAATAGACAATATATCTTAGAAAGAAAATATACAAATGAAACAAAGACTTTTTTGCAAAAATACCGTCAAATTGGCAACAGCATCAGTCAAGCGGTCACGAAGGGTAGCTACTAAGTTCCCAACAGCTAAACTGGATGAAGGAACATATCTGAACACTAAGCTTGTAGCAGAAACAGCATACTTTGTTTCCTGTGTACTAAGCATGTCCCAGCAGTAAGCTAACTGGTGGTACAGAATTGGAATTGCAAGCTTCTCCACTAGTTCAGGTATAAGATTAGCATCAGCATCGTCTTCTGGATGCCCATAATTGAATAGCAAGGAATGCCTGAGAGAAGGATCGACAGTAAACTCAGCTTCACATCAATAAACTACCCGGAAAATCTGATAATTTTTCACGAGAACAACATCACAACAATATGTGAAGTAAACGATCTACTCTTTGACCAGTGCATTGAAAGATACAAGTGATTATGACTCACTGGGGTATAAATCACCACCTAATCAAATTTTAGAGCCATGAATCAAGACAATTACTCAAATTATAACCTGCAGTATAAATGCACAAAGAATCACAGGATATAGGACAACTTTTTGTGAAAGGTGGAAGTCAATAGCCTTGCTATCTGGTGTATCAAACCAAGAAGAATTTTGCAACCTTAAAGTGGTTCGATTAACCAGACAATCTCTCAGGAAAACCAATGGCTGTAGACTGTCCAAGCAACTTAAAGACACAATAAAGCTACATCTATCAGACCAATAAACATGCATCTTAAAATTTACACAATCATGGGTTTGGCGTGTGGGTTACAGGAATTTATGTATCTATCTATAGACAACAAAATATTGAACTGCAGCAGTTAAAAGAAATAAAGAATACCAGAAAATCAAATGCATATAAAGAAACATGCATAAGGCAAAATTGTTCCTAATTCAGATATATGCTTGTCATGCGAGTCCTTGACCTTGTCAGGAGTCATCAAACTATTCTGCTAAAAAATGACAAGTAAAAAAGGGAATTGGATGGAAGTGTGTCTCAAATTAAAAGCTAACTTTTCAACTGGAGTTCCCATACCATTTCATATCTATAAAATCTGAATCTTCATGAAGTGGATCCCACTTTAGAAGCTCGACCCTTACGTAAGGAGAGAAAATCGCAGGTACACTCAGAGACATGTAAGCGTCATTGTAGCTTGAAGCATATTCCCTTTTCCATCTTTCAAACTTTTCTACAACTGCTGAAAGTTGAGCATAATCCTCGGCTGCATCACTGAAAATCTGTTCAGAAATCTGAAGCAATTGATCGCGATTTGACCGATATCCTGTACTCTCACCGTCGCTTTCATCAGTGCTTGATTCTCCTTCCACTGGCTGATCGAAATTATCAATTTGCATGGATGACAATCTCTTCAGATCTGATTTAGATTTCCTGTGTTGTCGAGCCTCTGCCCTCCTAGTCAAATCCAATTTTTTCTGGAGATTTACATCTCTGCCAAACTCATCTAGCTTAACTGGTAAGTCTCTTAGTTCTCTTGCAGTAGCAGATGCAGCCCGAGCAGCACTTGTTGCTGCCTCCATTACCACTGCACTATTTCCACCCTTCCTGAAAACTGACATTGCTGCTTTTACAGCTGCTTCTAGTTCCTTCATTTCATCATCATTGTCAGCAGCTCTTCTTTCTAAAATTGTTGCAGCCTCTTTCTTCATGAAGCTTCTGCATCCGATCTTCAAGTTCTTCAATAAAAGGAGCCTTATGCTGCAAAAAAAAAAAAAAAAAACACTTCCCATCAGCTCAGACCAAAGTGAGAAGGCATTTTACAAACATGTCCCCCACATTAAAACAAGAACAAACGATGAAAGACCAAAGTTAACCAAATTAAATGCTCAAACACCTGTAAGGAAAGTCATGAAAACCCCCACATTACCAATATGCTAAGATATTCGATGCAGGTGTTAAACCAAAAAAGTAAGAAAACAGAGATTATGAAGCACATCAATAGAAAGAAAAGTACCCAAATCATGTCCAGCATAAACCAACACAAATATTTTAATAGTTAATCAGGAATCTGAGATACTCTTCTACTTGAAAAGAGCTCATAGTTCTAAGTAGAATTGAAGGACAAATTTTAATTTTTTATATCCTTTTTAGTGCAGGAATATTTAACCAAGCGAGCATCTATTCCTGCTCCAAGCTAGGAAGAATCAGAATGCCTAAACATTAGAAGCAAAGAAGCTATGCAGCAAATAATTCACAAAAAATATCCAAACCAAAAATTCCAAAGCCTAGCCAATATATATTACTTATAACAGAACCAAGTAGGAAAAGAGAAAAAACATTTTCTAACAAATTTGGAACCAAGATTACCTAAGCCTTAAAAAAATAAATAAATAAATAAATAGATTCTTAACATATTTTATTCATAAGACTGGTGTTCCATTCCACCACTTCCTATTCAGCATTGTAATGCAATGAGATTGAAGTATGGCAAGAAGAACACCATCAAATTAATCAGCCATTTTTTCCACGATGACAACTCTACGCGTAACGGACAAGTTTTTACAGCCTGGAAAATTTGAAAAAATTAAACCATCATGACTAGCGAAAAAGAAAGCCAGCCTCCTCTAATCCACCTTGAGTTACAAAAAACAAAAGCAAAAAAAATATGATACTGCAGGTCAAATCTATTTCAAGGAAAAACCGTTACACGGTAATGATCATTTAAAGTTTAAAAGTTTCCCAAGTGATAACATTAAATTTAGAGCAAAGCATCATGTGTAAACAAGGTTGCACCACAAAGGGTGAAAAAAGATTATTGGGATGGAGGGAGTATGATTGTAGTTTATTATTTGTTCATTGCATGATATTATATTCCTGTTTTTCTTTTTCTCCCCCCTTTTTTTTTTGGGATAGAACGTTCAGAAAGAAATTTGATGTGCTTTTGGAGTTAAATCACTATGATCCTATTTGCACCCATCATTTAAAAACAAATTTTGACAGCGTCTATTTCTTACCCCTTAATGTATCTCATTTACAATATGGTTCATTTTAAAATTCATCTCTTAGCATGAAAAGAAACTACTAGCATGAGTTATACATGCTAAGGCACACAAAACTCCAAATAAAAAAATGTAAGACCAGTAATCTTCATTCCTAGAACCTCCTCAACACCTGAGGCGACAGCATAATCAAAAGACAAGCTCAACATAGCAGGACATGAAAGCAATTGTAGTAGTAATGACCTTCAATGACTAAAAGCAGGTATTATATCACACTAACAACAAAATTTAAATGCAGGGCCAAAGGATCCTCATCATTCGTGCAGCGACAATGCTCAAAACAAATGAAAAGTAAAACAGATTCATTCTAACATGTTGAGATTGCGCAAGTACGTAGGGCACCAAAACTAAATTGCTGATTGATAAATCAGATAACCCGTACCTGCAAAAAGTCACATATAACGGAAACAAACTCACGAAGCTTTTGCATAAAGATGAACTTCTCACCGGCGGCAGATAATGAATTCTCCAGTGCCGTCACATTCAACAGTGCGGTAGATAGATTATCATCGTTTCTTGTCAATGAAGCCATGGTTTTGTTATGAGATTCCTAACAAGAATTAAAAATGGAAATGCAATGTAAGCAACTTGCATTTGGCATAGCAACTACAAATCTATAGAAGATAATGATGCTTGTAAACACCCATGAACATTTTCTAATATAAGATAATGATACTTGTAAACATTTTCTAAGGAAACATACTTGTATCCAACACTATTCTTTTGAGGCCTAAGATATTATGTCCGAGTGTACATCTTAGAATGATATTTGAAGTGCAGTAGTACCACATTTAAAGCACATAAAGAACCAGGAACCACAAAAAGCTTCTGAATTTCTTGGATGCAAGGAAGCCGACATAGGCCACCATGGCCATTGGTATGTTTTAAGGTATGCTGAAAGAGTTGAGAGGAGTGGAAAAGATCCCCTAAAGAATCTATGTTTGGGTGATGGAAGATCAAGTGGGAATGTGTCTAGAGGCCTAAAAGGAAAACCCCTCTGAGAGATGACCATTACATCAACAATTGCAAAATGCTTAAACACATCTATTTCTTGTTCTTACAAAACTCTGATGTGCAATGAAGCATTGCTGATTCATATATCCCTCAGAATTCAAAAAACTATTATCTTGCCATTCAGATGACTATCTTGCCATCAAATGACATTTTGGCTTTCACAAGCCAGGGGATAACCCTCCCCTTTGACCTCTCAAATTCAAGTCCAATATGTCACACCAGCCTCTAAACATTAGTTGTGCCCTAAATGGAAAGGTAATACAAAAGTTTTCTAAGTTTACCAATCAAATAGAACTTTGCAATGAAACTTTCCCTCTGACATGTTCCAACATTGGGGATTTACGGTTCTTTGATGTGCTATAGGTGATGTTATTGGGTCAAAAGTCAATAATTATTACGGCAAGTTCTTCTATTCAAAAGAAAAGGAGGTTGTGTGGCATTTGACTTGCTCCCAAATTACACTAGGAGTTCATGGGAGCCCGTTTTGTGCATATAAGGTGTTCACTGGGGCCAAGAATTATCTTTTAAGTTCTACTACCAGTATCACAAGTTCTTTGGATTAAAGGGGGAAAACAGGTTGTCCTAATATGTCAGGCATTTCAAATTAACATTTAAAATTGGGAAATAATTTATACACTCCATTTTTTATGCATACATTCCCCTCTTTGTTACAAATTATGTGAAAAGTTTTTTTTTTAAAACACTATTTTTTTGTACATGTAAACTCAAAAGTCTTATAATTTAGGGTGTTTTAGATGAAATTTAAACTTAAGATCTTATAATCACATGCATTATTGAATTTTTATCTAATGTATGCATCAAAAAAGTAGAGCCTATTAATCATTTCCCTAAAAATGATACAAAATAATTCTTATTTCTTAACTTGCGAGAATTTACTAATTGTGTGTAATTTATAGCATGAATAAGTTTTTTTCCACTACATTTTTAGAACAAATCCCACATTAATTAATGAAATCTATAAAGAACAAGCACAACTGTAACAAATTTCAAAAACAATAGTAAAACAATGCCAATGCATACCCGAAGCATCTTCACATTGTCATACAAGGCTTTCTTGGTGAGCTCAGCTTGTTGTGATAGCGACATTGCATCTAAACCAGGCAATCCCCCAATTGCTCCCCCAATACTAAGACCACCAGTATCAGTAGCACTAACCGGAACAGAAGAATACACACTGCTAGACCCTGTAACTGGATACCCGAATTTCTGCTGATGAGCAGTCTGAACCGCATTAACACCACCACCACCACTGCTTGAACTGACCCCTAAACTAACCCCATCATCTAATCTCTTACCCAATCCCAATCCTTTCCTCACCTGCTCCTCTTGCCACATATTTTCCTCCTCATCCTCATCATCACCACTACCACTAGCACTATCCTTTACCGTTACTCTCTCCTCAAAATCCTCAAACACACCCTTCTTTCCGCTCTCAATTTTCGCTCCAAAGAAACCAATTCTGCCTCGAAATTCCGGCTCCTCATCACTCAACCCCTCAGCCTCACCATGATTACTTCCTTCATCCAATGCTATATAATCCTGAGCTGCAGGCCCTGCCTGCCTAAGCCTCTCTCTTCTCGCCCTTATCGCTTCTATCGTTGCCTGGTCCGGTATAACCGACCCTGAATCCTTACTTTTCCCTCTCAGACCCAATCTAACCGTGGCATCATCTCTTTCACTCCTCAACAAAATGCCTTTTTTTTCAGACCCCGTGTCATCATTCTGAGAATCTCGCCCAGCATGCTCAATTTCCCCATCTAGGTTCGGCTTCACTAGTCCTTTCAGGACTATAACGGGCTCACTGGGTGTAATTTCGGGCTTAGGCTTTGGTTCGGGCCGGGACGGGCGGGAAGAAACAAGGGTTCTGGTGTTCTTCTGGAGCTCGAGGAGGGCTTCTTTGGTGTAAGTTCCAGCTTGGGGCTGAACATTAGAGGGAAGAGACGACGACGACGTCGTCGTCGTCGTTTGAGACCCAATTCGTTCTTTAGCAGAGGTAAGTTTATGATGAGAAGAAGAAGCCGAAGAAGGCCTTGATAGACGGGAAGAAGATGAAGACGGTCGAGGTCTAACCGGCAATTCGTCGGCTTCCTCATCGTCGGCAAAGCTCAGACGGCTTTTACTAGCTGAAGTTAACGGTTTCTTGGGTTTGACGGCGGGAGTTGCGGAGGTAAAGGAGGATTTGGGTTGGGGTTTAGTTGATGTGGTGGTGGCGGAGCCGTTGGTGGTGATGGGCTTGTTATTCTTGTCGTCTACGTCGTCGTCATCGGCGTCATCTCCGCCGCGGCGGCGGAAATTACGGGCTTTGCTGCTCATCGCGCGGTGGTTGAGCGGTGGCGTCTTTTTTGGAGTCTTTCAGGAGCGAGCCAATATTAATACCTTGAGAACGTGGGAAACTTGTGTGGGCTTTATGAGATGTGGGCTGCGGGATTATTTGGGTCGGTATGAAATTGGGCCATTTCTCGTCCGAATCAATACAAATCTTTAGTCCATTTCCCACTCAAAATCATTTTCCGCCAAAGTTCTTTGTACACACTCAAGAAGGAAATATTTACTGATAAAAATACAATGGAATAATGTTCAATATATTGTGTTTAACCTCTAAATGAGGTATTAGTAAGCAAAACAAATCCTAATAAAAAAATTAAAAATGCTGGTCTAAAATACATGAAAAATCGAAACGGGGAATGAAAAGTGGCTAAAAAGAAGCATTCAGAAATGTAAATTCAAAGGCAATAGATTTGAGAATCATTTTTCGATATATATAAAAAATGATTATAAATTATAATTCATAACATTATTATTACTGGATCTAAAGGAATGATGGTGAAAAGAAAAAAAAAATTTCCTAGCAAAAATAAATATTTTCTATTATGCAGATTATATGTCATAATTTTTACGTAATCATTTTCATCAAATAAATTGGAAATATTATTAACTTTTGGGAAATAAAATAAATAAAAAAACGGCAAAAATAACTTTAGAAGTTATGGTCTTTTTAAAAGGGATAACTGCACAAGTAGTTCCTCACATTTGTGCATTCTATTTTTTTAATCCCTCACGTTTACAATTAGTGCTTAACGGATGTCAAATGTAGTAATTTGGCCATAAATCCCCTTTTGGATTTCTTTTTTTGACCTAAAAAAGTCATTGCTAGGTTGCATACTAATTAACTTGTATAATAAAAATAAAAATAAAAATAAAATTTGTTTAAAGAAAGCATTATGCGCATTACGGACCCCTTACAACTTCGACTTTAACTTTCCAAAGTGAAGTATATGTATATGACCTTTTTTGAATACTTACTTTTGTTTATGACTATGTGGTGTAGACATGATTTTTTTTTTTAGAGAAAAAAGTGATTAAAAAATATATAATTTGAATATGTCATTGTCAGGGACCAAAACGTATCACTTTAAATATAAGACATTAGAAAAAAAGATAATTTATGAATGTCATTGACCATTAATGCATCTTTTTCTTTTTTAAATCTATAAATTCTAAAAATCAGAATTGAGAGATATTTAAGTATTATTTTAAAACATTATGTACGCAACAAAATTTCATGTCTGCAAAATTAACAAACAAGAAAAATGCGACAAATATATAAAATTTAATATGAAAATCAAAGGTTACAATCTCTGTGGATCCTTCGATTCTTTTCTTCGGATTTGGATTCGAGGGCCTGATGCTTGTTCTCGAATTGGATGTTGACTCTTTCAAATCTAAATATGGAGACTTGAAGAGATGTTTGACTTCTTCAGGATTGACTTCTTCAAACTTTGGACGTTGAAAACTTGAAGAATTTGAAGATCTTGATTGAAGACTTGAAGACCTTCTTGATTGAAGACTCAGAACTTTCATGACAGTCAGGGGCTTCAAAATGATATGAGCGTACGTCCCTCTTCTGCCTCTTCTTTAGGGGTGACCCCATATTTATAGTGTAGAATGGAAGAAAGATAAAGATTTGTAATAACCCAATCTTCATATTGAAAATTTGAAAGGTACGTCTTCTCAGTCTATCTATCATTTTAAAGAGATAACATATCTCATCTCTTTAATATTTAAAGAGATTTTCTAAACATCCCTTAAATTATCTCTTTATTTTATAGTTCATTAATAAAGAGATAAATAAGAAATAAATCTCTTAAACATGACATGGCGTACTTATTTGGCCAATTTTGGAAGACATGACGTCATTTAGTTGGCCACACCACTCACTTTGACACGTGGAATTATGTAATTGGCCATTAAAATAACCATTCCTCCACGTACGAATAACAAATGGCAATATTTAATTTGACAATAAATATTCCAATAGATATAATTAATAGACAAATGGTAATTTATTTAAATTAAAATTCCATTGTCTACACATTCATCAAATTATTTAAATTTTGAGGCACATTTTTAATAACCCTGATGCTCTTCCCATTAATGAAAATTTCCATATCCACACTCAATCATTTTAAAAGACAAAATAATAATAATAATAATGTTTTGTGACCCAATTACAAGCAACCCGAAGTTGTGACTATTACCTTTGGCAATAAAATTTACATAGAAAGTGTTGCAGACTTTCACTGTGAGTACTTAATCATATTTGATTTTGGGCCAATTTTAAGATTAACCAAAACATATTGTGATGTGAAGAAAAATAACTGAAGGTAATAGTTGGAACTGTTTATTCCTGAGACTGTTTTGAACTAAATGTAATAATATGGTTTTGTTCATTACATCGTACCGATATTTCGGCTATGGTTTATGTGCTTTTATTTTACTGCTTTTGTTTTCTGCTTTGTCTGTAAAAAATGAATTAATCAATGTTATCTGTGTTAGAGTACTGAATGTCTCCAAGAGTCAAGTGTTTATATTATATGTTTGTGTTTGAGAGAAAAGAAAAGGTATCAAAAGAAAGATGTCTTGTTTTCCACTTTTTGGATTTTAGGAAAGCAAACCAGAAAGAAATTTAAAGAAGAGAGAACAAAAAATTTATGGATTTGGGATGGATTAACAATTATCTTCTATTTTGTACAACATTTTATTGTCTTTTTTTTTTTTTTGAGCAAACCTATATATTACATTGGGAATAGGAATGATGTTGGTGAGATTCGAATTTCCCGACCTTTGAAATGCAATCGTAAAATTTTACCTGCTCGACCTCTATTCGTTCCTTATAAGGTAGTATTGGATTTTGTGTTTTAGTTATCTCCATTTCTTCCCGAGTATAGAGAACTTCTTGGTTATTTTTTTAAATCTCCAATTCTTTCCATTTTGGAGCAACTTCAAACTTGGGCCTACAGGGTGGGCTACAATATTAATAAACAACCAAATCAAAGAGCCAGATATGGGCCTCAAGCCGAGCCGAATGGGCCCTGTTAATGTAAGAATCTCCAACGGACTCTTTTGATTGAGAGGTGCAACAGAAGGCCTGCCAACAGTAATTATGGCAAAATATATACTCGACTGAAAAAAACCGCTTGGCCCGATCATTTAAATACTGATTTTTTGGAACTCCCAGCTGGTTGTGTTTCGATCCATGAGAAGAGCCTATTGGACTCAAATTTTTTCGATCAAGAAAGAGAGGGGGGGGTGGGGGGGGGGGGGGAGGGGGGGAAGGAGAAGTTAGAATAGCATCACACATAGGAGAATAGGATATACTAATTAGTAATTCAGAGTTGTTGCTAATCATTGTTAAATGAAGGTTTGAATATGGAGGGGTTCTACACTCCATTAGGATATGGTACCGTAACGGAAAATTCTTTACTAGTAACATTTAAGTGACTAAAAAAATCAAGGGTTTAAATGTAATTAACTATATATATTAAAGTATTAAGAGTAATCAGTCTATAGAAGTATTCATTCCCATTTTCCCTTCTTGTTCCTTTCTTTCCGTACTTATGGAGGTTTAGGAGAATCAATGAAGGGAATGGGTCTGAATAATAATGACACCCATTATTGATGTTTGAAGAACAACTAATATTATCATGCCAATAGAATTACTAAACAAAACATGTTGGAGGCAATAATCATTAAAACTTGTAATCATAGAAGAGTTAATAATATCAATACTGATAATAATTAAGAAATTTGAATCAAACGTTTCCTTGATCAAATGGAGAAGAACATCACAGAGTTGAAAGGGAAGTCGGGAAAGTTTCCCAAGACCTTAGAAAGCCCACTGATGGCCCTATATGATTTGTCTTGGTTAGGTGAACACCGGGCTTGGTCCCTCATTTGAACCAAATAAGTAAATGGAGCATCGAGAATTAATGCTCTGGTGATCTGTTGTGCAAGCCTCATTCTGAACATACAAATATCCAACCATTGTTCTAGCTTTAACATGGTTTCATGGGACCCTTTACAGGTTGGCATCATGCCACAGCTCCTGAACCTTGATAATTATAAAGAAGTGTAGTTTGATTATATATGTAATCAAATTGAAATGACATTTGCTTTGCTTCTTGGATAATTTTGCTTTGAGAAAGGCTTATTAACCCAAAGAGCAAAAAAATTTGGTTGGTGTTTATGAATTCTACTCGCATTAATGCCCTCCTCTCTCCCCCTTCCAATGTAAGCAAATATTATAAAAATGTTTTATTCTTAATTGGGATTTTCAAACGTAATAACAAGAATTCTGAATGCAAATTTAATCTTAATGCCAACAACAATAATTTCTTTGGTCCAAAGGGCAAATCAATTGTCAAATGTCGACAATCGAACCACATGCCCAATGAATGACGTGAAAGAAAGATTCAATGAACCCAAGAGCCTCACAGGTCAGTATGGTTGGCCTATAAATGGATGGAGAAACGACTGGGCCAAACCTTAACATGCTAGGTTTCAGCATTAGTCATTCTAGGAAGCATAATTGATAATAGATTCTAATATGGTAGGTGAAATTTTTATTTTTATTTTTTCCATTTTTTCTTCTGAGAGACTCCATGCAGGCTCCTAAATTGGCAGCTCGGTCTTGCTGTTGCCGGATTGATGATTTCACTGGAGAATGGGTTTAACAAAAGAAAGATTCTACAATCATTTTATCATATAAGATATAGCAACGTACACAAGTTAAATATATTTATTCCTTTCAGTTACTTAGAGACGTTATTTACAGAGGCTTTGTCGTTACTATACAACCTCCTTTAGAAAAATGATCAAATTTTAGTTGAAGTTAAAAGACGTAGGAGATGGATCATAGTGTGTTCCTATTCTTCAAGAGCTTGACCTGAAAGTCGTCCTTTGTCCTCGGCTGCAATAATGTGCCAAAAGAACAGGCGTAAAGTCCTGGACAGTTTGGGCAGTTTCACTGAAATGAACAAGCACCTTCACTCACCTTTTACTCACAAATTTCCAAAGCATTTCCACCTTTCTAGGACCCTTTAGCTAAGTATCTAGAATACAGAAGCATAAGCAACACAAACATGGCCCCTATTTTAGGATCAAGAATTCAATATGTAGAAAATTTGCTGCTGAAGATATCATGCATGCCATATCTTTTAACTTCATTAAGTTGAGTATTTACTTTCTTATCGAAGAAAAATATTCAAAATATTCTTTTTATTTTTATTAAAAACCTTATTTATTACCTCCCATGCATTTCTTGCACAAAATAAAAAGCTATGATCCAATTGGGAAAACGTGAGACAGATAATTCACGAGAGTTTTCTAGCATGGTTTTGGTGGTTTGGTTTGTACTTTCTATTTTGAAGCATAGAGTAATCAGCAAATATGAAGTAAGTATATTGTAATTTATTCATAACAAATGAGGAACCCTAAGACTAAGATCTTGTCACATAAATTCAACACATATAATCATGTTGAAATTCTTTTTTTTTTTTTTGTTCACATTCATTTGCACTATTTTTGAATAACGATTAATTTTGCGTATATGCTTACTATTTTGTTCAAGCATCTTGTATTAATTTTCAATGCTTGGATTGATGATATAAAGCAAATATTTTGTTCAATATTTTCTTGGAGAAGTTGGCAAATTGATTCATTTTTTTGGTCTTCTGAACGAATGATTTAGCTTCTTTCTTGACCATAAATAAATAAGCCCTACTAAATTAACCATCGAAGTACCATCAGGCATCATGAGTGCTTATCTGTTGCAGTATGACACCATCCAGGCTGAACCCATCATGCCAAAACCAAAAAGGATTATGTCCAAATGAAAATGGACTACTTCTGGCTCCATCTGGTCTTGTTTTATCAAAATTTTCTGCCTTCTAAAATTTCATGATGAAATCCTCGTAACAAAAAATAAGCTCAAATAATGGTGAAACTAATCATTTCCCTAATTTCTTTTTATTTTATCCTGAAAACTAAATTTCCAATGTAAAAGTAAAGGAATGCTTGATTAAGCACAAGAAACTGCAATTACAATTCTCTAAGTATAAGAATTATATATTTTCCTTGGGATGTAATATGCTAATTAAGGAAGCAATACTCTTAACAATTGATTAATCAGCTAAAAGAAAAAGATCACCCATAAAATACAACAATTGTAGCTGCTTAATTCATTGGTAAACCTCGAATCCAATTTGTACTAGGTGTGTCTAACTTATTTTTTTCATATAAAGAATGCAAGCAACCATATATAATCATCAATTTTATGACATAAAATCACCCAATATAAACAGTAGATCACGTACAATACTATTTTATATTATTGAACAATTACTTGGCAGCTGGAACTTTTATGTTTTTATCAAACTTAACTATTACATGGGGAAGGGAGTTGGACTTTAGTGGAATTCGAACTCTTAATCTCTGTGATAGAGTTATAGAACTGTTCGACTCTCTGTTCGTTCCTGAAAGCTGGAACGAAATGAAAGAAAAAAAAATTGAAATAAACCTCTTATTTTTATTTTCTCTTAATTAACTTGATACGGCCCACCACTCCCATCAGTCACTATCTCCCAATCAATAATTGGGTGCAAAATGACAGAAGCAATTGAAAATGAGTTCAATTCGATGACTCATGCCCACGAAAGTCTTGCAAAGTTCTGAACTCATCCAATTTGGAAGTACAATTAGCCCTCTGCTTTCAACTTTCAATGGGCCTGTATAGGAGGGAAACAAAGATTGACACGTGCATAGTAGCCTCTACTGATCATGATTGGTTCGAGTTCAAATTGATCACAGGGAGATTTAACTTATTTAAGTTTACAATTGATCTCAACAGTTCTTGTAAATTTGGACAGCTCAACATATTAGCCATGTATAATCATGCAAAATTATGATGTGTACCATACTTTAAAAACTTGTACCTTTTTGCAATACACGAGTCATTATGAAGCACAAATAATCAAAAACATGGTCGAAAAAAGTTATTATCCATGTGGAAATGTATCTTAAGAACGATTCTTTTGCAATATACAAGTCTTTACGAAGAGGGCACAAATAATCAAGATAATGGTGGAAAGAAGTTATTGTCCATGTGAAAATTTTTTATGAGAACAATTTTCGAATGGTGGGATAAAGTAAGACAAGTACTTCAAAAATGTGTTCTATACCATTACAATTAGGAAAAGGAAGATGGTGCTTGGTAGGGTTTGAACACTCAATCTCTGGAGTAAAATTATAGAGTTTTAAGTGCTACTCTATATTCGTTTGTGTAAATTATTATTATATATACTAAAAATGAGTGTATATAAGAATGTACTGTGTATACGTAGAATCTATGTGTAGGATGGGTGGACCATTTTGATGGCGATTTTGGATGATTAGAAAAGAATCACAGGGTGGTGATGGTGGTGGTAGTGGTGGTGGAGACCTCATCCGGGGGTGGTGGGGTTGAAGATAAGGAAAATGCACGTGGGGGTGGATAAGGCTGCCATTTTGACTGATCACATTATGTCGGGGTTGGCTATTTCTTGAGCTCACCTCACACCTCAGTCTTCTTCAGCTGAGAGAAGATGAGATGGCAATTGTTATGTGGCCGACAACAGAATATTAGATTAGCGATTCAGCTTCTGTGCTGCCTGACACCCTCTGCTCCACCTTTGGTTTTTTGTTTAGAAAGTGATTTTTGCCAAGAGTAAATAATGTAAATCAAATTGAAAATTTTCTCAACAATTTGTTTAGCATCTTTTTATTTCGCATATTAAAATTAGCTCTTCTAAAAAAACACAATTCTTGAATTTTTTTTTTTTGTTTCAACTCCTTCACAAATTTTCAACTATATCTTCTTTTTTTTGTGTTCAATTTTTCTTTTTGTGCATGATATTTATGAGATAAATCATGCATATGATAGTATTATTGATATCGTAAGAAATATACATATAATTCTAGAGTTTGATTGCCGTATAGTAACATCATTTAAATGTATTATATATTGCTCCTTTATTTTTTAAGTCACTCTAGCGTTGTTAGTTAAAATTTTTACAGTAATACCAGATCCTAAAGTGACAATAGAATAGTAAACTTCATTACTACAAATTTCATTTGCGTTCAAATTAAATATTCACATTTTATTCATACCAGCTGAACAACAAACATGAATTGACATTGTTATGTTCAAAATAGGATTCCCTATCATTTATTCGATTTGGCACTCGCATACAACACTATTCCAAAATATTTTATATATTTGTGGCAGATTAGCTAATACTCTAATTAATTTGACCAATAGCTGTATGTGTAACTGTGAGAATAAATTAAATAACTCTTATTGATTCTTAAATAATATAGTTCTAATTTTTAAATTTGCATATTGAAATACAATTTTTGCACATAAAATTGCAAATTTATAGAAACATGACAATTGGCACCAATTATTTCCAGTTGGTCACAATCACTAAAGAAAGTTAATATCACACAGTTTAAGTAATGGGGTAGCTCACAATCACAAGAACACAATATTTTGTTCCATTCCATCCTTCCTTGTTATTTTCTGCAGCTTGCTTCTGGCCCTAGTTTTTCTTTTTGTTGCTAAGCGCCTACTTGGCCTACTTGGCCCAACTCTAGCTCAATAATTGGGAATAGAAGGAAAAATATCTATAAAACAACTTACTAGAAGATTATTTTAAGGACAAAAAAAGGGAAAAAGTATAGATAATGAGAATTATTTGAAGGCTATAAATATACCCAATAGTATTTATCGCAGGGTTGAAAATTTTGGTTCAAAAGAATTGTACACTCGGCACATGGATTGAATGCTTGCACTAGAATTCCCATGGCATTGCTCCTCACACATTTTTCTACTTTGTATTGAGACTTTCAAGTTTCTGCATATTAATTTTAGGACCTTTATTGTCATTCAAGACTTTAATTTGTAAAACTACATAAATGATATCATCATATGTTGGCTACACAAAGAAGCCTTTGAACTTTATAAATGCAAAAGATCAACTGTGAGAATAAAAGAGTGTCAAATTCAGGTGACACACTTAAGACTCATTATTGTCCTATGGCTCCATAATTGTTCTACAAGAAGGGAATGAATGCATCATAGTTTGAGGTGTCAATATCTCACTATTCAGCATAATTTATGTACTACTCCTCAATTCAATTCTACTCATATGGGTGACACATGTGACTATGAGTTGGACTCCATAACTCAAATTTTCATAAACTGAAGCTTTGACTACGACACCACCAAATAGGACTAATCAAAAGGATTTAACAAAAAAATGGCTTAAGTTTGAGTGGCTTTCTCTGGTTGGACCAACATCAATTTCATGTAGTTGAACATTTAGAAAATTTAATAATGCAGGTTTGGTTGAAGACAAGATGATCAAAACAATATTATCACAAAATAATCCACAATTTATTAAAGTCTAATTAGCTTCATCTTCATGTTTGTAGCTTGCAACCTTCAATTATCAAAAGGAGACAAAAGAAACAAATAAAATTTAGCAATAATTGTTGTGAGTCAATTTCTTGTTGCAACTACACTTAACAAAACGACAATCACAATTGTTAGTTAAAGTACTATGTAATGACGCAATTTGTGCTAAGATAAATCTTTTTTGGACTTGCTTTCCATATAGTTCCAAAAGTTTGCAAATAGAGTTTGACTGATTGCAAAAACTAGAAAAGTAAGATCACAACATTAATCACTTCAAATGATTATATGGCCTACATGATAATTAAAAAGTGTTCAAAACATAGGAAATAACTGATAACCTACCTTTAGGGTTTTGCTAATTACTCGCTCAAAAAACTAAAAAGGTTCATTAATTAGTCTACTAATCATACGATCATGAACATGAATTCCACCAGCTAAAAAGAATGTCATCTTTTTTACTTTTCCCCCATGTAATTGGCACCAGTCAGAATTTACTTCAAGTTTATGCAAATAATTGACGAGCTAAAGACTTAGAAATAAAATAAATAAATAAATATATATATATATATATATATATATATATATATATATATATTAGAAAAAGGACTGCAAAATCAAAAGCAACATCTATCATATTTCCTAACACCTAAGCCAAAAAAAGGAAGAAAAAATTCTTACACTCGTTTATTCCTGAGTTTGTGCTGGCTTGGTTAGCTTCTATGGTTGGACAAAACATAAATACTAGGAGTACTTGCAAGAAACAATAAAAAGATAATAATAAATAACACCGAAAAAGGGAGTAAAATGGATTAGTCTTTTGAAGAATATTGGGTTCCAATCTGATTGTTGACTTTCAGATTCTTGCAAGAACTGGGAAATTCTGCTCAGCTGAATATGAAGTTATCCAGGGATCCAGATACTCAAATAAGAAAAGAAATTTCTTTTATTCTCTTAGCAATAATTGTCTTTTGAAAAAATGTACAAACTTGAAGTTGATTTGAACTTTTGAGCTACCATTAAAATGATAGACCAATATATACCAATCCAACATTTCTGGAAATCTTGGCATTGATTGTCTTCGTTGTTCTTTCTGTTTGTGTATGTTTGAGGATTATGATGACTATGGACTATTATGAGGAAGCTAAAAGTTAAATCAGAATTAGACTTCAGCCACCAAATTTTCTTGGAACCTCATCCAAGAAAATCTAAGTTTGACCAATGAATCAGTGCCCTTAGTGGTCCGTCTTCAAGAATCCATGGCGAAAATGGTAAAAGAAATTCAAAGCAAAGAATATGAACTGAATTAAAGAGAATGAAGACTTGTGCATTTGATCATAATGATTGTTGCAATTCATTAAGCTAACCGAGTGTATACACATGGAGGCTCGTAAAGCCCATAATTAGTACAAAATTGTCAACCTTCTTCACTAATCTCCGCCTTTGCTATTTACACTCCAAGAAGATCAAAGAAGAAGAAGAAGAAAAATCAAGCATCTTCCTTATTTGAAGGCTAGCTAGAAGATCTTTCTTCATTCATTCATTCATTCCAGCAAAGAAGCATGACTACACATCTTCTGATTATGTAAAGCCTAGCCCTTTGCTCTCTTAGGACCCCTCCCAGCCCTCTGCTTGAAATTCTTCTCTTGGAGCTTCCTATGTTTGTGCTGCTCATCTTCATCTTGTGTGAGGTAGAAAATACAAGAGATTTTAAGAGATGGGATTTGTGTGCTTTAGGTATTTCACCAAGTAATGAATGAACAAGTTTGCTCAAATTGAAGTGATGACCAAAGAGCAAGAAGGGGTTGTTTATATAAGGAGTTTCAAGTGTGGTCCTGACTTGCATTGGTCGAGTAAAGAGCCAACTATGGGGCATCAAAGGGTGTGCAGTGCCCCTAGCTTAGTAGACAGTACCATAAGGGTCCCACTCCCACTTGGGATTCCATACCAATAACCCCTACAAGGAGTAAAAGAACAGAGATAAAAATTATTCAAACAATAGTGAATAATTTATCACATATCTGCGTTGGTGTAGATTCAATGCAATGTCATTCTCTATATACTACTCTAGTTATCTTGCATCACCAACCAACATAAGGGGTCGGCCAACACTTCAATAAGGTAGCATAGTTCCCTGGTTTATGAGCTGCCCTACAATAGTGTTGATCATGAGGTGATAATTTTGGTCAAATGATCTTTTTCCTTCAACATATTTTTGATACATTCATGTATTTGTGTCTCTTTTTTGGTTGGATCCACATAAACAGACAATATGAGAGGTCAGTTGGATCCTACTAAACAATCCACATTTTTAACAAACTTTACAAGGCTTAACTACTACAATTACCCTATCAAGGCTTAACTACTACAATTACCCTAATCCAATCAAGCAAATTCGTACACATATATAAATTCAGAACCATATATACGAGGGACACGTATTATGATAGTGGGTAGGGTGTCAGCCTCAGGTCAACATTAAGCATGGTTTGTTTTATATTACAAGGAGTTTCCATATGATACAAGCATGCAGATGGTTAAATTCTCACTTTATTTTTCGTATATGAAGACCAGAAAAAATGATTAATTATACTACTATTGCAATTTTGACCAAATGAAAGTGTTTGAATTCCCAAGTTGGAAGCAATCCACTTAAATTTTTACAAAAGTAGTTTACAATGATATAAAAATTACTTGACTTAAGAAAAATTTTCATGGAGAATATGAACTATACTAATCTCCACCAAAGGTAGAGATCATAGCCTCATTGATCTGTTATGCTAAGTTGACTTACTCTAGGATTATGAGTAAACTTAAAAAGTTTCACTATTATATCAGACATACTAGATTTTAATAGGAATTGGGGTACCTTTTAATAGGTTTTAATATGTGATAAAGTATATATGAACCTTCAAATGCTTTTAAAAGGTACCTCAAAATATCTCCTAGGGAACATTCAAACAAGTTGCTAACTGATGCCTTGTCACTGCTTTAGTTAACAGGACATGTCTTCAACAATTGCATGAGAAATTCTTTTCATTATTAGTGTTCGTTTAAATTTGGTCATGATTTGCTGTAGTTTACACCTTCTGGGCTGCTCTGAACACTTAAAATTTCCACCTGCATCATGTTTAACGTGCAAAAGTTTGGTCATAATTCTTCAGAATGAACTGAAGTAAAGAATGCATGAGAATACATGGGCTAGCCACAAAAAGAATTACGAAAAATATGCTGGAAAATTAGTTGTGAAATTGACATGAAAATTGAACACCTCAGGCACAACACATTTTGGCTTGCAAGCGTTTTACTTTTACCCTACCTGGCGAAAGAATTGGAACAAAATATTAGTCAAACAAAGCCTCACGTGAAACTTCAATTACTGTGCCATATATTCTCTTTTGTTAGACCAACAATTAAGAATCCCAGAAAACCACCTTTCCATTTCTCCTGTTTTGCTGAAATCTAGTGGTAAGGCTCAAAACCCGATTAAGCAATTGATTAATTTAATCTTGATAATCAGGTTACAAAGCAAAGCCAACCCACTTGCTTTACTTCGTGTTCCTCCCATTTCACAGCTTTCATTAACCCCAAATTGTAATAAACAATTGATTAGTATTATATTTTGGCTTTTGTTTTAAGCAGATTGAAGCTGTCATTTCAGTTTCTGACCTGATTAGGTATCAAGCAACAGCATAACGTAAGGTTACACTTTACACTCCATCTACATTTGTCACTTCTATTGGTTTTTCTTGTCAGCTTGAATATGTTCTCATTCAATTATTAAAGTTGTGTCAAAATTTATTAATAATTACAATAATATGGTAAATAAAATGCCATGGCATCCATGCAATACTAATTCTGTAGCTTATATAGTTCAAGATAAATTGTGCATCAAAATGTTAATTCTTTTGATATCTGTGTCTTCGAAAACTTGTATTTTTTTGACGTTGTGTTTGGTAGGCTATCATAATTAGAATGATTAAATTAGTATTCTATCCTATACAAATTAAGTTACAATTCAGTAAAATACAGTTTCAATTTAAATTCAAATGTAATTCTGTCAAAGAACCAAAGGCAATAATAAGTTTTTTTTTTTAGCTAGTAATCCTCCATGGTGGGGTTTTAATTTTGTGATAGTCAAATGTTTAATAATCATACATTCGTCTACGTTCCATGAATCTTAAGATTCTTAACCCCACTAGTCTTTGATGGAGCACATAATAAAAACCAAGTTGTTATATCATGAAATTAACCTGAAATATCCTCACACTCAAAGCTTCTGATTTTGATTTATAGATGGTTGTGACTTGTGACATCAAGAAGAAAGCAATCTCTGAGTGGAACATTGTTGATTAAGAAACTTGAAAATGCACCATAATCGAAGTTTTCCAGGCTTGCTTTGAAGTGACCATGGTGGGTCTGTTGTACTGCCAATAGCTAGAAAAAATGGACTTTCTTCTACCTGAACAAGAAGGTCAGGTCACACGTGAAGGTCTCGTGGTTGATACGGCTTTTGTTCCTACTATTCTCGACATCATCTTATGCTACTAATTCTTAATTATTGCAACTAACTTTGTACTCCATAAACAAATAGGTCTATGAATATTATTAAAAGATTATTTCATCAGGAATAATTAGTTGTATTACTTAATTTTTTAGGAAAAGAATTGAAGAAATTACTTCTACGAATTGGATTGCTATTTTATATATGATCAGTTTGCCTTCTTAAATTACTAGTCTTGTAGTGTCAACGTCCGTAAGCCAGCACGAAGAGGCAACTGTTTATGCTCAAAAATCAGTACGATTTGATTGGTAGTACGTGAGTTGTAATCTTTAGTGTATACCAAATCTCGATATGGAGTTCCCTCAGAAGAGGGAGGAAGGTAGTATGATGGTGAAGAGTTTCTTGATTGTGAGTTGATGACAGTTAATTACTGTACGAACAAGAATTACTTATCCATAACATGTCAGAATTGTTTCAAAAAATTTCAACTAAAATCATGCATGACCAATTTATGATTTTCCTTCTGTCAAAGACCTCAGTTTTAAGTTTGACTTAGCTATGAATTTCTATGTAATTTCGGGCTTGAAGTTGTCAGATTGCGTGTAATCTCAAACGCACTTGGATGCTCATCATGAACAGCTATTTTCCAGTTCTGGTAAATTTCAAATAATAGGACTATATATATATTTTTTAGTCTTGCAATTTAGGTTTGGATGTGTTTGCTTCGGTTTATATATAACTACCATGAAACTAGACAGCACGACAGGGGAATTGCTTGAAGTGAGATACGAATAGGTATCATGGTATAACATGGCTCAATCATCATCTTTGTAGTTTTTGCTTGGAAATGGAAATATTCCAGCTAATGCCATGACAACCTTGAGACTTGGAAGGGATTATTTATTAAGCCTTATGGAGCATGGCAAAAAGAAAAAATACCAGAGCCATAAAGAACTGATCAATTGTTTAATGATAGTAATAGGCTTCTTGCTCCATTGTACGGTTGTACCTGCAAGAAAGAACTTGATGAATGCTGGAAAGAAGAGCAAGACAAGTATAAGAAGGCAAATAAGATGGATATTAATAAAATCAGAAAACAAGAAATTGCAGATGGCTGAGATAACATTGATTGCACAAAAATTTATATTAAAAAAAAAAAGCCAGAGAAAACATATACACATAGTAACTGCTTTCACTTTTTTCTCAGGGAAGTGATCAAATTTCCAATACACTTGGTAACTGCTTTCACTTTTTCCCAGGGAAGTGATCAAATTTCCAAATCCCTTCTACTTATTAGGCTTTAAGTTCACCATTATTCACAATAACCTCTATATATCAGTTAAATGTGCTTTTGGATGTTACGGACAGACTGAAATAGTACATGCAGCATTATGCTGTTAAGTTCCTAATTCTCCATTTTGTGCTTTAGTAGCAAAAGGTAATTGCTTAAAGAGAGCAAGTGTACAGAGTTTATTTATAATGAGAAATGGCTAATTCAAATTTAATGCCTATCAGCGGCATGAAGAAAATATACACAACTAAAACTACCAAGTTTTGTAGGTTCAACAGACTACAATCTCCATGTGCGTGGAGCTATATGAAGCAGTTTTCAAGGGAAAAGCACAAGTGGAGTCAAAATGATTCAAAGAGATGATCCTTAGTCCTGGTTAATGCTGGTGTGGATAAATTTTGTGTGTGTATTTCTGCATCAATCTGGTTTCGTTTTAGCTGTTAGAAGTTTATGGAAGTAAGTATTAAAATCAGAGAAATAGAGCTAGTTCACAGCACATTTAGTTCTCTCTGATTCTTGCAGTATAAATCACCTAATCATACAACAGGATTAATCTGAGTGTGTATGGAATTTCTATGGTACATTTCATTTAACATCCGCTTTCCTACTTTCTATTAAGCATGGTTTACTCCACTAGATTAGTTAGAATTGAGGACTGAAAAACAAAATTTACATACAACAATAAACTAATATTATATTTACAAATTTCATTCCTCTCTTGGGATCCACCGGCTCCACCATATGCTCTTTCGTTGCCGATTAAGTTCATCGACACTCTCGTTTAATGTCCTTATGATTTTTCTCTGTAGCTTTAGAGCTGATGCAAGTGCATTCCTCTGTGCACTTTTCTTTTTAGGCTGTATATTCTGCACAAAAGGGCATTAAGAGGTGTGACTTATTTGTAAGTGCCTCTAACATCAACAATATCTAATAATAATGGATGCATACCTTGAGCTCCTGAAGCTGCGCCTCGGTGAAGCCACCATCCTGCTCTGTTCCTGACTTTGCCATTAGCTGAACGACCCATTTGACAGCTTCGCTATAGTCCTGTTGTGTAGCTCGAAAGTATTGCATCCTTAGCTTCTGCATAAAGGACAAAGCCAACAGGCCTTCCCTATCGAAATAAGGATAAGCTAACGCTGCTTTTGCACTAATTCTTTGGCGTGCTTTATAGCGAACCATTGATGTTAAAAGTTCCCATCCTATTCCACCATCCAAATCTAACAACTCAAAGCCTCTTCGAAGATCATTGCTTGCACGTGGTTCTACAGTATTTCTCCATGCAACTAGGTCATAATCGCATCTCTTTAGCTGACGATTAAATTGTATGAGACTACTGTCAGATCGTAGTCCTGGGAATGCCTATAAGGAATGACCTTAGCGTCAGTAAGAATAACTGGGAATGCTTTGAGGCAGGAAGAATCAAACACCACATAATCATTATGAGATAGTAATTCAAAGTTATCAAATTGTAGTGCTTTAACCAGGATAACTTGTACATGGCGAACTCATAATAGTTACTACTATTCTATTGGTCTTCAGACCAACAAAAATAGTTGGAGATTCAGGCAGCTTTACTATTATAGAAAACCAAAATTTGAATCTCAGAACTCCATTTCAGTTTAGACCAGGTTGTTAAATTTAAAAGGAATGACATAAAATGTCTATGTTTGTGGCATGGCTTTTTTTGGTGGGGGGTGGGGGGAGAGAGAGAGAGAGAGAATTATTTCCCACAATATCCCTTCTGCGGTATAAATAATAAACATGATATAATTTGTTATAATAGTGTACTACGAAAATCTAAAAAGAAATATATAATCACAGTATCATCTATTAAATTTGCAGGACTTATTCCTTTTCTATTTTTTACAGTAACGGAAAGAGTGTTCCTAAAAGTAAGTTAAAGCTTGAAATCTTCCGGGAGAAAAAAATTATAGTTGACTAATTTTGCTAACTTACCATTTGTAGGAATATGAGACCGGCGCTGTAGATATCAAATCTATCTGGTAAGTTCAGCTGCTCAGACATCATAATGTCAACCACGGAAAGTCAAGTCAATTGCCCAAGTCCAAGGTGCATGAAGCTAAAACAAATCACAAAGACACAATACCTGCCACAGAACAGGAGACAGTGCTGTTGCAACTGGAACAGAAGGTGCAGAGGGTGTTTGAGTGCTCATGATATACTGCTCAGGTGCAGCATACCTGGAGGAAAAGAAGAAACATGAGAAACAACACTCTGCAAATTAACCAAGTCTAGATTCTAAAGGATATCAAAAGAGATGAAATAGAATATACTTGGAGCCTATCAATGGAATTAAGTTCTTTCTTTGAGCCTTGAAAATTCCAAGTAAGTTTCTGATAAGGGTTCGAGATAGAATCACAAGATATCAATCTCAATGTATACCCCAAATCTGAATTTGTTGCAGGGTTTATAAGTCTACAAATCTAATAAGCTATTATATATTTAAATTTTGACTTTACAACATATTCTGGGACTCAAATGTGACTAAATTGACTAATAGCATAAAATCCAATTCTCTGTTACTCAATACCATACGGATATGCAAGTCATTTAGATGAACAAGAATCTTTTCTTTACGAGTCTTGTAGTTTGTAGAGGCATGTAGAACTCTAAAAGACACCATATGATGCTCTTCAACATCCAGAAAACAAGGCTTCTTTAATACCGCATGCCAAGAGCACAGTGTAAAATCATGGAAGCGTGTCACCACCTCCCTTGTAAAGGAAAAGCACCGAACTGACCACAAGAAAATGAATTTTCAGTTTGTTCTTTTTTGTTAATCTTTGGATATCTTAGGATTTTGTCATGAGTTACTAGCTGAATATCTCTGACTACCTACTAGCTTTACTCATCATTTGCCATTTGCAACATTGAACTCTATAGAATCCAGAGAAGAAAGCAGCATGCGTTCTGTTTTCATTAATTCCTATTGAAGAAAAAATTACCTTGGATCTAATAGAAACTCCTTTGGGATATAATTGATGCCTACCCTTAAATCTGTAGCAGCTCCAAGATCAATGATTTTGAATGTGCGAGAACCTGTTTCGAATTTGACCAATAAACACGAACTAATTAACCTGAAAATAAAAATTAAGAGAAAATTTGGGTGAGGTTCTTATGAGCAACATTGACAGAAAGCAGTCACCTTCTGAGAAAATTATGTTCTGTGGTTTAATATCTCTGTGGACAATCCCTGTGGAATGAAGACCATCTAATGCAAATAACACCTGTCTCATAATTGTCTGGATAATTCGATTTTCCCTTTCCAGCCCCTTGGGCAAGTCCTGATTCTCCCCAAGAATCATTGCTTCCACCTAATAGATTGTGAACATTATGTTAGTCGTACCAAGAGAGGCCAACTACATGATTCAGATCTTATACTTGAAACATAGACTCTTCAAAATAATTCATCAAGGACAACTGCATAAAAAGATTCAGAATTTCAGAGTTAGCAGACGCCAATATATATGCCAGTTAAAATTGGCTATCCATTGAAGGAGATCATGAGTACAACCTTCAATCTCTTTTTGCAACTAGATTTCCTTTTAAGTCCCTGGTGAACTGCTTCCCAATACAGGGCTGCTTCAAACAATGAACTAAAGGTTCTCCTAACGATTTTAATTCATACTAGCTACTATCTTTTACGGATTTAAGCTTTAACCACACACATTGTCTAATAGGCTTTCCAGCATTACTGTCTACTACCTTTTATAGATTTAAGCACCAACCATGCACTACAGGCTCTACCCTTTTAAGTGCCACAAGGGGCAGTTTGGGTACATGTCTTAACTGTCAGCAAGTATATTGCACAACGTGGCTATTTTATACTTGAACAAGATAATTTTCTAGTTCAATAGTGCTTCCCACCAAACAATTCAGGTCATTTGTCTTCTCAGCGAATTGTAAACTCCATGATTTACATTTTTGGCACTGTTTCATTTATTTCTTCTTTTTTGCAATTCTAGAACTACTCATATTCTTTCAGTTTTAAAAGTTAAATGCATTTACCTTCAAACTTCTGAAAGGTTACAAAAGAGAATAAAATCATTAATAAAAACCGATGTGAGCTGAAAGGTTGAATGAAACCCTTGTTATCCAAACTGCACAACTGTCACTTTCAGAAAGTTGTTCTAGCCAACTATTGCTCATCTGCAGCTGGAGAGCTACCAGTTTTACCACAGTTCATCTATTCCTTTTTAATGATACGAATGAGTATACTATCATTTGGTTTGGTAACCAAGCAGTATGAAATTCCTCATCAATAAGACATTGGAGTGCTTTTATTCTTTCCTGTCCATACTATGCAACATTTCAGTCCTTTTCAAGTATCTGTTTAACCTTAGTGTTTCACTTTGCGGTCATCTGCTCGGCTATGTTCAGGGGAAATATTCAAATCTCATGATCTCTTGAGCTTCACACTTATTAGTAGAACTCCAGCAGTTGGTACTATATATCATTTACCATAATGATATAGTCAACGTCATGAATTAAATGTGTCAAATGTGAAATAAATTTACTAAGTGTTAGTATTGACACTCTGGTTACATAAGGAAACTATAACCATAGTGCTCCTTTTAAAGAAGTGGAATACTTGCAGTGAGCCTTAGTATGCACCAAAACAAATATAAAAAACATCTATAGCGATGTTTAAAAGTTGATAATTTATGTCAAAGTCATAATATAAGTAGTCCACAATTCCATAACGTAGATTAATTCCAAAATATTATGAGTTAAGAATCGGTACCAACATTGTAAGGAAACTCCTTGCTCTGCATCAAATCAGCAAGCGTAGATTCCCCTTCAAAGCGCCATATGAGCCAATATTCAGCTCGTTTCTTCGAAGAACTCTGGATTGATTTTGCAAAAGTTATACATATGTGCTTGAAGCTGTCTTATATTCTTTGCGATAATCATACTTAGCAACATTAGTCAAATAGAGCAACACCTCGAGAAAGCCATACACAAAATCAGCACAGCTGCTTGCACAAGCCCTTCGCACACGTTCATTCATCCATATCTCCACTGCTCCGTATTCAGTAGCCTTTTTCACGACTAAATCTCCACCCTTTGAGCAACAATCAATAGCAATTATTGTCATTTTCTAAATTGTGGAACACAATTAGTATCATTTTATATTACCAAAATTGCGCTAAAATTTTGAATTTCAGCCCTTTTTGTTTATTTGTATATGAGAAACAAACTGCAGACAATTCTACATTTATTCCAGATGGACAAAGATGACAAAAATTTAATCTAGTGCAATTAATTGGGAAACAATTTCTAAGCATCTGAGCAACAAAATGCAAGAAATTCCATATAAATTCAAGATCTAGAATCAACTGCACAACACAACAATATTTCCCAAGGATTAAATGCAAAGAATTAAAAGAAAAGAAAAGCTTGGAAAACGCAAACAAAAGAAGACACTTAAAACTTGTAGGCAGTAGCAAGATTCTGTCCAATACCATTTTTGAAGAGGGCTTTTTGGCAAAGGAAGCTCTGTAAACCACACCAAAAGACCCTTCACCCAATTTCTTCCCAAGCACAAAATCGTCCTGCCATCAGAAAACAAACAAATCAAATGACAAAAATTTCAAGAAATCAGCTTTAAACCTCAATCAAATCCCAACAAAATCAGCATAAAATCTCCTTACCTTCTTATAAGTAGGTCTGAATAATCTTTCCACAATTGCAAGCACAAACATATCAAAAAAACCAGGGGCAACACCAGGAGTAGCCCACAAATAAGACAAAGTACCCAAAGCTAAAATCACCCCAGGAACTGTAGGTGTGAGACCATTTGACCTTGGAAGGGTACTTCTATAAATTATGTCACCACACTCCATAACTGTGCATGGAAGTCCAACTCCAACCCCAACAAAAAGATCATTAACAAAGCTCATTAAATCCACCCCAGATGCTAAAACTACAAGATTCTTGGACCTTGAAGTGTAGAATTTTCTGGGATGCATTGGCTCAGCAATAGTCCTAATCTTGAGCTTCTTCCCAAGAAATGAAGAAAATGGTTTGGGGTTGAAAGCGTGGAGTTTAACTCCAATTAATCCAACCCCACTTGTGGCAACTGTTGCCATGGTTGTTGAAGACCAAAAAGTAGAAATTTAGTACTTAGATTTGGATTTGAGAAACAAAAGTAATCATCAGAGGTTTGATTTTGGGAATTTGTTTCTCACTATTTTCTTTCATTGTAGTGCCTGCCTCTTGGATTTTTATTTTTATTTATTTATTTATTTTAAAGGGACAGTTATTTCAGGTATTTTGTGTGGAGGGAAAAGGTTCAATGAATTGGCGAGTAATACAGGCCACAATTGACACGGCAGTCCATTTGTGGGCCAGTATCGATTTATTATATATCAATTTAATGGGCTTGCTATAGATTATTGGGTTAAAGAACACACAGATAACGGACTGTGTGATTGTGTTTTTGGCCCATCAATCGGTAAAAATGTGCAGATGACGAGGATCTATTTGCAATAAAAAATCTTTGACCCAGCCCAATAGTGCCTTTTGAAATCCAATTCATGCTTTTATTCTAGGGATAATTTCACGTACTTCCCACAAGGTTTGTCATAATTGCAGCTAACTCTTCTCAGGTTTCAATAATGACACCTACTTCCCTTTGTGCAAAATGACTTTAATAACCCTTACTTCGCAATTCAACCAAACTTTTCCAAAAAAGGTAAAAGAAAAGCAAAATACAAACAAGAAGTAAAAAGACCCCAAATTCAATGTTTTTAGCCCTTCCAACCGAGCCTTCCCAGTTGTTGTGCATTCCTTTTTATTTATTTGTGAAATTAATCATTTCTTTTTTATTGATATATTTGTTTGTGAGATTTTGTGGATAAGGAGGTAGAAAGTAAGATACTAGCAATGGAAGATTTGGTTGATAAGGTAGAATTATTTTGAAAGGTTAGATAATTGGGTTTTAGAGAATAATTCGATAGAGATTGAAAATTTTGTATAACAGTATGGTTACTTTTAACATCTTCATGTACTAACTAATTTATTATTTTTCAACCTTTCTTTTTCTTTTTAAAACAATTAAAGCTATTTAGGATGTGTGGTTTGTATTTTTTGGATTATATAATCAAAGTAGGTTTTCTTGTTATTAAAATATTAAAATAAAGGGTGCAAGGGCTAATTATTGAAATGTACGAAGACCTACTTGTAATCGTGATAAACTTCAAGAAAGGTATGTGAAATTATCCCTTTCTTGAATTGAATATGGCAGTCAAAGCTGGCAAATTTTTTATTTTTCCTAATTTGCAGTGACCCAAATAGAGACTTCCATGATCCACCGGGTGTCCCTAAATTTGGTTGCATAACAAAAGATGTAATCAGTATAATAAAGCCAAATAGTCAATCACCTCTCCAACAAGAAAAAGTGCAATCCTTTCCTTTATTCCCAAGGCCACAGACAAATCGTATCAAAAGTGAGTGCAGGTGTCAAACTTTTAACACAGAGGAGAAAAATAATGCACCTTGACAAAGTGCTTGTTAAACTTTGGTGGGGGAACCCCCTTTAGGCCACTTTAGAGTTGAGCTTTTTTCTTGTTGTCTTTGTACAAGTATAAACAAGAATCCCATCTATTGTGAGATAAACTGAACAAGGTTATACTATAGTTCATCCACACTAATGAAACTTGAACTGAAATTTAATCCAACATCACTCAAGATGAACTCTTAATCCATCTTTCATCTCTTCTGATTTGAGTGATTAGGCTTTGGGAATCAAATTCATGTACTCGTTTTCTGGCAAGGGCAAAGGGCTGTAGTCCATGACATACCTAACTTTAGTTTGCCCAAGTGGAAATAGACCACTTTTTTATTTATCAAATTACAATTTTCCGTAGTCCATGACATACCTAACTTTAGTTTGCCCAAGTGGAAATAGACCACTTTTTTATTTATCAAATTACAATTTTGCTACAATGTTTGATCAATACAAACACATTGCATTTTTTTTTTTAATAAATTCTACACTATTACAATAAGAGTGGAGAATTGACGTTGATAGAGATAGAGAATTAATGTTGATGAGATTCGAATTCCATCTAAATGGAATCATAAAGTTTTAATTGCTCGACTCTCTGTTCTATTGGTTTCCAAACACATTGCATCTGAACAAAATATAAATTAACTAGTGGAATGCATAGTTACACTAAATAGACCACTAGCACAATTGCATTATAGCTGGACGCTGCTAGCTCTACCGAACGCTTAGCAGACATTTGTGGAATGACACTAAGGAGACTCTTGCAGATTGACCCTACACCTTTGCAGGTGTCAATTGTGCCCCTGAACATGTCTTTCTGATGCAAAATTGAAATACGAGGCTGGGTGATAATGGGATTGTAACTAGCCTACTCTCTTGAGAGCTAAACTAGTAATAGGATTGTAATTCATGGACTACTGACATATGAACCTAAATGAATTTGAGATCTCTCTAGACAAGGAGCTTGTACCCTCAAGTTACCTATCTAGCATCTAGGATTAGCACGCCTTAAAGCAAATTTATCGATCCTATATATTATGGAAATTGACATTATGCAAACATTAAATTCAGGTATATGACATTAAGAAATTATGATAGTGAAGAATATTTGCAATGCGTGTGTCTATGAAACTCAAGTACTACTAGAATTAAGGCCATTCAAAGGAGTTCAAACAACAAAGAGTATCATAAAAATTGGTTTGTCAAATGAACATGACTACAAACAAATTTCTCCACACAATATTATCAAAAACAACAAAAATTCTTCACATAAATTTCATCCTAAGACATTCATACAAACAAAATAAGAAGAGGGGCAAGGGAGATGAATTCACAAACATTATTAGTCAATGACATTATTTCAAATATGATTATGATGATCAAAATAATCAAAGAACAAAGTAGTAGTAGATCAAAAGTACATGTACAAAAAACAGATCAATTAGCATCACCAACTAAAGAAGACAACCCTTGATGGCAACATGCAAATCTTCTCATCTCCACCCACTCCCAAAACCCACCAAAAATCAGTGAAGTTTCACAATGCACCAATCATCGTCATCAAGCTCATCACCCACCAGCCCAAATTCTTTCAGTCCTGATCACACATCGGACGGTTAAGATCATCTTCGACCGACAATAACACACCTCCCCTGCCACACGAGACCAAAAACACCTTCTGCCAAACCCCAAAAATACCCTGCTGTCACATCACCGTGACCTTTCCCGCACTTGTCCTCATTTGTCCTTTTTACTCCCACCCAATTATTCGTAGGCTACAATCCTCTACATCGGGCAAGATCAACTATCTGAAGTCAACGGTCGATGTTTAAACAAATCGTACGGCTTCCATAGACTATCCAACGGACAAGGTCTCCTCGAATCCAATCTCAGCCATGGCTTCCCTTTTCCACTCCAGTGTAGCAAACTAACCGGACCCGGATGCAAATCCCTACACAAACCTTCAAGATTATCTCCCCCTAGCCCGTGCTGATTCCATCTATGCTCAACGCCTTCAACATTCCCGGCAAAAACCAGCAAGAATGGTGGCAATGACCCCAGCTCGTAAATACGGTGCCGTTTTTGGACTCTCATCCAATGCTCGAGCTTTTTCGTGTACCCATGTGCTCGCCACTCGGTCAAGTTCAAGACCATCACCCCCGTGTTGAAATAGCACGGGGAACGGTTCTTGAACGTGCTGGAGAATAATGGGTTCGACCAGAATTTTGAAGTGAAGTAGTGGCTAAAATTTGCATGGCAATATTCTGGTGCTCCAAGGACGTTTGAGGAAAGATTGATTTTCCAAAGCTTGGCGATGTCGTCGACGATTATGAGGTCGGAATCCAGGTAGATGGTGCGGTTGACGGAGGTGGGGAGGAGGTCAGCGAGGTAAATGCGGGCGTAGTTTAAGGGTTGGTCGAGAGCACGGCGGATGGAGGAGGAGATGAGGTGGTTGACTAAGGTAGGGGAGAAGTGGTAGAGGTGTAAGCGGAGGTAAGGGAAAGTGGAGGTGATGGTGGAGTTGAGATTTTGGAAATGGTGGCTGTGAGTGGTGGTGAGGAAGTGGAAGACGGTGTTTTCTGGGCAGGTGGAGTGTTGGAGGACCGAGAAGACGGCGGCGATGGAACCACGGAGATAAGGGGTGGAGTAGTCTAAGGTCATGGAGACGTGGATGGTGGATTGGTCGTGGGGGTTGGTTGGCCATGTGGAGATTGGGCAGTCTTTGCCGTTGCGGAATGCTGGGGCCTCCCGGAATTGTGGGAGGTCTGCGGTGGCGGGGGAATGGGAGGTGAGGAGGAGGAGGGAGAGGAGGAGTGTGGTGGTTCTTGGGTCAGGTAGCATGATGGTGGTGGTGGTGGTGGTGGTCCTGGTGGAAGGGATTGTTTGGTTTCGGAATTGTGGTCAATGGAAAAGATGAGATAAGAGGAGAAGATGGAAGTCCAACTGTCCAACTGTGAAGTGAGGACGAAAAAAGAAAAGAAAAGGAAAATGTGGATATGAAATGACGTCTTAGCCCATGGGGAATAATTGAGTTCTCCTAAAATAAAAATAGTATCGTAGTTGAGGTAAATAGAGCAGTGTTAAAATTGAAGAATATTTTGTTTTTATTTGCCAGGGAGTAATGCTAATGAAAAGTGGAGACACTTCTTTTACTATGGAAGAAGTCTAAATATATCAATCTTTAGTCCACTACTCATTTAAACACACTAAATTCACCTGCGTAAGCTTCTAAATGAATTGTTAAGCATATGTATTTATTGTGTAGAAACACAAAGTAGAAAGCTATATAATTATATAAATGTTTGTTAACAAGAAAGGATGATTAAATTTTTATTGCAATTTTCCACCAATATTGTGTAGGAACGTATTAAAACTCAATGCGGAGTTTCAAAGGATTTGAGAATTTGTTTTTCTAAAAAGAAGGTGTAATCATTAGAAAAGATAATTTAAATTAAGTAAATAACAAAAAGTTGATGAAAAGCTATAATGTAATCCAAAAGAAAAAAAGTTTACTAAAGGAACTAGTTAGTACTATGTTTTGTGTACAATATTTTAATAAATTAAAAGGTAGAATACTTAAGAGATGAGATTTCAATCACAGAAATAGAGAATGACACTTTTTTAAAAGAACAAGCATTTATTTTTATATCAAAATGTAGATAAGAGAATGCAACTCTCAGTAAAAAAATAAATGAAATTTCATTTATAATTATAAAAATAGCCAAGTATTCTGCACGCACGAATGATAAAACTAAGTAACAGGATTCTTTCGATCAAATTGTTGTTCATTTTACTACTATCAGGCTTCAATTTTCTTAAACAATCTATAAATTAAAATAGTTCTTCAGTAAGAACCTACTTTTATCATTGAATAATTTGGGAGAAAGAAAGGAATAGAGGAGATTACTAAATATACATGAAGGACAATTTGGGCATTACAAAGGCTAGATGTATATGAGGTGTAAGCAATTTTAGAAAACTAATGTGGGACCTGGATTGATTGAGGGAGATGATGTCGACGGAATAAATTGAAAGGAGCCAGCCTGGAAAGCCGCGTCTCTGCTCCTGTGACTCTTTATGAAAAGAGGTGGTGACTATTTCTTCAATGTGCATATTTTCTCTTTGGATTTTTTATCCACGATGTGAATTTGGACAAGTCCTTTTTGTTTCTTTTGGATAAAAATTGGTGAAGAGGGAGACTTAAGTGCGTTTATTTTTTTCGTTTTTAGAGAGAGACTTTTTTTTTAAAAATAACTTAGAGAGAGACTCAAGTTCATGATCTCGTCAAAATTCTATCTTAGGATGGAAGATTAGACATTCTGACAAAAAAAAAAAAAAAAGATTAGACATAAGAAATTTTACAGTAGCTCATTTCGAGTATGTTGTCAATATTTTTTTTTTATCTGTTTTTAGTTTCTGATTTAAAAAAATTTATTTTATGATATTCTTAACTTTTTTTTTACTTTGCTTTTAAAATTTTAAGCTAAAATTTAGAGTAATTAATTTTTAACTTTTTTTAAAATAAACTTTTACAAAAATTAGAATCTATTGAAAACAAATCCTTAGAACATCATCACTCTCAATAGTTGTATAGCAAAACATGAATATAAGATTACTGCCCGGCTCGACTGCATTTGTCAAATTTAAGTTGAGATTAAGCAAAACAAATATTCAAATGAGCCGAATTTATATTGACTAGTAAAAATCTAAGTATTTTTCTATATATGTGTATGTGAATTACTCAAGTAATCATATTATGCACCAAAACATTACTATTTCACCTTTAAGCTTCGACTATGAGGCTTATTCCCCGGTCAAACTTTGGCCCTAGACATCAATGTTTTGCCCAAATACAGTTTCCCGATCTTCCCCATCTTCAAAGTTCTACTTGTAACGTATGAATTGGAAGTGCATGGTGGTGCCCTGCAAAAAGAAAAAATATATATATACAAAAGCACATTTGCACATGAATTTCTTCACCAAAATTAGCTAAAGAATTACGAAAATTTGAAGTAAGAGAAACATAAAATATCACCTAAATCATAAAAATATGATCATATGAGGCATGTGATTTTGTAGAAAAATTAAATCAAAAGCAGCTATGGGAAAGACCCGCCGACTGGCAACACGAGAAGAGCAATCCGCAATCTATAGCTAAAGAGACACAAAAAGCTCGATACGTACGTACGGAGCAGTAGAGTTGTGGATCACAATAAAATAGGACATCCACAAAAGTAGGCCAAACCCAATGCTACTATGAACGTGTGGTTAAAAGATTCCCATGTAATAGAATGTCCTTTATCGGAATACTTACTCTGTCCAATACTTAGATTTCCAGGACAACATTTGTTGTTGCATTTGGATCGAAATTGTAGTGCTGTACCACACATTTGCACACTGCCGAGGTAGGAAGAAGATTCAGCATTGTCTTCGGAATCGGTAGAATTTCCATTTTATATGGGATCAGACATTGTTGGGACAACCTAATTACTGACCTAGAAAAAGGTTAGGGCAACCGCATTAATTTTCATATCCATTTTTTTTTATCAATCTATATTATTACATTTGGAGAGGGAGAATAGTTGTTGAGATTCGAATCCTTAACCTCTGAGATAGAGTAATAAAACTCTAACCGCTCGACTCTCTGTTCTCTGTTCGTTCTCGGTTTTTTTCCATGTCCATCTAAGCAGATTAAAAGACTTACCTGCAAAAAAAAAAAAAAGTAGTTTAAAAGACACACAGCTATATCCAAAAAAAAGGACACACAGCTTGTCTGTACAGTTGGGGCATGAGAATTTCATAAACTGAGCAACTTTTGTTTTCCATTTCAAGATACCAGAAGATATTTATGCACCTAGGAAATTAATAGTATTTAGTTAAATTTTTAGGGGAAGGATTTTCGAGAGGTAAATAGCTAATAGCCTGTGTTGTGAAAAAATTCAACCACTGTGCTACTAACTCAGTTACTATAATAAATCATGATCAATGTAACACAAGTTTGTTCTTAGCATAATGTGCTCTATTTATGCAGTTAATTATTGTACAATAACATTTTAGTTTAACGGTGAAGGAATTATGATAATGGTTTCAAAAATAAAATATTTTAAATATAGATCTTACAATTTTATGATTTTTCTTTTATCTTCGTCTTATTATTATGACTAAAAAAGATAATTCTACTGTAATTATATTTTGTCATTTAATAGTACTATTTTTTTCAAAATAGTTTTATAAGCTTAGAGAGTGTTTGAAAGAATTTTTTAGAGGGTCTTTTAGAAAAATGCTATTTTAATTATTTAAACAAAGCGTCTAAAGAATAATTAAAAAAAAAAACACTCCATCCAAAAACACGTTCTTAATCGCCAGCTCTCTTTTTTTTCGATTTTGCATATGATCACCTTGAAGCCAATAGCTTCCTTGGGAAAAAACCTTCAATAACATAAAGCCTTTTGCTAATTAATTACTAAAGTATCTCAAATATATGTGTTTTTTTTTTAATTTTTCTATATGCATATAAATTTCCTATATAGTCATTGTGCCGCTACATTTTGTATTTGTTTATAGGGTAATGAAGTCAATTCGAGAAGCCATGGATTATAGTGACAAAATTTTTACTGCCACCAAAATATGAAATGGCAATGTCAAATTTTTTTGCATAGGAGGACGTGTATTAAAATTTTCAGACATCTCTTATCCGCATTTAACTCCAAGAATTGTAATTATAACATGCATTGAAATTCGAAAGTCTACCAAGTTAGAATAATTGTTCCATTCATTCAGCTGCTATGGACTTCCAGCACTAAAGGGTATTCAAATTATAAAATTAAATTCAATGGGGGGAGAAAAAATTATTGAGGGCCTTTGGCAGGGATTCTTGTGGATAATATGCACAAAAAATTGGGGTTCAGACAGATTTAATACTTGCGGCTAACATCATAAACACTAAATATTCTTATCCATGGAAGGCTTTAGTAATCTATTCATAATACATTTTGATGACACACAAAATAGCGTATGTAGTGTTAGTTTTGAATGTATCTATCACCTGATTTTGGAAGAAGACAAGAAGGGGAAGATGACTGTTGATTATACATTTTTTTTTGTGCTTTCCTTTATTAAAAGCTTGCCAAAATTCTCTAAAAATTCACGCACGAAATTGCTTCAGTTACAAATTTTATTTTCCATGAAAATATTTTTCTTTGCTCTTTAGTGTAAATCAAGCCTGTTCTCAATAGCTTATTTGTATCTAATTTTAACTTTTGATTTTTAAAAAATTTATTTTGTGATATCCTTAACTATTTTTTTACTATGTTTTTAGATATTTTAAATTAAAATTAAGAGCAAGTGATTTTCTACTTTTTTAAAATAAGTTTTTATAAAAATCAAAAGCTTTTGATAACAAAACCTTAGACTCTTTTGTGGAAAACACTAACAACAGGGCACCTCTCGAGCTTCCCCCAACCTCATAAGGGTACTCTTATTATTTAGGTCACTTTCTCCACTGCTGAAATTGACAATTGGAATTGAACTAACAAAAGAACAACAGTTTAGGATAGTTAAGCGAAAAATGTGAAATTTCATAGGATAATTTCGCATTCAAGATAAAAGTTTAGAGGGATAAAACGCAATTAACCCTATTGTATTCGCAGAGGATAGTTCAATAACATGAGCAATCCTACAAATTAAAATCTAAGTGGTGTAAAAATAATTGAACATAATTTTTCCAGGGCTGCCCAACTAATAGCGATCCCGTTATTTTAAACCTATTGGACTGACAAAAGAACGAATGTTTTCTCCTTGTTCCCATAGATGATCCAGTTAATCTTGATTTCACTTTCCATATGATGTTTAAAACCGGGGCTTTTGACAGCACAAAAACCTCCTCCAATATTAAATCCTTGCTAGGATCCCAATGGCAATGGAACACAAAATTTGACATTCAAATGGAAATTAGGACCCCCAGTGTGTGACTGTGTGCTGTGTCCATGTAATATTCACATGCCCAATTGATTATGGATATATGCCAACTTCATGCAAGGATAAACGTTTAGGCATATGAGAGAAACGAGTCAAAATAACTAGTTTGGTCTACTTGCTTGCTGCATAAATTAGAAACCATTTTCTTTCTAATATTTTTGAAAAGTAACAGTAATTTCCTTTACCAATTTTTCTAACACTCAATTTTGGCACCCCAAAACTCTTTTTTTCATGACATCAACAACTTGCCATGGTATATTGTTGGTGAAAGAAGTCTATAACTAAGCTGAATGTGTTGGCAGCTCACCATGGAAGGAAATAAAATTTAAAAAAAAAAAGAGAAAAAAGGTGATGATAATTTTGAAATTAAATTAATGGATATGTCTCTTTAAAGTTTATCATGGTATAGAAAAATATGTTTTTACTTTCGTTGTAATTCCAAGAACTAAAGAAAATGCACATGTAATTATAACATATGTTAAAAAGGATAGTGTAATTCCTTCAAGATTTGCTAAGGTAGTGTAGATTATTCCTCGTATTTTTCTTCAAAACCATTACCATGCGCATGTATAAAAGTCACAAGTGGTAACAATAATGCCTACTTGATCGACTGAAATATCATAAACCGACACGAACATGTTCTTCTTAAAGGTCACCTGCAAGTTGCAAGATTACCTTCAAGAAAGCAACCTTAATAATTAAGAATAGCCTCAATTAAACTTCGGATTATAAACTCCTTTACTTTAATTAGTTTAAGAACCTCAAAAATATCTGTCTTTATTGAAGGAGAGGCCCCATTTTTAAAGCTGAACTACTTGTCCAGCTTTGAGGTTCCCGTGATTAACAGTTATTCATTTATAAATTGCTGTGTCAACTAATTATTTTTGGAAGAAGCTTTCAGTAGTAATTAATAAGTGATAAAGATGAAGTCCTTGTGGCATTATGTGTTGTCTTTACAATCTTCTTCATGCATTAACATTGATGTCCAACTCTGGTCATTTATGCTAGTGGTTGAACGTTGGTTGTGAAGTTTATGTTATTAAATTTTCAAGAAATTAGTTTCTATTTGAGCAACGATGATAAATGAAATATAGGATCATTGTCAAGTCATTCATTTGTAAATTTATATTAAGGTTTTGTTTTTTTTTTTAAATTGTCCAATGATACATTCTTGCTCCCAGTCATATCCTACTGATATTTTATAACAAAACACATTCATGTACATTTAAGAAAAACCGTTGCAGGTAAAATAGTCATAATAATAAAATTTTGTTAAATTTTAAGTATGATTTTCTTTGTTCATTTTCTCCTTCATTTAAATATTGATAATATATATATATATATGTATATGTATAGACGTGCGCCCAGTACACACACAATCTCACACACATATATCAAACGAAAGATTTTGTTGTCCGAGTCCCTACTCTTTATCCACAATTGTTTAACACGGGTAGTCGTCATAAGTCTCGACTAAATATCATGCGTTACTCTTCCCATAAACATTCTTTTTTGGTAGGACTAAGAAAACTACACAACGAAACAAGGAAATCTGACGTGCACAAAGTCACGGATGAGAGCTTAGCACAACCTATTACACCTCAGGACCATAATGGAATTCATTATTTTTGTCTTTTGTAATCTTTTTTTATACATAAATTAAACAGCCCCATGATTTAGAGTTTGATTTTACATCGTTTTCTGAAACTTTTTAGTTTGATATATTTATTTGAGCAAATTTTTTTTCTTTTTTTATCAAATTTATACTATTACAATTGAAGAAAAGAATTAGTATTGATAGGAATCGAACTTTCGACTTCTGAGATAGAGTCGTAGAACTCCAATCGTTTGACTCTCTATTCATTCATTTGAGAAGTGGAAAACACGTGGCTTTCATGCGAAGGAGAAGAAAAGGGCCCAAATTCGATTTGGCTTTTTACCATTTTCCGAGGAATTCAAGGGAGTAGTATAAATCAGGTGTGATCATGGGCCATTTATATTTTTCGATTGTATGGCAATTTTCTACTTAGTTCTTTATTGTTTTTTGGCACATTCCTATCAACCATTATTCTAGTATGTGATAATAAAAGTGCTTGGATATCTTTCTGACAAGTATGTGGTAATTTGGTCACATGTTGATGTAATCTTAGTATATGCAGAGTTCTTTTTTACTATTTTTGTTGAACAACTGTTCTGGCATAAATGAGTTGCGGAGGCCTGAGGTGAAAAATAAACAAGAAGACAACACATTCACACTCTGCTTTTCATCTTGCACGTGAATTTAGTCACAGATATTCATAACTATTTTTCACTTTTACTGTGTTGGCATTTTCTGTTTAGTTGCCATAGTAAATTGCCAAATGAAAATTTTACTTGCATCATTCCAATTGAGTCACTTATCATAGATCCTTACGTGGCTTGATTTGCAATTCTATCCGTGGCCTTATATTTAAAAGATTACCACATGAAAATAGTAATATATGTTAATATAAAAAAATGATATAAAATATATTTACGTAATTCTTTTTTAAACCACAAATTCTAGATGTGAAGGCGTAAATCAAATTGAATGTATCTTGTCCAGCATGAGGAAGGGATAGAAAAACAGGTTCTTGCCTTGGTAAGTAGGAAGATTCTATTTTGGTTTTTACTTAACAACCAGCAATAATTTGTGTGTACGAAATGATTTGACAAAAGTATTGCTTACTGTTCGGACCACTAGTCTAAACAAGAGTAAAGCTAACCATACTACCCATCTTAATCACCTAATGCCAACTTTAGCCTTTTGATACAGTTTTAATTTCATCATTACTTGTATTTTTGCAGGATCAAATTTCTTAATGTTTATTTTTCATTAGGGACTACTAGCATGAATTAGAGTCCCCTATATGTAAACATATTATCACTTAATTAATCTTTTGCCCTGTTTATTTTATTATTGTTCCCCCCCCCCCCCCCCCCCCCCCCAAAGAACAAAAAAAAAATGCCTGCCTGCATTATGTTTCGATACTTTACATAATCAACCCTGCAGCCAAACCCACCCTAACTACTTAAAGAAATTAAATCCCAACTCTGGATTTTGGTGGAGAAGTAGCCCTTTACGTTGACGAATGTAGTTGGACTGTGCGGACTCTGCGCCAAAACAAAAGGTTTTCTTCTTTCTTAAGAATAAGTCAAGGAATTAGACGACGTGGGAAAAAAAATTGTAAGTTTTTTTTAAGAACGTAATAAACCATCTTAGGTGAAAAAAGGCAATAACTATCAACGAATGTCGTCAGTTTCTTAATAAAAATGTTAAAAATGTCGACTAACTCAGCATTACTGCACTATTTTAGCGTATACCATCTCCAAATTTGTTTCTAGTTTTTACAATGTCAATGAATGTAACTCGTGTTTAACGCTTGGGGTTTTCTGTTATACATTTTGATATTATACTCATATTATATTTTTTAAAAAATGAACAAGTGTATACCCACTAATTATACATATTAAAAGAAGAACACACGTCATTGTTTAAGGCAATATAACACCACAAGTATAATAGAGAACCCAAAATTGTGTTTGATCATATAAAATTTTTTAGAAAACTTACATCGCTGACATCTATCTAACGTGTGAACATAATATTTTTCAATGATTAAGTTTCCAGTGATTCGTTTGTTACCTATCTCCAAATTTTCTAGCTTTGTAAATGTTAATTGACGCAAGTCATGCTTGACCTTTTGGTTATAGCGTTGAGGGTTTGCGGCACGGCAGCCACGTTCGGAGGAGAGACCAAATTTTCCCATATCAGCGTAAAATGCGCAATGGCTTCCCTGCATAAAATATTCTTGCTGACTGCTGTTTGTGCAAGTCCATTGCTGCTGTCAAACGTCGCCTTAGTTATACTTGCTCCCTACTTCTCTTTCATTTTTCTTTGTCAAATAAGAACTTTTCTTCTAGACCGGCCCCCAATCCCATTTCCTCAGTACTGCCCATCATTCATTTATCACTTTCCTACTACTGCACACTTCTCCCACTTTCTTTTGGATCCGTTGTCTCTTTCTTGCATTCATACATCAGATCAACTTTCGTTTTCATTGTAATTTCACTTTGCATTATTGGTACAGTTCTATAAAACTTCAAAAAAGGTAGTAAAAAGTTTTATCTTCAAATCTTAAGTCATATACACAACTTCTTTGCATAATCTTGGAATAATTATGTTTTGACTGATTAACTTGATATAAATAAACTAGGGGATGATTAGCAAAAATTGTCAAAATCAATTCCGAAAAACAACTTTTGAAGAATTGCATTTGATAGCTGTAATAGTGTTACGAAAACCAACATATTAAATTCGAGAACACCCCCTTAAAGATTCTACTAGCTAGTAATAACAAGCAGGATCAACATAGCACTAAAGTCGACAGTCCCATCTCTAGAAGTTAGAAGAAATCAGCATTCTGTTCCAGCACCAGTTCTTGTCTATACGATTTCCCAAGTCACAAATCTAGCAATATCCATAGTGTAAATCTTTTTGTACGGAGTCATAAAACTTTAACACATTTTCTTTTTAGATGGGAAAAAAAACTTTAACATATTTTCAAATTGGTAAAAATCAATACTTCACATGTATTAATTTGTACACCAACAATCTCTCTCTCTTCCTCTCTCTCTCTATATAATATATATATATATATATATATATATATATTTCATAATCCATATTCATTGTGTCTTGAACCCCCAACTCCAAATACCAAAAAAGAAGAAACTTTTAAAAGCCCACCAAAAAAGGAAAAGTCACAATCCACCATTTCTGCCATAATTAATTCCTCTCACCTCTTCCCTCTCTTTCCTGTCCTCATCAATTCTGTTTACTTCCTTTTGCATTCCACCTCCATCCCACCGCTAATCACTCCTCACTCCTCACACGCCAAAACACACCAAAATGTTACACTCTCCATATTATTAGCACACACACAACATACACTAATCCAACTCTCGAAAACCATCATGTCTCCTCTCATCCTTCCCGTCGTCCTCTTCCTCTTCCCCACCTTCTCCATCTCCCTTTCCATTCCTTACCCCTATAGTAAGTAATGTTATCCCATCCCATCTTCTCATTCAAACACACGCTCACACACCTAGCACCCTTTATCTTCACCATTTTAACTAATTTTTAACTGTCAGTCACTAACTTTTTTACCGTTTCTTTTTTATTTTTTCCAAGATTTTTCCATACATATTGACTGTGGCGAGCCGACGAACTCCACCGATGTCTTCAACACCAGTTGGGTCTCCGACCGGTACTTCACCGGCGGAGCTACGGCGCTTGTGTCGGAGCCGCTCAACTTCGCTCACAAGCAGGAAAAGACTCTCCGGTACTTCCCCATCTCGGCCGGAAAAAAGAACTGTTACTCCGTCCAAAATGTCCCGCCCGGAAAATACTTACTCCGGACCTTCACTGTTTACGATAATTACGACGGCAAGTCTCATTCCCCGTCCTTCGACGTCGCCGTTGAAGGGACTGTAGTGTTCTCCTGGCGGTCACCGTGGTCGGAATCCGTTTCAAGAAGCGGTGCTTATTCGGATCTTTTTGTTACCATTTCTGATTCCGATGCCGACGTGTGTTTCTACAGCATTGCCACTGATTCTCCGGTAATTGGGTCGTTGGAGTTAATCCAAGTTGACCCAGATGCTTATAATGTGGAAAATGTAAATAATTTAAATTCTTCAATTCTGGTCAATTATGGAAGAATGTCATCCGGGTCGGTCCAATGGGGACCCGGGTTTTCGAACGATACTGATAGGTTTGGTCGTTCTTGGCAATCTGATTCTGATTTCTTACATACTGCTAGTAGGATTAAAGCGATTTCCGTGATAAAAGATGTGGTAAATGTGGATAAAGAACCTAATTTTTTTCCGCTAAAACTGTACCAGACAGCTACTACCTCAGTCGGTGGGAATGGAAATAGTGCGGATTATTTGGAGTATAAATTGCCGGTGGACGCGAAATTGGATTATTTGTTATGGCTTCATTTTGCGGAGATTGATGTTAGTGTGACTAAGGCAGGGCAGAGGGTATTTGATGTTTTTGTGAATGATGTGAATGTTAGTAGAATGGATATATATAAAAGTGTTGGTAGTTTTGCTGCGTATGATTGGAGCTATGTGGTGAAGAATTTGAGTAGTACATTGTTGAGTATTAAGCTCGTTCCAGTTGTGGGTTCGCCAACCATTTGTGGGATCGAGAATTATGCTATTGTTCCAGCTGATCTTAAGACTCTTCCTGATCAGGGTACGTAGTGTTAGTTAATTTTGTTAGATTTTGACAAGTTTGCATTTTTGTGTTGGTTTTGAATATTTGGTAACCTATAGTTGTTTAGTTAATTGTTAGAGAATACAGAAGATTGAAGCTACTTGCTTTGGTATAGGGACACCATGGCGGTCTTTAAGATTGATGTAGGAATGTGATGAAATAAGAAATTCGATTTATTTAATTTAATTCGTTAAAGTTTGATGAATTGAGTTATTCATTGGCTTTAATCTTTAACGGGAACAAGAATGTTGGAAACAATGATTCGTTCACCTACCTTTTTGGTTTTATTGTTTTGCCTTGAATATTTGGTGACCTAAATTTGTTTAACTAATTGTTGGGAGATATGCAAAGTAATAAACTGCTTGCTTTGAGAAAAATAATTACAAAGATTTGGCGAGTTGATGTGGCAATGAGGAGAATTAGAAAAGGCAACATTTTTACATTAGTGACTAGAATTTGATGAATTGAATCTCTTCATTGGCTGATATTTTCTAGGGCAACAGGAATGTAAGGGAAATATTTGATTTATGCTTAACTTTTAGTTAGGTATTTCAGTAATGTTATGCATATTATTTTTGTTTCCTGTGATTTTTCCTCTTGCGGCTTTACCATTGACTTGTGTTTGTATTTTTCTCATTCTCTTATTTATTCATTTATTTATCAAAATTCTTGTGGGGATGGGGCTTGCAGTTGAACTAGGATGCTGAAACATGAGTGTATTTGATTAATTTATTGGCAGATTGAAAAAAAAAAAAAGATATCAAACTTCAATCCTTTGTTGTGTCTTTCTTGCATCAAGAAGAAGATTTGCTTTGCATTGACCCAAAAATATTGCTGGCTTGTGCTTTGCAGTAATCGCTATGCAAGCATTGAAGGAGTCTCTTCGAGTTCCAGAGAGGATGGGCTGGAACGGTGATCCATGTGCCCCTACTACTTGGGATGCTTGGGAGGGTGTTACATGTCATACAATTACAAATGAATCTGTGCTGGTGATCTCCCAAATGTAAGTCCTTTTCTATATGGTATGCTGTGTTAATCAACCCTAAGCACAATACATGTAGTAAAATTATACAGGTGTCTATGAGGTAACAATATAGTGCAAATTTTTTGGTATGTATAATCAGCTTCAGTGGGCATATTAAATACAAAATCATTAGTAACTTCTCTTTGACTAGGAATACACACTCCTGTAAGGGTAGTGATATTAGGTTGAAATACCGTCCACTGTAGTCTATATCATGGTTATGCATCAGTTCTTGTTCTTGTACGTTGGACTTTCTAGTGCTATTGATCTTGTTGTTTACTTGTCATAACTTTTGGTGCCTAAGTAAACGCGATTGGATATTATAAAAGCCAATGAATTAATCCTTGGAATGAAATACACTTGGCTTTAAGTTAGGTTCTCCACAACAAGAAAATAATAAAACGAAATATTTACAAGCTGACTTTCATTGAGATAGGTTTTCTTCTTAATGAACTTATCAGAATCTCCAGAAAAGTTTATAAGGTGTTATATCATCCTCCAGAAAAGTGGATTGCTTCAGATGGTTGTTTATTCTGTCTCCTTACATATATTACTTGGAGCTTCTTCTGTTTTTTGTCCTACATTTCCCTCCATTGTTGCAAGTGATCAGAAGCAACATTGTCACTGGTGGCCTCTGCATCATTGTGTCTTGTGGTGACCTCAGACATGCTTCAGGGCTTTACTAGTGTGCATAACTATGATGCTAGAATTTGCAGACTGTGAATTCATGGTACTTGTAAGCAATTGTTTAGCTTTATCATCTTGTAGAAAATCATTTAAAAAGTAAAGTTCTTTATGGTAAATGTTCAGCTGTGAGCATCTAGGTTCATTTTAGTTAATATGGCACTTTCTTTTACTGGTTCTAGTTGTCGCTATTGAAGGGATTTAATTAATTTCATGGAGTATTGTCTTTGTGGAGTTTTGTTTATGACTATAGAGTTGGAGTAATAATCCAGTAGATGAAAGACTCTTTATGCTCCACAACGAAGTATTTTCTTGGCAAGGAAAGATTAACTATTCTCCTTGCGGAGGTTACCTCATATGATTTCTTCTAGGGGCTTTTGGATAATTTTTCCTTTCGTTTTTCCATCTTCTTGTGTAAAAGTTTGTGGCGTTATTGTTTATTTCTTTTATTTTTCAGAGATCTTGGAAGCCAAACCTTGAAGGGGTATATTAGTGACCAAATTTCTCTCCTATCAAATTTGGTGAGCTTGTACGTATCAAATCTGATTTTCTAATGCACGAAATGACCAATTTATGGGAGCATGGTTCTTTTGCCTTTCTTTTGGGTTCTTTAGATGTCATCTTCAAAATGGATTTTCCACCAGGTCATGGTCTTCCAGTCAATGATTGCTTGCTGGTTTTAAGTGTATATACCTAGTATGACTTCCATTTCCTCGAAGCCTTCTCAACCATTTGAAAAAGACTTTCTCATGTTGGCATGGCAATCGCTTCTATATTTATTTTTTAAGGGACGCCTCTTGTTTCCTTTTGTCTGTTTTGTTGTATTTTTCATATTACGTAGAAGTTCTGTTTTCATGTTTATTGACTATGGCAACCTCCTTACGTGAGCAACAGTATTTTCTTTGCATCTATGTGCATTGGAAAGAATTTATGCTTTATAGATACATGAGACGGGTTCTTATTTAATAAATTGCTGGTGCATTATAGAAGTTATGATATCTTCAAACAAAAGTGTGAATATAAACTTAAAATAAATCAATTTCCTTTTATGTTCATTTTTGGCTGCGTTGAAACGACCCTCATGGGCTTGTATGTAAAGTCTTCACCGTCAACTCCCAACTGTTGAGAGTTGATTATGAGACGTCAAGTTGCTGAGTAAGTGCCCTCCCTATCAAGAATGTATGAATTCATCCACACATGATTGGTTGGCATATGCATGTTTGGGGGGATTATCATTTACTCATCTATTTTGTTCTCCTCAATGTTCAATTTTTTGTTGATTGGTTTTGATTAAGTTAGTGCACATTCTTTCTTCCTTTGGTTTTTAACTGGGTAGGTTTACAAAATATTGGTTCTTATACATTATGGTTTTACCAATCCAAAGACATATATTTGACATGCAGGAATTTAAGCGCTAATTCTTTGACAGGAAGCTTGCCATCAGGTTTGGCTCAAAAGTCTCTTGTGAAGCTGTAAGATCATGTATTCTGATCCTCTTTATAGAATATGGTAACAGAGAGTATGATGGGTTAGAATCCACAGAATCACTTTCATTTAGAATGTTTCCTGGAAGTCTATTATTCACATCTTCATAGTTTGTATTTGCCAGTTTTTTAGCTCCTCGGGAAGTTATATTAGTAAATTAAGTTGTTTAAAAATTTCTTTTCACTTTTTGATTGGAATGTCTCCACCTTATCTAAATAATTATTGGCCTATGTCAGAGACACCTTTTTTCTCCCTTATTGGCACTGAACTTTGAAATGATCTGGTGGCCTTTTCATTTGATTTGCTTTCACTGCTTTTGTATATCTCTTCCTTAAAATGGTTATTTTTTGTAGTAGCAATTATTTATAAGTACCCTTACGCGTCACAGTTCAGTTTGAGAACCCATGCCTCTACTTTGTAATTACTTCATATTTGAAAATCTGTTGAATAGAAAGTCTAGTCAAAAGTACGATATTATTGTAAAATTCACACTAAACTAGATCATATCACTTGTATATGAGCTTTCAAAGAGTTCTCTCTATACGCTAAACTAAATTATATCACTTATAATTAGCTTTCAAAGAGTTCTCACTATACCTTTCGAAAACAGTTGAGTTCTTCCTTTGAACTTTGGAAAGTTGTATGAGCACTGAAATAGTCTGATCACTTAGGTCTTTTATGGTTTAGCAAAGATTTTGTAACTAATTCTGGAGGGTGGAATGAGATTACAGTAGAAGTTGAACAATTTTTGTCAGGATAAAATTTGAGTATCCTCTGGTCAAACATATTCTTTACACAAGAATCTGTAGCTTAAATTATTTTTATGACAGCTCCACCATAATAATTTTTCATTATTACATTGTTGATGCAGGGACCTCTCAGGCAACAAGTTCACGGGGTCCATACCAGATAGTCTGACTTCTTCTAATCTGCAGCTCGTGTAAGTTGTCTGTTTGTTCATGTAAATGCTTGGATACATTGAGTTCCTTCATAGATCTAGATAGGGATTAATTGGAATAAATAGTTGCATTACTTCTGTTTGAAAATATATGTCCTATTTCGATTGGGTATGAATGAAGAGTATGAATAATTACTTTAGCTTAAAGAAGAAACTGGGAAATAACTAGGGCTACTTAGGCAGTTGATTTGAATTTAAACAAAAACTGATGTATGTTTGGAGCATTACCTTTGTTATTGTATGAAGTATAAGAGCAAGTAATTGTTTGTGCTTTTCAATTAGCAAGAGTAGTTTGACACCTCCTAAAAAGAAAAATAGGAAAAAAAAGAATTACTCTTGAATGGCTAATTCCTTTGTGGCTTAACCAGCAGTTTACGTAAGTAGGCACTGTGAGATATCTACATTGATCTTCCTCGTCAATTTTACATCTTAATGTTTATCAAGCTACTATTTTGACTTTTACCTGTTGTCTGAAAGTCCATATGGCAAGATAGATTAATGGAAACCCAAGTACTTGAACTGGGAAGACTCTGTCTTTGAGACGAAATCAATTTACACAAGTAAAATATGAAATATTGTCTACACTCAGATCTCAACCTTCTAATGTGATACATCTCTTAATAGGCTTTTGAATGATAACCAGCTGGATGGGAGAGTCCCCGAGGAACTTTATTCAATTGGTGTTCATGGTGGAACTATTGAGTATGTCTTGTACAATCTCCTATCTACATATGGATGTACAAATCTTTGTCTATCTATATTTTAAGTGCTCTATAACATGCGACCCCCATTTTCTTTAGCTGGACCCACGGCTGGGCAAAATTGAACCCTCAGATGTGGCTGGTGCTGGATCTCTTTGTCCTTGCATAGTTTTGCCATTACTGATGTAAACTTCTTGCCTATGTGGATGATATTAGGTTCTTTTTGTCTTACGACTAAATCAATCTCACCATCATTGGCACATGCTCTGCCAAAGGCTTGCCCTATTAGGATGTTGCCCATTAGGGATGCATGGATAGAAAATATGTGTTCCATTGCCTTGTGATTATGTATCTCTCTTGCTGCAATTAGTTTCTTTTTCTGTTTTGTTTCTTGCTAGGTTCTTTTAGTATTCTTAATCATCCATGGGAATAACTTTTATTCATTCTGTTATCACTGAACCTAATATAAAGCTAGCTATTCTATGCAACACTTCCACACATATACACAACTGAGACTTTTGTAATTTGGAGGATGTTATAAATTATATGAACGGAGAACAATCTAGCATTGTATAATACAATCTAACAGATAGAAGTTTCATTGTTGTTTTGAAGTTGTATACATGTTCATGAAAGTTTTGTTGCGAATTGTAGATTATTAAGCTGTTCTTTTATATTTTGAACTGTTTGCATGGTCTTTTGCTTACTAAAGGATTTTCTCTCTTCCACAGCCTCTCTGGTAACAAGGGGTTGTGTGGCGCACCACCTCTGCCTCATTGTCCTTTATTTTGGGGAAAGGATGGCTTATCTACTGGTGGTAAAGTTGCAATTGGTCTATCTTGTGTGTTTGTCTTTTGTGTGCTGCTGTTTGTGATACATATATATATCAAGAGACGGCGCAATGATTATGATTTTGGTTTACCGCACGAGTTGATGTGTAAGTAGTCCTTATAAACTTTTGGTTTGGGTTTTCCTTTTGTCAGTTGTTCCTTTGCATGTGAATATTTCCTCTTTTAGTCCTTGTGTTGGATGGAAGTATACTATAGGGATTTGGCAAGGTAATATGAGTTTGGGAAACTGTGCTTTACTATCCACTCGTAAATAAATGGCAATTGATTCTCTCAGATGTAGGGGAAGGTAGTTTGCATGATTTCAAGTTTAGGCTTAAGTTTGTAGAAATTAATGTGTTTGTTAGAACTTCATAATCAAGTGGCAGATGCTTCGAATTTTCGGACCAAATTAATTTTCATGGCATTTTAGATGGTGGTTCCTGATATGTTTGTCTGGTGATTTTTGGGAGGTGAATTGCTTTTGTTTTTTTTTTCCCTCTTTTTTGTGTGTTGCCATCTATGATCAAGTTTTAGTTTGCTGAAATAGATATTTGTTGAACATTTCTGTCACATTAGTGCAACTATTTATCATGCTGGATAAACTGCATTTTCATGGGTGAAGGATATTTTCTTTCTTAAACTTTGACAAGATTAAGTATTTATGATAGCTGGATGATCAATTTGAGATGAATAAAGTTCAGTGACCAAAATGAGACGTTTCTGAAAGTTCAGTGACAATTAGTGCATTTTTTCCTCTATATTGCAACACAAGGGAGACCCGAAGAGGAAAAGGAAGTAAAACTAATTGATAATTTATTTTTTCTGGGACTATTTTAGCTGATGTCTGAAACTAGTTTCACCCACAACCCGCAAAGATATCCTATTTATTTCTGCCTCCAAATATTGTAGAGCATTCATCCTTATTTAGTTGAAGGAATTTCAAACATAGTGTTCATTTTTCCCTTCAACTCTTGTTTCTCTGAAATAGCAGAAGTTAAGTCTGCGACGTAAAAGTTGGCCATTATCTTGTTTGGTTAGTTTTTACATTTGCTTTGCCATTAAAATCTATTTTGAGACAAGATTTCTTTCCTAAGAATGACTGGTTCTTTTGCCATATTAAAAGTTAAGATATTTAAACAAAACCTTGTTTTGTTGGAGATGTCCTTGTGATCTTTTCATTTTTGAATTTCAGTAGAATGCTGTTAAAATTTAAAACTATTGAGGTGCTGAGTCTGACAATCCTGATTTGAATGAGTTACTAATTTTTATGGAGAAACTAGAGAGGTCCGCTGGTTACCTTACCTATATAAGCTGCAGACCCAGCATATTTATCTATAGTTTTTATTATATGGGAATGGTCATATCCTGCATTTTGCTAGTCAACTATTTTATGTTCAATGGTTGAATTAGGCATTTTTATATAGAAATTCAAGGCCTTTGGTTTGATGTTTTTCTAAGATACAGTGAATTTTCAGGCCTTTGACTGCATATTCGTTGGCCCAATGTCATTTACAGATTGCCTGTCTTATATGGGAAACATTATGTGATTCTGACTGTTATTTTTTATTTAAAAACTAGTAGATGCTGAGATCGGTTTGTGAAATACTATTAATCTTGGTTATCTTGGAGTTTCAAAACTGGTGTGTTTGGACCTCTATCTTGGTTCTGATGTTCAGTTTTATATCGTGTCACCTGATAATAGATGCATATTATCAGATATTACCTGGAAGATTCCAGTTTGTCAGCCTTTGTTCTCAAAGCCTTTTTGTTGTCAAATTAATCTGCTACACCTGCTGAAATCTTATGTATTAGTGTCAAGTTTAAGATTTAGAACTTTAATGACCAAAATTCAGTTTACATACGTCTACAGTCAAATTACATACTGAAGTGTTTCATTTCAATTTTATTTTTGCTTTCCAGCGTTAGCTGCAAAGAGAAACAGGTACCACAGGCAGAAATCTTTGATGGCTCTTGAAATGGAAAGCCAACATGCCAAAGGATTCATACCAACTTACAACTCAAATTGACAAGCATTTTCTTGATGAGGAGAACATAGATTTAGATTGGAGTGCAGCTTGCCAAGAGGGCATAGAGGAGGGGACCTCAGCTATGTTGATACTGTGTGCAGGGTACATACCAATGGCTCGCAAAGATGTGACTTGTTTTGGCTTTTCCTCAACAATTTGTGTTGGAATGGGGTCCTGGAAAACCACATTGTTTGTAGAGTGCAATGTATCCTAATTTATTCATTTGACTATAGCCCCTCAAATTGCAAACAGCAAAAAAAAAAAAAAAAAAGAAAAGAAAAAAGAAAAGCAAATGTACACAGATAGAGAGCAAATGCCCCCAGTGTATTATACCCAATTTTCGGCATTTGATGAAATACGATGTGAATTTAAATTATAACACATATATATAGATAAAAGCATTTATCTTTTTGGGTCCCATAACTCCATTGTTGCATTGTATGCGTTACCTGGTCCATCAAAATGTGTACGTGGGCTACCAGAGTGACTGCAGACTAGATGCATTTCTTGATGAGTAGAATGCTCCATTTTTGTCTAATAATTCATCCTAGTCTTGTCTCTATGCTTGTGGCTCACAAGTAATAATTTTATTTTGTATTTATTGTTTGTTTACGAAAATTGATAGCTCATCAAACAAATTGATATTCGGTTCAGAATCCGGTATGAATAAAACAAACAAAAACTAGGTAATGTGCTTCACATCCAACTCTTGGCAGATTGAGTTGTATTTGGACCACAAAGGTGTGTCCTCTTCGGGCACCACCATACACAAAGGGAAAAATAAAAGAAAGAATTTCCTTTTGAATTTATTGTCACCAACTGCAATGTCTACTGCTTGGATATATCTTCATGTAATCATGTTGTCTTTATCATCCCTATATGGAGGGGCCTAGTGAAATTTGACAACCCTTTCTCCCTTATTCGTTGTTTAAGGTCCTGTTGCAATCTTGGAATTTAGCTGGAACAAGGAAATGAAATTTTAAGAAGTATAAGTTTTTGTTGAGTTTTCAGATAAACAAGAAGGAAAATGGAGTGTAACCAAACTTAAAGAATTATTAACATTTTCAATTATGTTTTTCTTTTTTTTTTTTAACAAAATTCAGAAATCCAAACTTATCTAAAAGATGAAGAAATTTGATTGGATTGTGCTCAAGCTTTATCAGATTTGTCATGCAAAGTTTGACAATCCAAGCAGAGTCAGAAGCTTACCGAGTCAATATAATAAATATAGAACTACCAACGCTTGTGGTGAAAGGGAGAGGTTTCCCGTGTCGTAACTAAATGAATGCCAACTCTACAAATCTTGAATGTACATGAAATAATATTATTGGTAGTGCCTAACATGATGGTATGTATGGAATCTGTGTGCTTTCACATTTGATTTCTTGAAATGTCAAAAATGATACAATAAGAATTTTGCAGACAAAAGATGAAAAGACTTGGAATCACCCTCTTTTTCAGCTAGATGAATTGGAATATTTTGATATAGACTGATTTATTTGCCTTAAACCCATAATAAATCATCCCAGCATATAAGTTACAACTTTTGGATCTTGTATGCATTAGAGATTCATAGGCTCAAAAAATCATTTGCAAATGATTATATCCCTTTTGTAAGATTATAAGCAGTAAGTAAGAAAATTTGGGCCTAAATAATCCTAATTATTCATTAATTTCAATCCTCCTATTTCTGATTGTTGGAAACATTCAAGATTGATGAATTGGAAGGCCAAGATTTTTTTGTCACTTACTTGAGTGACCCTAAAGCCTCCACCCTCAACCCACTCATTTGGGCTGTCTCCTTTTTCTTGCACCTTGGGTTCAAAAAAGACTTGGTCATTGGGGGACAGTATAGATAGAATTAGATGAGATGGAACACTGCTGTTGCACTGATTAAGACTGAACCTAACTAATGCTGTGGCTTGTTATGATAATTCTACAAGTCTAGTCACATTCAATACTTAGAGCAGTGAGGTTTGACTCCTGCATGCACATAAAATACAGCCCTTTTAAAACCCAACTTGTAATGCAACTATGTGAAAAGTATCAAATGTTATATAACTAAACCAATGGTCTTGATTCTATTATTAGTTAATTAATTCTTTTCTGTCTTGTTGAGTGATATTTCCACTTGCAATTGTGACCAATAATTATCTAATTTGGTTTCCAAATACCAAAACAAACTTTATACATTTGATTATATTATGCAAGAATGAGTGTTTATGTTGTAATCTCTTTCTTAAGCATGTGATATTGTAGTTTATTAGATTATTGCTTACATATGAAGTATGCAGATTGAGCCACGTAGTCGTTTAGATTACCACCACATAATGTCACTTAAATATGAGTAAATATATATTATATTGGAAAAATTATGATTATGGACGTAATTAACGGATAGTTGCTATTTTCTTTATTGATTTGGTCAAATTTCTTATGTGCTGTTAAATTATTGGTTTAAGGGCAAATGGAGCAAGGTTTTTAAATATTATCTTCTTTTGTTTTTCTCTCTTTTTTGTTGTTGAATACAAATTAGAGAATTTCTCTTTTTCTCTCTCTCATTCATTACCTCGTGAGGAAGTAGGTAATAGGTATTGGTGAATATTGCATTGGTCTTTTCTTTTCCATTTCAAAACGATTTGATGAGTAAAATTTCTGTGAAATGCTAGAGTGGGAAAAATTTTGATGAGAAAATTTTCTGAAAGCAGTAGGGGCAATAAATACATTTGCCATTGTGCCAAAAACAATGAGCTATTTCGGCGCGTTCTCAATTTAGCTTGATTTGCTTTAAAAAGTTAGGAATATACTTGAAATTTAATAAGTGAAAAAATGATGTTTCAATTAGATTTGATACTGAAAACACATCACTGAAAACTGCTACTATTGACACAAGCCCTTCAGTTTGGTATATTAAGCCTTCTCAAGTACAAGAGTAGCTACTCAACCAATAAAGTATTCCAATAATTAACATATACAAACATACACACATACATGCGTGTATGTGTGTGTGAGCCTGTGTACATTACCTAATAAATACCTAATATTCAACAGAAATAACCATGAAAATCTGGTCACATGAGCAACCAATTTTGAAATCCATTTGTCTAATTTGCAAGTGTTGCTATTAATTCAACTAGTTGACATCCTAGTTGCATGGCAAATTGGGACAAATAGACTCACAAGAAATTTATTAATCAGCCCCACTATGTGCCATATGGACTCGTTATTCAACAACTTGCACACAATAAAACGTTGAAGTTTCAAGATCAAGTTATGAATATTGTAAACGCGTCAAGAGCTAACAAGTCTACTTCTGTTAGCCAATCAATGCAATAATAATTTGTATTTTCTTGACTTTGTTGACCTCGTTGTATGCAACAAGTCTCCCTCCCAAAATATTACCAAGTCTTTCTTGTTCTCAATTTTCAGCTTGTCATTTCATACAAATTTGTTAGGAAGCTACATTCCTTTAAGACAAATCTGCTTTGTGGAAAATTTTCTTCCCAATACATTCTTTCTCCTATACATATACCCGATTGTCAAATATCAGTATCGAAGAATTTGATGTTAAAATGGTTATTGTTAGTTATTATGCATGTAATTCCATTTACTATAGTAATATTTTTTTAAAAGTATTTATAAAATAACCATCCAAACCGAATAAATACAAGTATACAAAACAAAATTATATACAAGGTAGTTAACGTGGTGGCGTAAAAAGTGCACTAAAAAGACCTATCATGAATGATTGAAACTAGTGGTGCTAAGGTAATTGTGTGCCTCTGGATGTGGATTGGCTTGAGGGAAAGAGGGGTAAGAGTGATGCTTATCTGCAACAGAAGAAAACAAAAACCGGGGATCAACTTGCTTAAATATTAGCCAACTACAACGTACACAAGTGGCCAAAACAAATCTGACTTTGGAACGTTTGAGTGTATGCTTGCCAAGTCGGCAACAGAGGCCCATGTATATAATTGTATATAACTATCAACTATGCCCATTGTGGACCCTTTTTCCAGTTGGAAAGATTCCATAATATTTTGATTTTCTACATGTGATCCATTAGGTTGTACAGCGTATGGATGTTCACAATCAATACTGTATAAAGTCTAAACATCTGTTTGATTTTTCTATTTGTTATTTCTCTTGTAAGAAAATACTGGTAACAATTTTACTAATTACACCTCAGAAAGGTTTTTCAAGTCATATCTGAACACAGTGCAAGCAAGAATTGGAAACAAAAATTCTGAGAATTTTCAGAGCCCTCAATCAGTTGGTGATCTTGCTCAGAAGCTCCAAACCAAAGGATCCTAGACCCTTGCTTCAAATCTTCTTTGTAATATCTCTTTCATGTTCAATTGTGTGATGTGAAATTACATCGTATCACTAGAATTATGTCGATAGATAGACAAACATAGTTTCACTTAAAACATAATTACATACCAAAAAGTTATGGAAAACATACCAAAAAGTTATGGAAAAAAAACTTGGTGGACCTGTAAATCTACTTTCTTGAATTCTGTGGTTGATTAAGAAAACCAATTTAAGTCATGCACTATTGAGAGAAACTTCAGATGCACACCACAGTAATTTTTCACAATCAATTCAGATTGAAAAATAAGAAGAAAATTAAAGGATATTCTGAAGCAACTTCTCAACCAATGGGAGCAGTTATGTGGAATACAGGGTGGTCTTGGGCCCCAACACATAATTTTATCAGTTAGTTACCTTGAGTCAACAAAAGCAACTTTCTACACACGGGAGAGAAGGAAGGAAGGAAGGAAGAAATGAGGAAACCCCACTTGCAATTTTCTTCTGCAGCAGCAGCCCAGCGCCTGATTGTGGGCTCTTATGCCAGAAAGTAAACTCTTGAAAATTTGAACTAATTGCCTAGCCAATTAAAGACTCTTGGCTGTGAAAGACTTTTAGGTATAGGTTGATTTTCATTCTTTTCTCCCACGAACTCAGACTTGATGATATCGAATTATCAACTACTACTAGTACTACTGCTATTAAGAAACTAAAGTTGGTTTTGACCAAATTCTTGTACATTTTTAATCGTATAATATGATAACATAAATGGATATCTTTTCATATGCTTCCAATATAAATAATTCTATTTGATGTTGTAATCATTCTTGGAATGCAAATTTCTTGAATTCTTCAGTTTTGGATTCTTTGTCTGTTCTGATTCAATCCGTAAATATGATGAGTCCGCTACTGTTTCAAATTAATTCCTTAAGTAGTGTCAAAACAATAAAAAAGGCAATGTAACAAGCCTATGCGCATAGTAACATTTGCAAGTAAAATGAAATTTCCAAGGGGGAAAAAGAATTATAAAAAATGTCTTGGCTTTTAATCTGAATTTGAAAAGAATATGGTTTCATGGAATGGTAATTAACAAAAATAATCATTACTAGCTACTTTTTTTGCCCAAAAGAATAAATCAATGGCTGAAAGCAACTAAACAAGTGGCTTGATAGTGCTACTAACGTAACTTTGCTTATTAATTCTCCCAACGAATTTAATTATATGATCAGCAATCTTGTATCCTATTACTTAAATGGTTTTTTAAGAAAATAATTCATGAGTACTTAAAAGTTAAAGATCACTTCAACTACAGGTGAACCAATTAAATGAGAAAAATGTATTTTTAAATTTCCATGATTAAGAATTATTTCGTTAATTCATTTATTAATACATATTTTAAAAAATAATTAAGAAAATTTACCGCACAGTAATACGCTCCTACTACTGATTGACTGATTCTATCACGTGGGTTGACCCGAAAAGCCGGGTCTTTGTACACTCAGTAGAAGAAAATCAAGCAGCAGTCAGAGATTTCCACATTGATCACTATCTTAATTTTTATTTAATTATTTCTTTGTGATTTCTGTTTGTTTAAAAGAATAATTATTTGTTTATTAATATATTTATGTTATCATGTTGTTAAAAGAATATTAGATTTGCATATTGCGTGTGAAAGGAAAGATACAGTTGAAAACTTGGAATATATTGAAAAGAGCAGCAACGCGTGTTGTTGACGTGGAAACGGGTGGTAAAGAATTTAAATAGGTGGCTTTTAATTTGGATTAGACGAAATTTTATTTTCTTTAATTTGGAATTAATTAAAAAAAATAAGAAAGAAGACTTTGATTCTTGAAGATAGTGTTCAATGTGCTTGGTTCCTTGTGATGAAAATATAATAGAGTTTCCTTTTTCTAATCTTGCTTTTTTTTTTATTTACTAGTATTAAATAATAGTAATTTTAGAAAAGTTAAAAATCAAAATCCAAAAGTATTTTGATTTTAGCTTAAAAACAATCTAAAGGTTAAAGAAAAGAAGTGGTTGAAAACACCACAAAATTGATTTTTCAAATTTAGAAATTAAAAACTAGTACAAAAAAGCAACTGAGAACATACCTTTAGAAATTTTATGAAATTCCTAGTTTGAGCATTTCATAGATCAATATCAAACTTTTCTAGACTATAAACTTTGAATTCTAAAGATCATGAATTTTCTTATATATATATATATTCTTCTATGTATACGAGTATAATACTAGCTCAAAAAATTTGTTATGTAGTACTAACTCACAAATGCTTAGATAAGCAATGAAAGTCTTTTGCATATTATACATGTAGTTAAGCAAGTAAAACAATTTTGTTGCTACAAAGTATGACTGCTAATTCATATCTTCACTAGCTGTTAGATTTAAATCAAGACAACACAATATATATATATATATAGTAGCGTAGGTTATATATTTTCCATTTTTTTATGTTATTCCCTGAGTACCACGGTATAGATCTTGCCAGATTTGACGCATCTTTCAATTAATGTATAATTGAAACAAAAAAGACCCGTGTAGAAATGTATATTGAAAAATTTGCAGAAGAACCAACAGAAATAAAGGATTGAATGGTCTAAAATAATATTAATTCTCTGGCCCATGAGAAAATAATAGTGTATTTACTCAGACAATACATTGCAAGCGTGTTGAAGTTTATCAATCTTGCACATTAATGCTAATAAATAGCACAAAATATAGCACTTCAAATTCACTTTTTCTTCTGGGAAATTTCCAATCAGAAGGAATTGATTCAGCTTGAAACCAAATGTAGAATTTTCCATTCAAAAGCAATTCCTTATCTTTGACATTACTAGATGGAGTAACTGGAGGAAAGACTGGAAAAACTTTTTTCTAGTCTAGAATAATACTTGTGGTTAACTATTATATCAGTTCAAGGGTTACTATTTAGTCTATTTTATCCACTTTAGACAACATAAAACAAGCTTAATATTAATTAAAATATGTTCTTAAAAAAACTTTAGTTATTCTTCTTAGACAATGTCAAATATATAACTTACCATTAATTGAACTAACTTACTATTTTGTTACGAATCTGAATTTCTTTTTTGCCATAAAAAACTGCATTATCTGCATCAATAATTTTAATGTCACAAGATCAAAAGCTATTCTCTCAAATTCTTTGTCTTCTACATAAACATGTGCATAAAGCAAAAAGAATACAAATTTCTAATTCGAGTAGGATCATGTATTCTTTGTCACGTTTACAACTTTCGGTTAGGATAAATGATAGCAAAAAGTAGGATTAGAAAATTCTTAAAACAAAACATTTTTAATTACCAAAACTTCCAAATCAAAGATTCCACGTTATCAATTTCGTCACCAACAATCAGAGACAAAAAATTTTCATTTAATTATGATATGGCAAATGTACCATTCTATTTTCAATTGCAAAATTTCGTAAAGTCGGTGGCATGATCATTCTTTTTTTTTTTTAATTTTATTTTGGCTTTCTGATTTTAGTCATATATTACATCATGTTGATTTGAATAATAAACCTAGGAAGTTGAAAAGTGGGGATGTGTGATTCATACTTATTTGTTCTTGTTTCAATTAGTGATAATTACATAGAAGATTATACTTTTGATTAAAAGCATTGGATATCTTAATTAATTGCACATTTCTTGCTTTTGATCCATACTAGGCACTAACTCAGCTAGGATTGATGATGGCGTATCAACCAAGGGTTCTTTTGGTCAGCATTGCAACTGCATTCTAAAAGATACAAGGATTAACTGAACTAATATTAATTAAATCTTGAATTAAGGTGGTAGACTCCTCAAGAGATAATTTTGATTAATGGATGATCCATTACCCCACTTACAGGAATAACAAAATCCCACTGGAAAGTGTATATAATGATGAGGAGATCAATAGGAAAAAGCAACTAATTGTACTGGAAAAACCAAAAAGGGACTCTCAAGTTTATCAAATACAGAAGTTGATAAGGTTATTTATTTGGTTGTTAAAATAGGATGCTTCATTTGGACAAGATATTTACAGCCCAAAAATGTTATTTTCATTGGCTTAGTAAATCAAAGCAAATTAATATGGCTAAAATTTAAATTTCAAGAAAAGTTGATTGGCCCATCTTTTGTCAAATGTTATTTTTTTTTAAATAAAAAAGTAGTAAGTTCTTACAATTACGTGTGTGAAATGTTGTACCAAATTAGACAGAGATAATATTCGTGTTAATTGAAATAGTAAACAAGTTCTAGATCAACCAACAGAACTTTATTAAGGGATCAAACAACTGCTTATACCTAGCAGATAACATAGAATAATTGTGCTGATTATTCTCTAGATTAAATATTTAAAGAGTGAAAAAGAGAATGGTACAAAAAGGTTCTCTAAGTTCATGACATGAACCTTCTTCTACTTGTCCCACTAACTGAATTCTGATGTGTTTATGAAATCAGTAATTCAGGATATCATCACCAAATTAAAGAGGCCCTACCACTCAAATAGTCTACAAATGCAAGATTATCTGATCTCATTTGTGTGGATAGGCGATCTTGAAACGATTGCAACAAATTTCTTCACAAGATGATTGGGGGTTATCCTTGAATAATAATTTAATTAAACTAATAATCACATGGTCAATTATGTAGATCAGTTGGATTCAATAATTTACACAGGTAATATTATCGACTAAGCTTTTTGTATAATTGAGTCTAATTGCAAATTTAAGACAAAAAAATAGTACGTATTTTTCAAGAAATTGTATATATAACGAAATTTTAACTACTCAATTATTTGGGAAGAATCCTGTTATGCTTTCATGACCAATCTTTCTCAGTGGTAGCAACTGCAACATTTTTGGAGACCAATCTAGCATATGCACATACATGATTGTGTGATAAAATGAAAGAGAAAGGAAACAAAAGTTATTGTGTTTTGATAAGGTTAATCTTAATGAATCATCTGACACTTTAAGTTAATAATAATGGTAGATTGGAAAGATGTCACTAATCTGTTGTTAAAAAAACTTTAGAATATATAATTGCGTGTGGTAAAAAGTCTGGAACATTGGGATATCAAGAAAAAATCCTGATTAAATTATTTTCTATTGTTTTAACCTATTGCTGTTTGTAGATTTTCTTGTCTGCCGGCCTTTGAATTTGAATTGCATCTCAACACATTCATGCATGTAATTTAATTAATTAAGGTTACTATGTTTTTCTGTGTCGACATGAGAATAAAAAATTGGGGTGATTAATAAAGTAATAACTTATCCCAGAATGAAGGAAATAATTTGAAAACTGACATCATCACCACTTTAAAGAAATGACTTCACCTAATTCCAATATTGCTTGGATTTTCATTTCATGGATTATCACCGAAAAATTGATATACAAATTAAAAATTTAGCTAAAGAAGCCCTAAAAATTAAGCAAACTCATTTGATGATTGTCAACGTTACATGTGAAGTGTGTTAGAATACATAAATGTCATTCTTGACAATTTGAGAATCAAATCATAGAAAAAATCTCAGATCCTCACGATAAAACACTGACATTTTACTAAAGATAGTACGATATTAAAACTTGAACTCTATAGATTTTTTATTCTCAACTAGAATAAATGTATTAGTGCCAACCCCCCCCCCCCCCCCCCCTCTCCTCACAATTGGAGAAACCTAACACATTTCAACTAGGAATTGGTTGGGATCCAACCTCCCAAGAATGATAAGACTTCATGCACACTCATCATCGCATGAAGGGTTCTCATGTGATATGAGGAGCCCTACATTTTAAAGATACGGTCCCACTTGGAGGGGGCATTATTTCCGTATAACCTCATACGGATATACCACCAACGTACGTACATTCATGTATATACTGATAGCTAGGTTTTCAGACATAAACGTGTACTTAAAATTATGAATAATATTATTAAGATTCTAAATAAACCCAAACCACAAAATTATAGAGAAAAAAGAGGCCATTTACATAGTCACATGCAGTATTATTAAAATTGACAAAATTTAAACCTGAATAATACAAAATAATACAGTAGATAAATGAATAAGGTTATGGAATCTTCAACATGGGTCCGACATAAGAAACTTAGAAACCACATCCACTGCTGAAAGGCCACGCCCACCGTCTTAGGCTAGCGGTTTTTTAATCAACTTGGCTGTGGACCCTTAATGACAAAGGACTTCTTCCGTACAGAATCAACCATATTCTATAATTTTATGTTCATCACAATTATACATGATGGTACTGTTTATATGTACATCAATATATATTAAGCGATTAAAGTGTTTTTTATTTGAACAATTAACGTTAATACTAGTACTTAAAAGTTGGTAGACCACTGGAAAAATACCTTGTTTAGGAAAATGACAAACCAATAATATGAGGGAAATTACTTAGATTAATATAGACACAATTGTTGTAAAGCTCAAAAACCTAGTAGGAATGAGATGATGAAGATAAGGTTGATTTGACACAAGGGAAAAAGAGGATAAGCTCCATGTACTGCTTTGTTTAACTTCACTATGTACTTGATGTTTGAACTTTGTTTATAATTATGTTGGCATAATTAAGATAGGACTAAGTATTTTTTCTCGTTTTCGAGTATGGGGGTAGCAAAGTTAAATGAGTCTTTTCTTGAACCGAATTACTTTTCATTTGAACTTTTCTTGAATTATCTTGATTAGATTAACTTTTATCAAATCGAATGAACCAGGATTTTGTTGCACCTAATCTTTGTTCCTCCATATAATGACCAAGTCATGCATTAGAGTAAAGAAAAACATATTATCCACATTAGAGTAAAGAAAAACATATTATCCATGAACCTTCAAAGATCAACGACGTTTATCCTAATCAAGCAACGTTAAAAGAATCAATATTGCGTAGAAATTTGTTTTTTTAAAAAGTATAGATATAAAATTACTTCTTTCAAATGGCATCCCACGGGAATCTTCCTTGTCGAGGGTTGCATGAAATGCTGAATAACCATTAAAGGAAAACAAGCAAAATCCCATCTTGTTTGGACATTATCAGTGTTTTGGATATTATGGAATTATCATTGTGTTAGAAGATACTAAGTTGAACCTGGCCAATAAAGACAAACAGAGATGGAAAGGACGAATCAAATCATGCCAGGTAAGTTTTATGGCCAATTCTTGTTGGATGAGCTTTGTCTTCATGTCCATCCATCCCTTATTAACATTGGCCCACGACCCCCATCCTAGTGGAACAAGATGAAACCACTTCCCACCCGCAAACAACTAGGTTAGATTGATGGTGAAGATCTTCTTACTTATACTTCCAACGAGTAAGATTTATTGAACATCCAAATGTATATATTGATAGATACATTCAATATACATCAAAATAACGGAAACATTCGTTTATAGATGAAATTATACATTGTATTGAATAATTGACTAACAACGGTATTCGCCCCTTGTTCTTTACAAACCACTCTCTTTCTTTGTCACATTATACTCGTACATGTACGTTGTCTCTCCTGTAAAATTTCCTTTTATATTTTATCTGAATATCTGATGCTGATAGCACACTCCATCAAAATCTTCTCTATTATTTGCCGATGCTTTTAATACACCAATTGCAATTCAGATAAACGTTCGAGGGAGAGAAAAAGGCAAGAAAGGAAGGCCATGCTGATGGTCAGCAGTAGGAGCAAATCAGGGGGGATGAACTTACCAATACACGGTCCACACTCATGTGAACCCCATCAACTTGTTTATTTTATCTACCCCACCTCACATACACAGCCCACAACAAATACACACTTCATACTTCTCACAAATAAATCCCCGCCCCAACAAACAAAAAACTCGACCCCTGCCCCATCCCTACCCTTCAATCCATGAATCTTCCTAGTTCCTTACCGTCTATTGGGGTTGACCCACTAAACCACCTCTCCATGTCAGTATTTTCCTTATAGTAAGTTAGTATAGTCTCTAGTTTAGTTTTAAATTTGTAGTAATCACCATATTATATTTGGTATATTTCACACCAAAAAAACTTGGGGCTGCCGCTCCTCTATATATATTCTACTTGTACCTTCCATCACCAAACAATTCTAAGACTTCTTCTTCCTTCTCATCTCAGTATTCCTTCCTGTATATCTATCTCAACTTCTACCTATAACAAGTACTTCAATTTTCTCCAAACTTCACACTCAAATCAAATCTTTCTCTATAACATAAAAAAAGAAAAAAATGGATGGTAGTAGCTTAGATGAGACTATCTCTAGTGACTCCAATGTTTCAACCACACCTGTATCAATTTCAACAACTACACCGGCGAACAAGTCACCGAAGAGTCTATGCCGGATGGGGAGTGGCACAAGTGTTATCACAGATGCAGAAGTCGGCTTAGAAGCCGAATCCCGGAAACTTCCATCCTCAAGGTTTAAAGGGGTTGTTCCCCAGCCTAATGGCAGATGGGGTGCACAGATATATGAAAAGCATCAAAGGGTTTGGCTTGGAACTTTCAATGAAGAGGAGGAAGCTGCTAGGTCTTATGATATCGCGGCACAACGCTTTCGTGGCCGTGATGCAGTCACGAACTTCAAACCATTGTCTGAGACAGAGGAAGATGTGGTTGAAGCAGCTTTCTTGAATCGTCATTCCAAGGCCGAGATTGTCGATATGCTTCGCAAGCATACATACAATGATGAGCTTGAGCAAAGCAAGAAGAAATATGGACTAGATGGGAATGGCAAAATTAGTTGTAAAGATGGAGTCTTGAGCTCATTTGGTTCAGAAAAGATCGTCAAAGCTCGTGGACAGCTCTTTGAAAAAGCTGTGACTCCCAGCGATGTTGGGAAGCTGAACCGCCTCGTTATACCTAAGCAACATGCTGAGAAGCATTTCCCTTTGCAAAGTGGAAGCACTTCCAAAGGTGTGTTGCTCAACTTTGAAGATATGGGAGGAAAAGTGTGGCGATTTCGATATTCTTATTGGAACAGCAGTCAGAGTTATGTGCTGACAAAAGGGTGGAGTCGGTTTGTGAAGGAGAAGAATTTGAAGGCTGGAGATATTGTCAGCTTTCAGCGATCAACCGGAGCTGATAGGCAGCTATACATTGACTATAAACCGAGGAATGGACCGGTATCCAACGCCCCTGTAGGTGCCGGAATTTCGAGCTCCATCCCACCTGTTCAGATGGTTAGGTTATTTGGGGTGAACATATTTAAGGTGCCATTGCCAGTTAATGGTGCTGTTATGGATAATAATAGTACTTGTAGTGGTAAAAGAGTGAGGGAGATGGGGTTGTTGGGATTAGAGTGTAGCAAGAAACCAAGGGTTATTGATGCTTTGTAACATTTTGTCTTTGTTTTTGTTCCTGATGTAATTTGTTTTTTGTCTAGGAAAGAGATGGGGGGGAGGGGGTGTGGTACTGTGGTCGCAAGTTGCATAGTTCAATTGTATATTACCGTGTTTAGAGACAGAAAGGCTGAAAAGTGCTAAAATTAGGTGCATGATGGTACAAATGCAAAGCTGAAATGATAATCTAAAAAATGATAATTGTCAATTTGTTTTGTTCAAAGTTTTCAACTGTTCTAATATTTCTATTATGTCTTTCAATAATATCATTAACTTGGTAGATCTTTTGCAATACTTGGGATTTTGGAGTATCTTTTTGCTTTCCAAAAATATCTATGGTCTCCAAGTTCATATACCATGAGCCCCAGATGCTTGAGAGCCAAAAGAGAGAATGAAGAATAGGATAAACCTTAAAGAAGCTACGGTGGGAAAGGGTGGGTCATGTTGCAGGGAAATTGCCTAAAGACGAGATAAAATTTTTCCTAAAGTATTTATTTGGTGAAGGACAAGTACATCAGCTGTACCTTTATTTTTGTGTATTGCATTGCAAGAAATGTTAATTGCTAGTCAGATGTTTAGGTTTAGAGGAATTTCAAAAATCAGAGGAATTTCTTTTTTATGGGCTACGATTAATCTCTTTTGATTAGTGATTACCTGTCCAAAAATTTGAGTCCAAAACTTATTAAAATATTTTGGGAGCTCTAAGCTTTTGAGGAAGAGATATACTAAAAATAGGTTGTTTTTTCCTTTTTTTAAGGACATTATGGCGGGATGTCAATTTAATTTTAGTTTTTGGAGTTCAGCCATTTTTCATTTTTTTCTTTTTTTCCCCCTAAGATGCTGAAGTTATGGATGGTGGCCTGACTAATTCATTTGCATCTGACGAAGGACAATGCACAGTATTTGGCATTCAATGTTAATATATAAATCTTTGCATGCACATAACCTTTTTTTATTTTTATTTTTGCATGAGATGTAAATATTGACAGCCAGTATCCAACATAAATCCAATAGAAATATCCTGGACCACAAAAGTCTTGTTTTCATAAGGCAAAATACAGAAAATGTTTATGTACTTCCTAAATTTTTTAAATCTCTCTCTCTCTCTCTCTCTCTCTCTCTCTCTCTCTCTCACACATACACACACACACACACACAAATTTCCACATCAGGGCCCTTTCCTCCCTTCATAGTTATGCTAGCAAGACCATCCTTAATTAAACACGTTCACATATGGAGTAAATTCTACTTTCTGCCAAATTTTCGTACAAGGAAGAAAAAATAAAAAATAAAAAGAAACCAACACAGACATACCCCACACACAAAGACATGGATGGATGGATCTGTCAAAGTTCTGGGAAACGCGTTCTTTGTAGTTGTACACTTTTGTTGTGTTGTTCAATATTTTCTCGACAACTTATGCATCCATGAAAGACTTCTTTTTGCTATGCTTTTGCAACAAGAATCATAAGATGCACGATATGTTCTGAAAATTGGAGCCTCAAAATATGTAAGTCCACATTCATGTATTATTTTTAAGAGGCATTAAGGATATGCACAATCCCAAAAGTAGTAATAAAAGTTAATTCAAACCCTTCTTTTTACCATATAAAATTTTCTCTTGTTTATAGTTTCATCTCCTTTGCATTATCTTCATGCACTCATTCTAGTTAACATCATTTCTTAATTCTAGGTCCATAGCCCTTCAAATTAAAATTCACATATACAATTCTTGCATGAAGATTTCATTCATGTTGATAGTACATGCCGTTTGACCATGCATATAATACTCATTCGATCAAATACGACCCTATCTGTCTACTATGACTTTATTGCTCAATACACTAATGGTCAAATGAGGCTTAATTATTCAATTGAAAAGATACTATATATTTTTTTGTCAAATCTCATTATAAACTCAAAAACTAGCAAGAATCCAGGTGTTAATTTGTTTTAAAATATACCATATGACTTGAGAAAGATTGTGACCTGGAGTTTGAATAAAAAATGTCAAAGCATTATACTGTAATATATTCTTTGTCAATTAATTATCCTCCATGACACTTGAGTAATACTTGTTTATAACCTACCTCTAATAGTCAGTCTTTCCTTAAATGTTTCACGCATTTTCTAGGAAACTTCCACAAGATCAACACTCACAAATCTGTCCCAAAACCCTTGTTCTTGCCATATTTTATGTTCTTCGAACAATAAAATAAATTCGCAATATGTCGCTTCGGTAAAGCTCAGCTGAAAATATTGATAATTTTTAGTAAAGATTTCCATTTTTTTCTCCTTTTCGGGAGAGTTTTATATCCTTCCTTGTTACTTGTGGAATAATTATTTGAAATTATTGCTGAACATATCAGATAATGATGCATGATATACGTGGCAGCCACCATAAAACATAGGAGAACTTTGGTATATACTTGGTATTTATAAATGTCATTTATTGCAGTCTTGCATGGTTGAAAATACAGAACATTTATGTAATGTTCATTCACAATATTGTATGATGTACGTAAGTATACGTACATTTGCTATTTTTTTGGTCTTTTTGTAATCAATTTTATGCGCAAATTTCTTTCTAAAAAAATTGATTTCAGTAATAGTTCGACCCTTTTCTATGCAAATCTTCGTCCTCTCCTCACATTGCCAAGTGCCAACAACCAAATAACAAGTTGTTCGATATCACTGTGGGACAGGATTTAAATGCACGAGCTGGTTGTTCCGTTATTGGTTGATAAATGTACATCTGATTCATGAATCAACTACATGAACTTGAATAATGATACTTGTTAGCCAGCAAGAATTGATGATAAAATGTGGCAATGAGTATGACAAGTTGGCACTCAACTGAAATATTCATATAAATCCAAATTATCATGATTCATATGGTAAATGAGCTTATCAATATTTTCCCAAAGACCTACTTTTTAATGTTTCTTACCACATTTTCGTTTTGTTCCAAGATTGGACACAGCTTATTAAGTCTAGAAATGGATTGACAATACATCCATTTGCATCAAATGCCACATGAAATTTAGGCCTTTTTATTTAGTATGTCTAATTGCTTATCTTTCTTGTAAATTGATATCTTGTATAATAATTAATAGATTGAAGATTTTAAGGTTAAAAAGCGAATTTATTACCTAAGAGTGCTCCTTCTTGGTGTTTATGGAGGTGAATTGAAAATCTCACCTATCCACTTTTCATCTCTTGTTGGACCCAAAGAAATTCACTAGGAATGACAACGATGTATGGATCTTGAGACTGACACTTGGAAGCCCACTTGAGATGTTGGGATCGGGCTTGAAGTAGGTGTAAGAGCTGATTATGATACTTGACTTGAACTTTCCTCATGGGTGACAATGATATACTAAAAGGCTTACTCCAGACAGATAAAGGACTTGATTTTGGGAAAGTTATGGGCCAGGCCTAGTAAACCAAGTTCCGAATTTAGGCTTTCGTGAACAGTAAACTTTATTATAACTGATCCAAATGAATTATTGGATCCATTATTGGCAACTTAATTTAATCCAAATTTTTATGAATTTTTTTTAAATAAAAAATGTGCACAACATTAAAAAAGAATCTTGTTAGTTGTAAAAGATAATTTCCACAACTAAATTATATCAGTAGCCAATCCAAATTTATTAGAAAAATGTATTGAATTAAATTGAAAGTCCAAAGGCCAAATTCATCTAGAAAGAAAAACGAAAAATGAAAAAAATTCCTTTTTTTCTGTTTTTTGGATCAAGATACAAGATGGCCATCTGTAGGAGCATTGGCTACTATCCATTATATTCTCAGTTTAACTTTCATGCCTTTTATTCTTCTTTTTTTTTTTAATTTTTATTACCTTTTCGGACTAAAACTCGGAATCTTGGAAGCCCATGTTTTGGCCCGGCCCAAGAACCTCAAATTTCTTCGTTATCCCTCCTCCCCTGTATTCTCCAAGCTCCATTCAGTCTGGAGAAATGGCATTGGTGCGTTCACTTGTTCCAGCTGCACCAACTCTACGATTCCTTCCACTTCCGTGGTGAACTCAACCTCTCATCCTCCTCTCCTTCCTCTAGATCTTTCATGGATGCCCCGCTCACCACCCAACCTTCAACTTTCCCAGGTAAAAAAAAAAAAAAAAGAAAACTTGGTTCTTCCACCCCTCCTCATAATTTAGTCTCGTATTCAATCCCTTTTGTTATTTTATAATTTTCACTACTTAGTTATCTTCAATCTCCTTTTTTTAACCTCAAAGTTGTAGAATCTTGAAATTGTAGCTTATTACTAGTTCGTTGTGTGTGTGTGTGTGTGTGTGTGTTTTTGTGATAATTCTTGAGTATCGGCTTAATTCTTTTTTCTTGAATATGTGTTCAATTTAGATAAAGATTCAAACTTCAGAAAGGTTCTTGTCGTTTATTCGAAAAGAATTTCGCGTTTGGAGGAGGCCATAAGAATAAGAAGGTACTGATTTATGCTGCTTTGGAATATACTACTGTTGCTTCACTTCGTCTTCTCTTATTTACTGTCTTTTCACTGAAGAGTCACAATGTGGTTAGTCCTGTATTTTGGTCTATGGAAAGTAAATAAATGCTGTTTTCTGTTTGTTTTTGGTGTTTCTTTTGATTAAATGTTTTAAGGGCTGATAAATTGATTGACTTTTGTTCAATGTGAGCGTAGAAGATTAATAGTATCCAGCTAGTAATTACTGAAAGGAGTTTAAGAGATGAATTTAGGAAGTAGTGAATTGGTGCTTGCCGAAGTGGACAGAGAATGGTTTTTTAACTTGTGCACAGATTATGGTCCATTTTGTTTGCAGCACATGCAGTGTGTCAGAAATAATTGTACTTAAACAAAATTGAACCGGTTCATTAGACCTAACATTAATATATCCACATTTTTAGTTTGTCTCTCAGTTCGCTGTCTGTGCCTTTCATATCTTTGTTTTCTCTAGTTGCATTTTAAATTTCTTCAAGAAAAATACCTGCCAACTTAAAGGTGGGGCATAAGATGCTATTTTTCTGTACTTACACTTCTTATGCTACCTTTAAGCATAAGCTACGTGAACCTATTGGAAATGAAATATACAGAGTTAATAGACTAATCTATGTGTTGCATAATCATAAGAGTTTACCTCCATGTATTAGATGCACAGGATGTCTGTTTAGGTACAATTTATCAAATTCAACCGTATGTTTGAATTATCTGCACATTATCATTTGGCGTGCTGGTTTTGTTGATATCTCATGCTTTTCCAAAGGTTAGGTGATTTAACATCCATTTTTGATTAATTATTTGCTCAAACGTTATTCCTTTCTAAAGAGAGCCTGAATGGGAGCAGATCATTTCTTGCTTATGTTTACATTTTTTTTATGTATCGCTTCTCTTACTTGTATAATCATGAGTTTAATTTATCTTTTCTCTTCTTCTTGTCTCCCATAATATCACATTCTTCTTCTTCTTCTTGTTTTTTGGTGGGGCAGGGGGCAATGTTAAGTAGATGATTCCTGTCCGTGTTTAGTTGCATTGCATGATGTCAAAATTCTTAACATAATTGGTACTGTCCAGTTACATGTTTTTTGCATTTCATGTGCTGAGTTTTGCTTCTTTGTCCATCTGATGTTAATGACCTTTTTATATTGTCAAATTCATTATTTCTTCTTATCTGAACTAGCCATTAGTGACGACAAATGAAATCGATAAGGCCATGCACCAAATGATCATTGATGCTGGTGCTTATCCTTCACCTTTAGGGTATGGGGGCTTCCCAAAGAGTGTATGTACATCAGTAAATGAGTGTATGTGCCACGGGATACCTGATTCTTGTCAGCTACAGGTTGCATGCACTTAGCATTCACCACCTTCGCCTGCTAAATATGCACGTCATGTGCTTAATATTTCCTTGTCTGCTATGCAGGATGGCGACATAATAAACATTGATGTGACAGTCTACCAAAATGTGAGTTGTTGAGTAACTTGTTACCTCCCCAATATTGTTTCTGGGCCTGTTTTCATGATTGGGAATATATTTTGGGATCTGCTCTCTGAAATGTTGACAGATTAATGATTCTGCCTTCCAAAAATTCTCTTCTTGTATCTATTTTGTTTCCTCATATGTTCTCTGTCTTCCTTTGTTTTTTCTTGTTGGTTCCTCAATATTGTGTTTTTCTTTCCCTCATTTTATTTCGATAATTTTTTTTTGTTTGAAGTCTTATTTGGACATTAGAAAAACTTTTTTGTTCACGATTGCAGGGTTATCACGGGGATACATCATAGACTTTCTTTGTGGCAATTTGAGTGATGCAATGAAATGGCTTGTGTAGGTAGAACATTTTTTTCTACAAAACAAAAAAAAGAATTGCACTTACCTGAACCCCTTGCAATTTCAAGTGTGAGATACATGTCTTGTTACAAAGCTATTGAGAAAAAAAATAAAAAAAAGAAACTGATTTATTACTATAGTTAGTAATTGGTAGGGATTGCCCATGGATCATTGTTTCTGTCAATTAATATCTTTTGCAACCTGTTCTCTCATTGTGTTAGGTGACTTACGAGTGCTTGCGTAAAGACGTTGCTGTCTGCAAGGACGGTGCTCTTTTTAGGAAAATTGGGAAGCGGATCAGGTCTGGTTAATATCTGAATATATATCAATGCAAAAGCAGATTTGCACATATAATAGATTTTTTTGTATGTTTGGGTCTATAAACTCAGTTCTGTTCATATAAACGTCAATTGGATATTTTGGATGTGAATGCAATCATTTGGCAATGCTGAGGGTTTCAAAATATTGGAATTTCACCTTTGATCTTATTGTATCCTTACACTTTGTATGTCCTCCTGCTGAAAGATTTGCTTATGCTTGGACTGTCTTATGATTCTTAGCGTGTTTGGACTTCGTTACATCTAATACTGAGGATCTAATAGGATCACAATATAATGAATTCTTGTGAAGATCCTTGATAGTTTTGTGTGGGGGAATTGTCTAGCTTAATTGTTAGCACATGCAGAAGTTTTCCTATACCACTATCTGTCAGTTTTTGAGGTTTCAGTAAACATAGAAGAACTAGCTTGTAAAGAATATGTGTGTGTTTATCAGAAAGACTGAGATGTTATGTGGTTTTAAGAATGTTTTGCCTGCCATTAAAACTCTATTAATTATTGTTTCAGTGAGCAGGCTGAGAAATGGACCGTTTTGTTGGACATGGCGTTGGGACTGTATTTCATTCTGAACCGCTTATATTTCACCACCGTGAGTAATTTCTTGTTCTAATCCTGTTACTGTTATATTTACATTTGCTAAATAGACATGCACAACTGTCAGCCTCCACTGGTCAGCGCTTTCATTTTGCTGAATCGTGTTGTGTTTTATTATCACGATATTGTGTGTTTCAGAAGCTTCATCTTTCGTTATCCTTTTGGTTAAAAATCTTCTTTTATTAATTTTGTTGTATTAAACTTTTTTCTCTTTTTTCCCAGTTTAATTGCACCAATTTTGGTTCTGTTCATCCTTTAAATCTTGCCTGTGGTATTGACCGTCACTTATGAGTAGCTTTTTGTTGGTTTCCATACATTTAACTCACTTCATTTTGATCATGCACGAATCTCAATCTGTATACCTGAAAACAAGTAGTTATAATGACATTGCCATTGAATTTAATGTATTTGATTTCCAATATTAAGTTTTTACTGGCACTGTACACCTGTATACATGAAAGCTTCCATTGTTGCCAATAGATTGTCTAGATTTGTATGTTTAGTTCTAATTATGTCTCTTTGATTGGAAAACTAATTTTGGTTACTCGTGATTTCGCAAAGTTCTTTTCTTTCGGTAAATTTCTTTATCGTTACGGTAGAAAACATGTCATCCCATTTTCCTCCTCCATCTTAACTCTTTGATTTACATAGTAAAATACTTGTCAGGACTATTAATTCATAAAAATAATGTGGAAATTCTTATGTCTAAGGCATGTTGAACTATATAGGGAGAATCTGAGTCAAGCCAAAGCAGTTGATTTATCTGTTGTTTGTAATTAGTTAATTGTGGAAGTCAGAAAAACTCATTGACTTTTCTTGTGAACACGTTATAGCAAAACCAGCAACCTCAAAGAATAATAACGACACTTAGGTCTCACTTTAAACTTGTAATGGGCTATGTATTTTAATAAATCATGATCTCTGTCCTGGTTAGGATATCTTAATACTACCTGTCACAATATTTTAGGAGAAAGTTGAAACTGCTAAATTATTCTGACATTTCTATTTGTTTCAAGTTTTACGAGGGAAACCTAAATATATTATATCATTTTCTATTTGCCAAACTAAGCTCCATCTGTTTGTGCGCTGCGTATAAGCTTTGAATAAAAACATGGTTGTGTTATGTTGTAATTCTTTTTTTTTTTATGCTTGGAGATGCTGAAACACTGAATATGTATTTTGTGTTGCTTTCTACTCTATCCTTTGAAAGTTATGATAATTGATACTTTGTTTTGGGTTGTTTGTCAGGTAATAATTAGATATATTAATGAAGTATTTGTTTTGGGTTGTTTGTCAGGTAATAATTAGATATATTAATGAAGTATTAGTATCAAGCCTTCAATAATTAACATATACAAACATACACACATACATGTGTGTATATGTGTGGGAGCCTGTGTACATTCCCTAATCAATACCTAATATTCAACAGAAATAACCATGAAAAATCTGCTCACATGAGCAATCAATTTTGAGATCTATTTGTCTAATTTGCAAGTGTAGCTATAAATTCAACTAGTTGACATCCTAGTTGCACGGCAAATTGGGACTTATGGACACAAGAAATTTATTAATCAGCCCCACTGTTCACCATATAGACTCATTATTCAGCAACTTGCACACAATAAAACGTTGAAGTTTCAAAATCAAGTGATGAATATTGCAAACGCGTCAAGAGCTATCAAGTCCACATCTGTTAGCCAATCAATGCAATAATAATTTGCATTTCTTGACTTTCTTGACCTCGTTGTATTGTATGCAACATGTCTCCCTCCCCAAATATTACCAAGTCTTTCTTGTTCTCAATTTTCAGTTTGTCATTTCAAACAAATTTGTCAGGAAGCTACATTCCTTTTAAGGCAATCCAACACATTGTTTCTCCTATACTTATATAGCCAATTGTCAAATATCTGTATCGAACAATTTGATGTTAAAATGATTATGATGTATGTGATTCTGTTTACCTACGGTAATATTTTAAAATATATATATATTTAAAAAAATTAACTATCCGAACTGGATAAATGCAAGTAAACAAAACAAAATTATTTACAAGTTAACGTGTTGGCATAACAAGTGGACTAAAAAGACCTATCATGAATGATTGAAACTACTTGGTGGTAAGGTAACTGTGTGCCTACGGATGTGGATTGACAGAAGGGAAAGTGGGGTAAGAGCGATGTTTATTTGCAACAGAAGAAAACAAAAACCAGGGATCAACTTGCTTCAATATTAGACAACTACAACGTACCCAAGTGGCCAAAACAAATTTGATTTTGGAACGTTTTGGTGTATGCTGGCCATGTCGGCAGCAGAGCCCCATTGCCCATGCATATTTTCATCCGTCAAAAATTCAAAATATATAGGTAGACGTGGACCCTTTTTTCCAGTTGGAAAGATTCCATAATATTTTGATTTTCTACCTGTGATCCATTAGATTATGTGGTGATTCACAATCAATACTTTATAAAGTCGAAACATCTGTTTTGGTATCTTTTTGTTCTTTCTATTGGAAGAAAATACTTGTAACAATTTTACTGATAACACCTCAGAAAGGTCTCACCCGTCATATCTGACCACAGTGCATGCAAGAATTGGAATCAGAGCCCTCAATCACTTGGTGATCTTGCTCAGAAGCTCCAAAACAAAGCATCCTAGACCCTTCAAAGAGCACTTCAGATCTTTGTAATATCTCTTTCGTTTTCGTGTTCAATTATATCTAATGTCAAATTGCATGGTATTACTAGAATTACGTTGATAGACGTAGTTTCACTTCGAACATAATTAAATACCAAAAAAATTAAGGGGAAAAATTTGGTGGACCTATAAATCTACTTTCCTGAATTCTGTGGTTGATTCAGAACGCCAATTTCAGTCATGAACTATTGAGAGAAACTTAAAAAAAAATAAAAATAAAAAGCAAACTTCAGATCCACACCACACTAATTATTCACAATGATTTCTGATTGAAAAACAAGAAGAAAGTTGAAGGATATTCTGAAGGAACATCTCAATGAATGGGAGCAGTTATGTTGTATACAGGGTGGTCTTGGGTACCAATAAATAATTTTATCAGTAGTACCATGAGTCAACGAACGCAACTTGCTACACACGGGACAAATGAGGAAACCCAACTTGGCAATTTTCTGCAACAGCGGCACGCTGGTGGTTGATTGTGGGCTCTTTTGCCAGAAAGCAAACTCTACAAAATTTAAACTAATTGCCTAGCAGATTAAGACCCTTGGCTGTGAAGGACTTTTAGGTATAGGTTGATTTCCTTTCTTTTCTCCCAAGAACTCAGACTTGATGATATCGAATTATCAACTACTACTAGTACTACTGTTACGAAACTAAAGTTGATTTTGACCAAATTCTTGTGCATTTTTAATTGCATGATATGATAATATAATGGATATCTTTTCATATGCTTCCAATGTAAATTATCCCATTTGATGTTGTAATCATTCTTGGAATGCAAATTTCTTGATTTCTTCAGTTTTGGATTCTTTGTCTATTCTGATTCAATCTGTGAATAATATGAGTCGAGTACTGTTTTAAAGATCAAAAACAATTTTATTTCCTTGAGTAGTGTCAATACAATAAAAAAGGTAATGTAACAAGCCTGTGTGTATAGTACATTTGCAAGTAAAACCTCTGTTCAGATTTTTTCTTAGGTATTTTTTTAGAAAATATTATTATAGCAGTTTTAAAGATTATTCTAGATAAATGTGTTTTCGAGATAAAAAGTTAATTAAAAAACGTATATGAAGTTTTAAAACAGTATGTTTCTGAAAAACAGAACCAAACAAATGGAGAAAAAGAATAATAAAAAATGTCTTGGCTTTTAATTTGAATTTGAAAAGATTATGGTTTCATGGAATGGTAATTAACAAAAACAATCATTACTAGCTACTTTTTGTTGCCCAAAAGAATGAGGCTGAAAGCAACTAAGCAAATGGCTTGATAGTGCTGCTAACGTAACTTTGCTTACTAATTCTCCCAACGAATTTCATGATATGATCATCAATCTTGTATCCTATTTACTTAAATGGCTTTTTAAGAAAATAATTTATGAGTACTTAAAAGTTAAAAATTACTTTAACTACAAGTAAACCAATTAAATGAGAAAAAAAATTGTTTTTAAGTTTACATGATTTAGAGTTATTTCCATTAATTCATATATTAATATAGATTTAAAATATAATTAAGAAATTTACACCACTAACTCCTAATAATGATTGACTGATTAGATCACGTGGGTTGACCCACAGAGCTGGTTCTTTCATGGTCGTCCACGTCGGTGGCAGTAGTCAAAGATTTCCAAGCCACTGAGGGAAAAGTATACAATACACCACGTGCATTGCCACGTGGTGTATCAGAACCAATAATTTATTGCCATGTGGCAACGGTGGGCCATACCTCGTATTATTTGGCGATATGTGATTGGTTCTAGTGCACCACGTGGCACGCCACGTGGCACGCGTGGTGCACGCAATACTCACTCAGCCACTGAGCCGAAGGCTCAGTGGTCAGGGGAGCTCTTGGATTAGCTCCCCTGCTGCAGGTCTGGGGTTCTAACCCCACCTGCAGCAGTTGGATGGTATTGAATCCAAAGGAGCACCATAGTGCTCCTTTGGTCCAATGGTGGTTTAGTCCCCATTGGCCCCTCAGGTCCAGTTGGACCATCCCCTTAAATAGGTTAGGAGTAGGTTAGTATGTTGAATCTTGATAAAAAAAAGTAGTCAAAGATTTCCACGCATAGCACTATCTTAATTTTTATTTAATTAATTCTTTTTTAGTCTGTTTCTTTAAAAAATAATTATTTTTTTATTAATATATTTATGTTATCATGTTGTTAAAAGAATATTATATTTGTGTATTGCGTGTGAAAGGGAAGATGCAGTTGGAATATATTGAAAACAGCAGTAATGCGTGTTTTGACGTGGAAACCGGTGGCGAAGAATTTAATTAGGCCACTTCTAATTTGGATTAGATAAAATTTTATTTTCTTTATTTAGAAATTAAAAAAAAAAAGGGAAAGAAGACTTTGATTCTTGAAGATACAGTGTTCAATGTTCTTGGTTCCTTGTGATAAAAATATAATAGGGTTTCCTTTTTAGTTTCTTGCTTTTTTTTTTATTAACTAGTATTTAGTAGTAATGATTTTAGAAAAGTTAAAAATCTAAATCTAAAACCAAGTCATTAGTTGCTTTTGATTTAAGCTAAAAAAATACCTAAAATTTAGATTAAAAAAAAGTTAAGAATAACACAAAGTTGATTTTCAAAATTAAAAACTAAATGTTGGTACAAAAAATACTTGAAAACTTGCCCTTAGAAATTTATATGGAAGTCCTAGTTTGAGCATTTCATAGATCATTATCAAACTTTTCTAGGCCATACACTTTGCACTGTAAGGATCATGATTTTAAGGACCTTACACTTTTCAATACCATAACTAGATTTGTGCAATTTTCAGTTTGCATTTTTTAACAATACTTTGTCTACTCTTCTATGTATACTAGTATCATACTAGTATGACATTGTCTCACAAAAATTGTTATATGGTATTAGCTTACAAATGGAAAGATAGGCAATTAAGGTCTTTTGCATATTAGACATGTATTTAAGCAAGAAAACAATATTGTTGCTACAAAGTATGACTGCTAATTCATATCTTGACTAGCTGTTTAGATTTAGGTCAAGATAATACTATATATGTACAGTGGAATATTAGTACCATAGGTTATGTATTTTCCATTTTTTTTTATGTTATTCCTTGAGTAGTATGGTATAGATCTTGTTAGACTTGGCCCATCTTTCAATTAATGTATAATCGAAACAAAAAAAGGACGCCTGTAGAAATGTATATTGAAAAACTTTCAGGAGAACCAACAGAAATAAAAGATTGAATGGTCTAAAATAATATTAAATTAATTCTCAGGTCCATGAGAAAATAATAGTATTTATTCAAACAATACATTGCAGGCGTGTTGAAGTTTATCTATCTTGCATATTAATGCTAATAAATAGCATAATATATAGCACTTCAAAATTCACCTTGAAACCAAATTTAGAATTTTCCATTTAAAACAGTTCTTTATCTTTGACATTATGAGATGGAGTAAGTGAAGAGGAAAGACGAGAAAAACATTTTCTACTCTAGAATAATACTTGTGCTTAAATATTATATTAGTTCAAGGTTTACTATTTAGTCTATTTTTGACAACATAAAACAAGCTTAATATTAATTAAAACCTATCCTTAAAAAAACTTTAATCATTCTTCGTGGTAAATGTCAAATCTCTAAGATGTCATTTAAAAGTTTCAAATATATACTGCTCGGAATTGAAATCAATTACCATTTTGTTACGAATCTGAATTTCTTTTTTGCCATAAAAAACTGCATTATCTACATCAATAATTTTAATGTCACAAGATCAAAAGCTATTTCTGTCAAATTCTTTGTCATCTACGTAAACATGTGTGCATAAAGCAAAAAGAATACAAATTTCTAACTCGAGTATGATCATGCATTCTTTGTCACGTTAACAACTTTCGGTCAGGATAAATGTTAGCAAAAAGCAGGATTAGAAATTTCTTAAACTAAAGGCCTAATCTCAAAATGCCCCCTTGTAATGTTAACTAAGTAGCAAATAACCCCCTATGTTTAGGAAATAAAAAAAATTACCCCCTATCTTAATAACAAATTACCCCCTTATGCACATTACATCTTTATGAGGACAAATTTGCCCTCATAATTTTTTAATATTGCTATTCTTGTTAATTTGTTATATGGAAATAAATAAGGTAATTATATTCCAAACTAATATTGTTATTGCACTCTTATATGAAAAACCAAAATCATGACTTAAAAATTGCTAAAGTTTTTGTCACAAACTATTCTTATAATTTATATTCAAGATGGAGAAAAGTATGAAAAAAGACATGAGTGTTTTTTCCATGATATATAATGAACAGTTTGCAAAGTGAAGATGAATTTGTGATTTCTATCAAATATATTCAAAATAGATCGTCAATAAATGATGGTAGTGTCAATTTTGTTAGTGACAAAAATAAAAAAATATAGCATACACACACACACACATTGATGCTGCGCGCGCGTGGTTCATGTTTTTGAGACTCGCTCTCTATTATCATTTTGTTCTACCGGCTCATAGGTGGTATAAAAAGTTTAGGTTTTAGCACTAAAAAGAGAAAATTGTCAAAGCATTGTGTATAGAAGGGTAAAAATTTCTTTTACTAATTCAAGGGGATAATTGGTATATTTCCTAAATACATGGGGCAATTTGCTACTAATGTAACATTACGGAGGGTATTTTGTGATTTAGCCTAAACTAAAACATTGTTAATTACCAAAACTTCCAAATCAAAGATTCCATGTTATCAATTTCGTCACAAACAATCAGAGACAACAAATTTGCATTAATTATGATATGGCAAATGTACCATTCTATTTTTAATTGCAAAATTTCGTAAAGTTGGTGGCATGATTTTTTTTTTTTTTTTAATTTGGCATGCTGGTTTTAGTCATATAATACATGACGTTGATTTGAAAAACAAACCTAGGGAGTTGGAAAGTGGGCATGTGTGACTCATACTTATTTGTTCTTGATTCAATCAGAGATAATTACAGAAGATTATACTTTGATTAAAAGCACTGGATATCTTAATTAATTGCACATTTCTGGCTTTTGATCCATACTTAGCACTAACTCAGCTAGGATTGATGATGGCGTATCAACGAAGGGTTCTTTTGGTCAGCATTGCAACTGCATCCTTAAATATACAAGGATTAGCTGAACTAATATTAATTAAATCTTGGATTAAAGTGGTGAGGAGATCAGTAGGAAAAATCAACTAATTGTACTGGAAAAACTAAAAAGGGGCTCTTAGGTTTATCAAAATACAGAAGTTGATCAGGTTTTTTTTTTAGTTGTTAAAATAGTATTCTTCATTTGGACAAGAATGTTTAGAGCCCACATGTTTTTTGTATCGGCTTAGTAAATCAAAGCAAATTAATATTGCTATTTTTTTTTTCAAGAAGAGTTTCTTTTAAAGAAAAGCTAGTAATGATTAACAATTACATTAGTGAAATGTTGTACCAAATTAGACAGAGACAATATTCATGTTAAATGAAGTAGTTAACAAGTTTTAAACCAACCAACAGAACTTTATAAAGGGATCAAACAACTGATGAGTCCTAGCAGATAACGTAGAATAATTGTGTTGACTATTCTCTAGATTAAATATTGAAAAAAGTGAAAAAGAGAATGGTACAAAAAGGTTCTCTAAATTCACGACATGAGCCTTCTTCAAATTGTCCCAGTAACTCGATTTTGGTGTGTTTATGAGATTAGTAATTCAGGATATCATCACCAAATTAAAGAGGCCCTACCACTCAAATAGTCTACATATGCAAGATTATCTCATCTCAATTCTGTGGATAGGTAATCTTCAAAGGATTGCAACAAATTTCTACACAAAGCTGATTGTATTATCCTTGAATAATAATTTAATTGAACCAATAGTCACATGGTCAATTATGTAGATCAGTTGAGTCCAATAATTTACAGAGGTAATATAATCGATTTATAAGTTTTTGGTATAATTCAGGTTAATTGCGAATTTAAGAAAAAATAGTATATATTTTTCAAGAAATTATATATTTAACGAAATTTTAACTACTCAATTACTTGGGAAGAATCTTGTTATGCTTTGATGACCAATCTTTTCCAGTGGTAGCAACTACAACTTTTTTGGAGACCAATCTAGCATATGCACACACGTGTGTTTTGATTAAGGTTAATCTAAACGAATCATCTGATACTTTAAGTTAAATAATAATGGTAGATTGGAAAGATGTCAAAGATCATACTAATCTGTTGTTAAAAAAACTTGAGAATATATAATTACGTGTGGTAAAAAGTCTGGAACATTGGGATATCAAGAATGAATCCTGAATAAAACATTTTCTATTGTTTTAACGTATTGATGTTTGTGGCTTTTCTTGTCTGCCAACCTTTGAATTTGAACTGCAGCTCTACACATTCATGCATGCAATTTGATTAATTAAGGCTACTATGTTTTTCTGTGTCCACATAAGAATAATATACTGGGGCAACTAATAAAGTACTAACTTGTCACAGAATAAAGGAAATAATTTGAAAACTGAAATCATCTCCACTTTCTTTTCTCTGAATACATGCATAAAGAGATGACTTCACCTCATTCTGATATTGCTTGGATTCTTCATTCTATGGGTTATCACTGTACAATTGATATACAAATTAAAAATTAACTAAAGATGCCCTAAAATTAGACAATCTCATTTGATGATTGTTAACGTTACATGTGAAGTGTGTTAGAATACATAAATGCCATCTTTGACAATTTGAGAATCCACATAATGGAAATCATAGTAAAAACCTCAGATCCTTATAGTAAAAAAACTAGAACTTTACTAAGGTATTATCCGTACAATATTAAAACTTGAACTCGAGACTTTTTATTCTCAAGTAATGGTAGTACAAATTTATCCCAAAATAGAGAGAGAGAGAGAGAGAGAGAAAAAAAAGAAACTCATAATGGGAGAGAGCTTAGCACAAGTCAAATAGGAATTGGTTGGGATCCATCCTTCCAAGAATGATAAATATAAACTCATCACACATGAAGGGTTCTCATGTGATATGAAGTGGCCTACATTTTAAATATACGTTCCCACTTGGAAGGAACATTATTTCCGTATAACCTTATACGGAGATACCACCAACGTACTTGCGCGTGTATATATATCTATATATATATATATATATATATATATATATTTAGGTTTTCAGACATAACGTATACGTGAAATAATGAATATTATTATTATTATTAAGACTTATACGTAAACCCAAACCATAAAATTATAGAGAAAAAAGAGCCCATTTACATAGTCACGTGGAGTATTATTAGAATTGACAAAATTTAAATCTGTAAAGTAGATAATTGAATAAGGTTAGGGAATCTTCAACATGGGTCCGTCCGACGAAACAAACTTGGAAACCGCTGAAAGGCCATGCCCACCGTCTTGGGCTATCGGTTTTTTAATCAACTTGGTTGTGGACCCTTTAATGACAAAGGACTTCTTCCGTACAGAATAAACAATTATACATAATTTTATGTTCGTCACAATTATACATAATTTTATGTTCGTCACAATTCCGTACGAATCAACCATATCGGATGTCGGACGTCCGATGAAATTGGAATGATAAGGGGCAATTATATAATGGTACTATTTATATGTACATAAGTATATATTAAGAGATTAAAGTGTTTTTTTATTTGAAAAATTAAAGTTAATATTAGTACTTAAAAGTTGGGAGGCCACTGGAAAAAAGCCTTGTTTAGGAAAATGACAAACTAATAATATGACAGAAGTTACTTACATTAATAGACACATTTGTTGAAAAGCTGAAATCTAGTAGGAATGAGATGATGAAGATAAGGTTGAATTGACACAAGGGAAAAAGAGGATAAGCTCCATATACTGCTTCTGTTTGACTTGACTATGTACTTGATGTTTGAACCTTCTTTATAATTATGTTGGCATAATTAAGATAGGACTCAGTATTTTTTTTTTTTCGAGTATGTGGGTAGCTTGGCTAATGAGTATTTCTTGAATCAACTTACTTTTCATTAGAACTTCTCTTGAATTAATTTGATTAGAGTAAACTTTTACCATATCGAATGAACTAGGATTTTGTTGCACCTAATTTCTTTTACTCTGTATAATAACTAAGTCATGCATTAGAGTAAAGAAAAACATATTATCCAATGAAACTTCAAAAATCAACAACGTTTATCCTAATCAAGCAACGTTAAAATAATCATTATTGAGTAGAAAATTGTTTTTTAAAATAGTCAACTTCTTTCAAATGGCATCCCACGGGAATATTCCTTCTCGAGGGTTGCATGACATGCTTAATACCATTAAAGGAAAACAATCAAAATCCCATCTTGTTTGGACATTATCAGGATTTTGGATATTGTGTAATTATCACTGTGTAAAAAAGATACTAAGTTGAACCTAGCCAATAAAGAGAAAACAGAGATGGAAAGGACGAACCACATCATGCCAGGTAAGTTTTATGCCAAATTCTTGTTGGCATGAGCTTTGTCTTCATGTCCATCCATCCCTCCTTAACATTGGCCTATGACCTCCGTCCTTGTGGAACAAGATCAAACCTCTTCCCACCCGCAAACAACTCGGTTAGATTGATGGCGAAGATCTTCTTACATACACTTCCAACGAGCAAGATTTATTGAACATCCAAATTTTTAAATTGATAGATACATCCAATATACATCAAAAGAAGGGAAACATTCGTTTATGGATGAAATTATACATTCTATCAAAAAAATACATATTATCTCGAACAATTGCTTAATAACGGTATTCCCCTTTATTCCTTACAAAACCGGTCTCTCTCTCTGCCGCTTTATACTCTCGTACATGGTATGTTCTCTCTCCTATAAAATTTCCTTTCATTTTGTCTGAATATCTGATGCTCATAGCACAGTCCATCAAATCTCGGTCCACACTCTTGTGAACCCCATCAACTTGTTTATTTTATCTACTACCCCACCTTGCAACCACAGCCCACAACAAATACGTACTCCTCACACCCCAACCCCCGAACCCGCAGCGCACACATACAAACAAAACAAAACAACTCAGCCCTTGCCCCCGCCCCTACCCCTCAATCCACGATTCTTCCTAGTTCCTTGCCATATATGGGGGTTGACCCACTAAACCACATCTCCATGTCAGTAGTTTACTTATAGTAAGTTAGCATAGTCTCTAGTTTCGCTTTAAATTCGTAAAAATCACCATATTATATTTGATACATATTCTACACCCAAAAAAAAAAAAAAGTTGGGCCTGCTGCTCCTATATATATTCTACTCGTACCTTCCATCACCAAACAATTCGAAGACTTCTTCTTTCTTCTCAATCTCAGTATCTCTTCCTATATGTATATTTCTCTCAACTTCTGCATATAACAAGTACTTCAATTTTCTCCCAATTTCACACTCCAATCAAATCTTTTCTTTATAACATAAAAAAAGAAAAAAAATGGATAATAGTAGCCTAGATGAGACTATCTCTAGTGACTCCAATGTTTCAACTACACCTGTATGAATTTCAACAACTTTACTGGCAAACTCGTCACCGAAGAGTCTATGCCGGATGGGGAGTGGCGCAAGCAATACCACAGATGCGGAAGTCTGCGTAGAAGCCGAATCCCGGAAACTTCCATCCTCAAAGTTTAAAGGGGTTGTTCGTCAGCCTAATGGCAAATGGGGTGCACAGATTTATGAAAAGCATCAAAGGGTTTGGCTTGGGACTTTCAATGAAGAGGAGGAAGCTGGTAGGGCTTATGATATTGCGGTGCAACGCTTTCGTGGTGGTGATGCAGTCACGAACTTCAAACCATTGTCTGAGGCAGAGGAAGACGTGGTCGAAGGCAGCTTTTTTGAATCGTCATTCCAAGGCCGAGATTGTCGATATGCTTCGCAAGCATACATACAATGATGAGCTTGAGCAAAGCAAGAAGAAATATGAACTAGATGGGAATTGCAAAATTGGTTGTAAAGATGGAGTCTTGAGCTCATTTGGTTCAGAAAAGACCGTCAAAGCTCGTGAACACCTCTTTGAAAAAGCTGTGACTCCCAGCGATGTTGGGAAGCTGAACCGCCTCGTTATACCTAAGCAACATGCTGAGAAGAATTTCCCTTTGCAAAGTGGAAGTACTTCCAAAGATGCGTTGCTCAACTTCGAAGATATGAAAGGAAAAGTGTGGCGGTTTCGATATTCTTATTGGAATAGCAGTCAGAGTTATGTGCTGACAAAAGGGTGGAGTCGGTTTGTGAAGGAGAAGAATTTGAAGGCTGGAGATATTGTCAGCTTTCAGCGATCAACCGGAGCTGACAGGCAGCTATACATTGACTGGAAACCGAGAAATGGACCGGTATCGAACGTCCCTGTAGGTGCCGGAATTTCGAGCTCTACCCCACCTGTTCAGATGGTTAGATTATTTGGGATAAACATATTTAAGGTGCCACTACTAGTTAATGGTAGTGTTGTTGTGGATAATAATGGTACTTGCAGCGGTAAAAGAGTGAGGGAGATGGAGTTGTTGGGAGTAGAGTGTGGCAAGAAACAAAGGGTTATCGATGCCTTGTAACATTTTGTCTTTGTTTATGTTCTTGATGTAATTTGTTTCTTGTTTAGGAAATATATTGGGAGTGGGCTGGGGTGGGGTGGAGGTGGGGGGGGGGGGGGGATGTTTTGGTCGCAGGTTGCATAGTTAAATTGTAAATTACAGTGTTTAGAGACAGAAGGGCTAGAATGAACTGAAACGAGGTGCATGGTGGAACTAATGCAAAGCAAAAATGATAATATAAAAAATAATAATTGTCAGTTGTTGTGTTCAAAGTTTTGAACTGTTTTAATATTTCTGTTATGGCAATACTTTGGATTTTGGAGTATCCTTTTGCTTTCTAAAAATCACAAAATTGTAATTTTAGCACGTAAACACTTTTTTCGCCAATTTTTTAGTTTTGAATTCATATTTTATACCCTTGTACAAATTTCTAAATTTTGTAATTTTTTCTGGATGAACCACTATTTTTCTGTGTATTACGTCAATTCAAGGGCAAAATAGTCATTTACAATTTGTGAATGTCTTTTTTGGTTATTTTGGAATCCCAAATTCCTATTTTATAATTTTAAGCATATTTTAAATTTGTGATAATTTTTTAGATTAAAAAAAATAATGATTTTGCCTCTGGTACGTATGCATCATAGAAAAAATAGTTTTTAAACCCGCAAAATTATCACAAATTTATAATATACTTAAAAGTATGAAATATGAGTTTGGAATTCAAAAATAACCAAAAAAAGGGATTCAAAAAATTAAAATGACTATTTTGTCATTGAATTGATGTAATACACAGAAAAATAGTGGTTCATCTAGAAAAATTACAAAATTTAAAAATTTGTACAAGGGTATAAAATATGAATATAAAAATAAAAAGTTGGCAAAAAAAATGTTTATATGCTGAAATTACAATTTTGCCAAAAGACTTTTGCACACTTTCTTTAAAAATCAGATTTCGCATTCGAAAAATAAAAGCGGCCCACAAGATATTAAAAAATTTAGTAGTATATCAAAATTTGGTGTCTGCAGCTTTATTATTTCTAAATCTAAAATTCTTCAATTCAAATATTGAACTACCTCAATTACTTTTACTTAAATCCTATAAATCTACCTAAACAATAACTCAAAAAAAACCTTAAACAAAAAACCCTAACCTCTTCTACAAAAAAAAAAAAAAAAAATGAACAGTGAGTGAACAATACCGCCGGATTTAGGAAACGCAGTTGTCCCACCACATTTCCCAAATGCAGTGCATGAATATTTAAAAACAGAGAGTATAGCGCCGCGTTTGGCAAATGCGACACCTATAATTTGCCAAAAACCACCCTGACACTCACACTTGCTGATTTTTTTCCTAACAATATTCTAATGAATTAGCTGACATTGCCTAAAAACAAGAGATAAAAAGCTTTTTCCTAAAGTATTTTTTATGGATGTGGGGTGTCGCAAGTTCCAGTTCCCACAATTTCACGGACTGGATTTAAAGGCCATATATGATAGTTGACAGCGAACCATATTAGCTTAGTTAGAAAGGCTAAAAACGATGTTATTTTTAGAAAAAAGAAAATAAAAAACACTTCACATAAAACCGTGGGAAAATTTTTAATGTTGTTTGCAATTGCCAAAAAAAAAAAGCCTTTAAAAAAGAAAATAAAAAACACTTCGCATAAACTAAATGCCATGAATGAATCGTGAGAAAATTTTTAATGTTGTTTGCAATTGCAAAAAAAAAAATTGAATTCATTTTTGAAAACTGGTGTGAATTAATGGCGGGCAAAAGCATAACTTGCTTAGAATAAAAAATAATGGCTGCATTATTACATCTTTATTGTGTTAAGGTTGGCTATTCTTCTTTAACCTTTAAAGTTGTAGAGGGAAAAGAAGGTTATGCCTAAAAAAAATAGAGATAAAGATCCAAGCTAAAAAGGATGGATCTATAACCATCAATTGATATAAAATCAAACCGAGAGATTTTTGACTTAGTGAGCTATCAGATTTAGAGTACATCTACTTAAGCAACTAAGTTGAATAACACACATTGGGGTGAAATGAAATGAAATAGAAGACGTTCATTTCTTTAAAATGCCACGAACCGAATGTCTGCTTCATGGACATTGCGTTTAGATTATACGTTCACTACCCTATTGACAATGAGCGAACGTCCATTCCTTTGTCCGCTTCCTTTTGAGGGTTGTCTGCATGGCTAAAATCACTTAACATACACAATGAACATTCTAAATGCAAAGTAGTTATATTTTTGTTCTGCAAAGTTACATTTTGATGCTGATAAATTACAAATTCTGAAAAGTTATATTTGTTAACTACAAGTTTACATTTTTTTACTAGAATGTTACACACGCTTGATTAGACGTAACGGCTGTCCATTCTTTTGTTTGCCTCCTTTTGAGGGGCGTCCGCATGGCCAAAATCACGCAATATACATAATGAGCACTCTGAATGCAAAGTAGTTACATTTTTTTTTTTTTTGCAAAGTTACATTTTAATACTAATAAATTATAAATTCTGAAAAGTTACATTCGTTCACTACAAGTTTACATTTTCTGACTGGAACATTACACATGCTTGATTGGACATAGCGGCTGTCCATTCCTTCGTCTGCCTCCTTTTGAGGGGCGTCCACATAACTAAAATCACGTAATATACATAATGAGCACTCTGAACGCAAAGTAGTTACATTTTTGTTCTACAAAGTTACATTTTGATGTTGATAAATTATAAATTCTGAAAAGTTATATTTTTTTTACTAGAACGTTACACACATCTTCAACTTGTTCCAACCGGACACCTGCTATTTATAATTACCATCATCATCCGCTTGTATCTAGAAAGGATTTGGATGCTGGAGCGAACAAAGACGTGGGTCCTCAATATCACGCTTCAGTTTGATGTTTGTTTTTTGGGTTTGTAATTTCGGTTATTTAATTTTGTATTTAGGTAACTTGTTAACGATTTTCTAATGCCGTTTTTCTTATTTGGTCCATTTTTTATTTTCTTTTTCTTTGCCATGAAACGACATCATCTTCCTCAGTGTCTTTGCAGGGCTTGATCTGAGTTATCCATATGCCAAGTTTCAATCTTGGCCATTAACTTGTAGCAACAGGAAGCATCTTAAAATTGCGACGCCCCGTGTCCATATTTTTCAAGTGGAGGACAAGGGCATCAGCTGCACCTTTAACTTTGTGTATTACATAGCAAGAAATGTTAATTGCTGTTCAGGCGTTTAAGTTTACAGGGAATTTCATAAATTAGAGGAATTTCTTTTTATGGACAGTGATGCATCTCCTTTTATTAGTGATTACCGTCCAAAATTTTGAGTCCAAAAAACTTATTAAAATATTTTGCGAGGTCTAAGCTTTTGAGGAAGTGTATATCAAAAATAGGTTTTTTTTTTCCTTATTTTTAAGGACTGTATGGCGTGATGTCAATTTAATTTTGGTATTTGGGGTTCGGCCATTTTTCCTTTTTTCACCTAAGATGCTCAAGTTATGGATGGTAGCTAGACTAATTCATTTGTATCTGACGAAGGACAATGCACAGTGTTTGGCATACAATGTTAATGTATAAATCTTTGCATTCACATAACCCCCCTTTTTTGCATGAGATGTTAATATTGACAGCCGGTATTCAACATAAATCCAATACAAATATCCTGGACCACGAAAGTCTTGTTTTCATGACGCAAAATGCAGAAAATGTTTATGTATTTCCTAAATTTTTAAATCTCTCTCTCTCTCTCTCTGTCTCTCTCTCACACACACACACACACAGAATTTTCCGCATCAGGGCCCTTTTTCTCCCTCATATTTATGCTAGCTAGACCATATTTCTTTAATTAAACCGGTCCACATATGGAGTAAATTATACTTTATGCCAAATTTTCGTACAAGGAAAGAGGGGGGGGGGGGGGGGGGGGGGGGGGGAACAACACACACAAAGACATGGAAGGATGGATCTGTCAAAGTTCTGGGAAAAGCGTTCTTTGTAGTTGTACACTTTTGTTGTCATATTTTCTCGACAACTTATGCATCCATGAAAGACTTCTTTTTGCTATGCTTTTGCAACAAGAATCATAAGATGCATGATATGTTCTGAAAATTGGAGACTCAAAATATGTAAGTCCACATTCATGTATTGTTTTTAAGAGGCACTTAGGATATGCACAATCCCAAAATTAGCAATAAAAGTTAACTAAATCCCTTCTTTTTCGCCATATAAATTTTTCTCTCTAGTTTATAGAGTTTTATCTCCTTTGCATTATCTTCATGTACTCATGTTAATTAACATCATTTTTTAATTATAGGCCAATATCCCATCAAATTAAACTTCATATGTACAATTCTTGCATGAAGATTTCATTCATGTTGATACTACGTGCCATTTGACCGTGCATATAATAGTCATTCGATCAAATGCGACCCTAGCTGTCTACTGTGATTTTATTTCCCAACACACTAATGGTCAAATGAAGCTTAATTATTCAACTAAAATTACAATATATATTTTTGTCAAATCTCATTATAAACTTAAAAAGTAGCAAGAATCCAGGTATTAAGATGTTTTAAAATATACCATATGACTTGAGAAAGCTTGTGACCTGGAGTTTGAATAAAAAATGTCGAAGCATTATATTGTAATATATTCTTTGTCAATTAATTATCCTCTATGATACTCGAGTAATACTTGTTTATACCCTACCTCTAATACTCAATCTTTCCTTAAATGTCATGCGTTTTCTAGGAAACTTCCACAAGATAATACCCACAGATCTGTCCCAAAACCCTTGTTCTTGCTATAATTTATGATCTTCGAACAATAAAATAAATTCGCAATATGTCACTTTTGGTAAAGCTTAGCTGAAAATATTGATCATTTTTGCCAAAGATTTCCATTTTTTTCTCCTTTTCGGGAGAGTTTTATATCCTCCCTTGTTACTTGTGGAATAATTATTTGAAATTATTGCTGAACATATTAGATTATTATGCATGAGATATACCTGGCAGCCACCATAAAACATGGGAAAACTTTGGAATATACTTGGTATTTATAAATGTCATTTATTGCAATCTTGCATGGTTGTTGAAAATACGAAACATTTATGTAATGTTCATTCACAATATTGTATCATGTACGTAAGTATACGTACATTTGCTATTTTTTTGCTTCTTTTGTAATCAATTTTATGCGCAAATTTCTTTCTAAAAAAATTGATATGAGTAATAGTTTGACCTTTTCTATGCAACTCACACTGCTAAGTGCCAACAACCAAATAACAAGTAGTTTCAATATCACAGTGGGACAGGATTTAAATGCACGAGCTGGTTGTTCCATTGTTGATAAATGTACATGTGATTCATGAATCAACTAGATGAACTTGAATAATGATGCTTGTTAGCCAGCAAGAATTGATGATAAAATGCGGCAATGAGTATGACAAGTTGTCACTCAACTGAAATATTCATATAAATCCAAATTAACATGATTTATAAGGTAATTGGTCATATCAATATTTTCTCAAAGACCTACTTTTTAATGTTTCTTTACCTCATTTTCGTTTTGTTCCAAGATTGCACACAGCTTATTAAGTCTAGAAATGGATTGACAACACATCCACTTGCACCAAATGCCACATGAAATTTAGGCCTTTTTAGTTAGTATGTCTAATTGCTTATCTTTCTTGTAAGTTGATATCTTGTATAATAATTAATAGATTGAAGATTTTAAGGTTAAAAAGCAAATTTATTACCTAAGAGTGCTCCTTAGTGGTGTTTATGGAGGTGAATTGAAAATCTCACCTGCCACCGTTCATCTCTTGTTGACCCAAAAGAAACTCACCACGAATAAAAACGATGTATGGATCTTGAGAATGACCCTTGGAAGCCTACTTGAGATATTGGGATCGGGCTTAAAGTAGTCCTAAAAGCTGATTATGACTACTTGACTTGAACTTTCCCCACGGGTGGCAATGTTATATTAAAGCGCTTAGTCCAGAACAGATTAAGGACTGTCGGGAAAGCTATGGGCCAGGCCCAGTAATCCAAGTTCCAAATTTTAGGCTTTCATTGAAGCATTAATATAACTGATCCAAATGAATTATTGGAGCAGCTTAATTTAACACCATGTAGATTCCAACATGAGTTTTTATGATTTTTTTTAAATAAAAAATGTGCACAACATTAAAAAGGAATCTTGTTAGTAGTAAAAGATAATTTCCACTACTAAATTATTTTAGTACCCAATCCAAATTTATTGAATCAAATTGAAAGTCCAAAGGCCAAATTCATTTAGGAAAAAAAAGAAAAGTGGAAAAATACCTTTTTTTTTTTTGGATCAAGATACAAGATAGCCATATGTAGGAGCATTAGATACTAATCATTATATTCTCAGTTTAACTTTCTTGCCTTTTATTCTTCTTTTTATTATTATTATTTTTATTTTTTATTACCCTTTTTGGACTAAAACTTGGACTCTTGGAAGCCCGTGTTTTGGCCCGGCCCAATAACCTCAAAAATCTTCATTATCCCTCCTCCCCGGTATTCTCCAAGCTCCATTCAGTCTTGAGAAATGGCATTGGTGAGTTCACTTGTTGCAGCTGCACCAACTCTACAATTCTCATCTTCCTTCCATTTCCGTGGTGAACACAACCTCTCATCCTCCTCTCCTTCCTCTAGAGCTTTCATGGATGCTCCACTCACCCCCCACCCTTCAACTTTCCCAGGTAACAAAAATACTTGGTTCTTCCACCCCTCCTCATAATTTAGTCTCATGTTCAATCCCTTTTGTTATTTCATAATTCACAACTTATTTATCTTCAATGTCCTTTTTATACCTCAAAGTTGTAGAATCTTGAAATTGTAGCTTAATTACTAGTATGCTCTGTGTGTGTGTGTGTGTGTGTGTTTTTTTTTTTTTTGTGATAATTCTTGATTATGGACTTAATTCTTTTTTTGTTGAATATGTGTTCAATTTAGATAAAGATTCAAACTTTAGGAAGGGTCTTGTCGTTTATTCGAAAAGAATTTCGGGTTTGGAGGAGGCCATAAGAATAAGAAGGTACTGATTTGTGCTGCTTTGAAATATACTACTGTTGCTTCACTTCGTCTTCTCTTATTTACTGTCTTTTCACCGAAGAGTCACAATGTGGTTAGTCCTGTATTTTGGTCTATGGAAAGTAAATAAATGCTGTTTTCTGTTTGTTTTTGTTGTTTCTTTTGATTAAATGTTTGAAGGGGCTGATAAATTGACAGACTTCGTTCAATGTGAGCGTAGAAGATTAATAGTATCCAGCTAGTGATTACTAAAAGGAGTTTAAGAGATGAGCTTAGGAACTAGTGAATTGGTGCTTGCCGAAGTGGACAGAGAATGGTTTTTTAACTTGTGCACAGATTATGGTCCATTTTGTTTGCAGCGCATGCAGTATGTCAGAAATAATTGTACTTGAACAAAATTGAACCTGGTATATTAGACCTAAAATTAATATATCCATATTTTTAGTTTGTCTCTCACTTCGCTGTCTGTGCCTTTCATATCTTTGTTTTCTCTAGTTGCATTTTAAATTTCTTTAAGCAAAATATCTGCCAACTTAAAGGTGGGGCATAAAATGCTATTTTTCTGTTCTTATGGTACTCTTCTTATGCTACCTTTAAGCATAAGCTGCATGAACCTATTGGAAATGAAATATACAGAGTTATTAGACTAATCTATGTGTTGCATGATCATAAGAGTTTACCTCCATGTACTAGATGTCCAGGATGTCTGTTTAGGTACAATTTATCAAATTCAACCGTATGTCTAAATTATCTGCACATTATCATTTGGCATGTTGGTTTTGTTGATATCTCATGCTTTTCTGAAGCTTAGGTGATTTAATATCCATCTTTAATTAATTATTTGCTCAAATGTTATTCACTCATAAAGAGAGCGTGAGCTTCGAACATCAACTGCTTCTGAAAGAAGGCCGCCTTTGAGGCGTGGAAAGGTGTCACAACGGCTTCCTGTGCCTAATCACATTCTGAAGCCTCCTTATGTGGGGACAAATATATTACCAGAAATTTCAAAAGAATATCAAATTCATGATTCAGAAGGCATTTCTCGCATGAGGGCTGCTTGTGAACTTGCTGCCCGGGTGCTAGATTATGCAGGAACATTGGTTAGGGTGAGAATCTGCTTTACTTATTCACTTCAAGGATAATTATCAATTTTAAAACTGCCCATGTGCTAGATTATGCAGGAACATTAGTTTTGTTTCGCAGGTTTATAATATGATTGATAAGTGGATGATGATTACTCTTAGTGGTCATGATCCTCATCATCCAGAGTTGCTAATAAAACCACATTTATGGTGACTCATGCAAATTATACATGTTTGATTCTGGAACTTTATAGTGGTTTTATATTTGAGTGGCATTCAATTTATGCAGAGATTTGATAACTACGTATCTTGCAACTGTTTTTTTTCCTTCTTATTCCTCAGTGAACTATTTAATCTAGCTAATTTCCGTGAGTTGCTTTTGATTCTGAATCCAAAAGCAGTTGAAACAAGAACTGGAAATTGAAGCAATTTTTAACAATTAAATGCAGATTATTGGGCTTAGTTCTTTGGGAATTGAACGGCTTCAAATGTTTTATAGAAGATTGAATATTAAGGAAATTGCAAGTGATAATCGTATAGATACTGATTGTTTAGATTAGAACCTTGAGCTCTTTAGTTTTAGAATGTGCTTAAGTAAGAAGTAAAGATCTTCTTAGATTGTGTACTCTAAGTCAAATAATTTCCTGACTTGCAAGCTATGGATACATTTCCATTTCATGGGGAGAAAGAAAAGAGGAGTTTTTGGGGTGCTTTTGGTTGATGTGTAGCAATTTGAGTGCTAGAGGTGAGTGTTTGCCTGGGAGGTCTTAATAATTTTCGAAGCTTTCCCATTCAGAAATCTTGTACTATCTCTAAGAGCTGCTATTTGCAAAGTTTAATTTGAAATATTTCTGTCTCAGGTTGATGCATATTCCCCCCCCCCCCCCCCCCCCCCCCCCCCAACCAAAAAAAAAAAAATACATGCACACAAAAAAAAAAAAAAAAAGCCTTAGAACAAAAAACAAATAAAAAAAAATGTTGCTTACCTTCTTTTGAATGGGAGTGGATCATTTCTTACTTATGTTTACATTTCTTTTATGTATTGCTTCTCTTAATTGTATAATCATGGAGTTTCATTTATCTTTTTCTCTTCTTGTTGTCTCGCATAATATCACATGCTTCTTCTTCTTGTTTGTTTTATGGTGGGGCAGGGGGCAATGTTAAGTACATGATTCCTGTCCGTGTCTAGTTGCATTGCATGATGTCAAAATTCTTAACATAATTGGTACTGTACATTTACATAGTTTTGGCATTTCATGTGCTGATTTTTGCTTCTTTGTCAATCTGATGTTTAGGACCTTCTTATATTGTCAAATTAATTATTTCTTCTTATCTGAACTAGCCATCAGTGACGACAAATGAAATTGATAAGGCCGTCCACCAAATGATCATTGATGCTGGTGCTTATCCGTCACCTTTAGGGTACGGGGGCTTCCCAAAGAGTGTATGTACATCAGTAAACGAGTGTATGTGCCACGGGATACCTGATTCTCGTCAGCTACAGGTTGTTTACACTTAGCATTCACCAACTTCGCCAGCTAAATATGCATTTTATGTACTCAGTATTTCCTTGTCTGCTATGCAGGATGGCGACATAATAAACATTGATGTGACAGTCTACCTAAATGTAAGATGTTGAGTAATTTATTGCCAGCCCAATATTGTCACTGGGCCTGTTTTCCTGATGGGAATATATTTTGGGATCTGTTCTCTTAAATGTTGACAGATTAATGTTTCTGCCTTCCAAAAATTCTCTTCTTGCATCTATTTTGTTTCCTCATATGTTCTCTGTCTTTGTTTTTCTTGTTGGTTCCTCAGTATTGTGTTTTTCTTTCCTTCGCTTTATTTTGATAAACTTTTTTTTTTGAAGTCTTATTTGGGCATTAGATGAACTTTTTGGGTCACCATCGCAGGGTTATCACGGGGATACGTCAAAGACTTTCTTTTGTGGCAATGTGAATGATGCAATGAAACGGCTTGTGAAGGTAGCACATTTTTTTTACTACGAAAGAAAAAAAAAAGAACTGCACTTACCTGAATTCCTTGCAATTTCAAGTGTGAGATACATGTCTTGTTATGAACCTATAAAGAAAAAAAAATAAAAAAAGGAACTGATTTATTTTACTATAGATAGTAATTGGTAGGGATTGCCTATGGATCATTGCTTGTGTCAAGTAATTTCTTTTGCAACCTGTTTTCTCATTGTGTCAGGTGACTGAGGAGTGCTTGCATAAAGGCATTGCTGTTTGCAAGGATGGTGCTCTTTTTAGGAAAATTGGGAAGCGGATCAGGTATGGTTGATATCTGAATGTATATCAGTGCAAAAGCACATTTACGCATATGATAGATTTTTTGTGTGTTTGTGTGTGTTGTGTGTGTGTGTGTGTGTCTATAAACTCAATGCTGCTTCCTATAAACGTCAATTGGATATTTTGGATGTCAATGCAATCATTTGGCAATGCTGAGAATTTCAAAATGTTGGAATTTCACCTTTGATGTTATTGTATCCTTACACTTTCTTGTATGTCCTCCTGCTGAAAGATTTGCTTATGCTTGTACTGTCTTATGATTCTTAGTGTGTCTGGACTTAATTGCATCTAATAATGAGGATCTAATATGATCACAATATAGTGAATTCTAGTGAAGATCCTTCATAGTTTTGTGTTGGGGGAATCATCAAGCTTAATTATTGGTACATGCAGAAGTTTTCCTATACCACTATCTGTCAGTTTTTGGGGTTTCAGTAAACATAGAAGAACTAGCATGTAAAGAATATGTGTGTGTTCATCAGAAAGACTGAGATATTATGTGGTTTTAAGAATGTTTTGCCAGCCATTAAAACTCTCTTAATTGTTGTTTCAGTGAGCATGCTGAGAAATTTGGTTATGGCGTGGTGGACCGTTTTGTTGGACATGGTGTTGGGACAGTATTTCATTCTGAACCACTTATATTTCACCACCGTGAGTAATTTCTTGTTCTAATCCTATTACTGTTATATTTACATTTGCTAAATAGACATGCACAACTGTCAGCCTTCACTGATCAGAACTACTAATTTTGCTGAGCTTTCATTTTGCTGAATCGTATTGTGTTTTATTATCACTATATTGTGTGTTTCAGAAGCTTCATTGTTCATTATCCTTTTAGTTAAAAATTTTGTTGTATTAAAAATTTTCTTTTATTAATTTTGTTGTATTAATAAAATTAATTTTATTAATTTTGTTGTATTAATTTTCTTTTAATTGCACAGATTTTGGTTCTGTTTATCCTTTAAATCTTGCCTGTGGTATAGACTGTCACTGATGAGTAGCTTATTGTTGGTTTCCATACATTTAACTCACTTCATTTTGATAATGCACAAATCTAATTTTGATCCATGTCTCTTACTTTGATTGGAAAACTAATTTTGGTTACTCATGATTTTGCAAAGTTCTTTTCTTTCTGTAAATTTCTTTAGCGTTACGGTAGAAAACATGTCGTCCCATTTTCCTTCTCCATCTTAACTCTTTGATTTACATAGTAAAGTACTTGTCACGACTATTAATTCATAAAAATAATGTGAAAATACTTTTGTCTAAGGGGTGTTGAACTATGTAGGGAGAAACTGAGTCAAGCCAAAGTAGTTGATTTTTCTGTTGTTTGTAATTAGTTAATTTTGGAAATCAGAATAACTCATTGACTTTTCTTGTAACACCTTATAGCAAAACGAGCAACCTCAAAGAATAATAATAGACGATTAGGTCTCACTTTCAACTCGTAATGGGCTATGTATTTTAATAAATCACGATTCCTGTCCTAATTAGGATATCTTAATACTACCTGTCACAATATTTTATGACAAAGTGGGAACTGCTAAATTATTCTAACCTTTCTATTTGTTTCAAGTTTTACGAGGGAAACCTAAATATATTACGTCATTTTCTGTTTGCCAAACTAAGCTCCATCTGTTTGTCCGCTGCATATAAGCTTTGAATAAAAACATGTTTGTGTTATGTTGTAATTCTTGTTTTTAACACTTGGAGACGCTGAAACATACAGTTCAAGTTTACAACACTGAATATGCATCTTGTTGCTTTCTACTCTATCCTTTGAAAGTCATGATAATTGATATTTTGTTTTGGGTTGTTTGTCAGGTAATAATCAGCCAGGTTTCATGGTTGAAGGGCAAACATTTACCATTGGTGAGTACATTACACTTAAATCTAGATTGATAAATGTAATGCTTTTTTGCACGGTCAATCTGACTAATGTGTCTGGCAGTTGCGTAACAATACTAATGAGTCATTTTTTCTAAGAAATACTTTGGGAGAACTTGCAAGTTCTCAAGACTCTATTATTTTCCTATCAGAGGTACATTCATGTATTGCTCTTCACTTCATCCCCGTGTTTGCCGGTGAATCAAACAAACTTGCTGTTTGCTTGATACAAAATACTTAACGTTTTCATGGTATAAAGAATACATGGAATTGATTAAACAGTATAGCATGTTATACTTCCCATAATTAGACAAAAATATTGCATGAGGGAAGCCTAAAGTATGCTGTATTTGCGGTTACTTCAGATGGAAATTTGAAAATCATATGCTATAATTACCACATGCTATCCCAAACAAGATATTTGTAAATGGAATCCTTCCTTCATTTTAGACTAGCAGAAATTTTAGTGGTACCCTTTTGCCATATTTTTGTTATTATATATGCTCTAGACTTACTTAGGACAGGTCCTGATTTATCTTCAAAGATTTTTCTTACATGAAATTGCTTTCTGCAGTAAACTTGAATTTGCCTGTAAATCCTTGCCTAGTTTAATTTCATTGCATTTACTGCAGAACCAATTCTTACATTGGGAAGAACCGAGTGTGTTACATGGGACGATAACTGGACAACCCTCACAGCTGATGGAAGCCCTGCTGCACAATTTGAGCACACAATTTTGATCACAAAAACTGGCGCAGAAATCTTAACCAAAGTGTAGATCAACCAATACCTATTTTGCACTCTCATCTTTCATACTTAAAATGGAGAAAATCAGCTTCTCCCTTAAGTTGCAATCCACGGAAGCCATATAACCAAGGAATGGTGAAAGCATCAGGCAAGAAGTGACGATCCCAACAACTTGATGACAACTGCTTTTGTAGATACAGAGAGCTGGCAGCTATGCAATTATCAGCTCCTGCTTTATAGGATATGCTGGCTGGTTAAACTAAAGCTATAGAAATTACACCAGTATCTTGATGCCATTGCCAAAGCTACAGCATTTGATGAATAATTCTTTTCAATTTGTCAGAAATTGCAAGGTGGTTGTATTAATGTTCTGCAACATAAATCAATTTGTACATGATTTGTATCTACAGATAATTGTATATGATTTATTGATTGAACTGTACTTCACATTTCTATCTGATAATGCTGACAAAAATTAATGTTGCTTCTGCTGAACTTTTGAAGCTACTCCTTAACAAATTTGTTTTTGTTGGGAAGGTTCTTTATTTAATATCTTCAATTATTTTCTTTTCTTCTCTGTAATTGTCTTGATTCTCCGGCCAACTCTGCAACAAATTTTCTATTCTATATTTACACCTGGCAACCATACTTTTCTCCACTGGAGACTTCTAAGGAAATTTCATCACTATCTCCTTGTCCTTTCAATTCTTTAAATATGAGTGTTGCTCCACGTGGAATAAGCATCAAAATATTTGCATGCATAGCCTTTGTTTGACTATTCATTTGCAGACAAGTCCAGCCTATGTTCTCACAGTGGAAAATCATTGATGGGCTCGTGTCTTCATCCATGGGTACTTTAATAATTATAATAACAAAATCATGTGTTGAATGCTAGTCTATTATTTTATAGACACAGATTCTTCAATCTATGCCTTTTTAAATACAAAGTACAGTATCCCTCCAGACGCATCTATCTTTTCTTCAACCTACACTTGCATAGATTATCCTCCATTAGATCACCACCAACATCAATGGCAGTTACAAGCTCTCTCAAACCAGTCTCTTCCCTTAAATCATGCAACCTTAAATCACCTTCCAACTTCCAATCCCAGGATGTCAAGCTTGGTTTGAATCTTTCAAATCCACTATCAACTAAGAACATCAAGATTTCAACAACCCACCAAGATTTTTCCACTAGAAGACCCTTCAGATATACCTCAACTAAAGCATTCTTCTTCAACCTTGGCAAACCAAAGCAAGAATCTGCAAAACCCAGTAAGTACTTGGAAAAGGATCTCTCTTCATATTATGTTAGCAATTAATCTGTCATCATATCAGAAAAATGTTATCCCACTTGTCAACCTTACATATTATAGATCAAGTGCATGTTTTAGATTAGTCAGGTGATTTGTGTCCAAAAACAAAATAGTTGAAATACATGGTATATAGGAACATGTACTTTAAGGTATCCAAATAAACTACCCAGATAAAAATTGTTAAATTTGATGATGTTTAACCATTAATGAAATTTATGGTGTCTTGTTGACAATCAAATTATTTATTTTTTGTCTCAGCTAAAGTTCAAGAACTATTTGTGTATGAAATTAATGAGAGGGATAGGGGCAGCCCAGCATACTTGAGACTCAGCCAAAAGGAGGTCAATTCTCTTGGTGATTTAGTCCCCTTCAGCAATAAGCTCTACTCCGGTGATCTGCAGAAGAGATTAGGCATTACATCTGGCTTATGTGTACTCATCAAACACGTTCCTGAAAAAAAGGGTGATCGGTATGAGGCAATCTACAGCTTCTATTTTGGTGACTATGGTCATATCTCAGTCCAGGGGCCTTATTTGACTTATGAGGACACGTATCTGGCAGTGACTGGTGGATCGGGAATATTCGAGGGGGTGCAGGGTGTGGTGAAGCTGCAGCAGATTGTGTTCCCTTTTAAGCTTTTTTACACATTTTACTTGAAGGGAATTAAGGATTTGCCAGCTGAGTTGGTGGTTAAGCCAGTTGAGCCAACACCTACTGTTGAGCCATCAGCTGCTGCAAAAGCAACTGAGCCACAGGCGACTATTCCCAACTTCACTAATTGATGGATGCTACCAGAATTATTGAAGTATTGATTTAGTTTCTTAAAGAGCATTTGCAATAAACAATTTCTATCGTTTGGGAATTTTTTTTCTTAAGTTTAGAAGAGAGTATTCTTTTCACTATTACCTTTCTTGTTTTCCATCATTGGTTCATCTTTATTGTGGGAACAAAGTACTTTATTAATGCAGCTTTCAGGTTGTTCTTGAGGCCATTGTTCTCAAGTTGTTCCAAGCTCAAAGAATTAGGTTTAAAACTTGGAATCAATTGCACGTGCCGAATGGTACTTATTTTTATTTTAGATAATACTTGTTCAATTTTCTTTAAATGCATAGTTCCAAAAACAATACTATTCAACATGTACCAATTCTGACACTTATAAATTTTTCCAAGAACTTGTGTGACATATTACGGGTTACTATTATCTGGAAGGACTCATTCGGTGAATAGTCACATGAAATTCAGTCCTATCTTTTAAAATTAACAAAAAAAAAAATCAATTGTTTTACTAGATTTTTCAGTTGTGCTGTTATTTGAAGGCCAGCCTGTCATGGACTAGATTCAATGGGTTCTCCCCTATTGGTTGTGACTTTTTCTTTGTTTCCATTTTTGGGACACATAATTCAAGCCCCTCTCCATGGTATGTAGCGAAGGTGAATTACTTAAGCTTAATCCATGAGGGCAAAAGTTTTTGATGGAAAATTTGCTGGCATATGTACCCATTATGGAAAATTTGAGTGCAAGGGATCCTTTTCTTGTAATCTTTCGACAGAAAATCTAACATAGAATGATCGTATGAAAATTTTGCACCATCGTTTCGTTTGTCTGCCAAAAGTTATTTATAACCAAGTTTACAAGTTAAAAAAAGGTTGGATGCAGCAAAGTGCTTAAAAGAAATGATTTCAGTATGTAAAAGAAGTCCTGCTCTAACAGAAAGTCTATTACAACTCTAGAAAAGCAACAGAGGCTTGTCATAAGGATATCTGAATATCTGCACTAGTAATAAGGGTGGCAACGGGTCGGGTTGAGACCCAAGTATTCCGAACCCAACCCGTCAATCCGAAAATACTCAATCTAAACACTATCTGAACAGATTGGTGGGTTGACCTGTTGACCCAAAAAAAAAACTACTACTATTACTAACATTTTGTAGCTTTGTTCACTTATTCACATTCAAACACAAATTTTATTAATTGGATAATTAATTAAGTAAATTGTAAGAAAAATTAAGAATTCTACTTAGGTTTATGAAAATAAATTGTAAGAGGAATTAAGTATATGTTAATGAGCGACTTTGATATTAGTAATTGCAAAAAATGTATTTGATCATTTTGTGTGTGTGTGTGTGTGTTTTAATCTTTTTTCTTCTTCTTCTCCTTCCTCTTTTTTTTTTTTTTTTTTTTCAGGTTCGCGAGTTGACCCGAACCCGACCTGTTTTTTTTTCGCTGGGTCAGTCGGGTCCGACCCGCAAATCCCCTACCCAAACCCACTATTTTCGATTAAGTTCGTGTCAGGGTTTTCAGGTCGTATTAGAAATTGCCACTCCTAATTAGCAATTCCTTCATGCATGAAGTCAATTATTATGTTCGTCAATGTCCTAAATGTGTGTGTGCGTGTTATATATGTGTCCGTGCGTGTTTTTGTTTTCTTTTTTTTTTTTTGTGTGTGTGTGTGTGTGAATATTTTGTTTTAGACAAATCTTAATTGTAGGATTATTCAGTCATAAGATAATAAATTTTTAACCATAGAACAATATAGGAGAAAATCTAATTTTAATATTGTTTGATATATCTGCCAACCATAGCTTCAAGAAACCAATATCTATATATAAAACTTCTGAATTTAAATATTTTTGGTGCTTCTTCCTTTCTGCACGTGCATGCATAATCATACTGAGAAATTAGAGTTTTAAGCCTGTGTTCTTCAATTCCTTCTCCATTACTAAATTCGGGCTTCATCAAAGGTTGGGGAAACATCAGATGTTTCTGATAAAAGGTGGATACTGGCATGCCATTTTATTCTGATGGGATTCCAAAGACTATTGTTTTTCCTGTGTTACTGTTTATCCAAACCAAATAAAAAAGGAACTAAACAGAAAAAAGAAATTCTAGAACATGTTAGGCTACAGTATTAAGAAAGTGATGTCTTATTCTGTGTTTCTTTTGTGCAAATCAAAGCCATTTCTCATATCCGTTTGATTGAAATATCTGTGACCTCAGAGCCCAAAAGCAATATCCTTGCACTTGCAAATAAATGCATCATCAAAGAAAAACTCAAAACATTCTAAAAACATAGTAATTTGAAAAATAATTTGGCAGACAAGCAAAGTACAAGTTGAAAATTCAGCGTATCTATGAACAAACTCTATCTATGTAAGTTCAAAATTTCATTTTTTAGATTCTATATCGTGTACATCTGCAAGTACCAATAATCGCTAATCTATTAATAAGATCATATACTTTTTGTCTACTTATTTGCTGACTCTTCATGTCCTAGGACTATTGTCTATCACTGAATCAAACCACATAATTTGATTAGAACCATCAACTGAGATTTCTGATCAGATGACGACTCTGATAAAATATGGTATCAGAAAAAGCAACTTCTTCGAAGTAATTGATTGACCTACAAGATATAAACTCAACTTCACCTGATATATCTATATTTTCCACCAATCAAAGTCCTGCAAAATGTCAGTATCTTTGTGTTAATAAAAACCCTGAAAAACAAATAAAAGTTATCCAATTTGATCCGCCAAAAAATCGAAAACACAAATATGGATGGAAGATAATACAACAGGAAACAGAAAGTTAAAAAGTAGGAAGGAAAAAAGTGAAGTACAATACAAGTGATAAGATGGTGAAACTGTTGAAGAGTAGCCATGAGGGCATGAGGCCATGCACATTATTAAGCTTAAAGAAAGCAAACACAGGGGACTGTCACATATGTATGAAGTAATCTGTTTGTTTTGTCCTGAAAGGGGGAAAGGTAATACTTTGGGTGAAACCCAAAAAAGAGAAACTTCCAGTGGTCCATTGTTACCTTCTGACAAAAGCCTCTATCAAAGTGTTAGTAGTGCTAGTCCAAGCTCAGAGAGAAAGACCAAAAGCCTCAGAAAGACTCAGTCTCAGTCTCTGAAGGCAAGCAGGAAAGGGTAAGGCAGGGCAGCACCAAAAATACAAGTATAGTTTTTAATTTTCTCCAAGAAACCAAAAACAAAAAAGAAAGACTTTAATCACATAATAGAACTGGCACTTCGAACATTAATGCATGGAACCGTGGCTTTCATTGTACTGTTTGTACTCATCTTCTCTCTCCTTTTATCTCTCTGTTTCTCACAATTACTACTACATAGATCCGCAGACAGGTACAGAAGCTAAGAGCCAAACAGTCACTAATCAACTTCACTAGCCTACTTGTACAACTAAAGGTTCACATGTAATAAATGTACATGGCAGAATCATGTCCGACATTTCTATGTTCTTCTTCAACAGTAAATTCATTCTTGTTTAGTTGGATCTATTCCATTGTCCCCCTTTCAAGTTTTTACAATTTTGACGTTTTGCACTCTGAACTTTTATTCGTAATAATTGACTAAGTAAACATTTTACAATTTTTCCTCCTTAGCCGAATCAATTCTTCAACGTTACTTGTTGGACAGCATTTTATTCTAATTAGAACAATCGAGTATAGACTAGTGATTAAAGTTCTTTACTCATCGTTTTAGAACAAGGGTTGATTCCCAGCGTTCTCATCCATTTCCCATCTTTACTCTTCTAAGTTTTTTCCCAGAAAAGAAAAGTTTGTCATCTAGACTAATGTGCCACTAAGTGTGCAATTAATATTAAAAATCTAGCAGTCATCTATCAATTGGATCATATTGACAAGGAATAAAAGTTTTGAATACTAAATAGTCATACATAAAAACTTTAAAGCACAAGCTATCTAAACTCCGATACTGTGAGGGAGCAAAGTGTGACTAACTGTTTAATAATTGTCATCTTCTTCGTCCTCCTCTTCTTCTACTTCTACTACTTCATCAATTTCATACAAATTCTCACTATGTGCTGCATGGCCATCTCCAAAAGCTTTAATATGGTCTTTGAGTGATCTTTTATGCTTAAAATCAGAACCACAGATACAGAACCATAATTTCCCACAATTTTTTTCATGAGTCCTCCAATCCCCTCTAACTGCAAATGGCTTCCCACATTTTCTGCACTGGAATGGCTTTGTTCCATGCTTTCTCTTGTAATGCGTTTGAAGTGTCCTGAAATCCTTCAGGGGCCTAGATCTTGGGTGTTCTATGTTGTTCTTGCAACCCTCAGCACAGCAATAACATGGCAGTTTAAGCATAGATGAAGCTGGCTTTGTTCCCCTTAATGATTCTGGCCCTTTTCTGTATTGTGATCCATGCCCCCACATATGCATCTATAAGTATATAGGATCACAAAAAATAAACATCAAGGAAAACTTTAATCACAAGAAAAGGAAAAAACAAAACATTAATATAAGCCCATGTGAGAATATTCATCACCTTACAACAAAGTAGATTGATGGCTGTCTGGGATTCTTTATTAATAATCTAGAAGACCATATGGGGGACCAAAAAAGAAATCTTTTTTTTTTAATGAAAATTGCTCTGAAGAAGCATAGAGATTAAACAAGCAACCAAGTTAGTTGCACCATTTCTATTTACAAAAGTTATTATAGTTTGTTCTACGATTATGCATGCAAAGTGTCTAGGAAAAACACTGATGAGCTCTATCTAGATTATAACCTGCATGTTGTTGTATCTGTTAAAAGTTTTGTTGCAGACAGGGCATGAGAACTGAGTGGGGCCAACAAGGATTTGAGCTGGAGTAGGAATCCAGTATTGGCCTTCAGCAAGACCCCCAAAGTTATGAGGATTACTACTTGAGCTAGCTCCAGAAGTTGGTAGACCAATGTGAAGGGCTACAGTTACACCATTTTCAGCATTAGTCATAGGATTTTGATAAAACTGGGGTCGGCTAGAGGAGCAGTAGTCAAAAGTGCATGAGTTTAGAAGATTCTTTGGGACGTTTTGGCCAGGAGGTGCAAGAGAAAGTAGAGTTGAAGAATCATCTTCTTGATCATCAGCCTCCAAACAGGCACTCTGATCAGTCTCACCAGATGAAATGTTTGAAAGACAATGAGTTTGCATGGAGATAGTTAATAGTTAGAGCTTTTAGGTTTCTGTGAGGAGAAGGCTAGTTGGGATGAGCAAGCATAAAACTAAACAAACTTTGTAGATTTATGGGTAGTTGAGAAGATTTGGAATGTGGGATTTTGTTGTGATACAAGTATGACAATAATAAACAAATGAGAGCTCTATTGAACTTGAAGGCAGAGATTTGTGTTTTCTTTGTGTCTTCTCCCTCCACACGTGGAGTTGAAATGAAAGATATGAAATTTTGGCTTGTTTCGGGATGCAGGAGACAATGGATAAGTAAACAATTGGAGAAGCGGGGTGAAAAATAATGCATAGAATGGTGTAGCAAAGTAACAGCAAATTTCTCTCTTGCTGTCCCTCACAATATTGCTCGTTTCCCAATTGAGAAGTGAGAACTTTTAGCCCTTGTCATTTCATGTCTTCCGTTCTCCACCTTCATCTCTCTCTCTCTCTAACTATATTTGTATTTATGGTTGTATGCAAAGAAGGGATGATTGAGATGTGTGTAAATAGGGAACAAAAGGGTAACTGTAGAACTGAATGCACTGGTGTCTCTCTCTTCCACTTTTGTTATTAAAGGAGATATTGATTGAGATGTATTTCAATATAAAGTTGGATGATGTTACACTGCAGAGAGCAAACCAGGATGTGATCTTCATCAATTACTCTATACATTAAACCAAAATATGCCCTTTACTCAATGATGGTCCTTCCTTCATCTATGGTCATCACACATTGATTTGATGCCTTATATAATGTGAAAATTTGTGATCTCTTTCGTTAGATATGAGCACAGACACCTTAAAGGGAACCATTGCAGTCCACTTTATATAATCCAGGGATTTCAGATGCTTGTTATACATGCAGTCTGTACCAAAGAATAGGGTTCGTGGATAAACTTACTGAGCTTGAAAGTTGCAATGACAAGTCTAAAACTTCCGATGTCAAGAATTAATGTGTGCAAAAAATTTTTATGTTGTTAATTCGAAACATAGCCCTTGTTGACATCATTTGTTCTCGCCATTCATTCAACTTGCACGGATAATGAAAATAAAATATAGCGTAGTATGAATTCATCAACTTTTTATACGACATTTGTATCATAACTCTAGTTATTTTGCACACAATTAGTTATACAACCGAGATATGGATTAAAAGTTTTTGTGAAAAAACAGGTGTTATTTTTGTTCTCCACCCCCCCCCCCCCCCCACCCCAAAAAAAAAAAAACAAAAGAAAAATCCAACAGGAGTTACCGTTGCATGATATTGTAAAAAAGACATACAATTTGTTGCCGGGAATAAAAATTGCAATTCATTTAGATGAAATGATGTCTCACTGTTCCACGGCTTGCCGCCTGTTAGACAGACATTGTACATGACGATCACAAGCATACAACCACAAGACAACAGAGAAAATGTTCGCTTGGGAATCATCACTTGGAACGCGTAAGCTGCATCATGTTGGTATGACCAATCACACACAAGATTACATCTAGCTCTGGATAGAAACAATCTGGAAATTTTCAGCATTTAGAATAGATCACTAAACTAGAAACTTAAAATATATTTTATAAACATGTAAATCAGATTTTTTTTTTTTTTTGTAGTGAAAATACAAATATTAAAATTTTTCCAAAATGGAAATTTGTTACATCTGTGTACTTGTATGGGCCACGGATGCAGGCTGAAGAAATAGGGTGGAAATTGAAGTGAACCAGCCCAAGTTTCGGCCCGGAACAATTGCTTTCTTTGGATGGACCTAATCAAAAATCATCTCGCATTATCTCTCATCCAATAAAAAATTATTTCCTCCTTGCAATTCAATATTTTTTCTTTCAGTAAAAGCTCCACTTTCAGAGTCGCAAAAACCAACACGAAGTTGTACAAAAAAAATTTTTATTTTTTTTGCAAGAATCTTTTTTTTTTTTTTAAACTGTTTTGTTAAAGAATAGATGCAAATTTCTGAAAAAGCATTCCAGCTAACATAAAGGAATCCCATGCATGGCTTCAAATTGGTTGGATTCCATGTTCAGTAATGCTGTCAGTTGCCAAGAAAAGAAAACACATAATGGCACCATCCATCTTTTGAGTTTTAATTAGGGGCACTATACAAGTAAGAAAAAGTAAAGTTTCCCAATTCATTGTATAGTATTGAAAAGGATACTATTGTAAATGACTTTGTCCCAGTCTCTTTGTAACTTTGAAGTTCTACAGTTTCATGATTGACAACTGGGTCATGTGGTGCATGTATACAGGACTCACTAGTACTTTCTTTGAGCCCAATTAAAAAAGAAAAAGATAAAAAAAAAACTTTCTTTTTATTATCAATTCTCATTACAATATATTTTGTCTCATGCTCACCTCATAAATTTGTGTTGAGTTGTGATTTTCAAACTTTTTCCACACACAATACCTGTCTAGCCCTTCCTCTCTTTTTCCTTTCTATTTTTTTTTTAACTGTCAAGATTAAGATTTGAATCTCTGACCTTGTTAGAAGGAACGCCTTATGAGCGTTACCCTGGCCAAAAAGAGGTTCTTTGCCTTTAGTCAGGTTCTGGACAATTTCATCTTGCATTATTATTTGGACATAATCAACTATTTGCAAGTAATGTCATTCTGTTAGAGGTGCAAAATACAACTAAACTCATTCGTTTCCTAATCGTGTGTCCAACTGTTTCAAGAGGTAGCAAGCACATTTAATTAATTGGTTTTCTTTACTTGGCTTAAATTTCAAGAATTATACTTCTAATTTTTTTTCTTTCTTTCTTAATTTCATCGATTATTGATGTTGGAGTTGCCCCTAGGGGTGTAAATGAACTGAGTCGAGTCCGAACACTATCGAACTCAAGCTCAAGTTTGTTAAAATTATTGCTGCTCGAGATCGAGCTCGAGCTCGATCAAGTTTGTAATTCGAAACTCGAGCTCGGCTCATTAATATTAGGAAGAATTCGAGCTCAACTCGGGATCGCTCGTGAAAACACAATCGAGAGTTCGTGCTCAAACTCAAAATTCATATATAATTAGTATGGGTAAATTGGTAATTTTATATATATAATATTTAATATATATATTTTGAGCTGCTCGAACTCACTTTTTACTGTTCGAACTCACCTTTTACTGCTCGAATTCGAGCTCGTTTAGTATACGAGCTACTCGAGCTCGGTCAACACCGAACTCGAGTCAAACAGTAGACCGAATTGAGATGACATTGAGTTTAAGCATATGAATCTTTGAAGCAATTGGACTATAAGCTTAGCTGAATCATCCGCTACAAATTCAAAGAAGAGTAAATAGTACAAAAACAGTAGATGTTTCGCATCAATGAAGACACAATTCGTCACATACTTATCGATTGACAATGTATAGCTGATTATTGTTAAACAATTTTGAATCCTTTAATAACGTTAAACAATTTCAAATCCTTTATAGTAAGTTTGCTGATTTTTTATCATGTTTGAATTAAAATATTAGGCTGAATGTTCATCACGTTAACGTAGCATCATAATGCAGTTAATAGGTTCTTTACCAAAAGAATACAAATGCAAAAGGGATTTTACTTTCAAAGAGTGTACCGTCCTTTTTTCCTTTCCAACAATTTCAACTGGTAAGGAACCTTTTTAGTTCCGAAAATGCACGAACCTGCTTTATATTGAAATGATCGAGTCCTAGTGATACCCAATCATTTTTTTTTTCTCAATACCACATTCGACTACATGTACACAAATTATTATTTTTTTAATTAAAAAAAAGACCAACCTTGCCATTTGGTGCAAGAATCACTATCATTCTTGCCGGTTTTTGAAGGGTTAGAAAAATAAAAAGTGGATCATTATCAAGAAAAATTTGTGCATTTATTAGGGTGTTCTATCCACCTAAAATTTATGCTCCTTTATTGCACAAAATTTTTCCTGTAATGTGAATTTTTTTTCCATGCCTCAAATTTCAGCCCGAACAATATTTTTTCCAATTTGTCTCCTATTATTGTAACGTTTTTGGAAAAAATACTTAGACGAACAGAGTCCACAGGTGGGACCGTAAACCCTGAAATCCACCTGAAGCCACATCAGCCACCCGTACCATCTATGCCCTTTGGCACGGGTGGCTAATGTAACTTCATGTGGACCACGGGATACACTGTCCTACCCGTGGACTTAGTCTATCTAAATATTTTTCAGTTTCTAGTAGAAATTTAACTACCAATTAGGCACGACGTAGAAAAGTATTCCTTCTCCCTTGAGCCCATTTATGTCTTAGTTAAAGCGTTCAATTCTTTTGCTGAATTTAATGTTGTCAAAGCAGATTACTAAAACCTCCATTTGTTAGAGAATGTCAGATTGGACCTATTCCTGAAATATATGAAAGTAACCCATCCTCATCCAGCAATAATGAAGCCTAGTTGTTTCTCACAAACTCAGCCTTGGCCAGTTGGTTGATAATGTTAGCTTGAACGATTCAAGATATTGCATCCACAACACTGCCCTTTATCCATGACGGTGGCCAAAATAGAGGTCAACTTCTCATGAGATTCATTACCAACCCATGTTTCACATGAAAGGCCATATATTGTCTGCCAAATAGAAAAGCTTACTTTGAATGTGTATGATTAGATTTGGTTGGCGGCCTTTGGTAGTTCCTATCCCTTGCAACCTTGGTTTCTTGTCTATCTTGATAAGTAGTTTTTTAAATTTACTTGGTAAAACAATATCATGACCATGATAACAACTAATGTACCCGAAAGAAATTGAGATCAATAAAGTTAGAATCAGATCAGAATGATTGATAATGATAATTATTCATGACGATAAACATTTTTATCGTGACAAATGTACACTTTGAAGTGTATAGTTATGTAATATCCTTACTCATTATTCAATTCCAAACAGATGAGTTTACATTTCAAATATTGAACCTACACAGTATATGTACTCAAGATGAAAATGTAAATCTTGATGAACCATTGTCCATGCTTGTTGCCAAATTGGGTTGTTGAGTGGCGAACTTTAATTGAATTCCACGGTGTCTACAAACTCCACACAACACCCACAAAAGCCATTCAATTTTTTGGTCTTTCCGGGTTTGGAAGTGTCAAAATTTCTCAATCAATTACATATTTTCCTAGTCTAGTTTTTGGAGGAAAGGAGAAAAACGAGTCCTCCTCTTTTTGTTTGGGAGATTCATGTAGAAAGAAAAGATGGATAAAAATAGAATGTTTTGTATAATTCAAAATTTTTTTCTCGAAATGTGGATAAATGAAAAAGAAACCATGAAATAAGCCTATTACCCAAATAAAAAAGAGAGAGAAATGGGTTCAAAATCATCGAAATTTTACCCGACTTCTCAAACAAGATTAGAGAAAGTCTTCAATTTTTATTTTATTTTTCTATAAATAAAGTTCCCTTTTCTTTTATCCTCTTTTTTCCCTGGACTCTTAAAGGCGCAAGCCTAGAGTTCTATGAGCCATGGAATTTTTGAAGTAAAAAGGGGAGAAGAAAAATGAAAGGTAATATAATGTTTACATAATGTATTAATTCACATTTGTTATAATTCGTTTTTTCTTGGTTATCGAAATTTTTAATAATTTCATTTTGTTTTCCTTTCTACATCAAGTTCTAAACCGGGACATTTTAACAATTACAAGCACGGATACTGAAAAAGACGGGGAAAAAAAGAACAAAATGGTTCTCCTTAAAATTAAAAAGAGTGTCCTAAACAGTCTCGAAACCTAACTTTGATTTTGCCTATCAAATGTACATTCAAAGGATATAAGTTGAAAATGCTATCAAATACACAGTCAAAGGATATAAGCTTAAAATGAAAGGGATAGTTTGAATTTCAGATGGCCACATGTTCACATGGTTATAAGCTTTGATTTTGCCTATCAAATGTACATTCAAAGGATATAAGTTGAAAATGCTATCAAATACACATTCAAAGGATATAAGCTTAAAATGAAAGGGATAGTTTGAATTTCAGATGGCCACATGTTCACATGGTTATATGAATGGCAGATTGTGTGAGACAATAGCTATTTGTATTTATTTTTAGTGTTTTTATAAATTGAAAATGCTTTGTATAAAGTCCGATTTGAACATCCCAATTTTGTTTTATTTCTAGATAAGACTCTCACTGGATGACCCAAGTATAAAAGCTTAGGTAATTCAATGCCATGCCCGCGAAGGGCTTGCTTATTATGGACTAGCCCAATGGGCCCAAAACATGAGTTCGGCCATTGTGCTATCCAAAGCCCAAGACTCAGGTTTGACAGTCACTTGGTTTTTAACAAGTTCTATTTAGAGTTGAACTCTTTTTAGTTCAGCCTCATACGTGCTACCTTTATAATTACTACCGGCGACAAGAGTCAATTAAGGCTACCCTCCACCCAAAGAACCCTAATAGGCAAAGCCCCGGCAAGCATGCCACCAAGCTCATTAACTTGCCTAAGATAGGACTTGATAATTTGTACAAAAAACCACCTGATATGATACAACAGGAGCATAGAAAGTTGTGACTAGTGCCACTTAAGCACAAGCAAATACACATGTCTGACATAGACACCCTTCATGGCAGGCTACTAATGTCAAATGGTACGCTCAATAATGCAAGCCTCAATCCCCTTAGTCTTACTTTTTCTGGCTATAAATACTCTCACTACCGTCTGAATCATAGGTATGTAAGTTTTAAGATTTGAAAGCCCTCAACTCTCTTGTATGTTAGGCCTTATTTGAGCTCATACTGATTTAAGCTATCGGAGGCCAATTCGGGGTAAAACTCACTAGGCTTCTAACTCTTTTTTGTCTTGTAGGCACTCAATAATGGTGTTGGACTGTTCTCACTAACCCAATCTTCACCGTCCATCCAGACACCAAATTTGACCCTTACACTTGGTATACTAGCAAGATTTTAGACATTGGAAGTTTGGCTAGGCTATGATTTAATGAATGACTAATTAAGCTGAAGAAAGAATTTGATTGGGATTACTGAGTGCTGTACAAGCAAAACATTGTAGTAATGTTCTTGTATAAATGTAATAGCCAAATCAATTGTTTGATCGTAACAGTGACTACTACATTCTAGTTCTGCATTTTTATTTCGTGTGAGCATATGGATGATAAACTCGTATTTTCATTTAGTGTTTGCTTTGATCTAAAATTTGTTTTTGTAAAGTTACTTGACAAGAACATGACCAAAACTTTCCACTGGGGAGATTTGATACAATGTTGTGTGCATTTAGCCTAGAACAACATAAATGATTTCATTTGGTATTGTTCCTTTAGTTTTTTTTTTTTTTGTCATTTTTTTAGAAGAATTCTTGTATAATTTCTGGTTTAAAGTAGTTACCGAAAAAGTGAACCAAGCAGAATTTTTTTAGTTTTTATATGATTCAAATGGTATTGTTTTAGTAGTTTTATGCATATTACTGTGGGCATTACCATTCGATTTAATTCTAAACAAAATCAAAATTAATCCTTGGGATTCTAAAAGTTGGCTGGTGAAATTGTACCGTGCATGCTTTTTTTTATCATTATTATTATCATTTTTGCAACAATGAAGATAATTTGATTTTCGAATGTTATACTTTATAGTAGCCGGTTTGGAAGGAAGGATTTAGAAAGAAAAAGAAAATAGATGAAGAGAAAAGGTTTTAACTTTATCTTGTATGGAAGGTTAATTAAGTGAGGGAGGGGAAAAAAAGAAAAAGAAATGGACGAATGGACTTTTCTTTCGTAAAGCTAGTGTTGCATTTTCTCAATCTTTGGAAAGAAATGAAACTTTTCATTCTTCCAAGTCCACTTTCAATACCAAAAAAAAATTAAAAAAAATTCACTTAAAAAACAATAGTCAATGTAAAAAACAAAAAATGGATTTCTTTCCACCACACAAACAATTTTTTTACAACTCATTGTAATATTTATTATAGGATATTTGCCATACACAATTTCGAAGAGAGGCTCTTAAATTTTTTTCGTACACAATTTAGGTTGTGACTTCCAGAATAACTAATAATAACACCAATAAATCCCTGTTGAAACAATAAAAAGAGAAATAATTTTTCTCCTTTCCAAAACCCAAATAACATAGGAAGAAAACCATAAGCTTTTACCTTCTTTTGGTCTTTCTTCTCATTAATATATATATATATATATTAATGCCTGTATGGAAATAAATACCTCAGGATAAGACCATCCTAATGTTAATAATATAGAAAAATAAACCCTTATAAAATAGAACAAGGGTATTTCATCAAAAAAAAAAAAAAAAGAACAAGGGTAAAGAAAAATAATAAATAATTATTATGGCCTTGAAAAAAAAATAAAGAAAGAAGGAATATGATAGCTTAGCTTATCAGGCAATCAAACCCCCATGAAAGAATATTCCAGTCTCCTAAACTATTCCAACCCAGTGGGACCCACTGGGATAGCCAAAGTGTCGGCTATTCATTTGTCGTTCGCTACACGCTCCAACTGGTTTAGGTAGAGATAACCTTGTTTCCTTGGTTGGCCTTTTGCGACCATGAAAAGCCACCAGCAATTGTTATAAATAGCTGCAATTAATTAGCCCACCAAATTTACGCGGCTTTATGGGTCGTGTTTGGCACGCTCCCCTCGAAAGATTCTAGCTACTTTTTTTGGGCTGATTCTTCAGGCACTTGACGAAGTATATTCCAAGCAAAAATGTGCCAGCAGAGTCTAGGAAGAATAAAATCATCTATGCCTTTGTGGTGGGAGAATCAATTTTATAGAATTTCACTTTTGCCCATTACATTATTGACATAATAAATTTTACCATTAGAATTCTTTTTAGTTATTCAGTAACTCAACTTTTATGTGTTTTCAGTTCTTTTTATTTTTTTAAATTTCTGACCGTGAACAAAATCAAGGAAGAAGTCTTAAGGCTGCAACAATTTCCATTATCATAGCTTGCTACCAACTCGTTTTTAAATTTTATTTGTTTTATGATTTCATCACTTGAATATTTTTTGCTTAGAAATTTTTTTATTTAAATTTATAGAAAGGGAGCATATGTTTCATTTTTGTGACAATTCTATCCATTTCCATTCTCCATTAGAAATGGAGAAGGAATATTCCATTTGGACGACTAATAAAAGAGTTATTAGAACTAAAAGAAATAAGCTTGAAACATCTTTGTGTATGATGAATAATGAAGGTGTCATTTGATTTGGTCATGCAACTCTCTTTATGAATAGTTAAATTCTAAAATAATTCACAAACGAATACCTTCAGTTACCTTAAAATAGCAATTAAATCTCATAAAATAAAGCACTACAAGAGAATAAAGCAATAAACTTTTAATTCTTTGCTAAGACATAAAGGTGTAGCTATTAATTGTTGACTGGTTACACGAGAGGCCACCAAGTAAAAAGTAGTAACAAAATTGTTTTTCCTTTCATGTTATATTCAAACTTATCTTTTAGCTGAATTCATTGATTGCAAATATGTAATACAAACATTCAATTCAATCTTTTAGTAAAATATTACCATTAAGTTAACACCCAAACAATAAAAGAAAGCATAATTGTTAGTGGAACAATAGAAATTATCACATTAAGCATTGATACTTAGCTTACCATACCATGGAGCAAAACATGATTTCAACATATCTCGCAACATTAGATCAGATCCTTAGTACCATCTTTTTTAGTACGAACTCTAGTGCCATCAATCAATATTATTACCATATTGCATTCACATTTATTACAGTTAAAATAAATCAGATAATTATTAAAGTGTGAATGCAAAGCGACAATTCTTGATTGATGACACTGGAGCTAGTATTTGAAAAATGACATTGAAGATCTGAACCTACTCACAACATACCTCAAAAATTCAAAAATAACACGTAGTTGCATAATAGCTCTTGTCCATATTCAAACATCAGACAAACATTAGGGGGCAAAACCAAAAATCAAACAATATTTTATCCTTAGCTAGCCCCCCTAACAAACTCCCTATGTCAAGAAACAGAGGGTGGGTCTCTTTGATCTTATCTACATACGGATGTGTTACGTCAATGCCAGCCCATATTCAAGAATCACGAAAAACCACCCTCGAATATTCAAACTCCCATCCCCAAACCACAGCCACACCTACTCTCCCACACACGCATTTTCCTGTAAAATTCATCATTAAAGATTCGTTTGGTACGCGACGCCCCGACCTCGACGCCACGCACTCTGATTTCTCCTCGGTCCCAAAAAAAAAAAAAAAAAAGCATTGTAAAGTTAAAAAAACCATAAAACCAAAACCTCCTCTTCCTTGAAAAACCATCTTCCTATAAATATTTCTTTCCTTTACTTTTTCTTTTTTGTCCAAGTTTATTCCTTCTGGTGATTCTACTTAGATCCCTTTGTTCCTATTTTGCATCCGGATATCTCTATGCTGTAACAGCCAAACAGCCAAGCCTCCCCATATTTAATCCTCTTGTTCTTCTACTCCTCTAGCCAAACCAACCTGCTATTTCTCAAGTCGATTGAGCAAAAGGAGGAAAGAATCATGAATATGATCAACCGCCATAACCATAATAGTACCCGTAATACTGGTAATTACCATGAGAAAATGCAGAGAACTCAAGAGTATATTGATGCTTTGGAAGAAGAACGTGGGAAGATTCTTGTTTTCCAACGTGAACTTCCTCTTTGTCTTGAGCTTGTTACTCAAGGTACCTAGTGCTTACCTTTTGATTAATTTGGTATTTTTGTTGATTTTTGTTTGTAAAAATTCAATCTTTGTTTGATTCTTGATGTGGGATTTTGGGATTTTTTTCTTTTCTTTTCTCTTTTGGCAGCTATTGAAGCATGCAAACAGCAGTTATCATCAGGAACAGTAACGGAGTATAATTTTCATGGCCAGTCTGAATGTTCTGAGCAGACATCAACTGAAGGGCCAGTTTTGGAAGAATTTATTCCAATAAAGAGGACTTTATCTTCTGATGATGAGGAGGAGCAACAATCCCATAAGCCCAAAAAATGTAATATTGGTGAAGGAAATGATGAGGATAGCAAGAACAATAATGACAAAGCAGAAGAATCCAAGAAATCTGACTGGCTTAGTTCTGTTCAGCTGTGGAATCAGACACCAGATCCACCAAAAAAAGAGGTAATTTTTTTTTTTTTTGAGAAAATTTGTCAAATTTCAGCATCTGGGATTTTGTTAATTTTGATAAAGGTTTAAATTTTATTGTGGTTGGTACTTGGTATAGGATTCACCAAAAAAGGTGTCAGTTACAGAGATGAAGAAAAGTGGGAGAGGTGGAGCTTTTCATCCATTTAAGAGAGAAAAGAGTGTTGGGGCCAATACTGCTAAAACTGAAGCACCAAAGGGTGGTGATAAGTCATCAGTTCCGGCGGCTGAAGCTAGTTCCACGGCAGAGACAGGTGGCAATAGTGGTGGTGGGAATGTAGGAAGTAAGAAGGAAGAGAAGGAAGGGCAATCTCAGAGAAAATCAAGAAGGTGTTGGTCACCTGAACTGCACAAGAGGTTCTTGTCAGCCCTTCAACAACTTGGTGGTGCACATGGTATGAGTCAGATAAGAATTTAATTAGGTGAAATCTTTTAAATGTACTCGTTAAATTTGCTTGATTATGTACTGATAATAGTATGTTTTTATTGAACTTTTTGCAGTTGCTACCCCTAAACAAATTAGGGAGTTGATGAAGGTAGATGGGCTTACCAATGACGAAGTAAAAAGTCATTTACAGGTTTGTTCCCATAATCATTTGGGTTAATTTTCTTCACCCCTAGGTAGAACAGAATACAAATTCATGTAGTAATTAAAATTATATATAGGTACATAAATTTCTGTTTGATTAGGTTATCAAGTTGTTTTACTATTCTATTTTGTATGTATATAGGTAAATTATTTCAGTGCATCTGTTGAATCCTGAATTATCAACCTATTTTTCATACAGTAGGAATGATTATCCTATTAACACCTAATATTTTGGACACTTTTAAAAGAGTACAATTTCACAAAAAAATAAATCTTATCTGATGCCGGAGCTAATATCATACAAAGTCTAAATATACCAAAATTAGTGGGTATTGATCTTAAGATAAATGCTTGATTAATGTTTGTGGAGTATCCCTTGATTCTTGGTAGGCGCTTTTAATTTAGGGAAAAGGACATCATTTGTGTGAAAAGAAGTTCCTATGGAGGAATCCGTGTCTTTAACATAGACTACATTTGGCTGTTAAATGATATAGATTTATCCTAGCTTTCTAGACCATATTCTTAGCATTTCTAATGGCAAAAGATTCTTTTCTTTTGAATTGCAAGTGGGAAATTGCTATATATTTGTCTTCAAGTGCAGCCCCTTAAATGCTTTAAACTTCAGAAGTAAAAAGTGAAATCCTGCTGTATTTTTACTACCTTGATCTCATGCATACATATGGCCTAAATCACTGTTGTCCTTTCATTACAGAAATATCGCTTGCATAATAGAAGACCTGGTCCATCTATCCACAACAATAACAATCCACAAGCAACACAGTTTGTTGTGGTGGGAGGAATATGGGTGCCACCACCAGAATATGCTGCAATGGCTGCAACAACTGGTTCCAAAGAAGCATCTGGAGGTGCCAATTCCAACGGAATCTATGCTCCAATTGCTACATTACCACCTCCCTTTCAAGATCCCTCGGCATCCATAAAGCAAAGGCAAAATCGTAAGCAATTGCACTCTGATGACCATGATAGCCATAGTAGCGGTGGAGTTCATTCTAATTCCCCGGCCACCTCCTCTTCAGTCGACACAACCTCCACCTCGCCAACGTATTGATCTTTGTTGGAAAACTGTAGAAAATTTTGTAACAAGTCCTTCATTGTAGTCATCTGATATAACGAGATAGGGAAGCATATAGAGTTGTTTCGAGTCATTTGCTACCATAATTTACATCGTTGTATTTCTCTCTGTCATGCTGTGAAGATCTGGAATGGATTTGACAGTGACAGTAAAATTAAATAAGAACCAAAAAAAAATCAAAATGAAGCGTCAAAACCTTGATTTTTCTGCTGATTAGTCCCTTTCTGTGGTTAGTTTATTTTTCAATTTAAGGTGCAATCTTGAGTATTAATTGATTCTTATGTTACTTTTCTATTATGACCCTTTCTCTCGAGTACTAGATAAACATCTACTGTCAGAAACACGTAGCGGTAGACCATGACTCACAGCTTGTAAAATTTGAACTTGAGATGTTCCCATGTACTCCGTATAAGAAAACAAACATTGCCCTTTCCTATCAACTAAAGCAATGGACAGGAAAAGTTACACGCAAAACGGAAAGTTAGTAACAGTTTTCAATTGCATTGACTTGCCCAAGGACATTTTCTTTGCAAAACAGAAAAGTTAGAGGTGCACTAGCCAAATGTATCATTGCAAACAAGAGATATTGTTAGGTAAGTATCGTGGTCCTCACTCAATTGCCAGTGCTCGTTTGACATGATTGCAGCTTGTATTTTTTCACGAGAAGTTTCTTCTTCGTCACTCCTGTTGAAAAATTCAGTAGATCAAATTACACAAAGGGATAGCTATACTAAGATTAGATCAAATTTCAAGTCTTTCTAGACAATAATTTGTTGGCTCAAGTCTAGAAGAAATGGCAACTAAACTGAGACATGAAACGGTTTCTTGTTTGCCACCGCTGTTTACGATGTCAAGATTCAAAACGTTAAAGAGTCAAAGTCTACAAGAAGAGTTCAGAAATGAGTTAAATTTGGAGAAAGCTTATCCTAGTTAATGATCAAAAACAAAAGATAAAATGACTTTTTATATTGGCTATTAATATGACTGAGGTTTAAAATCTAATGTAACTCGTATAAGTTTATATTGGATTCCATCTTAATTAATTATAATCCTCATCGTTCATTCACAAGGAGATTATACCATCCCTTTTGGAAAAAGAAAGTAAAGAACATACTTATGTTATTTGCGCATATTTCTTAGTATGTTGAAATGTCTTCTGCTGTAGTCACTGTTGGCAATTCATGGCTTGCACCATACAAGCATATACGCAGATGCATGCATGTAAACAGGGATACTACTTCATAAATTTACATGTAAAAGTCTTCGAATTCTGCTCTATAATTAAGAATGGTTGACTTGAGCATAGATTCCGGTGTGAACGAGGCATTAGAAAACTAATTCTTCAATCTGCATCTGAGTCAATTCGTGAAAAGTATTAAGGAATTTCAGACATCCTTTGACTTCATACACGCATTATTCATTTCACCAATAAGAATATGGTTTACGATAACAAATCACTCAGATAGAACCTCCCACCACTAGCTTATTTTTTTCCATTATCTTGGATGTTAAGGATATATTATTGTTTCTCCATAAATTTTGTTACTTGACATTCATTTTTATATTTTTTGAAAAAAAAAAAACATACATCCCAAAGTACATGTACATTTGGTTTACCTGTCAAAATTTGAATAATTCATAAATTTTACGTGGACATATTAATTTTTCCAAATGGTTAATATAGAAACTACTTGGAAACTTTTTTTTTTTTTTTCAACCACTCTCTGACCAAATGGGTGTATTAGGCACCTATTTAGAATTTTTATGGGAGGGAGGGTTCGACCATAACTTCTCATCCCACTTAATCTTGAAAGGCTTAGTGGTGGCCGATCCAACTAAGTTGGGTTGATTACTTGTAAACTATTCAGCAACCCAAAAAACTTCTCCAAAAGGAGGATAAAAAAAAATAGTCACGCATAACACGTTATAAGCAAAGTCTAGCTAGGCATTATTTTTTCAAATTCTTGCTAGACATTGATGTATTCTAATTACAAGCTGTCAAAGAGTTTTAATTTGACTTTAGATCGAATGTTACAATACTTAGTAAGCAACATTTTAGCTGAGGTTCGCCCGGTGAAGTTTTATAGCTTCGTAAGTATATATATTTTTGCTTTAATCACCATATCTAATGAATACCAATCAAGGGATGCCATGAAACTTCAATGACATGATAAACTCAATTTAAATATATAATTTGATCGATAATTATTGATTAAGAATTACCTTTCCCCAAATCATGGATTATTAAATTAGCAAAAGAGGATAATGATGGATTACTATTAGGAATTACCTACAATTTACTATATAATTGGTCCTTTTCCCTACAAAATCGTACTGTAATTTGGACGTAGTTGCTTATAATATATATCCAAGGAGTGAAGGACAACCAACCCAATGCAATGTTGCCATCCTTTGACACCAACAGCTGAACGTAAAAGACAAGATTGAAAAATGGTAATAGATTTTCATTTTGTCCAATGTCTGAATTGATTGGCCCTCCCAATTGGAATATTCTTGGCATTCGAAGCATATGCAACACGGTACCTTTATTCTATAGACACCAAGAAATTAAGAAATGCAAGTAGCTATAAATTCATTGGTCAAGTATATTCTTCAATAGTTTAATTTGTCTTTTTGGTAAGGATCACATAAAAAAGATATTCTGATCCTCGAGAATCTTGCCTGTCCAAGATTCCATTGAATCTAACTTGACATCTTGGCGTGACTTATACAAAAAATTATTGATTATTCAAACTTGCACAAAAATAATTATTGAGTAATTTAAGAAAAGGGTAGTGATTATGACTTATGAACAGCATTTACTTGTTAAACACATATTTTTATTCTTTAGGATTTTTAAATTCCATTGAAAAACGGGTTTGGATTAGTATTTTCTAGTGTACAATAATTAAGGGTCATCGCCACATGATAATTGGCTATCCTTTAGTACATGAATTGTCTCACAAGATTATAGTCAATCTAATATGTTAAGCATATAGTACGAGTGTATATTAAGAAATATTTCGTTCGTGATAAGAATTGAACTTATGACATCACGTATTTAACCAATTTATTTTCTTATCAATTGATTTAAAATCTTAATTTCTCTGATATATATAATCCATAAGAGAACTTTTTACTATGTGAATAAACACATTTTGAATGGTTATGAAATAAATTATTTTTTTGAATTAATTGCTAAAATAAATGATTTTTTGGAATTGTCAACTTCCCAGTGTACATTAGGTTTGTTAGGTCCCCATAAATGCCCATGTGATATTTTTCTTATTTAAAGACCCCGGAAGTCTAGGATCTAAAAAAAATGAAGATTACAGAACAGATTACATATTTTATTGATTTAAAGAATAAGTTTGTAATTATATTACATGCCCTGAGGGGCATTATGTAATTTAATAGTATAGCTTGACTTGGATGCAAAATGATAGATAGACTTGGAACGTGGGATTTCTCTTGCGAGTGAGAGCCAATTAGATATGCGGCCTTTCGGTTCATGTAAGGTCGAATGTCGCTTTCGGTGTATTCATATGCAATAATAAATTGATTAAAGGGCATTAATTGCATTTTCTTAATATTCTACCTAGGAGCTTTCTCGTACGTGAGGATTAGTTTGTTTAATCAAACAACACATGGATTGGTTCACACCATTTGGTCAAATATTGTATATATAATATGGAACCCTTAACGATAATAGTTGTTTTTCCATCCTCATCTTGTTTCTTTTCACACAATTACCCTTATAGGTTGCAAATATTGCAATTGCACAAATCGTCAAATACGCTACAAATAAAATTAAAAAAGAAAATTAATAGACAAGCACTTGTAGAATTCTAAAGCATATTCCTCATATAATGATACTAACTAGTAAAATTCTAAAGCATATTCCTCATATAATGGTACTAACTTCAGATTTCTTATACTATATGCTACAACATCGTGATTCAGTATAGCTTTTATTATTAATATTTCTCGTTCAATAATAGTACTAAATTATGCTTAACAACTAAAGCACATCTCAAGTTGTTTTAAATCATCATTGTGATTGTACAACATTGTTTAAGTTCATTGTTTGCTTATTTATAATATCGGTTTAACTTGTCGTCTAGCATATAATTCCATTTTTAAAAATATCATTTTAGGTCAATACTTTAAACTTATCATGAACTTATATCTTTTCGTTAAAGAGTGATGTAAACTGTCATATAATATGTTACAGCTGTTACGCAATCGTGTGGAGTGTAAAGGTAATCATCATTTCATTTAATACAAGTTTATAGTTTAATCAAAATCGTTGATTGCTTAAAAAAATGAAAAAAAGAAAAAGTTATAGAAAGTATCAATGAGCATTAGTAAAATTCTTTGGCATATTCCTTGTGTAACTTGATTAGCTTCACTTCTTGTTCCTTTTCTAACCTCATATACTTCAAGAGTACCTTTCCATACAACTTTTATTATCATATGTTCTTGCTAAACATTAGCAAATAATGCGCTTAACAATTAAAGCACATCTCAGAATGTTTTGATTTTTCAATCTCCATTGTTCAACAATGTATAGTTGGATGTTGGTTGCTTACAACATCTTGTTGAAGTTGTCATCGAGTAAATAATTCCTTTCTTAAATTTAGCATTTTGTGCATATTCAAAAGTTTAGATTCTATATAAGAATTGAAAAACAATGTAAATTGCTGAAAAGCTATAGACGAATCCTCCAAAGAAATGTTTATGGTTTAATTAAATTTATGGTTAAACTTCAACATGATCGTACAACGAACACAAAAATGAAATTCTCTAATCTTTGATTTTAACATATACACCATAAAGATTATCATTCAAAATTATGAGTAAATGGTCTGATAAAGAAAGAAGATTTAATTAGCCTAAAAAGAAAACCACTAGTGCAATTAGCCAATTACTGCAAATTTTACCCTTATGTGCTGACATGTTTGCAATAAACCACTTTAAATTGTCCACATCTTTTTAATATCAAAAGAACTGCATGTCCACATCAAAATTATGTATAGGCTGGTGTTCATTTAGCAAAAAGATTCCTAGTCGGCTGTAATTGGCCTGATTAATTTACATGATAATTAGTATACCTAATCTTGTTCTCCAATACCGGCCATCGGCTAATCCTTCAATCCATTGGCTTTTCTGTTGCCAACATTAAGAACTTTGGTGATAACTCATAACTGCATTTAATGAAAGCAAGCTAGTTAGGAAGTGTTAATTTTTTACCAGTCACTGGCAAATGAAAATGTCAAAGTGAGAATATTCCTCCTAGAAATAACGAATATTCCACAAATTGCATCTGAATCTTTGTACTACACTTTATCATCTTCCGAGCATATATTCTGTAGAAGGGATCAACTCAGGCATATTCTTCCCTTCAGGTCATACTATTTCGTGCTTCCCCATTGGTAACAAGTGTATTGACAGGGGAATTTATGGGAGATATGGAATCTCTTAGCAGGATTCATTTTTCTTGCCATATGATTCTTCACATTTGATAGCAGGTGTCTTTCATTTGGTGGGCAATTGATACTTCACTTTCATGCATTTTGTGTAAAGCATGGCTTTGCCTTTAGAGTAACGCTAGCAGTACCATCTCAATGCCTTAGTCATCTGGACAAAAATGCAGTCCTCCTCATCATTACTGCCAGTTCTTTGGACCAAGGGACACCAGATATCTTAAAGACATGTTTAATAACCAAATATATGAAGTACATTCTTGATTTATACTCTCAAGCTGCTTGAGTATTCCAGCTGCAATGAACCTAGCCAGCTGAATCAGTTCAAACGAAAACAAATAGATGGGAATTTACTGTTTGCGCAATTTCACTACATGGTGTGCCTAAAGGTAGCTTTGATAATCACTTGTATGTCACAATTTGAACAATTACCAAGGGATCAACTAATGCATGATGATGAGTTGATGGTTAACAAGTAACAGCTCTTGAAACCTTTATACCTGATATAAATTATAATGGCTCCCAAAAGATGATTTCCAGTGTTCACAAACCATCTCTATTTCAAAGTTATTAGTACATGTGGCATATGGAAATTCCCACAGATTTGTGGATACTGGAGTGACACCTTAGGTAAATGAATAGTACGCCAAACGCTGACGGGAATGCACATCACAGACAAGAGGTAATGGCATGAGATATGCTGCTACAGCATTAACCATTGGTACTACTTTAATAATGAATGGCATGAAATATACTACCTGGTCTCCCCCGTACTCAATTCTTAATTGAAGATAAGTTCGCATTTGTGAAGCAAAATATAGATTAGAGGTGAACTTAAACTGTTTCCTTATCCCATTTCCCTTCCAGCTCAGTGCTCAACTTTTCTCAAACTGAATGATTAATCGCTTGAAGAATATAAATCACAGTCTAATCAATGACTTCGTCAAGTAAAGTTACACAAAATGATCTGCTGCTTTCACTGTAGTTCCTCAATCACAGTACACAAATTCCAGCAGCACTTTGTAGTATTCAATATTTTTGTTGAATGAACGTCCACTAAAAATAGTGCAATAAAGCGTTGTATCTTCCCCAAGTTGTATTCAGTAACCTAGAGAAATTTAGCTGAAGTGGCACGGTAGCAAAGGGTTAAAAATGAAGGCGATAACCAACCATGTATAGATTAACATTTAGTAAACAGTAATTGATTCTTTTCAAACGTACACAACAACACAGTCCTTGAAATTGAGTAGATTTATATGCCTCTGTGGAAGGTCTCTGGGGTTTGGAATATCAAATGGTACACCAGAAGTGGGCTCTAGTACCTTTGCATCTGATACTTCCTTCAACAAAATTTCCTGTGTTGCCAAGGAAATCAATTTCAGTAAGTTATCAGATGGCCTAACTCCGGAACTTTAGACAGACTTCATCTAAATTGGAGCAAACAAATCTTGTGAATTACAAACAATTAAGTCATCATGTACTATAATCAAACAAGCAGATCACTCTCAAGTCTGGATTTGTTTTGGAAACAAAAACACACCAAATATTTATTGAAGTGATTAGTTTATCCAAAAAAGAACTAGCTTGAGTGATATCATTTCTAAGAAGGAAGAAAATGAAGTACTAGGTTACGATATGGAATGGATAAAACCAGTCAGCACAGCACATAAGTGTGTAGCTTTCCACAAGGCAAACTCAAAAAAAGGTATCTAATGGCAATTGCAACATGCAAATCTGTCTTTATGTGCACACTGTGAACTGCATGCACAAATTTAGGACAGAAAACGCCCAAAAGTAGAAGATACTTTAATTATCTCGAGCTCCATAGATACGCTAAAAGAGTTTATTTAAATCAAGGGATATATCCTGTCAACAATAGTTCCAGATTTGTACACAATCCACCACCTCTCAGGTCCTATTGGTAAAGTAAGGAAAATTCTGTAGAAAGGATTGCATTAGGAAGAAGGGAAAGAATAGCTCTTCGAGTTGTATAATGAAAAAAACAAAGAAAATAGCAAACCTAGAATAGGGAGAGGAAGAAAGAAGCCAGAGATGTTTGTCGAATACCCACCCAGGGCAATGGACCATTATCATGATTAATTTACTTTCAGTTGAAGGAAATGCAGTAACCCTTGTTTAACCAAGCAGTCAGAAAACCCATAGCTTAAATGATTGTATTGTTCCCTCTGCCTAAATTGTCCTGGCACAATAAACCTAAGAAATGAAACAACAATTCTATAGGCTCGAGTCACTTTAACTGAAAACAATATTTTCGACTTCTACAACCAATAGGTTCAGCTGTGAAATGCACCGTATCTTTTTATTTCCAGAAGGCAAAACAAAGAAACTTTGTTCTCGGTTCAAAAAATATCTTTATTTTCTGTCTGTTGCTAATTACGTTTACTGATCAGCTGCTTTGTTGCTTCAAGTATTAGCCAATTTCCTCTGTGGATAGCATCATTATAGATTTAGTACTTGAAGTTTCCATGCAACGGTTTCAGAAGTATTTCTGTTTTTAACATCATATCATACTTATGTAGGTCAGCAATCCAACATCAATACACACTAAACGTCATGGCATCCACATTTTAGATAAAGTAATTATGTAGAGAAGTGAATCATAAATCCAGATTTTGCTGCTCATAATATGACTATGATTTTTAAACTTTTGTTTTGGACTCACTCATGACAGAATATGGATCAGATGGAGTGACTATCATAGGCCAAAACTGGCTTCAAGCTCTGGACTAGGACTCTTTAGTGACTTGCGTTTGCTCAAACAATCAAAAGACAACAAATATGGTAAGATTGCCTAAAAATTATTTTTAAAAAATCCTTTTTGACTGGAGCGAGATTAATATGAGAATTGAAACATAATACGAGGAAGCAAATTGGAATGCTCTCATTTAATCAAAATAATTAAAATATTTACATATTAGTCGATGTCCAAGTTAAAGCAGCAGCCACAAGCTACATACTGCAAATCGTGACGAAATATCTTTGCACTATTTGGTAGCGGAATGCTAGATGCCTAAAGCTTCATCGAGGAACTCCCTAACACCATAATGCAACTCAGCCAAAAGACTTTTGAATGTTTCCTTTTTCTTCAGCTTTGTTGCAAACTTGCAGTCAGCCCAGAAATTTTTGGAAAAGACCTTTATTAATAATCAAATAAAAAGGTTGCATTTCTACTCCATGAACAACAATATGGTGTAAAATTTATCATGCACAGCACAACCAGTTCATCTTTAATTATTGAGTCCAATTAGTGCAGCAGCAATATGAGAACCTGAGAACAATCCTGGGCATCCGACAAGCAAAAAGATGCTGATTACGGAGGACACGCTTGATACAGATTCTCGCGGCTTTTGTGTAGCCAATACAAGCTGTAGGGGAGGAAGAACCATTTGTGCTAAAAGTTAACAGACTCCAGCAGCTTTTCTGAAAAGACCTGTAGATTGCAGCAAATCTAAAAGAAAGTTCAAGAAATTAAAAATGCATCTCAAATGAACATCTGTAACAACTAAGGAGGGCAAACTGATGCCAACTTGTTTGAAGGATTTCAAAAGCCTTTTCTCCAAGCATTGCACACACAGTAGAGGAAAGGGACCGTTCCAAGCTCAAACTGCAAATCAATAATTTGAAAATACTTTGGATCATTAAGATGAAAAATTGATGATGAAATAAGAGCACTTGTCCATCAAACTTTAGGTCTGACATTCAGCGAACCACTGTAAGGATTATCACGAACCATATTGACACGGCAAACCAAGTTATCTAATAATGGCAAACACTGTTCCAACTTCTGAATGTCCTATTAACAAGAAAGACACTATCACAAACACTGTCCCATGTGTCACCAGCAGATTTTGGATCATAATTTGCAATTAATGAAATGCAAGAATTCAAAGGTATATATCTAAATAATCATAACATAACCGACACTATCCCCAAAAAAGTAGCACATCATTTGGTGGTTATGATGTAATCCATGATATGCATCCATATTTGTCATTTCTATTACCTGTTCACAATGCAGAGTCAACCCCCCCGACATTTCCCTGGCTATAGCTTCTGTAACGGTGCTGCTTTCGTTGATGGACTTCTCGATTGCACTTCGTTTGTAGCTCATCTCTTTAAGTTACTCAAGTGTACTGTGTACCAGAATCAGAGACCGAGAAAACTTTTTGAAAGACTTTGAATTTTAAATTCTGATCCGAGAATCACGAAAATTTAAACAAAAGTAAAGGATTTCATGCCTGGAATGAATTGTTAAATTTCACAATCACAATTAAAGAATAACAATAGACAATATCCGATACAATGCAGCACAAAAATGCAACTTATGCATCTGATTTCCTATAGCTCAAAAGAATATTAAAAAGATTAAAAACACCTGCTTCGTTTTTTACTTTGAAAGTCCTGGATGATTTATTATCTTCCTCACACTCTTTTAACTTTTGGATGAACTCCACCAAGAATTAATATAATAGATTACAAAGGATCAAAACTTCCAATGTTTCTCGTTTCTTACTGAGCTCTCGGTTCTCATTACTGCAACCATACCACAAAGGGGGGAAAAAGACAGTCTTGTATACTTCCCCTCCAGAAACCCTGTTCAAATATAAGCCCCTTTTCAAGAATAAGTCTTCCAATACCTCTACGCATATGAAGCTCATGAAAACCTGGAAAAGGATCTTGCAGGTTTTGCTCAAAAGTTTCAAGTTTGAAAACTGGAGGAAGTTTCGAAGAAATCACCTTGAAAAAACAACTGAGATTTTTTTTAAAAGATTGACTGATTGATTATATTACGAGTTCATTACTTCAGGGGAATCTTCTTTGCGTTCTTTATAGTGTGAATAAGATAGTACATTGTTGAGATTGTTAAAGGGGTGAATTATGTGATTGATAGTCATCGGTTGGGGACGTTTTCTGATCAATCTTGGTCAGGGATAAGGATTAGTTTCCTTCTATGCCAGGAACACTAATGGCCGTTGGACGTTGTGTTTAAATTACTGGAGTAAATGGAGTTGCCCGGTGCAGCTTCTGCTAGGGGTGTTTCATGGATCCGGGTACCCAGTCCATAGGACAAAAAATGTGAACCGAACCGGTCTTTGCGGTTCGGCAAAAATTCGAACCGCAAACCGGTCCACATGTAGCGGGTACCCGGCCTTCCGGTTACCCGCAAAACCGGTTCGGATAGGGCGGGTACCCGACCCGATCCATAATAATTTACCTATATTTTTAAAAAAATAAACAAGAAAAATTACAAAATATTATAAATCACTAATAATACAAACATTAATATCTTAAAGTTAAATTACATCCAAAACCTTAATCTTCAAAAAAACAAAAATTAAATAAATAAGAAAACAATTACTTAGTCTTTCAAATTTCATCTTTTCATTTCAATCAACATAAAAACATAAATATTCAACAAATAACCAAAAACTATATAAACAAGAAAATAATCACTTAGTCTTTCAAACTTCATCTTCTCATTTCAATCAATGTAAAAACATAAATATTCAACAAATAGCCAAATGAACACTCAAACTAATATATGAAATTACATAAGTGACATGTGAAATTACATAACTACCCCCATTTCGGTTCGGTTCGGTTACCCGCCGGTTCGCAAAAATGGGAACCGCGAACCGCCCCGATTAAAATATAACCCGCCCCGCAAACCGCCCCGCCACTAAAAACTGGTTCGGTTACCCTTTTTTTCGGTTCGGGGCGGATCGGTTTTCTCGGTTTTTCGGATTTTTTTGAACAGCCCTAGCTTCTGCAGATCCATTGGTTTTCTGTGGCGTGGCAAGACGAATTGGCCTGATATTTGATGTTCATACTCTATTTGGTTCAAATTTGTTTATTTACTAAATAATTTTAAAGTAATGTTTGAGTTTGATTCGTTAGTGTATAAAGTTATTCAAGTTTGAGTTTCGACAACATACACAATTTTTTTTTTGGTATATATTTGTTCACATGCATAATTCGAGCTTAACTCTATTAGTAAATGTGCATTATGTGTGTATACAAACATGTTTAAAGTTTTAATTTACTTAATATATCAACTCTATCTTTAAATTTGAAACAAGTCAAATACTAATTTGTCTGATTAAAAATAATATCACTAAATTCTATCTCAATTCAAAGTAAAGATGTAACAATCAAATTGAATCAAGTCAATTTCTGAATCGAGTTTGAACTTGAAATTTGAATTTGATCTTGATTCAATGCTATATCAAATAGAGCTGACCTCAATTCAAAAACTTATTTTTTATTTTTTATTTTTTAACAATACCAATCAATGGTACATATGTTTTTTCATATGTAATTTTAGTTATATAAAAAAAATATAGCTAAAAATATTCAGCTTGATGAAGCCTTTACCAATCAGACTTTCGTATACCGAAAATCGATTCAAAAACATAATCAAATACTTGCATTTACTCCGAGCTCGGAACTTTTTTGAACTCGGACTTCATACAGCTTGATTTTTGTACTGTGAGTATATTGGTAGGCCTAGTTACAATTTTACACAACTTGAGATGTGTATAGTATATTAGTTAAAATGTATAATCATACTGAAGCATAATATAACAATTTATTACTCAAAACGATATCTTTTTTGCATTACAAATTTAGTCAAACTGATTCAATCCTATTCGACAATCTTTTGTTTTTAAATTTGGACCACCAACTTATGCCAAATAACACTTATAAAGTCCAAGACAAATAACACTTATAAAGCCCAAGGCCGATTATCGTATGTACATGTATGATCTGTTATATTTTGCATCGAAGAGCACGAACTCACACATGTATGATCTGTTATATTTTGCATCCAAGATCACGAACTCACACGATACCTCCCTTCCCACATTTTATGTTCATTTCGCCTTTTTTTTTTGTTTTATCTTTGAGGTTTGTAATAATTATCAAGTTTTGATAATTATACTTGCACCTCTCCTTGTGCCTATATTTGTGATAGCAAGAAAATTCATTTAGATACTGTAATACAAAAACACTAATTAAACATTCTAAGATATCCCTAGTTCACAAAAATGTCAAAATTACTCATACTGTTACATCAAAATTTTAATCTCCATCATATTCTATTTTCTAATACTCAGTTGTCTAACTAATTTAAATAAATTTACTACATCTATCAAAAGTTTACAAACAAATATATTAATAAGAAATAGATGACTAATTAATAAAAAAATTATGCATAAACAGCTTGGAAGGCCCAATTAGATAGGTTAAGAACTTTGGATTTTGGGTCTTTTTTTTTTACTTATTATTTGTTTTCAAAAGAAACTAAAAATATTTTAGAATATTTGGTTGGCGTTTTTTTAATTACATTATCGAAATAGATTTCTTTTGTTATAAAAATATAAATATAGGAGCTGTAAGTGTAATTATAAAAATCTGAGGGGAGTTCCGGCAATTATGACAAATCTTAGGGGTATGTGAAACTATCCTTTTAATTTTTTTTTTATTTTTAATCCTAAATCTCTGCCCCGCCCAGCTGTAAATACTGAATCAGCCTGTAATTAAATGTCATCTTCACGCAACTCTCACATAATTTCTACCAAATTTCACACACAAAAGTCAATATTTTTTAACGTTGGCAGAAGAACCTATGGCGTCGGGGACAGCGGCGCTGGCGGAGCGGCAGCTGATCGTAGTAGTCGAAGGAACTGCCGCTGTTGGTCCTTTTTGGCAGACCATTATTTCTGATTTTCTCGACAAAGTTATTAGGTATTCTCTCGAAACACACACTCATGTGTGTAATGATTAAATTTTATTTATATGATTCTGTTAATTGGAATCTAGGAGTAAATAAAAGTGAATTTTGAATTGTTTTGGTCAAATATTGAGGATGCTGGTATCAATTTTTTGCCTGAAATTGTTTAAAGTAGCGAAAATTCCGGAATTCTGCTGGAATTAGGGTTTATTATTACGTGATGTACTGTTAATTCTTCTAGTCGAGTGAAATTTAAGTTGTTTTTGGCTCAATGATCGATATGATGGAGTGGAATGGAGCGAATTTTGATAAGATTTGCTTGATATAAATTTTATCGTTAATTATGTGATTGAGATTTATGGTGTGCTCAGTTTGCACGTTTATATATGTTGTACTGTGTTTCTATATTTTGTGTGTCTATTTGGTTTAAAATAAGTAAAATGGCAGCCAGGAAATATCAATTGTGAAACTTGTTCTTAGAGTCTGAATGCTGGGGCAAAAAAAAAGGTTGCCTTTTGCATGTTCCCTGTTGGCAGGTGACAAGCGCCCATTAGGTTATAACAGGTGTTAGGTTACTAAATTAGTACCGGACAAGAATTTAAGTTTTGGCTTCTCGAAGTTAGATTTTCAATTTTTAGTTGTATGGATAGTTATGCTGTACTGAAATAAAACACGATTCCGTACACAAAATTATATGCGGTGTCGTGACTGCAGATTATGAGCATAAGCAGTGAAGTTGATGCTCGGCTAGAAAACTCTTAACATGACATACTTGGGTTTGTGTTTGAAAAGAAAGATGAATGCAATGTAGCCTGTCCTTTGTTGACAATGACTTACAAAGGAAGAAGGACAGGAAACCAGAGTTGCAAATTTCATAACTCTGATGCAGTGGAAGATTCTAGACTCAATGGAATTCTTTGGTATTAGATTTTGTTACTTGTAATTTTTGTGTTGGAGCTGTTTAGTGGCTGAAGATGTTTGCATGTATTGTCTGCCAATCTCCTTCTACTACCCAAGTTTCCAGTTTCTGTGGTCAGACATATTGTGTGTGTAATCACATAAATGTAGAATTTGTGTATGAATGAGAGTGTGTCTACATTAATCTTAAGTTGTTTGATGGACAGGTCTTATCTGTAGTATAAATTTACGATAGAGAAACCCATCAAATGATATTGTTACGATATTAGTTTCCTTTTCTGATTCTTTGTTGTTGCTCGGTGAAGTTGGGGGAGGAGGTGGGTGCTTTTTTTTTTTTTGGGGGGGGGGGGGGGGGTGGGGAGGGCAGCGGCTTGAGGTGAAAGATGTGCCGATAAAAGAGATGCAGGCACCATCTGGCTTAAGATAGATAGTGTCAGTTTGATGTGAGGCTGCAGAGGATAGTATGATGTCAAGTCTTTTGAAAACTCAGTCAAATTTGTTTCTGTGGGAATCACAAGCTTAGGCATCTCCCAGCTTTGCATAGGATGTATCTAGCTTCGTAGCTAAATTTGCATAATGACAAACATTGATTATGTGTTAGTTATGCTGTAACCGATGCCTGCTAACTGAGTTGAATATGTTATCAGTTATTATTCCATTTTCTGATGTATCTCTTCCAAATTTTGTACAGGAGTTTCTGTGGGAACGACTTAACAGGGCAAGTAAGCATTTTCATTAAATATTTGCTTTGATTTCTGATTGTTCCGATTTTGGTGTCTTTTGTTAGTCCTTTCTTTATCTGTTAATATGTCGGGAAGAGACCATTATCAGTCATTTGTCATGAAATTCCCTGCTTATGCTTAATCTTAAACTTGACGGTCTTCACATTAGTTCATGAATGACTTCTTTGTGACATGTTAAAGTGAATTCCTGTGATGTTGACGTGTTTCTTACTGAAACAAATTCATTACTTCATTTTCCAGAGCTTGATTTCTATCTTGCTGTATAATTTTCTGTGCTAATTTGTTTAAATGTGAGAACCATGAGAATAAATTTGGAAAACATTGTATAGCAGTAAAGTGGCTAACTTGCTGAGAAAATGTTTATCACCTTAATCAGAGAGCGAACTGATTTGTCATGTCATTCTATGGAAGGCTATGGAAACCATATTAAGGCTTCTGATAAATGTTATATAACTTCTTTTCATCTTGCTATAGTTCATATGCTTTGGATGTATCTACAAAGACTGTACATGCTTTGATCCACAGTTTGAGGCTCCATCCCCATCCCTTTCCTACATAACTCTTTGGTTCCCTCTTTTTATTTGTTATTATATTATTGAGTTGGATTAGCTAGATGGCTGACTACTGTTGCCGTATATTCCATTACAGAAGCCATCTGCTTCCAGTGCCAATCTTTCTTTGGTCATGTTCAATGCTCATGGTTCTTACAGTGGTGCGTATTTTTTGCCTTTTTGTCATGCTCAAGGCTTCTGGATTCTGTTTGTCTCTTTTATATTTATTGAACCCTAGAGAGAAGAGTTGAGCTCATTATTTTGTAGCTATAGTTCATGCTGTGGATGAGAATATCTTTACTTTAGGTTTTCATTCTTTCTTTCCTTACCTTATTTGACAATTTCCCACACAGCCTGCCTGGTGCAACGGAGTGGTTGGACGAGAGATATAGATGTATTTTTTCAGTGGCTTTCAGCAATTCCCTTTGCTGGTGGTGGTTTCAATGATGCTGCAATTGCAGAAGGGCTTGCCGAAGCTTTAATGGTTTGAACTGATGCTTAGACTCTTGTAGATGGGGTTTATATATTAATTCTCGGTTTATCTTCTTGACATATTTGAATCTTTTATTTCCTCACTTAATTAATTGACTTCAAAAAATAGCCACAGTCGAGTTAGGCTGTGGCTGTATTTGCGGTGATAAGTTCTTTTACTGTTATAACCTTTAAATTTCTGTTGATTTTAAACATGCTTATTCCACAATTTACTAAACTTGTAATTTCGACTCTTACTAGCAGTTACAATTTTGTCAGCCTGCATGAGTTAGTTTGTATTTGGAACTGATTGTTAGCCAAATAAAATTATTTTTCCTCTCATCATTTTTTCCTTTCCTTTTCTTGAATTTTCTGTCATTTTCCTAGAATAAGATGAATTGTTCACTACCAATTTTCATTTTAAGTTTTGATTGGAATATTATGTTTAATCATGTTTGACCTTGTTTTTTTTTGAAGGGGTACTTTTGGTTCTTTTGGAAGTTGATAGGGGCTCTATGCTCTTTACAAGAGCTTTACACAGTTCACGATAATTATTTGTACTTCATTTTTGAATTCGTCAATGTCATTCAACGAATTTTGGATTATTTCATGCGCCTATTAGTGACACTCTGATTGTTTTAGTTGATTCTATTCAATGTTGTATTGGTTTTAGGTTTTTAATTCAATACAAAAACCAATAATATAATGTGTTGCACAATAATAGGAGAACAAACATTGGGGGTCACTAAACTATTCTTATTGTAACATTTTAGCCATTGATCTTATTTTTGTCTTAAATCACATGCGTAATTTTCTAAAATTTAATATTTTGGTCATTCTGTTTTCTTTCCCAGTTAAAGTAGACTGGAAAAAAATATGTACCATTCATGTGAGTTTGTCCAAGGGCATTTTCGTCCTTTCACACCCATCTTACATGTTGATTGGGGGTGACTAAACTATTCTTTTTGTAACATTTTGGTCACTCATCCAATTTTTCCATCTACTTTAAATGAGAAAGTAAATGGAATGGCCAAAATGTTACGTGTTTAGAAGTTAAGTGTGTTATTTGAAACAAAAATTAATTGAGTGACTAAACTATTACAACAAAGATAGTTTAATGATCCCCAGTGTACTTTGCCCCAATAAATAAAATGCTTTTGGTTTTCAAATCTTCATATGCAAATGATAGGTTTCTACTTTGTGTAAGCATAAACATTTGTGATGGTTACATGTAACTTGTGATGTTTGAGGACACCTGAGTTATACCATTATACAACTGGAAAATGGGTACATAAAAGATCATACTCATGAGCTGACATGTATTGGATTAAAGAACTAACTTATTAGCAGAATTTTGCATGTTATATTTTTACTTGTTTTTAGCATGTACTTTATATGTGCACTATCACATGGCAAGTTACTAATTACAATTCTGATGGATAAAGTTACTAATTACAATCCTGATGGATAATTTAGATGTTTTCTTCTGCAAATAAAAATCAAACTCAACAAAATCTGGAAGGACAAAGACATTGTATTCTTGTTGCTGCAAGTAATCCTTACCCATTGCCTACACCAGTTTATCGACCCCGACTGCAAAATGTTGAGCAGAATGATAATACAGAACTTCAAACTGACAGTCGTCTTTCTGATGCTGAGACTGTTGCAAAGTCATTTGCTCAGGTAGTGACAAAGAGTTGCACTTACCTTTTCAGGCATTCTTTCTTTCTTTTCTCTTTTTTTTTTTTTTTTTTGCATATTGGATTTGAACAGTTACCAGGAATATTTTCTTGCAGTGTTCTATTTCTTTGTCAGTTATTTGTCCGAAGCAGCTTCCCAAACTAAAAGCAATTTATAATGCGGTAAGGGTGGGCAATGTATTTTTTATTTTGTTTGTTTATGAGTTTAAATTTTGAAATTGATGGAAAAGAAAATAAAGCATGGTCTATTTGCCATTTATGCTCAATTTTTCTGTCGAGAGGTACTCTCCTTTATGTTTGCCTACTTTCTGTAACAAAATTTTTATCACAATGGATTCAGCTTTTGCTTGATTTGAGAAATAATTCTGGATATTTATTCTCTTAAGCAAATTGCTGATGGCTGCGATAGAGCTGCCTTTTTCTGGCATAAAATATTAAACCTCTCTTCCTAATTTTGATGGTGCTTTAACTTCTCGTGTTGCAAGTAACAGATGTAAAAGTATGTATTAAGAAGAAAGTTCATGTCCTATTCTCATGTTTATAATACCAAATTTTGTATTCCACTTTTTTGGCCCTTGGTTTTGAAATTTTCCATTGTACAATTGGATTTAAGATTGTGTAGGAAATGATTTGGAAAGTACTAAACTCTCTATCTGAAGAGAAAACCCCTTTTTTTTTAGTTTCTTTTTTCTTCTTACTCGAATATGATTCAAATAATTTTCTCTTCTGCTCTCTCTTCTTCCACGTTTCCACTTTTCTCGTCTGCCCTTGTTCAATCTATCACAGTTTTAACATGCTGCTTGTGTTATCATGAAGCCCAAAGTTTTTGTTTAGCCATTGTGCTAGACACAGTGTTTAGCATACTATTTTTTCCAAGTTTCGAGATGGCTTTTCTAGAAATTCAAAAGTTGGTTTCCCCAGTAAGACTGGAGATCATTTGGGGAACCACAACACCTTATTAACTTTAGGCCTTCTTAAAAAAAAATAAAAATAAAAAAAGAAATCTTGCCATATTTTTATGAAAAACAAAATGATGGCTAGATATTTGGAGGAAACATTTTCTGTCTTCTGATAGTTTAATTGCTTTTGGAATTAAGACTGGGTTTTTTTTATTGAGCTTTACCTGTTTACTAGTGATATAGATAAACATTTGATAAAAGGTTTCACATGCCTATTCACTGCAGAAGATCAATACTTGTTGCCTTTTTTGTCTTGTTAATTTTGCTGATCTGTTAATACAGGGAAAGTGGAATCCTCGAGCAGCAGATCTACCTGCCGATAATATCAAGAATCCTCATTTTCTTGTTCTAATATCAGAGAATTTTCTGGAGGCTCGTGCTGCTTTAAGTCGCTCTGGAATGACAAATCTATCAACTCAAAGCCCTGTTAAAGTCGACGTTACTTCTGTTTCTGCCCCGTCTTCGACTTCTATTCCGTCAGGTTTGTTTGGCATGGAGAACATGATATCTTGTGCCTCAAGCATCTTGCAAACATTCAAATTTGTACCCTGGTGAAAATGTGAACATGCATATGATACTTCTGGTCTTTTATCATGAAACAAGTTTCTTTTGCTTCAGTTAGTAGTAGCCTATTCTGCTCGGATAAAAGATGAAGATCGACATTCATTTTTCTGATTTAGGTTGAGTACATAAATATTGTGATTTTGCATTTTAACTTGTATCCACCCCTCTTAGCTGTGTGAAAATCCGTAACTTTGTCCATACAATGCCAAGAATTTGGTTGACGCTAAATCTTATCCTGGAAGCATTGTCAATTAGTAATATTTGGTTAAGGATCCTGTGCATGCTTATGTAAGTGCTTACAATGATGCAGATATTTATGCACATCCAATTACAATGATGTAAGAAACTTGCCATTCCAGATTCAAATTTGAAAGGGCCGAGAATACCAATTTTTTTTTATCTATTGTGAACTTATCAGCATTATTATTTCCTGAAGCTACTGCAGAATGTACAAAAGTTTTGAGAATTATTGTTGTGCAGAAGAGATGAATTTGTTGAAAAAACATTGGGTGAATATTTCTTATTAATTGCTTGAGTCACTCGTTATAATGATAGACCAGGACAAAACATAATTTGTCAAAATTTTGTGGAAACCTTGCCCACTATAAATTTGTTATAGGAGGAGAATGGAGAATCCACAACATATTTTAGTTTTTGGCATCATTATTGGTGGATTAATGACCTCTTTATGTTTACTTTTCAGCAAATGCAGGAGCTGTAATGAATCGACAACCAGTTTCTGTTGGAAGCATCCCACCTGCTACTGTGAAAATTGTAAGACTCAAAATTTGGTAGTTACGAATTGAAACGACGTTGTTTTTTGGGCTTTATTTTTATGACTGTAACATCTGGTCTGCATCATTGATATTTAGGAGCCGACCACTGTGACATCCATGGGTGGACCTACATTTCCGCATGTTCCATCTGTTCCTCGTGCAGCTTCACAAGCTAGTCCAAACTTGCAAACTTCTTCACCAATATCTACATCTCAGGACATGGCATCAACTACTGAAAACATTCAAGAGGTGAAACCAATTGTTAGTATGACACGTCCAATGGGTGCTGCAGCAGCAAATGTGAGAATTCTGAATGACGTTGCCCAAGTAAGGCAAGCTCTTGCAGGAGGAACTTCAATAGGACTTCCATCAATGGGAGGGTCGCCTATGCTTTCCAACATTATATCGAGTGGAATGACATCTTCTGTCCCTGCTGCTCAAACTATATTATCATCGGGGCAATCAGGGGTTACATCAGGGGCTGGGTCAGTGCCAGTACCAGGAAATGTGCAGGGTGCTCCGAATTCTGTTCCTGCATCATATCCTTCTGCAACATCAAATATATCTGGGACTTCAAACATTAGTATGTCGCAACCATTGAATAGTCTCCAAGGAGGTGGAGGTGTTAGCATGGTCCAAACAGTTCCTAGCATGAGCCAAGGGAATGTGACAGGTACACAAATGGTACAGAGTGGAATGGTCATGAATCAAAGCATGATCAATGGCACTGGAGCATCTGGTATTCCTTCTGGAACTGGAACAATGATTCCTACTCCTGGAATGTCACAACAAGTTCAACCAGGAATGCAGCCTCTTGGAGTGAATAACAATACTGCCGCTAATATGCCCTTGTCCCAGCAAACATCAAGTACTTTGCAATCAGCACAATCAAAATATGTGAAAGTCTGGGAGGTATGTTCATTTTACGAAATAAAAGGATTACCTATTAAGACTTTAATCTTTTAGAGGTATGTAATTCTGATATACATATTTGTCAGCACTGCCATTGCTGTTGAAATGTCTGTTGTTTGGAGAGAAATCTACATCCAATAATGCTTTTCCTTTTTTGAACAATTAATGAGGACAAAACATGACAACACACTGAAATATATGGTGCATCAGTCAAAGAAACAGCCACGCCATTTATTGTGCTCTATTGATCTAACAATTCTTTTGTTAACTCGTTGTTATCTATTTCGCACTTCAGAAAGGCCAACAGGGGTCCTTAATAATGGACCAGCGGTTTAGACTTCTCGTTTTCATGTAGTGGTAGCTGTCGTGTGGTTTTATTATTGCCAAACCATTATAGAAAAGTAATAATTAGCTTTTGAAAGATGTTTCCATTCAAAGAATCTTGGCCTCCTCCCACCTCTTTTGTCCTCTCTCTCTTCTAGTGATTGCTTGAGAAATTGAACTGTTGAACACCTGTAAGTAACAAAGTTTGAGATTGAGAATTAAACAGTCTTTCTTCATGGTTCTCACTGTGGCACTACAAAACTTAAATTATCTTCAAGATTTGTCCTCGACCAGTCACAGTTTCCTTCTTTTCTGCTTTTGAAGACTAGATTTTTCATTCAATAGGCACCAAATGGTTTCAGTATGCTATTTTTAAATATTCACAAGAGATCAGCAGCTTTGAGGGTAAATTAAAATGACTTCTCTTGATCACAGCAATGTACCCTGAGGTTTCTGCTTGTACTACTAATCTCCTATCAATGTTAACATGATGCAATTGTTACAAGTCTACCTTGGCATTCGTTTGTTATTGTGTATACGGGAAAACTTTGGAACTAAAATCCCTTAAGGGGAGGTTAATATGATTTAAGATAAGTCAGGGAAGGCAATATAATTTATTGCATACTTGATCTCTCAACTAGCCTAAAAGAGTGCTAACTCTCTATGCAAATCTGTAAGTTACCCAATACTCAGTGGAAAGTTACCATTTAAAGGAAGAATTTATGATAAAGAATAGAGTGTTTTCAGCCCTTACATTCAGCTGATGCAGATTCTTCTCCATTCCTGGAGACTGCTTCTCTTCCACAAAAACCAGAAAATGCATAGAAACTGCAGCCTTTTGCTATCAATTCCTACAAAATCCTGATGTAAGATATAAAGTCCTTTGTGGTAATAGAACAAGGAAACTTGGAAAGTAGGCAACATAAAACATGTACACGGACTGCTATTGCACAAACCTAATGAAACATAATCATTTCACCAGTACAAGAGACTTTGACCAGTAATTGCATAAAAAGATTTTAAAGAATAGAAATTTCAAAGTTAGAATCTAGCGTCATGTTAAGTTTTCTCATTTTTACATCACCTCATATGTTCAGTGATGCTCCTACTTTTACAATTTGAAATGGAGGGCACGATCAACTTTAGGGTTCTAAACTTGGCCACTTTTGACATAAATGAGGACAGATGTCAGAGGAAGTAATGGAATCGAGATTATTTTGCTTGTGGTAGAAGGAGATGGGATGGATGGTGGGTTCCTTCTTAAGAAATTGCCTTGTCAACTTTCAGTTGTATAGTAGAGAGGTCATGTGAAAGAAAGCTGCTTCCATTAACACCTTCACAATTCATACACCTTTATTAACACTTTTCACAATTTATACGGTAGATTTTTGTGAATAAGAAACGTAAGCTGATGAGAGCATTTATTGTTGCGATGCATATCCTTTTCGGTCTGCAAAGATGAAATGTAGAATATGGAATTCTTCCTAAGGTAGCATCGATGGAAGCAAACCAAGCTAAAGATGCTAACATGCTTCAACTATTTCAGTATGGAGGCCGATGATTGAGCTAACAAGTGTGTCACTACTTAAGAAAGAGATGAACACGACTCCTAGATGACTGGATATTTTCATATTTAGGAACTCAGTGGTTTTGAACCCCATTTAACTTCTCATGTGAATTCTTGTTATTCCCCTTGCTGCAACAATTTTGTGTAGAGAAGGACAGGAGACAGCCTATTTTGTGACAAACTATCTAATCGAAATAGCAAATATTGCGCGAGTATGAGAGAAACACTAGGGGAGGAGCTGGATTGATACCCCTTCGCTTGGATTTAATATAAATAAGAGAGGCATTGACTCAATTGATCTAGCCAATCATTTCTCCTTACTCCTCTAGCTGTATCAATCTCTTTTTCATTGACATCTTAGATTAGATGAAATTTTCAATTAATGGCACTTTTCCAATAGATTAGGCAAGGAAATGCTACTTCTTCACTCTTCCTTATTTACACCTGTGCCTCTCCCCTAGAACCACTTCACTCTTTATGGACTTTCTTAGCTAAGGTATCATTCAATCAATTTCACTTGGGAACGATGGTCAAAGAGAGTTCTTTGTTGTTTCTAATGAAAAAACTTGAAAATCTTCTAGTATTGAGCTACATCTAAAAGTTTGAGAAGCTTAAATGTAGTTGGTGAGATTGTACTATAAGCTAACCAGAGAAGACTTGAGGTTTATCCTCACTGTCCCACATCACAAAATGCGCATATTTCGGCTAGTATCCAATTTAAAGTGACATTTTAAACTGGGATTTTGCTTCCTTCAGTACCAGATTATATTAACGCTACATTAAGACCTTAAGCTGTTAGGAGGATAGTAATATAATTTCTTAATCACCAATAACTACATGTCTATGCAGTTGTGTATCAAAAGTTATCAAAAGGAATTGCACACCTGCTAGTTTTTAATGTGAAAGGGGTTGCGGAAGGACAGTAGGAAAGACAAGTTTGGACAACAGAAAACCAAATAATTTCCAAGCTAAAACTTAAAACACCAGGGTAACTGAACACACTTTTTAACAAGTGGCTTATCAAAGGACAACATAAAACTATTTCATATGCTTTCACATTTCTTTTTAGCGAGTATCTGAAACTATTTGTATGTAGTTACCACCTGACTTTAAGCATGCAATAACTTAAGGTATTACCAAATGATGCAGGGAAATTTATCTGGGCAGAGGCAAGGGCAGCCTGTTTTCATTACCAGATTAGAGGTAAGGATGATGAAATTCCCAGATTCTGAATCAAGTGGCTTATCCATTTGTTTAATCTTGTTTTATTCGTGTAAATGTTTTTATACAAACGACAACTCTGGATAGAGCTTTGTCATGATGTGATATGCGGTGAATTGTTGTCAATGATAGCTTTTGCTTGCTTTCTTTCTTTCCTAATGAAAGTTCATAAAATACGTTGTTGCCTCGTGAACTTTACTTTTGATTAAACTTTTGCAGGGATATAGGAGTGCCTCGGCTTCCGAAACGTAAGGCTACAGTGTCTGATGTTCGATAAGTTTATTTGTCATATCACCTCTTTTGAATAGTTACTTTGAGTGACTGGGTGTTTGCTAATATGATTTTGATCCATACCCCATTTATTTCCTTCATGGTGCAAATATCTATCTGTCCTACAGCATGACTGATTTTGGCCTTGTGCTTGAACTAATATTTTCAGGCTCGCTGCAAATTGGCCCCCAACCATGCAGATAGTACGCCTTATATCCCAGGACCACATGAATAACAAGTAATCTTTATTTAATGGGAGCTGTAGTTTCTGCTTTATTGACTATTGCTTATTTTTGATATAATCTTTGACCTTAATGACATAGCAGTTATGATTATATATGTATGTTTTATGACTTTTTAATTTCCTTTTCTGCCAGGCAATATGTCGGAAAGGCAGACTTTCTTGTATTTCGGGCAATGAATCAGCATGGCTTTCTTGGGCAGCTGCAAGAAAAGAAGCTTGTAAGTGTGTTGGAAGGCTTATGTTGATCATACTAGTAATTTTTAAAGCCTGATTGTAATTCTAGATCTCTTTATAAATATTATATTGCTATGCATTGAAGCAGCAGCCATGGAAATATGTGTAAACATCCAACAATATCTAACTTAGGCACATAGCTCTTGGTTTTCTTGTGGGCAATTTTTATTCAGTCAATTTAGGTGCTTTTTCCAAAATGATGGAATATCCACTGACGGGTCTATTGGATTAGACTCTTGGTGAAGTGGTAACTAAACCATGCTTCGATAGAACTAGGAATATAACAGTCAGGTAGGATTATATGTATTATATCAGAAAAGGAAAACAAAAGGCGAGTTTACAGGTTCTCTTCTGTAGTATATCATGGCTGTTAATTTATGTGTGGATAAAGAGAATTGCATTGAGCTCCGTTTCTCACCTAATTGACATTTAAAAACATCCACAGATTTAAGCAAACTGCATTTTATCCAGAAAGTAACATATACTGCTAAGAAATAAAGCATTTATCAAATCAGATTGATGGATAGACCAATGAATAGACAGCTAGACAGACAAAAATTATGTGGGCTGCATACATGAGGTGAAGGTACTCATATTGTCTTGGAGGGAAGGCCAGATTGGATGGTTATGTTTGCACGTGCATATATACCCCAGGACTCTTTTCAGGCACTATAACTGTCACAATGACCATTAATAGTTTCTATCTTTAGTTGTCAAAGATTTTAGATATTTATAAAATGGTTTTCTTTCCAAATTGGAATTGTACCACTTAATTCTTTTTCAGAAATCCTAATCTTGTATTGTTTTTCGTTTTTGGAAATTCCAGTGTGCTGTAATACAGTTACCATCACAAACATTGCTGCTTTCTGTTTCCGATAAAGCCTGCCGCTTGATTGGAATGCTTTTTCCTGGGGTAAGATATAAACTAGTATTGGTTTAGGTGTAATGAAATTGGCGACAACGTGACAGTTAATTTTGTTTTTGCTATAACTGTAATTTGCCTGACAACAAATACTCCTGATTTCAGGATATGGTTGTGTTCAAGCCTCAGATACCCAGTCAGCAACAACAACAGCAACTGCAACAGCAACATCCTCAGTTGCAGGCACAACAGCATCAACAGTTACAGCAACAGCAGCTGCAACAGCTACAGCAGCAACAATCACTTCCACAGCTGCAGCAGCAGCAGCCGCAGCAGCACATTTCACAGTTACAGCAGCAACAGCAACCTCTAGCACAGCTGCAGCAGCAACCCCTTGCTCAGATGCAACAACAGCAACCCATTATGCCATTGCAGCAACAACAGCAGATGCCGCAGCTACAACAACAGCAACAAATCCCACAGCTGCAACAGCAGCAACAAATTCCACAGCTGCAACAGCCGCAACAGCAACAACAGATGGTTGGGACAGGATTGGGCCAACCTTATATGCAAGGCCCTGGCCGAACACAACTAATGTCTCAGGGACAAGTCTCATCCCAAGGACCACCAACCATGTCTGGAGGGGCCTTCATGAATTGATAACCTTTGGTATGTAATGTACTTATAGCTTAGTCGTTTAGAGTTGCCCATTTGACATTGTTTCACCTATGTGCATGTACGTGTAGTTCACCATATAGTGGAAGAGACTGAAAAATACTTTGTAATGCTCACTGTTTGGGGTAGCCTAATTGATCAAGCGTGCGAAGAGCCTACATTAAATTTTACCTTCTTGCAGTCCAGGCAAAACTTTGAAGTCCTCAGGGGCCTAGATTGACTTTCGTTTGCTTTTCTTTTCTTTTTCTTTCTGACCTAGAGAAGGTGTTAAAATTTGTTTTAGCTTAATTTGAAACCCTCATGGCTGTACTTCCATTTAGCTTTGACCACCAACCTTTTTTGTCCCTAAGTTGTCAAGAATTGATACGCGATTTTAGGTTTGGATCACATCCACACAGCACATCGTCTTCTGCACCTCTACCCGAAGACCAAAAACGAAAATAAATTATAGACAGAGCCTTTTCCATTTTTTGGTTAAAAAGGGGACAATGCAGTTGCTTTCTTTTCAATTATATGATGTAAAAATAGTGATTATTTGAAGATGATAGAATATGGTAATTGATTAGCCACCGGTCATGTCTAATTTGTACTCTGCGGTAGCATGCTTAGAAGGGGTGTTCATAAATTTGGTACCCGGTTCATGAATAAAATTTTCAAATCGAACCAGTCCCAGCGGTTTAGCAAAATTTCGAACCATGAATCGATCCACATGTCGTGAGTACACGTTCTTTTGGTTATCCATAAAACTAGTTCGGATAGGTCGGACATCCGACCCGGTCTATCATAATTCATCAATATTTTTAAAATAAAAAATAAAACAAGCGAAAAAATTGTAAACCATTAAATCACTAATAACACAAGTATCAATGATCTTAAGTTAAATTACATCATAAGCTATAATTTTCAAAGCAATCAAAAAACAAAAAACTAAATAAACGATAGTCGCTTAGTTTTTCAAGCTTCATCGTCACATTTCAAGCCATAAAAATAAAAAATACTTAATAAATAGTCAAATGAACATCCAAATAATAAAATAAATACTCAAATGTTCATCAATCAAGAATGAAATAGAAGTATAAATTAGTAGTAATAATAAAATAAATAAAAAAATAAACAATAAATTAGTAAAACAATACCACATACAAAAATGGTAAAACTACCCCTCACCATGGACCGGGTCGGTTACCTATCGATTCACAAGAATGTGAACCGCTACTCAACCCGCTTAATTTATAAACCGACTCGCTACCCAGCCCGGTGTCAATAACCGGTTCAATTACCCTCTTTTTTCAGTTCGAAACAAGTCGATTTTCTCAATTTTTTGATTTTTCGATTCTTTTTGAACAGCCCGAATGCTTAGGATCACAATTCAAAGCTACTGGGAGTGGGGATGCATCAATGAGAAAGATGTTAAGTAGGCCTCCACCACATGGGCTTCATCGAATGTACTCCCTTATTTTTTTGGGCTGCATTCATCTTTTCCTGCTGTTGCCTCTTCGTAAAACTTGTGGAAATTCCTATGAGCTGCATCTACAACTTGTGGTATCTCACACGCAAAGCTATCAAGGCCCCTGGCTATGGCAGATTTATAGTTGATCTTTAAACTGTCAAACATCAATTTCCTCTTATTTGATAACGTATACTTGTTTTTTAGTTGTCAGTGAAATAATTGATTATGGTCATAAAAGGAAATAATAATAATTAGTCGAAGCAGTAAAAAGTTATTAGATTAATTAAAGATAAAAAAATATTTACACAATGGTGTTTCCTTGTTACCAAATGACTTCCAACTGATCAACCACTACAAATAAATGCTGGAGGCCACATAAGACATTCTTGTGCTATGTTCTTTGATAGCAATGATGGTTCTATCTTCTACTACTCCACATTCTCCACCTCCAAAGGTAGTGCATATCATGATCAGTTTTGAGCTCTAGAAATTCCAGAAAATCAAGTTTAAACTTCATAAAATATGTCTTTATGCAGGAAATTTTGGATGATAGGTGGGAAGAAGATGTCCCCCTAGAGAAGCCAAATAGTGGTACTCAAACTTTTCTCAGTCATAGCCATGGTTGGTGCTGGTGTTCTCAGCCTCCCTTATGCCATGGCCTATTTAGGATGGTACAGTTGCACCCATCTCTCTGTTAGCATGTCTAAATTATTCAAACTATGTGGAAGACATGAACTTCAAGTAAAGATTTTCTTCGTTTTTTCATGGGATATTGAAGGATTGAGTGGTGGTTCATTAATTGTGTTTCCGTGTCTTCCTGCGCACCTTTCATGGGACCAGGGACAGTGGTGATGATATTATCATGATGTATCACTTTGAATACAATGTGGCAAATGATACAGCTGCATGAGTGCGCGCCTGGAGTTCGATTTGATCGGTATTATGACCTTGGAAGACATGTTTCTGGAGGGCCGTAGATTGTGCTTCCTCAAACAGCTGATTGTCCAAGTTGGTTGTGACATTTTTTACTTTTTCTTGGTAAGTTTTTATTTGTAATTTTGTGACTATATATTTGAGCACAACTGCATGTGGTAATAGCTAGGTACTAATAACAATTCCTGATCAGCTCTGCACATAAAATCTGGTGTTCTGTCACTTCAAGCAAGAACAGATGCGCCTTTGAGGTTCAATGGACCGTGGTAGTTTGTTCTATGTTGGAAAGACTAAATTTGTCAATTTTGTACTCAAATTGTTTTGAATATAGCAGCGGAACGGTATGCTGTATATAATTGGCTCTTAGCCTCCTTCCTCACTGAGATTTAATAAGGTAAACCTTCAAATAAGTGAAACTGCATTAGAATGAGATACACATGACATCAGGATTTTAGTCCGTAATTACAAAAGGAAAACTTAATTAGGTTTATCTAAGATGCATCACTTCACTTCGAGAATCTTTAGCAGCGGTAAGGTAGACAAGTCTTAGGATGTTAGTCCCAGAGTCACTCTTACAAATGAAAAGCAAGCATTTTAAGCATGCTGTTGAATCTTTCTCGTGCATTACTACCAAACAGGACTTTTCAAGTTGGTTTTGACTACTAAAAATGTGCATTCTTTAGAAGCTACATATTTTACACTGTAAAAAATCTGTTGTACTACATGATCTTCTTTGTTTTCCCTAAAACAGGAGACATAAACAGTTCTTCTTACGAATTAGAATCAATTGAAACTATATCACTGAAATTCCGGTTACCGTTACAGTTATTCAGCCATAGCTTGGGTGGGTTGTCACACCCCGTACTGGGGATATAACACTGTCGTGATCAGGCTAAGCTGAGTCACAAGACTCGCCAAAGCATCTAATAAAGCATCCCAATAACACAAATAGAGATAACCATCCATTCCAATTTTTCATAAACCCAATATTACAATTGAAACTTTAATTACAAAAACTAGAGTTTCAAAGCATACTTTAACATATACTAAGCAATACCCATACTTCTACCACTAACCAAGCTGTCACCAACTCAATCATAGCTCCAAGGCTAAATCCAATCATTGTTTCCAAAGTCATCCTTCTTTGCGCATAAAAACAAAAGGGGTGATTGAAAACTTCACCCAGTAAGTAGCACATGTATTATTTTATTGGCCTAAACATGCTACATATACATATACTTAATATAATTCAAATAATCATTAATTAAATCGTAATGCACAAAGATAAATGTGGTCCATATAACATTTGACATATCAAAGCACATTTCATATATATACATACTAAAGAGAAAGCTCAAGTAATAAACAACATTGACCTTGGATATCCAATTGTTAACTACGACCCGGTTAACATGGTTCAAAGCCAACTTTCACCTAGTTGGCCCGATTCACAACAATATGCTAACTATCTTTGATTAGCGCGGTCAAAGATCATAACACCTCTACCAAATTTAAGGAACTAGTCCCGTCAATAATTACCTTACACAAAAATTCAATCACAAAACATTCATTCATTCATATTTGATCACATTTATATATCCATGACAAATCATTAACATATTCATACTCAAGCCACTTTAACATATGCAAAATAATTTACAAAGCATGTTTGTGACCAATACATTTTTAAAAGTATAAAAGATACATGTACCACTTACCTTTGTTCAAGCTAACTCAACTAATCTAAGAAGAGACAATCACCTTCTTTGCCTAAATAACCAATTAAAACACCTCATTAAATACTAATACTATCAAAATATCATAATTAAAACTTAACTCTAAATTTAAAATACAAAACCAACTAAAAGAAGTACGAAGAACACTTTCTGTGTCGCGGCACGGTTGGTGCTGCGGCTTGGGACATAGAGTGAGGCTTCTGACCGCAATTAGCCGCGGTGCCAACCGCAAAACTTAACTCTAAGCTTACAAAACCAACTAAAAGAAGTGCAAAGAACACTTTCTATGTTGCAGCACGTTTGGTGCTGCGACTCAGGACAGAGAGTGAGGCTTCTGATTGTGACCAGCCGCGGCACCACCTACCACAACCAGCCACGGTGCCAACCGCAGCGCGGGTTGTGCTGCGGCTCGCGCCAAAAGACTGATAATCACGAGCTTGCAACACATATCTCAATATCCAATAGCCCAAACTTCATCAAACACAAATCAAACACCTAATACTATATAAACATGGCCAAAATAGGTTGAAAAATCACAATACACAATATACACCAATAGACATCACCCAATTCACTTGAATCTCAAATACCCCAAGAACCAATATTCACATAGAAGACTAAAATCAAACTTAAACATAATCATTACTATTAACACATGGTCATTAAACCATAGAAATTCCAAATTGACATTTTACTCTTTCATTTTATCAAACACCTTGGGACAACCCAACCCAACTCAAAACACTTTGTCAAAAAAACTTAGAAAACTATCATTTATTCCCAAACAAGCATCATTAGACATAACCCAATCACTAAACATCAATATACTATTATTTCTCATATAAATTAGAAAACTCAAAACCATTCCAAACATAAAACTTCATACAAACATAACCCATACACAATATGGCCTTAATAAATCTTAAACCCACCAAATCACCCAACTTTTGTTCTTAATGACATCTTAACTAAGAAAACCTACATGTATTAAGAGATCCACAATCATTCTCAAGTATAATATCCACATATAAACATAACCCATACTCATAATGGCATAATCAATTTCAAATCTTCTCTAACCATGCACTAATTACTTTTAGTTACTAACATAATGAAAACCCATAGTCTAATTTAAGCATAATCACCATCAATGGTGTAAAATTAAACCATTAAAGCATAACTCATCTCATCCCATCACTAATCACATATTCATTGCTCATATTCACTATCATAAATAAAACCCATAACAATTAGAATGAAATCTTCAAGAAATTACCTTGAATGCTAGAAAATTGGGTTAATCTTCAAGTTTCTCCTTCTTCTAGAGAGAGAGGGAAGAGAAGAAAAGAAGATGGAAGAAAGAGAGGAAAATCGTGAGGGAGAAAAGGGTAAAAGAGAGGAAGGTAATTGAGATGAAAAGAGAGAAAGAAATGCTTTGGCATATTTGTTAAAATATTGCCCAAAAAAAAGAAAATTCGGCATTTATAGGTGTCAGAAAATTTTTTTTGGCATCTAAAGGCGCCGCGTTTGGGAAACGCGGCGCTGAAATTTTTTTTTCAAATTTGTCATGCGCCGCGTTTCCAAAACGCGGCGCATGAACAGTAGTCAAGCGCCGCGTTTGGGAAACGCGGCGGTTACTGTTCACGCACTTTTTACTGTTCATTTTTTTTTTTTTTTTACAGAATAGGTAAGTATTTAAGGTTTTTTGTATTATTGTTTAGGTAGATTTATAGGATTTAAGTAAAAGTAATGAAGGTAATTCAATATTTGAATTGAAAAATTTTAGATTTAAAAATAATAAAGCTATAAACACCAAATTTTGATATACCACTAAATTTTTTAATATCTTGTGAGCCATTTTTTATTTTTCAGAATGTGAAATTTGGTTTTTAGAGAAAGTGTGCAAAAGTCTTCCGGAAAATTGTAATTTCAGCACGTAAATATATTTTTTGTCAATTTTTTATTTTTAAATTCATATTTATACCATCATACAAATTTCTAAATTTTGAAAATTTTCCAGATGAATCACTATTTTTTTAGGTATTACGTCAGTTCAAGGACAAAATAATCATTTCAATTTTTGAATACCTTTTTTTGGCTATTTGTGAATTCCAAACTCATATTTCATACTTTTACGTATATTCTAAATTTGTGATAATTTTTCGGGTTCAAAAATTATTTTTTCTATAATGCATACATATCTGAGGCAAAATCGTTTTTTTTTTTACCTGAAAAATTATCACAAATATAAAATGTGCTTAAAATTATGAAATATGAATTTAAGATTCTAAAAAAAATTAAAAATAACTATTTTGCCCTTGAATTAACGTGGTACACAAAAAAATAGTAGTTCATTTAAAAAAAATTACAAAATTTAGAAATTTGTACAAGGGTATAAAATATGAATTTAAAAGTCAAAAATTGACCAAAAAGGTATTTACGTGCTAAAATTATAATTTTACCAGAAGACTTTTACACACTTTCTCTAAAAACTAGATTTCGCATTCGAAAAATAAAAAATGACCTACAAGATATTAAAAAATTTAGTGGTATATCAAAATTTGGTATTTGTAATTTTATTATTTTTAAATCTAAAATTTTTCAATTCAAATATTGAATTACCTTCATTACTTTTACTTAAATCCTATAAATCTACCTAAACAATAATACAAAAAACCTTAAATACTTACCTATTCTGTAAAAAAAAAAAAAAAAAAAAAAAAAAAAAAAAAAAAAAAAAAGTGAACAGTAAAAAAGTGCGTGAACAGTAACCGCCGCGTTTCCCAAACGCAGCGCTTGACTACTGTTCATGCACCGCGTTTGAGAAACGCGGCGCATGACAAATTTGAAAAAAAAAATTTCAGCGCCGCGTTTAGATGCCAAAAAAAATTTTCTGACACCTATAAATGCCGAATTTTTTTTTTTTGGGCAATATTTTAAAAAATTTGCCAAATGCTTTTACATCTTCCACCCAAGCATGCCAATTTACCAATATGCCCCCAAGGTCTTGGGTATCACATGGGTTGCTAGAATTGGGGTAGGATTCCAAACGTGAATTATGGATACAAGAGAACAAGTGCAGCTGATTCAATTTTTCGCATCTTCAATGCATTGGTTCAAATCACATTGGCCTTTGCCGATCATGCTTTGGATATTGAGATTCAGGCCACCATTCCTTCCACACTTGAGAAGCCCTCAAAAGTCACAATGTGGAAAGGTATCCTGGGGCCCATTTCATCAACGGAATCTACTATTTTCCTGTTGTTTTCATTGGATACTGGCATTTGGCCAAGACGGTGCTGACAACGTATTGATTGGAATCCAGAAACCTTATTGGCTCATTGCTGCTGCTAACATGATGGTGGTTGTCCATGTGATAAGCAGCTATCAGGTATCATCAGTCAAACTGATCATTTACCTTATGGAATCAGTATACTGACACCTCTTTTTCAGCATGAAGAATTTCATAATTATATTCTTGTGCATGCAAGAATCTCTGAGTAATGATAGAGGTAACAAGAGAATCACTACAGCAGGTATATGCCACGTCAGTAGTTGACTTAATCGAAAGATCAATAATGAAAATATCAAAAAGCCCTCCTAGACTAATGTTAAGAGTCATCTTCCGATCTGCTTATGTTGGTACGAATCATTTTTACTGTCTTAGAATTTTTCATACAAATTTAATTAATATAAGTTCTATATTGAGAAATATATAGAACTGATAATCATTTTCATTATGCCATTGTATGACTTGATTTGTTCATCGAATCTGGCAGCATTCACTTTATTCATTGGCGTCAGCTTTCCTTTCTTTGGAGATCTTTGGTTTCTTTGGTGGATTTGGCTTTTCTCCCACTTCTTACATTGTAAGGGGTGGTCACATTAATTTTTATGCATCCTTAGAGAGTTAGTATCACAGAGGAAATTGACATTTCTTGAGGATCTTTTGCAGCTTTCAATCATAATCGAGTTAAACTCAAGAAACCAAAAAGATTTAGTCTCTCATGGAGGGGTGAGTAAATTTGGTAAATACCAGATTATCGAGTGAATTCGTATCGAATTCGATAATTTGATAATTTGGTCAGTGATTAAAAAAAATCCGAGAAAAATGAAATCGAATTCGGTCAGTATTCAAAAATAAAATTCTAATTCAATAATAACGAATTCAATTCAATAATTAAAATTTAGTGTGTGTGTGTGTGTGTGTGTGTGTATATATATATACCAAATTCGAACTATTGAATCTAGCATTAATTTGGCTCGTAATTCGGTAGTGATAGGCCAATCAATGGATCGGGTCTAGACCTGAACTCGACCCAGACCTGTTAATTTTTTATGGGTCCAGGTAAATGTGTAATTCTGTAATTTCGTTTACTCGGACCCAAACCCATTAAGTATAAAAAATTATATATATATAATGGGATTTTAAAAAAAAATGTGAATGGTCTATAAATTTGGGCTTTAATGATTAAAAAGAGACAGGTGAGCTTTAAAAAAACATGAGCTTTAAAAAGAAATAAGGGACCAATGTGAAAATGGGCCTTTGGGCGAATAAGGAGGAATGGTTTTTCGAGTTCATTGGAGGCCCAAGGCGGATTATATTGCGGGTTTACACAACCTAGACCCGATTGGTTCTGGATCTGGGCCTGACTTGTGAGACTCGACGGTTATACAAGTCTAGGTTATGTTTCCTCAAATAGGCCAGGGTTCAAAATATCTAATTCGGGGCCGAACCCAACCAATTGATAGGTCTAGGTAGTGGGTTGATCCTTGGGTTGGATCATTATTTCCTTAAGCCTATTATTTCTTCACCATTCATTCTTGGATCTTGAGAAAATTGTATTGAATTGTTGTCAGTTGTTTGAACTTAATAAGCTTCCATGCACTTGGACTTAATTTTGATTGATAATTGGTATTGTAAGTTGATATCCCTTGAAATTGAAGCTTTCTTTAATTTAATATGCCATTTTAGTTCTACAAAATTTTTACTCTGATAGGAAACCAAACAAAAGGCTATGATGTACGCATGATGTGTTGCAGGGTTTTTTTTAATTTTTTTTAATTCTGTTACGGAATTAACATATAGATTTACCGAATTGAATTCGGGATCAAATTCAATTTGGTATTAAATAAAATCAAAATTGAATTAGATCGATAAATTTGAAAAGAATGCTGAATTGACCGATTTCAAATTACCAAATTACTAAATCTCTAACTGATTCCCACCCCTTTCATCAGTTGGGTATGTTCTATACATAAAGATGGTTTTTGTCATCGACCAACAGAAATATTGATATTTGCCTAATATATCCCTTTTGGCCCTTTCATATCCTTAGCAATGGAAACAAGCTGAGTTGGGAATAATGTAATCCTTTCCTTTTACTAAAACTAGTAACTCCCTCCAAACATATAGCTTCTTATTCCCCCTCCCCTTCTAACATTTTCAAAAGAATTATATATGCAGAATGAGTTAAAATTGGTTTATTGATGTGTTTCGTTGGTGTGGTGCATCTTGGCATTTCAAACACTGTTGTTCTTTGATTCAAACCTCGAGTTAGGTCAGAAGTCATGCCAATAACAACCAAGCTTTTTTGCATGGCTTCATTTCCTTATCAATCCCTCCATTTGATTCCAAGCAAGTTTCAATTATATCACAAGAATAGAAAAGCAATGATCAGTAAGAATCAATTTGTGTAACTTGAGAATTATTTAGCATCCTTCTCAAACAAAACCTTATATCTCAGATGAAGTAGCTAAATTAGTTAAAAGAAAATTTCTAAGAGCTTGTATTTTTCCACTGTACCTATAGGTATTAGCAACACCAGAAATTATTTGTTTGCAAATCCAATAGAAGGAACATTAGATGGTAGGAGGCGAGGATCATCAGGGGCTCGTCAAGTGGTGTAGAACTACGTAGATGACAACCTAAAATATGATGCCAGTGGCTCGACTTCATTTGGATATCTACACAGGAAATTTTGAGCTTATTACTTAATGTACCTATTCTCTAAGGTGGTTTGTAGGTGCATTTGGTAAATATTTATTGGTCATAGTAATTAGTGAACCTGCTTGAGGTCCTTATATTTTATGCATAAAACGAATACCTTGCTGAAGAGGCTATATATAGTGGTAGTTTCATCAACTCGGAAGACTTTTTTTTTTCCCTTTTTGTTCCGTCAACACTAGTGCACTGTAAAAGCAAAAATGCTCATGCTTATTCATTTCCCAGCTTAATAAAAGGCATTAGCTTCTGCTAGCTTAGAAAATGACCAGGCCAACATTTTTCTGCTTTAAAATGGAAAGTTAGTACCTTACATTTCATTTTAGAAAAATGAAGGCATCTTCTTTCTACTCAGAAATTAAATACTATATTCAGGGTGACCTTTGCTTTTACAAGAAAGGTAGCATGTTTAGCACATATCCTAATCCAGAGTGGCCCAATTCCTTAAATGTATTTCTTAATTCACCTAAAAAAACTAGTAAAAAGTAAAATCAATTGATTACTTGGCCACTTCTCTCAGAAGCGCCCCGCTAGATATCAAGAAAACAAAAATAAATGCCACCTTAGTACGTAAACGAGGGCTGAGGTGTCAATTGCAGAGGTAGAAATTGATATGTCAAGTATCTTTGTCTTTGTATCTTCCACATACAAATAAGGCACTGATAAACTAATGCTTTTGGATGGACAAAATCAACACAAGCGTTAAGCCTCCAGAACGAAAAAAGCAAACTTAATTGCTACGGCTCAGCGTCCAATAATTATGATCTTGGAACATTTTGTCCAGAAAATAGAAGAAACCGAGCAATGTAGAAATATCCTAGAAGTACATCTACTACTGACGTGACAAGACTGTACTAGAATCACGCACTCAGCAATTTTGCACTCTAAGAAAAGACGGCCACAATAAATAAAGAACGATCTCAATAAAAACAGGAAATTGTATTCCACCGATTGTGAATTCCTTTCGCTTTGTGACCCAGTTAAAAGGTGAACAAACGTACACCTATTGTTATATAAACATATTACAGAGGATAAAGCAGTCAAAAGCAAAAATCTAGAGAAAAAATGACTTGTAAAACTTGGGGCTGAAAGATGCTTCAAATGGTTTATCAGAGTTGCTAATGGTGATGTTCCAAGTAAATAGAGGTGAACACAATTGTTACAAGGACAAAAATGCCCAAAAATGCGGCACAATTTTAGCCTACAAATTTTATGTGAAGTTATTAGCCTTGGGGCAATTTCGATGTGATTATTGGCTTCATATCACAAAACAAAATGCCTTCAATTTAGCAACCTGGACCATGTAATTTTTCTGGATCATCCAACTTCAATGGTACAATTAAAGATAATTCTGGCCCATCATCGATTCCTGCATGAATCCAATGGAGCAATGTCAAATACTTTGGCAACAGCTTTGCTTCTCAAGACTAAGGCAATTTGCTGGTAGCTTTGCTCTAGAAGAAAATTTGTCTCATTGTCTCATCCATCAACTAAGTTTGAAATTTCAAATTGAAGGTGTCTGATTAGGGGTGTGTGTGTGTGTGTGTGTGAGAGAGAGAGAGAGAGAGAGAGAGAGAGGGATGAAAGGGGGGGAGCGAGGGGCACTTAATACATCATTATTTTCCTACATGCAAAATATTCTGATTCGATTAATTTTTAAATAAAAATATCTAAAGACCTGTCAATTGTGATAAAAACTTACTTTACTGTCTTCATGACTCAACTGCTGAGAGTAAGGATTGAATTCCAAAAACAATAAAAAGAACTCCACCAGAAAGTGCAACCTACACCCAACATAAACTCAGCTGCTAAAACAAATGAAATAAGCAACAATAAAATAGAGAAATTAGAAATGAGAGTTACTATTCTTTCAGAAATTTGTTTTGCCAAGCTTTTTCCTCCCAGGACAGCAGCAGTTGTGCATAAAGCTTGCCCACTGACACACAAAAATGGGATAGAATTAGAGCACAATTAAAGACTGTCAACAATGCCTGCAGAAGAGCAGTATAATTCAAATCGAGTTTACAGTAAGGGAGGTGGTCCAGCAAATAGAAGACCAAATGAGCTTACATGATCCCACCAAGAACCACGCCAAATGGATTCTCATCCGCAGCCAAACCAATGGTAGCAATCTTAAAAATCAGAAATTTCTGTGTTATCTATGAGTCAAGCAACAGTTTTAAGGACACTTGAATAAAAACAGTTAAATTGCACTCCTCCTCTAATGCATACCTGACTCTTGTCACCCCATTCACTGAAAAGAGTAATGGAAAAAGCCTGCAGTATGTTACAAATTATTTAGTTGAAAATCACATGCTACTTTCCTGAATCTGAAGTTAAAAGAGTCTAACAAAATCAAAACCTTTAGAAGGATGGGCGAGAAGAATTGAGCAAGAATTGGCTGCTTTTGCTTTTTTAAATCATCATCAACCTGGGAGATGAACATTAATTGGAAAAAAATATATGGAAAAGTAAGACATAGTTTAGCAGCAAAACCACCAGCATTTTACATCCAATTCCCAAACAAAGACAAGATAATGAGCCAATGAACTTGGATACATTTGAATAGAGCACAAGTTGTCTTTGAGAGTGCTTTAAGAAGCATATATCTTTTGCAAACCAGTAATTATAGATGCGTAGTTCTTGAGAAACCACAGTAAAAAATAATACATGTTAGATAGAACTTGGTGCAGTAAGAAAAGACTGAACATAAAACTAGTTCAACCAATTTTAGGACAAAAATATTCAGATGCAAAACCAAAGAGGAGATACTTTGTAGTAGAACAGATTTTATGTTGTATAGAATTTTAGGCCTTCTATAACCAAGTGGTCCAGATAAGTGCAGGTATCATTTACCTTATTATTCTCCTTAGTTGCTCTACCATTGGCTTTTAAATCAGCATCCTGGTTAGAGCAAAGTTAGTAGGGAAAGCGAGGAAAGGTAAGGCAACTGTAAAAACTAATCAAGGAAAGTAAATGCTATCACATAGAAGATAATATACCAGTTCCGCTTCAACTTCAGCCAATTCTTCAGCCTCACTGTTACATAAAATAGATTAGGGATGATTATCTATGAAAGAAAGGAAGACAAAAATAAGAATTTTGGACCAAGAAAATATGCTTAAAGAGGGAGATAAGTAGGCCCAAAGGTCAAGGGCCTTGTTTCTAGAACGAGGCCTGATTGTTGCTAACCCCATAGTCCTTTCACCTCTTCATCCTTCTCCTTCTAAAAATATACAATAAAAAATGAATAAATCAAAATTAAGATCATTACCCTTCAATATAGGCATCCCAGAGGGACCATAGTCCAAAACCCAAAAACAGTAAAGTTGTGATATGATGAGTCCACATACGGGGAATCTGCAGCCAAAGTTGAAGACAATAATGAATAAATTATCAAATAGATGCAGAAATCATCAAGAGTACATTAGGATTCTAGCAGGCCCATAAAAGACTGCAGCAGGATTCTATGGCTTAACATCATATATGGCAAGGGCTGTCATATCATGTCTAGGGACACATAGCATGTTTTGAATGTTTACTCTCAGAATCTCCTTATTGGGCAACATAATCCTAATGGTCATATCTGCATCAACTTAAAACTACTCTTTTCCCTTCCCTTGGCCCATCAACAATTAACACACATTTACAAAGGAATGTTGAAAGAAAAATAGCTAATTGCTGAGCGTGATAATCACAATAGTAGTTGGCCAAAATGCACAAGGCATGGGTATAAAAATGATGTACACCACAAAAGAGCAGGCAGATGACAGATGAGAAATAATTCGTGCAAGATACAAGATAGACAACTGGTTGTATACAACAAGAATCTAGGATAAAGGGGACAATCATGAAGTTTCTTCTACCATTTTGAAACTACAATTATTAAGCACAGACAAAAGATTATTGGCTGCTTGATTCCATATCAAACCAAAATGCGATGATTATTACTATATTAGCATCTAGTCCTCCTAAGGCAACAATCTTACCAGATTTGGAGCAGCCCAGCCAACGAGAGCAGAAAAAATAGTCATCACCTTGAAGTCAAGAGACAAAAATATCAAAAGAAGCTGTGATGGTACAACCTCAGATTTTCACAAAGCAGCTCAAAGAAGGGAAAAACTTCAGAAATCCTTACAATCAAAGCTGAAAGGCAACCTGACAAAACCAATCTTCTCGGATGACGCATCGCCAAGATCTGGCAAGAGGTATAAAAGACGTAAAGACACAGCACCAACTTGAGATTGAGATGGTTATTTGTCAGGTTTAAAATTGTACACTGATGGTTAAAACTTTATGCAAAAAAGGAAATCAAATTAACTTCTTATCAGCACAATGAAGTCCAAAAGTAAACCAGTTAACTTAACAGATAGAATTCCCCGAGAACATTCAGAAAACTATTGTCTGAAAAAGTAAGTTGTACAGATTGGTCATGATCAGCAGTTATCAACCATCTTCAGCTTTTCAGAAGGTGTTATTTAACTGCTTCAAGATTGAGCTTATCTGATGAAGGGAAAAGAGGGAAGAAAGTTCAACTTAAATTCTTTGACCTACTTCTCTAATCCCTGACACCAGAAGAAAACTTATATTAGTACCAAACAGTTTTTTTTTTTTTTTTCTTTTTCCTCCTTCCGCATGGTGAATGGGATATTACCGCATGCTTAATCGAAATATAAGTGGAGTCGATTCAGAACGTGACAAAGTGCAAACTGGGTAGGGTATGTGACATGATTCCTAATCGTATTAATGCAGCTGCATTTTTCTCATTTCCATGTGCAATAGCTCATCCAAATTGGCAAAAAGATCCTTTTTCTCGAATTAGTAATAGATCTTTTTATGCAGTAGATCACTAATCCCTTTAATACAGAATAGTATGTTCTAATTACGAAAGGTTCTTTTCTCTATTTCAAGGTACAGGTACATGGTTCTACAGGAAGTGAAGTGCCCAATTAAATGCATCACTAATTGAAGTAAATGTGCTTTCGTACTGATTCCAAATGATTATGATAATTTAATAAATTCCAAAATCCCACTACTTACAAGGGCAAAACAGGCACGCCCAACTTCTAATAAAATATAATTGACAATGTACTGTGATTACATAGCCGACGTAAGTTCTCAGAAGGAAGATGAGTACTTGGCTCATTTCCTGATTTATGTGTCATTTTCTGAAACTCCCTTTTCTTCTTTTCCGTTATAGTTACAAAACAATGAATAGAAGCTTCACTCTAAATGCCCAAGCATAAGAACAAAATGTCCAATTCTAACAGCTTGTTTCATTTTCTGATCCTCAGACCCAAAATTTGAAATAAGATATACATATTTTGGATTGACAATCAATGAAAGAGATTAAAGGTAACAACAGAAGGTCAGCTTCCAAACAGCGGAAAAATATGTGCACAAGCTCATTCCTAAGATGAAGGCTCTTCTGTTATATTTCTTTTCCTTCTTTATTTCCCTGATAATGAAGGATATCTATTGCGTGTCCTAGAAAAGTAAAATGTCCACCTTAATAGTCTAGTACATGCCATAGTCTGGATTGGGACAATCCAAAGCACTAACAATGATGAAGAATGGTCACAAAGAGAAAGCAGAAGTCTTATTATAAATGCAGTAAACTTATGTCCTGCAATAAAACCATAAAAGCATGCGCATAAGGTAGATAGTATCCGACATTCTAAAAGGAAAAAAAAAAAAACCATAAAAGGAGGCTTTTTTAGTTAAAGAAGAAACAGAATATGTTCATATGCATGAAAAAAAACTCACATTTCTCAATGCCATTTGGCATCCAGTTCTTGTTGGTGGTAGGAATCTAGTTCCTCATATATTCTAAACACTGTAAAGTGAAGAAAAGCTTCCTTTCCTTTTTTTTTTCCCTTTTCCTTTTTCTCTTTGTAACTTTTAACTGAATAAACAAGAAAGCTACATGGCCAGCCAAATTATCACCACCCAAATAGTTATTCTCTATTAGAAAAAATATATATATTAAAAATTTAAAATTTTAAGCAAATAAGAACTCATTAATCCCTGCCACCTGTTGAAGTTTAATTTCAAACAAAATTAAGAAACCCCAATAAATCAAGAAGTTGAAAAATTAATAAAAAGTAAACTTCAATTATTTCAAAATTCCCAAACTTATTAAACTACTCACTGGGAACCAGCTCAATCAATCCAGCTCAAAAATCAGATTTTTTTTTCCATGCCAAATTAAATTAACCGTTAAAATACCACTAATTAACCAAATTCTAAAAAAATTCACAAACAAATCAGAAAGTAAACCATAAAATCCAATACATCAAAATTTCACTTTCCCCAATACGGAAAAAAAAAGAATAAACAAATGAATAAGTAAATAAACAATATTTTTACCGCAGCAGCGAAAAATGTTTTGTCTCCGATTTCTGATAAAACTGTCATGGCCAGCGACTTTATGAAGCCCTGATAAGAATTTCCAATCAAATCCACAATTAAAAAAAAAAAAAAAAAAGAGCAAAATTTATTTTAAAAAAAACCAAAAAAAAATCAAATTTTAAGGGAAAAATTCACAAATTTATTGGAGAATTATTTCTATTACTTGGACAATTGACAAAGGCATCTTCTTTCCGCTTCAAGACACAGAAGACGCTGGCCTGGCGAGCGTTGAAGAGAGAAAAGAAGAATGGACTGGATTTGTGGAAAGTAAGGAAAAAGCCAAGTTGTTTTTATATGGAAAAGCGTGTGTACTGTGTGTTGTGTGTGTGGTGTGTAGGTGAGTTAGAACATTTTTTTCCTTTTTTTTTTTTTTTTTGGTTGTTGTATGGTATATGTATGCAATGGATGTGTGAAGGTTGTCAAGAACGTGGACAAGTGGAATATTCTTCTTCTTTTTTTTTATTTGGTTTATTGTTTTTATATTTGGGTGAATATGTTCTTCTTTATTTTAATAATTTCTGAAAATTTAATTGTATAATCGTACATTTGATCGGATTAAATCTGTGGTGTAAACAAGTTTAAATAAACAAAACAGTATAACGTGTGAGTAGAATTTGATTCTTGTTCGAATGAGATTTTGTACTGAATTACGAACTTATTCTCAATAATTTTTGATTTTTATAAAAATTGATTTTATAAAAGGTGAAAATTAGTTACTCTTGATTTTAGTTTTAAAATGTTTTTAAAAATAATAAAAATGTAATTAAGAATATCACAAAATAGATTTTTTAAAAATCAGAAACTAAAATTAGGTAGAAAAAAACTATGAAATAAATGTCAAGATTTTGGTTTGTTGAGTTCTAAGTCTCAACAAATAGTTAGTCACGTTCAGAATCGATTCTCGTATCGATTGTTTAATTTGTCTCTTTCTTTTGCTGTTCTTTTTTTTTTTTTTCACATGAGTTTGCTTCTGCATTTTAACAATTTCACAAAATTTAATTGTGCTATCTAATTTTTGATTCCTCTAATTTTTATGTTTAAGTCAAGGGTGTAGAAAACCATAAACAATCATTTAAATTTTGTCCAAAATTAGCACCTATGAATTGACATCCTCATATTAGCAAAAGACATTAAAAGTTAGAACGCATACAGAATTTGATAAATATATTTGACATGTTATAGACTTTAATGTACCTCACGAGCAAATATTTGTCTTTTTCAATTTTTACCATCAACTCTAATGTTGTAAGTAATTAAAAAATAACTTTTATTGTCTAATAAAAGTTCATAATATTTGATGATAAAATAAAAAAGTTCCCTTTTTTCGGTTGTAGGATGTGTTGTAGAAAAATTTTGCAAAATTATAAAAGTCTCACATACTCTCTAAAAATAACAAGAAAATGTTATAATTTCAACATATATTAATTCTATTATTTTTTGTTTTACCCCATATATATACATACCATATAAATTTAGGTACAATTTCTGATTAATAAAATTACCTATAACGAGGGAAAAAAATTTTAATCGTGAAGTGTGGCGCGTGGAATTTATCTGCTGATACTGCAAAGATACTATTGAAGTCAGGACCAAAAACTATTCGGAAAGTACAGGAGGGATCTTTGTCAAACGCGATAACTGGAGAACGTGAACTTCACGTGCCACGGTGGATTTGCCGATTTAGGAAAAGCATTGATGTAAGCGTCACGGTTGTTGGGATGGAGTACGGACACGGACGGATCATAACCGCCCATTGGAAAAATAAAAGTTGTCATCATCAATCACGTAACAAAGCATAGCGTACAAGTAAAGTTACACACTTCTTTTTTCTTTTTCTTTTTTTTTTTTGGCCTTTTTTTGGAGATTTTTATGTAGGCATCATTATATATATCCATCTGTTTGTGTTTGTACGGTATCTAAAATTTGCATTACACAATTGCTAGAGGTCAAGTGTACACTTTAAATCAGTTGGTGTCTATAATTTTCTATTAGTCATTATTGATTGGCTTAATAGAAAATTGACTTTGAAATCTCAAGGATCTTTTGTGACCTCAGATCTAATTTGTCCTAATGTCAATTTCAGATCTTAGATAACATTTGTGTTAATGTCAATTTCGAGAAGTCAACAATCAAGGTTGTAAGGTGGTTGCATTAACGTGAAACTATATAAAATTACGTCGTTCTATTTAGTAATATAATATAATTTCGAGTGATACGATGTAATTTATGCTAGATACAGTTGAACACCAATAGAGAATCTGATCCGAATAGATTAAGATTAATATTAGTAGGTTTTATCAAAATCTAAGCATTTAAGCTCCCACGTCACTTCCACTAATTTAGGTGGAAGTACAAAAACTGTCCTTAAAAAATGAAAAAGAAAATTAAGTGTCTTTTTACTACTGCCCGAAACAAGAAACCGCAACCGATTATGAACGCTTCATTTCCTTTGTTTGTAATTTGTCACAATTTCTTGGAAGTTTTTTGCCGATTTTTCTTGATCAGTTTTGGTCCGATGGACAGTAAACCGCTGAGCAAATTGTACCAATTTATTCTAATATGGGATATGTGTTTTTGTGTACCCTCGGTTAAGGATGTGGGCTCAATGCAAAAATAGGACCGGAAATGGTGCGAAGCAAGAGTTGCATGATTGTGACCCAATTTGCAACAAATCCACCGTGTTGTTGGGTTGTCATGAACTCACAATTTTCATTTGTAACAAGTTCGTGGTTCAGATTAAATAGGTCAACAATAAATGGTTAAGATTGAGCCATGCTGGTCAAATTTGAAGTCAATAAACAACGTCGTTTTAGAGAGAAAAGTAATTATAAATTTTCACTTGTGAGTTACATATCTTTACTGACTATGTATACCGACTCCAAACGGGACAACTTGCGAGGCCTGTGCCTGGTTGGGTTGGACTGATTTGCTTTTGCTATCCACATTTGCTCCAAATTTTCTGATAAAGTATGAGAATTGAGAACTCTCGATTATGATCCGCTGATCTGTTAGTGTTTATAGATGATTTCTATGTTTTCTATCTTTGTTCTCTTCATTACAATGGGGGGTTTTTGGGGGGCTTTTGAAAATGGAGTAAAATAACTCGGTCGTGATCAAGAATATGAAAAATGAATTCACTGATCGCTGATTTGTCTTCAAAAGATAAGGATTGTGGATTTTTAATTTGAAAATATGGGTTTGCCAGAATTGCACGTTCACAAATCACAATTCATTGGATTATATGCCGTGTGTCCTTCTCCAAAGAGCATGTGGCATGAGTACTAATTTCTTCTTCCTCGTTTATTACGTTTGGTTTTTGTGTAATTACGTTCGGTTCTTGTGTTATGCTCAGTAGGTAGATATTTTCCGCCGTACTAATCTTTATTATATAAAAATTCTATCTTTTTTTTTTAATAATATAATATCGCATATAAGTTAAATATGTTTAATTTCTTTTATTTTAACACCATATTACTCAAGATAGAGAAGCTAATTCAACGACTTTTTAACACAAATTACTTAACAAAATATTTGAGTCAAGTTACCAGTAGCCTGTTAAGCTAGACGTTATCAATTCGTCAAATAATACACATATTAGCAGGCAGACGTTACATTTGTGCAGTTTTATTTCTTCAATTGATGTATGGTAATTGGTGAATAATGGAAGTTAATTTGTCAGTACAGTAATGCATATATAGGTTGAAGCCATTCATCAAAGCTCAATAAAGGCAAAACAAGGATCTTTTGTAATCTAAATTGAAATTCACTTGTTTAATCTGGAAGAGTTGGGCGGCCACCGTCTGAAATTAATGTTAGAAGAAAAGAGCATTAAAGCAAGGTGTAACCAGAGAGGTGAAACATTATTGCACTAGTGTTCTGAAATGCTTAAAAAATGCTACCAAGCTTCTGTTGAGAAATCTCTGAGGGTGAAGAATCTTGCTTTAGTGTTAGATATCTCAGAAAACATTTGAGAGTGAATTACTAAGGAGAAGATTAGATGATTTTCGATCTCACTTGTGTTGATTTACCCATAGAGTTGTTGACTTGGCACTCAGACGTTGGTCACAGTACTAACTACTAAGTGGGCGCCAATTGTAGTTGGATTGGGATTCCTTGAAACATTTCTATATTGCATTCAAAGGTGGAGCAATGTAGATGAGGTTATCCGCCTGAACCTGGGATGGGAGATCTTATCAACAGTATCGAAGTTGCATTTGCAGAGGCAGGATCAGACCTTAGAGCTGCCGTCCAACAACGAGAGGAAGAGAATCTTGATGCTGTGCTCTCCTACTTACTCGAAAATATTGATCTTTTCATGCCAAAAATAAAAGAAACTTACATATGCATTTCAATCCCGGTCTCGTCTTAGTGAATCTTCTGTCTAGGAATATTCATCAATTCAATCCATAGAAATAAATTTGATTTGTTGCAAGTAAAAGAGTACTTGACTAGTTCTCTGAAGGAACAAATAAAACTAAAACTTGAACCTCAAACACTCTACCACTACTCTTAGAATTCGTTGACATTTTAGCTTCTGGAGACCACGGCAATTTTGACCAATTCAGACACCTCTGGACTCACGTTGGAGGTGTTGCTATTGGTTCGGCACGACTGGTGTACTGGTGCTGGACTATCGATTATAAAATGGAGGAAGACATGGCACGAGATGTTGCTATCATGCTTTCTGATGCGCAACACAGAATTAAGCATGACATAGTAGACATTGTGGACGTGAATGTATTAGTCATGAAATCCATCACTGGTTACAGCATTGAATATATTCGATCGCTACTTGAGCAACTTCTCGTTCCTTCACTGCGGAATTTTGTTCCAATCCTCTACAAGGAGCTAGTGTTCCCTGGAAAAGGGCTAGTTCTCCTTATAGAGTTACTCATCTATGAACCTGGCAAGCTGCACAAAGAGGATGTGGAACTGATCTCGCCAGATATCAAAAATGTAATTAGTGAGACAGTATTTCTCAATTACTCCTCCAGCAAAAGGAAGTGAAGCTGAACTTACACTTTTCCAATTGCTTCAAAAGATTGAGCTTCTCAATTTAGAGGTTGTTTTAATGCAGCTAATAAACGGTGGCATAGAATTGGAAAGGAATATTTGACTTTATTCACGAGGGTGTAAGATTTCTGAAAAATTTTCTCAAATACCCACATGCGAATGTAGAAAAGGTGACCTTGATCTTGACAGACATTATAGTAGCGGCCGGAAAGGCAGAATCTCTCTATAATTCATTGCTTGCAAACCAAATGACTGAAAGTAGGGTCAGGGATGCATTTAAGTTGTCAATGTGAAACTTTTGAAGGCTGAGGCTTTGTTGATGGAGCTAATTGAATATAATCCCTGGTCGAAAGATCAAATTGAATCACTTAATGAGGGATTGAAATTCCTGAGGAAGTTTCTTTCGCGTCAACCAGAAGAGAATCCAAGTGATGGGAAGCAGATCTTAAAGCGTATGGAAGGAGTGGCTTAGGAAGCAATGTCTTTCGAAGCAATGCCTTTCTATCACTCGTTTCATCCCAAACAGATAACAGAAGATACGCACGGAAAGAATGACATTGTTTCTTTCTTGTTTGCTTGAAAAGCTTAATCATGTCAAAGCAGAGGTCAAAGATATTTATCTCCTAGTTATAAGCTCACCTTCACTTAATTTCCCAAAGTCTCAGGGATTGGGCTTGGTTGATTTTTCCTTGGAGAACCAGTGGGAGCTGATCAAATATAATGTTGAGTTAACCGATCCCATTCAGCATCAAATTGCAGCAGTTCTAAAAGATCTCATGTCCTTGAGATCTTCCCTAGAGGTGATTGGGAAGCAATATAACAAAGATCCAGAGCTGAAATATCTTTGCACATGTGTTGCAGTTGTAGCATATCAAGCTGATTTGGTCATTGACTCTATTCGACTCAAAAACAATACTGTCTGGTACAACGTCTCATGGCTTTATGATGTCATGGACGAGATAAAAGACATTAAGGCACTTGTAATCGAGATTACCAGAAAGAGGAAAGACTGTACTGGAGTCCAAAATGCTGCCCACACGTCAGGGCCCATGATTCCACAGACCAGTTCTCCAGAAGATGATCAATTTGTGGTCGCTTTGGAAGATGAAGAAAAACTTATGATTGATCGACTTACTCATGGATCATCAGAGAGACGTGAAGTTGTCTCAAAGTCGGTATGCCTGGAATAGGGAAGACAACTCTTGCCAGGAAAGTCCATGTTAATTCTTCATGTCGAGAATCACTTCCATATTCATGCATGGTGTTGCGTCTCTCTCAAGTATATCAGAGGAGAGAATTTCTGCTTAAGCTTTTAGGTGATATTAATAAGCTTACAGATTAAATCCATAACACGAGAGATCAAGATTTGCTTGAGATGATATTAAAGGTTTGAAGGGCTACCGGTACTTAATTGTAATGGATGATGTATGGGGCATGCAAGCATGGAAGGATTTGGAAAGTGCATTTCCTAATGGAAGCAGAATCTTGCTTACTTGTCGCTATAAAGCGACTAAGGAAGCTGAGCATAATATTGAACCTTATTTTTTTTTTTTTCTTAAGGATGAAACTTTCAAGTTGTTGCGAATGAAAGTATTTCATGAAGAAGGCTGCCAAAAAACTTTGTTGGAAGTTGGACTCGCGATTGCAAATAATTGTAAGGGACTGCCTCCCACAGTTGTTGCAATAGCCGGTCTCCTCAGTAGAACAGAGAAGAAAGTAGACTGGTGGAAATAAGTTGCAAATGATCTCAATTCCCATATTCTTGATCCAAAAAGCCAGTGCTTGCACATCCTTGAATTGAGCTATAATCATTTGTCGGATGAGTTAAAACCGTGCTTTCTTTACTTTGTAGTATTTGGACTGGACAAAGAGGTTCCAGTTCAGAAGTTGATATAGTTATGAATAGCCGAAGGATTTATCAGAAAAGATGAATAGAAAGCCTTGTTAGAAGATGTTGCAGTCGGTTACTTGATGGATCTTATTGGCACAAGCTTGGTAATGGTTTCAAAAAGAGGATCAGATGGCAGGGCGAAATTTTGTCAAATTCACGATATGTTACATAAATTGTGCTTGACAAAAGTTCATGAAGAGAACTTTTTCGAGTCCATAATTGGGTATGACAAAATTTTTCTTCCTCCTACATTTCGTTTTGATTATGGTGTTGATTCATTTATTATTGTCCTTCAAATTTAATAGCATATGAGCAACATTGACCGATCATTGTTTCTAAAAGAAACCATTTTGTCATGTTAAAACCGTCTGGTCAATGTGTCCGTTCTCTGCTGTTTTCTGCTACCAATGACAAGTACCCAAGATGTCCTTATGATGTCTCATTTATTCCTCGCAACTTTAAGCTTCACAGAGTGCTAGATATTGAGGACATCAATATGGGTACTTCTTTTCCCGAGGGAATAGAATTGCTGGATCCATTGAGGTATTTAGCATTTAGTGGAGATGCAGACTCTATTCTATCAACAATTGCAAAGTTATGGAACTTGGGAATCTTTATTGTGAAAGGATTAATGGGAAATGTTGCATTTCCAGACACTATTTGGAGCATGGCCTGGTTGAGACATCTTCATGTGAATAGAAATGCTATTTTCAACTTGCAAGGCCTAAATCTTCAAATTTCCTCTCAGTTAGATAATTTGGTCACACTTTCATCACCAATTATTTCATAAGGAGATGACTCAGTGAAGATCATGAAAAAGTTTCTCAAACTTCGAAACACGTTTTCAGAATCACTCCAGCATTCTGGGAACTGCAGTTGCTTTCCAGTACTGGACTTTATGACTGAACTTGAATCACTTAAGATCTTTTACTATGGTGGTATGTATCATTCCTGTAAATTCAACTTCTCCTTGAATTTGAAAAAGTTGTCCCCGTCAGACTTTATCTTGTCATGGGATTCTGTTTCTTCCATTCGGACATTATCCAAACTTGAGGTTCTGAAATTGGTTTCCAATGGGAAATGAGAGAAGAGGAGTTCCGTGAACTTAAATTTTTAAAATTAGACAACTTAGAAATTGCCCAGTGGAATGCATCCAGTGATCACCTCTCCAACCTTCAGCAATTAGTCTTGCGAAGCTGTAAACAATTTCAGGAAGTCCCTATTGCTTTTGGAGAAATCACGACAATGCAGATGATTGAGTTGCGGTGGTTCAGCAACTCTGCTGAAAATTCAGTCAGGTCAATTCAGCAGGAACAGCTGGAATATGGAAATGATGGATTGAAGGTTTTTATGAATCTTCCTGATGCAGATTTCAGCTTTTCTTTTTAATCGTTGACCAAGTTATGTTGCCTGCTTTCTTCAATTGTAAGTCCTTATCTCTTTGATGGTTTACTTTCTTGATTAAGCATCACTCAGCCATGCTGTTCTCTATTGACTTGAATCTTAACGAGTTGCTAAAAAGTCAGCACTTGGTGAAATTGATGGATTTGCAATAAATTATGTGAAATCAGAATAATTGATTACTCTACATTGGCAATTTTGCATCTTTACTTCTGTGCCACTTGTATATATCTTTATTTAGTCCACTCCTATCTTAGTCCTATTCCTTTATTATTATCTTTAGCAAGAGCTTTTATTTGCGATAGAGCTTTCCTGTGATTTATTAGTTGGTCATTTACATCACATGATTGTGGATGATGGATTCATTCAAAGAGTCAAGCTTATGTGTTCCTAAAAGCTCAGATTGGCAGTGCAATGAAAATGTTAAGTCATGTAAAATCTTGTTGCTTCTTCAGTTGATTTGGCAGCCTCAACAGTGTCTCTTGCTCATTCTCTTGAAGGTTGAAAGTGGTAGTTACATTTGTGCAACGTGTGACAAAAACTTGCCCTTTTTAAATTGCTTCAGTGAATCACATCTTTATTTGCAATGGCTTTTTACATTGACAAATAGAGAAGCTATGATAAATAAACAACCTTTTCTTTTATAATGGGCAACCTGAAAAAGGTTTATGCATTGAAAGAATTTGCACCTGAACATATAAAGATCAACGTGGTTAAGACATTTAACTTATGTATCCGTCAGAAAATGATCCGTCACTGTGTGTGTTAATTGATATGACTGTTTCTTGTTAGAAATTAATGATGCCCCCAATATTTCGTTTTCTGCTCAATAAAAAAAAAAAGGTAGCGAGGAAGATAAATAAGAAATAGTAGTTGGCTTCCAATCAATAAGTTATTGTTATTCTTGTTACCATGACAACTACCACTACTATTATTGTCATTGGCTTTTGTTTGGCATTTGGATCATATCATATAACCTATATGAATATTTTGAGGAAGTTAATATTAATCTTTGTATTGAGATTTGAGACTACAGAATAAAATGATACCATTTTCATATTACTATGAGTTTAGTGGAAAGTTTGATTGACTTGATCAAGGTTTTAGAGTCTCCGTCTCTGCCAAAAACTGATGATCAAATGTTTATTTTAATTGATGAACTACAGTCAATAAATTATGGTTCAAGTGCCTGTGTGACTGGTTTTGCTTTTTGCTTACAACAGAACCAATGCTGCCAATATTTGTTCCATCTGTCGTTTCCCAACATTTGTTTCAGGCTTTCAGCTTCTGTTAGGAACGCAAACCATGATATCTTAGAAATGATCAAGCAGGTCCAACAGTTTGAGCAACACTCGAAAGAGAAAGGAACTGTGGCCAGCTATTTGGATGTTTGTTTGTTTCCTTAGGTAATGCTTTTGTACATTGTAAGTGGTTGTTCTGCTATATATACAATATTCTGTTAAGTTGAAGCTTGTGAATTTGCTAAAATTGAATATCCTTTCATGGTTTCACTGAATCTGTACTTCCCATGGATATGTAAAGGGTCAAGAGTATTTACTGGACAAGAGTTATTTCAGTAGTGAGGAGGTAACCTTCAAGTTATAGGCTGTGCCTATTTCTTTCTGGTGAATCAAAGCATTTTATTAAGTGATGTGGTATAAAGACTTCCATCCGCTGTCAAATCTACAGTATTTTCTTCATCGGATGTTCTACACTGAAGAAGCCAATTAGCAGTCAAAATCATCTCCAATGTAGACTTCTTCTGACCTTTTCTTTGGTCATAATAATATCTGCATGGAGTAACGTATTGTGCTTACCTGAAGAATTATGTTGTGCTTCAGGAATCAGCAGTGAACAGTTTTGTTTGAGCAACTCAAGTTGTTAGTTTTGTAAGTGTCAAATTTATGACACTTAAAACTGCATAGTGCAGCTGGTATATACATCAAGGTTTACCCTTTCAGCAAGCACTAAACATTTTTTTGTCCAATCAAGGGCATGGTTAAACACAAACTATTTAGCCTAATTTCTTTTTTGAAGCCACTGGCATATTTGTTACCTCTTCTCAGAATATGCATAAATCTTTTGAGATAATATTTCCATCCATTTGATACTTAGCATGAGTCCTAGCAGCTTTTGAAATCATTAGATCAAGAGCTTCATTTACACTGTTGATGCAATATAAAGTTAACCATTTCCTGCAGTAAGGTTGAAAAAACCGGAGTCCTGCAGTGTAAACCAAAATTAATTTACACAGCAAAACCGAGAAGTTTCAAGGGTAGACCAAAGAAGTAGATGAACAAAGGGACATTTGATGAGAATGACTTTCCCCTCAGCATTTGATCTCGATTGTCTACAAACAATGCCAATTGTAAAGCTTAATTCAACATAATATATGTTGTAATTATGACAAATTCTTTATGGTGGACTCCACACTTCCCATCTTTCTTATTCACACCGATAAAATCCCATGTCAATATGAAAAAGAAGATGAAGAAGCCTGTATCAAGTCTTTGACTCAAGTGCTCAATTGATCACATTCACCAATACTCATTGACAATTAAAAGCCCTATTGAGTACCAATCAATCTTGTAGCTTGTTTCAACAACAAATATTCATTTCCTTCACTGACCAGGAGTCCCACATCTCGTGAAACTCATAATCATTCCAACCCCTCTTTTGACCACGATCCCCACAACCCCTTTCAACCTTCAAGCCCCCCTGCCCTTCTGGCAGCCCAAAAAGGGAAACTACTCAAAGACAGAGACAGAGACCCCACCATCAAATGCAGTCACACACTATCACCAATCCGCCTTAATTTCCTCAAGGTTTGGTGGTTCACTCCTAACTTCCAAGACAATCGGTCCATGATTTCAGCTAAAAAGTCATTAAAGTACGCAAGCATCCTAATTTTTCTTAATGTTAATCCCCTCTTGATCTCTTGATTACAATAATTGGCAAATGTTGATTAATTTCTTTTTCTTCTAACACTGCCTATATACGGTGAAGTGATCACATACTTAAAATAGAGAAATTACTCATTAATTCTTCGAATTAAATTGTTCATGATTTCGACAAATTTGTATATATCACATTTTATTTTTGTAATAAAATTGTAACATCAAACTTGTTCTCTCGCATAACATCACTCTTTGGACGTAGCTATTATATTAGAACATACACAAATCTTACAAGTGCGAAAATCCATATATGCTAACCTATGTTTACTCATCAAGAATTCTACATAAGAAAATTCACATGTCCTCTCTTTTACGTTAGAAATATCTGCATATCTTGTGCTCAACAAAATACAGACAATTAAGACGTAATTAAGGATGGACACATTCACAAGCTAAGGTGCAACAATCTTCAATTTTGTTACATGTTGGATCCTCTGCTAATATAATGAACTAACAAAATAAAATGTGCCAATGCAATGCATATAGTACGTCGTGCATAATCAGTTGTACCATTGTTTGTCAAGAAAAAGATTGCCTCGTTAGAAATAATTCTTGAACCATCTTTTTCATGCATTAATTAAAAGCATGCAAATCAAATGAACCTGACCATAATCTAGTACTTGTCAAGTATTTAACCTCGTAATAAAACTACTACAACAACAGCAACATCAAAATCCTCTGGCTTTGGAAGCCCAGTCTGTCTCTTTCTCTTGCTTGCTTTTCTTGTCCTTCTTTGAATCCCTATTTATGCACGCAGTCCTACACTCTCATTTCTCACTCTCCTCCTCCAATGGCTAAAATGGCTATGCTTTTCGTCTTCTTTTCTCTCATTTTATCATCAGTTCTCTCTCGTACACTTCCATCAAGCTCAAAAGCCTCAGTTCTTGATATCTCTTCTTCTCTTCAGAAAACTCTTGATGTTTTTTCTCTTGATTCCAAAGCTATAAATTCACTTGAAAACCAAGAAAGTAGCTTCTCTTCTTCTTCTTCTTCTTTACTGAGTCTTAAGCTGCATTCACGAGTGGGACTTCGACAAGCTTCAGATATAGACTATAACTCACTAACACTGGCTAGACTCGGGCGTGACTCAGCCCGAGTCAACTCGCTCCAAACTCGGGTAGATCTGGCGGTTCATGGGATTTCCAAGGCGGATCTGAAGCCTATGGAGACCCAGTTGGATGCTAAAGCGTTAGAAGGGCCGGTGATATCTGGAACGAGTCAAGGAAGCGGTGAGTACTTCAGCCGAGTTGGAATCGGTCGCCCACCGAGTCAAGTTTATATGGTACTAGACACTGGTAGTGACGTCAATTGGCTCCAGTGCGACCCTTGCGCCGATTGTTATCAGCAAGCCGACCCAATTTTCCAGCCGGCTAAATCATCTTCTTTTTCTCCTCTCACCTGCCAAACTCAACAATGTAGATCCCTCGACGTGTCAGAATGCAGGAATGGCACGTGTCTCTACGAGGTGTCTTATGGAGATGGGTCCTACACCGTCGGTGATTTCGTAACGGAAAGTATTACTTTCGGCGGCTCGGCTTCGGTGAATAATATAGCCATCGGCTGCGGGCACAATAATGAAGGTTTATTCGTGGGAGCCGCAGGATTGATCGGCTTAGGTGGCGGCCCATTGTCTTTCCCTTCTCAAATTAAAGCTACGTCGTTTTCATACTGCCTCGTGGACCGTGACTCTGACGCCAGTTCTACTCTCGACTTTGACGCCGCTGTCCCTACTGACGCCGTAACGGCGCCGTTAATCCGGAATTCAAAGCTTGATACGTTTTATTATCTGGATTTAACGGGGATTAGCGTGGCTGGAGAGTTACTTTCAATTCCTCCGTCAACGTTTAAGTTAAACGATAACGGTGACGGAGGAGTTATCATCGACTCTGGAACGGCGGTAACGAGGTTGCAGACGGAGGCTTATAACGCCTTACGCGATGCCTTCGTTAAGAGGACGAAAAATTTGCCGTCAGCTAACGGCGTAGCACTATTTGACACGTGTTATAATCTTGCTTCGTGGAAGAGCGTGGAGGTCCCAACGGTGTCGTTTCATTTTTCCAACGGGAAGGAACTGGCATTACCGGCTAAGAATTACTTGATACCGGTAGATTCAACTGGGACGTTCTGCTTTGCGTTTGCTCCGACGTCGTCTTCACTGTCTATTATTGGTAATGTGCAGCAGCAGGGGACACGTGTCAGTTACGACCTTCCAAATTCTCTCATCGCATTTTCATCCAACAAATGCTAAAAGTTACTGCAACTGTTTTACAGTTTTACTACTAGATGGGTTTTATGGTCTTTTGCAATTTAATGGGTGGGCCCACCCTAAATAATTGTAAGCCAATGGGGTGGGACCACGTAGTGGGTGTGTGTCCTGTGTGCTGTTATTGCAATCTAGTGTTTTTCTATTTTTTGCTTTTTTTTTTTTTTTTTTAGATAATTTGGTTTTTTAGTGTATTCTATTAAATTGACTAGAGAGACATGAGACTAGTGATGTCAAATGGTCAAAATCCGTGACCAATGAACATCTTGACTCTTGTTACCGTTTGATGGCATAAAATATGGTTTGGAGGATTGGAAAAGTATGATCTTTGGTAGTTGGACGTACGACATTTTGTCTTGATTCATTGACTTTGGAATCAGTATGCGTGATCAACGGACCGTTGTTTCTCTTTTATTTCTTGTTTTACAAAGGCACCATTGTTTCATTCTGCAAAAGTCCATGCAATTACAGAAATTGGTTCGAGGTTAAAATCAGCTCTTGGTTAATAATGTTAATGTGGTGTCAATTTGGAGAGCAAAATATTTTTCTTGAAAAATATAATGTGAATTCTGAAGTTAACGGTTCAGATTGAATCACAGTATAGTTCGATTAGGGTCACTCGCCTTCTGCATATAGCATGAGAAGTATCAAACAAAATTGAGTTTCTTCTGAAGGCGTAAAAATCTTGTGTTTATAAAGGCATTTGGTTTCATGCAAGCTATACTTAGGCCTTGGAAAAGGCGGAGAGGAGAACAAGGTATCGGTCACGAAGGCGTGAATATCATGCAACAGTGCATTCCACGTCTTTAAGTGGAATGTGACATGAGAAAGGAAATTATCATATTCACGAAAATCACGCCTGAGAAAGGGGAGAATGAAGGCGTGATAGTAGGATAAGCATTTCACTTCTTCAAGTGATCGTAATGATTGTAAATCTGAACCGGGTTAGTTTAGTTACCAACAAAATTGTTAATCGCTAAATGGGCTTTTTAAGCCTTTTCTGTTGGCTGTGAGGCCTCTATTGAACTTTTGTCTTAGGTTGGACAATTTGAGGCCCATTTGTTTTGTCGGAGGTTGCCTTTGTTTGACAAAGAAAGTCTCAGTGGACCTAAGGTCCTCTCTGGAGGAGTTAAGTTCGGATTACGTATAATTGGTTCTTAATTTTTATCAAATTAACTTAAATAAGTTTTTTTTTTTTCAACATGTCAAGATACAAAGTTCAGTAATTACATAAAAGAAAATCAAACTCCTAAAGAGTAATATTACATTCGACTCCACGAAAACTTGTTCTTCGAACTGAAAAATAGACACGTTAAACTTAACAAATTTCTAAAACTTTTTAAGAGCTCATACTAAGTTTGATATTTTCCTAAGCTTGTTTACAATCTAGTTGTTACTTGTGTCTTATATTTCTAATCATTAGATGTGAGAAATTTTACGGAGTTTTTTCTTTTTAGTTATTTAAATGTGTATAATTTTAGAGCTTTCTTGGACTCCATCTATCCACAAGAAGAAAGAGAGACAAAGATTGTTGGTTAACCAAATTCCTCCTAATCTTCCCATAGGACCCATGTGATTTGCACAGAAAGAAGATCAAGAATAAACTAATTATATTCCACGAAGCCCGAAAAGCACACTAACAACTTAATTAATTTACTAATACACATAATTAATGACTTTGCTCAACATTGCTTAGGAAATCTTGGCACTGCGGATAAGATTATAAGATCCATTATCTGCACTAAGCATCAACTTGAGTTAAACAAATATGGTAGCAGACAAAAGCACAAAACAAAATATTCCATCTGTACTTGTCAGAGAACAATGTTTCTTGTATGACTTGGTAAAACTTGTATTAATAAAATGTATGAAGCCATCTATTCGCTTGTCAAATTTGCTTGCTTCAAAAGAGCAGTCATGCAAATGCAATCAACTAATCATTTGCTTTTGCCTATTTCGGTTTGACCATACGTGCTAAATGCATGAGATGAATTTCTAAAATTAAGCTTTGTAACATAACACTCTATAATAAACCATTTGTTGAATGTTTCTGAATTTTTGAACCTTGGTACAATGAAAAGAATTTGCATTCAATAAAATCGTTAGAAACGAATAATAAATCGAGCTGTTAGAATTTTATAAAGGTCGAGAGTTCGATTCTTACTAGCTTCCTTTCTCCAAATACCTCCCGTAACAGAATAGGCTTTTAGAAAAAATAAAAATGTTGGAATTGGAAGAATGATATCTTGGCCATTAGTGATATACAATTTGTCCTGCTACAATGGTGAATTGGTACAATCATTTTGTCTCCTGATAGATATGATTATGTTGAAGTGTGGCGAGGAAGACAGGCACCGTTTGGTAAGAAATATTCATGCTTTTGATAGCTTTTTAGTACCATCTTTATAATTGCTATATTCACGAGTGCACAAGGATTTCTATGTGTCAATTATTAGGAAAAGAATACGAGTGGCATTTTTTTGGACAACTTGATAGCTTTTTGGATCACAAACTTTTTTAGGAGTTAGGAATTATTTTGAAATAATACTTAAAAATATTCTCTAAATGCATTTTTCAATCAATTTTTTATTTTATATATACTAATTCTAAAAAATATTACAGTATCATACTCCAAATTATTATTGTTATTTCTTTAAATATTATTTATCTCCTTAAATTCTATGTACAATGAAATTCCCCTTCATCCAAAATAAACAAAACTAAGAATCAATAGTACTTAATTAAGATAAAAAAATAGGATATAATATCCTTAATTTGATTAGTTACATGGGAACAACTAAAATAAAATAAAAAAACGTGAGTGAATTTGTGTTAACACATCAAAACTAAAAACTGACACGTTACAAAACAGGGAGCCGTTTGGCTGCTTTCGCTCCGGGGACGTAGCATTCGAGTCCCCACCTGTAAACAAACAGGAAAAATGGGAAAAATTATGTTCGAGGAAGAATTTAAAACAACAAAGTAGTATAAAGTTTAAACATAAAAAAACAACATTAGACTGGCCTAATCACAATTTTTTTCTTTTTAAATTAGCAAAGGGTCTCTTTCTGATCATAGATGTTTTGGATTTGTTTAATTAAAAAAATTAAATTGACATTGGCATTATTTTGCCCAATGAAACCCAACATTATTGTGAAATTATATTTGGAACAAAATATAATTTAGGATTTATTAATATAATTAAAGCAAAAGATGCTTTTAATACGTAACTAAGTAGGCATAAATATCACGCAAAGACGTACACGGGAGAATAGTTGATAGTCAATTCCATAAAAATTTGTGGTGCAAAATTTTTAAGGTGTCATTTATTTAATTACACTTAGAATTAGGTAATCAAATATTGGATTTTTTGTTATTCACGATATTCCAATATAAGAACCAAAATGTCATCAATGAAGGTTAATTTTTCTTACACCCTTAAACTTTATATCAAATTTTTATTGTACTCTAAACTTCAATTTAGAACATTTTGATCTCTAAATTTTTTTATTTTGTCCTGCTTTGAATCCATTTGTTAACATGAGTCACAAAATCGACCGTTCTTCTCCCCTCTCCCACTCTTGCACATCCACCCGTAGACAAAGAGGAAAAATGGGAAAACAATATGGTCGAGGAAGAATTTATAACAACAAAGTAGTTGAAGTGTATACATAAAAAAAAATAGACTAGCCTAACCAAATGAATATTTTTAAATTAGTAAAGGATCTCTTTGTGATTATAAATGTTTTGGATTTTTTTTAATTAAGAAGTTAAATTGACACTGACTTTATTTTGCCCAATGAAACCCAACTTTGAAATTATTTTAGAGCAAAATATGCTTTAGGATTTATTGATATAATTAGAGAAAAAACCACTTTTAATTATGTAACTAAGTAGGCATAAAATGGCAAAAAGACGTGCATGGTAGGATAGTTGATAGTCAATTTCTAAAAATTTATGGTGCAAAATTGTTAAAGTGTCATACATCTAATTAACACTTAGAATTAGGTAATCAAGTATTGGATTTATTTGGGTTATCCACGATATTCCATATAAGAATTAAAATGTCATCAATAAAGATTAATTTTACTTTACACCTTTTAACTTTATATTGATTTCTAATTTGTACCCTAAACTTCAATTTAGAATAATTTGTCCCTAAATTTTTTATTTTGTTTCGCTTTGAATCTATTTTTTAAAATTACTCACAAAATCAATAGCTCTTCTCCCCCTCTCCCTCTCTTGCACATCCACAACCGTGGTTGTTTGATAGCTCATCGATTAGAATAGCACCAAGTTCGACAATGGGCTATGGTGACAAGAGATGATCACTAATTCTTACGAATACAAATAATACTTGAACCAAAGTAAGAGAGTCACAAATTTTAAGGTAAAACGTGTCATGGATTAAAGAGTTTAGAGTGCAAAGCGAGATATATTAAAAAATTCAGAGTGTAAACTGAGATAAGCTAAAAGGTCAGAGTGCAGAATATCCCAAATTAAAACTTTATATGCAAAGTCAGAATTAACGTAAAATTCAAAACTGAAAATTGCAATTTCCCATCAATGAATGAAGAATCCCATAAGTATCAACCACTCCATCTTCTTCTTTTTCTTCTCTAGTGGGGAACACTATCCTATAGCAGTGATATGATAGGCAATTTATGGAAAATCAAATCACCATGCAAAACACACTCGACCAATTTGGACCAAGTAAACCCACTCCTCGGTATCTAACGTTAGCTATCAGCTGAAATTCTAATGTTAGTCTTGACTCTCAAGTGATTCTGTCCAAACCTGTCTGAGTCTGAACAACCGGTCTAGATCATCCTTCAAAAGATGAAAATAACCATTCTAGGACAATCTACTTTGTTGAAAACACATATTCATGGTAGAATTACTTCTGCATTTCCATAAATGTCTAACTAGCCACCCTAATTATTTCATTTTTTTTTATCATGAAGATCGGGAAAAACAAAATCTCCTATGTTCTACAAAAGCATTTTTGCCAATAGGTGCCAAAATATTCACTTCAAATGAAAATCAAACTTTTGTCGTTATTTTTACAAATAAAATTCTAACAACACGTTGTATATACTATTAGTAATATTACATTAAACTGTTCAAACAACATTATTCTATAACCATCTACCACTTCCAAAAGTTCATCTCGAATTATTACATACCGGTGAGTGGTGAACGATTTTTTCCTATATCCAACAAAAATATTTCTGATTTATTCCAAAACAAAAAAAAAACAAAAAAAAAACCCAAAGGGGATGTTGAACACGCGCCTCAAAAGAGAGTGGAGGAAGCAGTTTGTCCAAGCATTTCTTTTCCCACCAAAACCCAACTAAGAACTGTTGGCAAATGTCTGGCAACTCCTCTTCCCATCCCATTTGACTCGTCTGCGGTTTTTTTTTTTTTTTTTTTTCCAAATAGAAACTCCAAGGAGAAAATTAAGAAAAATGAGTTTAAACATTATGTTTAGTTCAAACAAAAAAAACTCTCTGAGAAGAAAATAAGAAGACTTTTTCAAGCATCGAAAATAAGAAGACTTAAAATTGAAATCACGCTAACCCCTCGTTTATATACTTATCAGTTGATCTATAAATACACTAATCCTCAACCGTGTTATTTGCAAACACAAAAAAAAATTTATATGAACTGAAATTTCAGTTTTATTTATATATTTTATATTTAAAAGAAGTTGCATAAATATAATAATTATCCTAATATAAAATTGATATAATAACACTCATTTAAATATCATTATTTAGATCACAAGTAGCGTGACAACAGTTCCAGTCAGAGTTGTGTAAATTAAACCGTTGAGTTTCAGTTACTTTTTCTTCCATTTTCACTTACTAAACTTTGTAATATATATCTATCAAAATCAAGTCAATCTCCAAAAAGCCCCCCAACGCAAAATTTGATCATCATCATCATCCCATCTCATGACTGCTGCTGATCAAAGTTAACTACAATTAATTCTCCCGCCGGTCAATCCAAGTCAGTCAGCATCACCGGCGCCGGTCAGATTGAGTTTGATCTTTTGACTGTTCTCAATGACCGACTCCTCTTCTTCCTCCTCCGACTTCTCCGGCTCCCTTTCCGTTCCTCCGCCGGTATTCTTCTGCCTGCATTTCTCTTTGCTTCCTCAATGCATGCTTACAAGAATAATATGTTTATTTCAGAAAAAAATTGCACACACGAACACGTACTAACTAGTCTGAGTTTTGTTTGGTAACTGGGATTTTCATTTTGGGATGATTATGTAGAGTTGGAACCTTTTTTTGTGCCAAAGCTATGTGAATTTGTGAAGAAAGGTTTGTACTTTTGCACTTTAGTTGTATGATTTGATGGTAAAATTGTATCTTTATTCTGTTTTTCGGAATTATTAGTTCAAAATTTGGATCTAGAAGTCAGTATATTGAATCCCGAGTTAGAAGAACTCACCTCCCAAAAAGAAAGAAAAGAAGAAAATAAAAACCCAATAAAATTTAGAAAAGAAATAGGAATGCCCAACAAAACAAAATTATTTTTTTCAAGAATCCATGTGGTGAACACCCCTCCATGAAAAACGAATGAATTAGTAAAAAAGAAGCAAAAATTTTGATGGATGATCATGTGATTGGATTAATTTACTTAGCTTCGTCTGGTGCGGATTAAATACTTACAGATTTTTTCTGAATGCCTAAGAATGAATGTCCGGATTGTATGAGGGACTTATGGGTTCAAGTTTCGGGTGTTGAATTGCAGAATGGTGTGCAGGGTCGAATTAGTACAGATGGAAGACATTTACTGTCTACAGAGGTTTCGCGCCATTGGCGGGATGTTTTTTGGCTAGTCTTATTTATCTTGCATTTAGTTTTGGTAGGATTTGCACTTGGAGTATTTGGATTTAATAGGTTTAAGAAGAAGGATAGGCTCAACATTGATAAATATACAATGGGATTTCTTGAGAATCAGTCGGGTTTGACAGAGGATTATTGGCCAATGTATGCTCTGGCTGCTGGATTGGGGACGGTTCTCGGGTGGATTTGGTTGTCTTTACTGGGTTCACATGCTAATGGAATGATGAAGGTAGCAGTGCACATGTTGACTACTTATCTTGCAGTTATCAGTGTGTTGTGCTTTTGGGGTAAGCAGTTTGTTTGGGGTGTTGCATTTGCTATCGGTGCTGCATTGCAGTTCTTGTATGTCATCTCTGTCATAGACAGGTAAGGTAACAAGCTTTGATGTTTATGCATTTAGCTTAGACTGTTCTTTGCTTAATAATGAGTATAAGAATGCTCAGGTTTCTAGCATTTCTTATGTACCTTGAATATCGATTTTCTCCCAGATGATTCAGACTTGCTGAAAATTTTATTCCTGTGTCATCTTGCAAAACCTTTATTACTGTTGTCTTTGTTGCACATTTGAAGAAGATAAAGAATACATGTGGAGGCCAAAATTGGTATAAATGACAAGAATAATCTGATATATCATATATTCAGTTGTATGTTGTGATCAAAACACCTGTGTTATTTCATCCACCTTTTTAGCTGCTTGTGGCCTGTCATTCTTATAGAGAAATTTTTTTTTCTTATATTCACTGTTTTAGATAAAATTTTATTAGATATGAAATTTGGTTTAACATTCAATAAAAGGATTCACTGCTCAGTGACAGTTTGACAATGAGTTGTAGAGGGAACTAGTGTTCTTTCTGAAAGTTATGAAAATATCCTCAATTAGTGGACACTGTGCATTTTTAATTTCAACAAACGCGAGGGCTTTTTCGTTGACAAATTGATTGTGTGATGAATGGTGCATCCAAGGGTTTGTATCAAAGTCACAACAGATGGAGAGTTGCAAGCATGTTTACTGAACAACTCTGTCTCTCTTTCTCTCTCTCTGATTGAGATTGTTGATTTATATATAAGATTTTTAAGGCCGTTTGTGTTGACTATTTGCCTTTTTAGACTACCATTTACCATGCTTGTGCTACAAAGGGCCGTCAAGATGGTATGGAATCTTCGAGAAGTTATGGGAGTTTCATGCGTCTTTATGCTAGTCATGCTTCTTTGGTTGGCATTATGGTCTTTTGGAATTGCTGGCGTCGTAGCTTTAAGCCTTGGTGACAGTGGACGCTGGTGGCTTCTTGTGGTGAGCTGGCAAGTTTTTGCTCTACATTTTATCTCATAACACATGTAAAAACTGCTTTATCAACCAAGATCAAGCATGCTTTTGCATATACAGGTTTTCTCTGTGAGTTTGTTCTGGACTGGAGCAGTTCTCTGTAACATCGTTAATGTGATAGTATCAGGGATAGTGTTTCTTGTTCTTATCCATGGTGGTCGAGATGCAGAATCAATGCCTTCAAAGCCACTGCTGAATTCTCTGCATTATGCTCTGACCAAATCTTTTGGCAGCATCTGCTATGGATCACTGTTTACAGCTGCTATCCGGACATTGCGGTGGGAGGTATGCAAACAATGGACTGCTTGATCCAAATTGATAGTGGCAATAATATGAATAGTTACCTGGGATGTAGATCCAATTTCATTGTGTACCAGCAGTTATGATAGATGACTCAATTGGTTTCTGCATTACAGATTAGGGGAGTCAGGTCAAAGATTGGAAACAATGAGTGTTTACTCTGCCTCGTAGATTTCCTGTTTCATCTGGTTGAGACTTTGGTTCGTTTTTTCAATAAGTATGCTTATGTCCAGGTACCTCCTGTATTTCCAATATCTTTGTGATGTGTTGTTATATTTAGGAATATATAGACCAATGACTGCGTCATGAAACAGCTCATTTGAACTCTCCAAGTTATGACCAATGTGACTGTAGATGACACATGTAGATGCTCAATGGTCGAAATAAAAGTGTGTAGTCTGCATCACAATTTGGTAGTTTGATGCATGGTAAAGAATAAAAATTAAGAGAAAATGGAGCATTAAAATGAATTAAATAACGATAGGATGGTTGAACAACTTTTGGGGTTTGGCTGTTTAAATTTGCAATTTGCCATTTACTCACGTTGTTCTTTGGAAGAATACCCTTTTGCCATAATGTTAACTTCAATTGCATCTCCTAGAGAAATGTAAAGCAAATTGACTTCATTCTTCCTCAATTAGTTTCTCCTCATCTCCTTTCATTTAGAAAATAAGATGTCTATTTTGCTGAACATTCAGCATCGGCAGTATATTCATTTGGATCTTTTATTGTTTTTTGGTTTTGGGTTTAATATAAGAAAAAATAGTCAAGGTGAAGGAACATGTTGATGGGTTTTTTTCATAATATTATATAGAATAGTTTGACATTTGTATATGCTATCTTTACTTTTTTATTAGTGAATGTATTTGATCCGTTATCTACTTTGAGGACCTTCTAAATCCATCAAGTTTACAGATAGCAGTTTATGGCAAGAACTTCAATCACTCAGCTAGAGATGCCTGGGAGTTATTCCAATCAACTGGTGTGGAAGCACTTGTGGCCTATGACTGTTCGGGTGCTGTTCTACTAATGAGCACTATTTTGGGTGGACTCATCGTTGGAACTTGTTCAGGAGTCTGGACTAGGATTCACCATCCAAACACTGTGATAATGGTGGGATCTACAGCCATGTTGATGGGAATGATCTTGGTAGGTCGATGACAGTATATTACTCAAAGAATAAGGAAACCAAGCAAAATGTGCCTACTTTCTTAAAAATCATGGTTTGGGGGTCTTTATGCATAACAATGTCTTTACTTGAAATCATTGGTGATTACATAATTAGCATAGCTTATGGCATTGTTTCTGATGCGGCAGAAAGACTTGGTTTATGAAATAATAGGGAATCAACAGTGTGAGATTTATGGTTTTAGGATAACTTCTTTCTCTACTGCATCTACTTTGGCCTCCTCTTTTTCTTTTCTTTTTTTTTTTTTTTTTGTGGGTGGGGGAGGGGGGGGGGGGGGGGGGGGGAGGAGAGAGGGAGCAAATGACAGGCGCAAAGTTTAAAATTGCCGTCTTTATTGTCTTTCTGATTCAACATCCCATCTACCCGCAGTGGAAAGTGTTTATTGCTCAATATGTATACCCACTGTGGTGTTTAAAGTCTTTCTGAGTTGTCCCCGGTAAATTGAACAGTCCAACCTTTACCATATGTCATGCTTAGACTCTTTTAATGAAGTATTGCAAGGCACTAACATGTCATATCCGAATTTCAGGTTGGATTGGCAATGGTGGTTATAGAGAGTGCAGTGACATCCATATACATTTGTTACGCAGAAGATCCTTTATTGATACACAGGTGGGATGCAGATTTTTTCAGCCAGATGTCAGAGACACTACACCAGCGCCTTCAACATAGAAGTGCAAGGGCAAGGGAAGTACTTCAAAGATTTGACAGTCAAACACAACAAATAGTATCTGCTTGAGTTTTACGTTTGTAGCTGCGTAGGCTAACTGTTCATAATTACTCACTCTTCAAGATATAAATGTCTTGCTTTCTGTTTGCCTCTCTTGTACTCCCTGCTTTCCCTCTTGCCATGTTCACTTGACTATTTTCCATTTTTTGTATATTAGGCCCCATCGATTTTGTAATCGTTTTAGATTTATATAACGTCTTTGTTTTTCCTGTTTGGTCCTTGGTTGGAAAACTGTTGCGGATCCTGGTTTCTAACTCCCCCAATCAACGTACTTCACATCATGGAATTAAAACTAGCACAGCGATTCTGAATGCACCCCTTGTGCACCAGAATGGATTCACCTGTATATTTCGGAAATTAATGGATAAATTAAATTGAAGTATCCTCATTAAATTCTGGCTTGTTTTTGGATTTAAGAGAATCTACAGTTACCCTTTCCCTATGGCTTTCTTAACCCCCTTACGGTATAGTCCAAAGAAACTGATCGAAAAGATTTGCAGTCTTCTTGAGAGCTGGGTACAACTCTGATGACCAGGAAAACTGGCACTCTGAAGGTTCCCATTCGTATGTCACAAGAAATCACTCAAATCTTTTCGTCAATATATGGGATGGCAATCCATGATGGACTCTTGGCCTTATACACCCAATAGCCTCCGCTTCAAAAACACTCTCTCTGATATACACACAAAACCAGCTTTTGCATATTTGGATGCTGAATTGCTAAGGAATCAAATTGAATTATCTAAGAGGCTAACCTAAGCCTACTGTAGCTGTAAACAAATTTGGATTGCATTGCATTTCATATCAAAGCCCAAACGCAACTCACAAAATAACTTGAAATTGGTTAACCTGACAGACGCAAACTCAACAACATTCTATTTAAATTTGTTCACAAATTTAGCCAAGTCAGCTGGGAGCCGGTTTGCGGATGAGTACTTTCAAAATCTTATTGCAACAATATTTTCATAGATGTGTTCATTAGATGAAACGATGGTTGGAAGACGCCCACCATACAAAACAAAGCCTCTAGAACCTTGGTGCCAGAATAGTGTGACACAAAATTAGCAGTGGATTTTGCCCTGTTCAGCTGTGACCCATTCCATGAATAGTTTTCAACCTGATATTGCAATCTCATACTATAATAAGAACATCAATCAACAACATACATCAGCATGAAATTAAACAGTGTCAGTCAACACATCCAGGAGACATTAATTGACATGCTAATGAACCAAAACCCCCCGGCCCCCCCCCCCCCCCCCCCCCTTCTTCTTTTTCCTTCTCTCCTCTCTTCTTTTTTCTTTCTCCTCCTGCGGCATTCATGGTCCAAAGAATACAAAAACATGATGGGCACCTAGGTACAAGAAAGAAGTAAGTAATTCCCACCAGACAGAGAAGGCAGAATAGCATAAAAGTTCAATTACCTTAAAACTTCGTCGTGATAGATGCTTAAACTATTAAAATAACCATTAAAAACCTATCATTGTTGAATATCAAATCATATGTTTCTAAACAAGATCTTAGTTTCCGACTTCAATATAAAAGCCACAATACCATACAGCATACCACAACACCGATCCTAAATTTAGTGAATCTGACATAAACTAGGGCACAGCCGTACATATTATTTTGAAGCATCACCTGCTTCCTGCGAGGAAGCTTCCTTGATCTCAGCACCAGCTTCATCCTGAAATAACAGCATTCAAGTGTATTTACACTAGACTAAAACGATTGGTAAGTAAATGGTGGATTATCTGAGTAAAATTATATAGTTGAGTGCAAATGCATACTTATATTATTCTGTGCATGAGAGACGGGAGAGGAAGGGGGGGGGGGGGCAAGGATTCATACCGGCACATCAGAAGTCCACAAAGTAAGATTGTCACGGAGAAGTTGCATGATGAGTGTACTGTCTTTGTATGATTCTTCACCTAATGTATCCAACTCAGAAATAGCTTCATCAAATGCCTGCAAGGAGCAAATAATGAACATCAATTGTCAAACGAGAACACTGGAATAATGAAAATATTGCAAATAACAATTTTGATTGCAATCACAAACATGTAAGATAGCCCCAAGCTTGGAAAAAGGTTCACCACTAGATAGTAGTTACAATTCAAGGGACAATACAAAATAAAAGATAGCTCTTCTGTTCATCAAATTAACTTAAAGCACAAAATATATGGTAGGACTGAAGCAATAGAAGTCTGTCATGTCCAAAATCCATCAATATAACTAATGGCAATTTCAAGTCTTAATTCTCAACTAGAACAGGGAAACATATCATGTAGGGTCTAAAATGAATTAGCTGACCTTTTCCTTTTTTTAAGAAAGCAACATAGAGATACTTCACTAAATATGCCTTAACTTAGGATATACCATTAGGTCTAATATTCTGCAGTGACAAGTTGAAACTCTTCTTTGTCCTCTCACTTTTTAAATTATGTTTGACAATGCCCTCTTGTAAAATAAAACTTGTAATATAAGTTACATAGATCATCCTTCAACATAAGATGCCGCAAAGACAAAGATTCAAAGTTCATTTTCCTTTTTGTAATGAAACTCTCAAGTTTAGATACCACGCACTAGTCATTTGCCCGCCACTGCTTATCTCAAAAAATAATCCAATCAAAATACCATTTTGCAAATAAATTCATTAATAGAAATAAAAATTCACATTTAGAGAAATTTGGAACCTAGTCTATGGTCAAAGAAGTAGACTAACCTGCTTTGCAAGAGTACAAGCACGATCAGGCGAATTCAAAATTTCATAATAAAATACAGAGAAGTTAAGTGCAAGACCAAGTCTTATTGGGTGTGTTGGAGCCAGTTCAGCCAGGGCAGTGTCCTACAACCAAAAACAACATCAAAAAGTTATGACCACCATATAACAGATAAAACATAGAGAGAACTACAAATATAAGTGCATTGACAATCCACCTGAGCAGATTTGTAGGCAACCAAAGTGTTTTCAGCAGCTTCTTTCCTCTCAGCCCCAGTTTTGAACTCAGCTAGGTACCTATGGTAGTCGCCCTTCATTTTCAGATAAAATACTTTTGACTCGGCAGTGCTGGCTGAGGGTATAAGATGCGTGTCAAGAAGACATAAAATCCCATCACATATCTTGCTAAGCTCAGCTTCAATCTTTCCTCTGTACTCCTTAATAATCGTAACATGCTCTTCATTTCCACGGCTTTCTTCCTTTTGCTCAATAGAGGAGATAATTCTCCAGGAAGCTCTCCGGGCTCCAATAACATTCTTGTAAGCAACAGAAAGTAGATTCCTTTCCTCCACGGTTAGTTCTTCACTATCCACCGTCTTGGCAACTTTCTCCATGAACTCAACCATTTCCTCATACCTCTCTGCCTGTTCAGCCAATTTGGCCATGTAAACATTCTCCTCACGAGATGATTCAGAGGACGACATACTTTCTTAATCAAATGTGATTCTTTATTTTCCTGCTTAAACATCGAAACTTCCATACTTAGAACAAAACAGGAAAGTCTAACCAATGCCTACAGAAGACCACATAATAAGACACAACAAGCAGAAGCTGACTGAAAGAACAATGTCATGAATTCATGATCATTATCATCCACAAACACTGTTTCCAGAATCAATCATTCTCCATCCATAAAAAATGATAATCTATCACAGAGCTATTTTCTGTTTCATATATTCTAATTCTCAATCAATATTCTTTGGCAGGGTGCATAACCCTTTAACTGTGTTAAGTAAATGTTCTTTGCACTAATTTTCAAGCAACCTGGGGGGGGATAACAGGAGGTATAAAGGAGAATAAGAAAGAAGAATATTTTTAGAGCAATATATCAAGATCATTCAGAAACTAGCCACGGAACTTAATCACTTAATGATTCCTTCTTTGTTATATATAATATATAAAAAGCATCGCATTGTTCTATGGATGAGTCAATGCTGAAAACTGCAAAACCAGACTCATATTCTATATGAAGTGTTTAAATACCAATCCGGGTATCCTACTCCAGTAAAGCTCAAGGACGCTGTAAGAATGGAAAAGACAACCTCACTGCCAGAACCAACACATCTTCCTTGGCCCCATAACTGAACTAAACTACATAGAAAGGACAATAACTCCCAATCCATACAAAGACAGGATTTGACATGAAATACACAAGGTCTCAACCTTTATCAAAACATCTACAAACACTAACCGATACTCTCTCAATACGTACAAATCTAGCAGACTGCCTTTTTCATACACGACCTCAACACACGCCATACTGCTGCCAGACCCATAATAACTCACATCCCGAAAAAAAAAAGGAGGCAAAATAACTGATGACTGAGAAGTGATTCAAAGAATGTTTTGAAGCATAATATGTGGTTGTACTTTTTAAAGCCCAGAATCTCAATTAGTTTCCTGATCTCAAGCATGCCCACCAGTCCAAACCAGCCAATTGTCACGAGGCACTTTCCGTAACACGCAGACTATGCGTGAAATACTAATTATTTGAGGGTATGAAATACACTAATATCATCACAATTAGAACCAATTGAGTATATCGCTCGACAATCCAAATCATATCCATAGCTCAATCAAAGGCAAGATAAACACCACTTAACTCCAACTTCCCACTATCTCACTCAGTTCCCAATTTTCTGTATAAACACTAATATCAAAATTTTCTAAAAATAATAAAGCAAATTAAATGAAGAAAATCATTCTGAACAAAGTAAAAAATATAAAGAAAATGGAAAAGCATAAAGTGATCGAGATGACAATTTTCAAACTAACCAACATATCAATAATAAATTAAATAAATAAATTAGCCTCACTAATGATTGATACCAATAAACCAAACAGATCCAAAATCCAAAACCCAAAAACCCTCCTCTTTTCTTAACCAAAAACTATCAAATCCGTATAGATCTCTTCAAGCCAGCAAATATTAATAAAAAAAAAAAAACCCACGTGATAATAACACGAAATCTTAATAAAGATCTCAACTTTATATCAAATATGAGTATAAATCAAACATAAATGGGTAAAAACTTCCAGTTTTTGAGCTAAAGATTGTACCTTTTTTGTTTTGCTGATTTGAAGCTAAAGAGGGGAGTGACAGATATCCAACGTTGTGAAGAAAAACGGAAATTGGTTAAATCCAAAGCAATACTTTTATACACGGGCGGTGGTGAAGCAGTAAAAAGAAGGATTTAATTACAGTACCTTTTTAAGATTTAGAAGGGTCAAGGATAATTTCGAGTCAAATGAGGAAAATTGCTTTTAAATGGTTAATATTTTGCGATGGTGACACGTGGCTGGAAAGATTGAGTGTAGCACTAGCTACGATCTAGATCTAAACCGGTTTTGTCAGTTTGGCAAATATTCAAATAGTATCTCTAGGTAACCGGATGACTGGTAACTGGTGTTCAAAAATCAGATTACTTTTAGTATTATTTTTTCCAAAAAAAAAAAAAACCAAATTTGTTTAAAGCTTTCACTTTTCACCCTTAATTTTACTTTTGTAAATAAATCATTCATATAAATTTTGTCTATGTTTTAAAATAAACTCTTACTAACACCATGCAATAACTAATTCAAAATTTTTATGTTTTTTATTTTTACAAAAATAATTATTAAAATTAAATATAAACATAAATTAAATCTATATTTTTATTTATCCAATTTTAAATAATAAAAATGTGCTTTTAACATAAAGCATACTATAATTTTTAACACAAAAGTTATAAAAAGTAATTTATATTTCGGTTAATCGATGGTTTGCAAACTTACAAATCGTTACTCTAACTGATTGGCTAAATACCCAATTCTGTGACAAAAAATTATCCTCTTTTTTAGTTTGAAACAAATCGAATTTACTTTTTTTTTATGTATTGAGTTTTTTTAACACTCCTATCTAATAGCAACACCTATGAAGGGAATGGTTCATGAAGTTTGATTTAAGAAATTAATGTAAAATTAGATTTATTTTAAATTACAAGATTTATAAATAAAGTTGTAAATTGAGTGTATACGAAAAGTTTCCCAACGGATGCACCTTTGCAATAAAAAAAAAAAAAAAGAAGGAAGGATGAAAGAACAAATAAAGTTATGGTTGGAATTGAATTGAAAAATGATTTAGCTGTTTTGCAGATTTTGAAGTGGAAAAAACAGCACTATCGAGAAGCTGTTGAGGTGAACTTGGATACAACTTGTACATTTATTGGAAGTCTGGCCTAAATTCGATTAGTACATAAGTTTTTTTAGCTGGATTTCTAGTCTTAGTTGAAGTAGAAAATTACAGTCTCCTACGTCACAGGAAATACTTCGGAGAAAGTTAACAACATGCGAATGAATTATAACTTTCAACAAGATCACAAGTCAAGTGTGTGAGTTCAACTTGTTTATCTTCTTGAGTAGCACAAAGTTGTGTTAGATTCGATGAAATTTCGTTGAGTTTTTTTTTCAAGTCGAGTTTCAATTGCCAACCACCTGCTAGATTTCCAAACCTGAGAATGACAACGGTGACATATAAGTTCATGACGGCTCGTGTCTGACAAAATTTGGTTAATGTAGGTTTTTCCTCCTATACTTTTTAGAGTATGTTTCAATTAACACGTAAGAATGAAGTGGCAAATGTACTAATGTGGTTATACGTAACAATACCAACATAATTGATGGAGGGAAAAACCGTAAAAGAGAGAATTGATTGAACAAGTCGTTGGCGTGCTTATTTCTTGTAACCAGACTGGTGGGGTGTTTGGTTTAGGAAAATCAAGGAAGGAAATGAGTATCAGTAGTAATGATACTTATTGCTGATATTTAAAAAATAACTATAATTATTTTTTAATTGAAATAAAAGAAATTAATCAAGATATCTATGATTTCATTTCAAATATTATTCTACCAAACTCATTAATCTTTTTTGGAGAAATGATATACATTTTATTACTAAACCAAACATGTTAGGAAGAATAGTTAAAGCTCATATTCATAATAAGGTCAATGATATTTATAATAACAGTGATTGAGAAATTTGAACCAAACTACTTATTGGTAGGGTCGCCTCAAAAGGCCTGCCAAGTTCGCGAAAGCCCTCCAAGTTCTATTCTTATTTGAATCGTAGAAGATTTGCCTATTTGTTGAGTGGGTTGATTGTATGGGATAGGCCAAGCCTAATTCAATGACTCCAGAGACTCCATTGCTGATTAATCTACCTATATTATAAAAAGACACACTTTGTTACTATAGCGCCTCCAATACTAAACACATGACTAGGCTGGTTTTTTTGCTTGAATTTTTTCTAAGTTTCTGAGGGATTGCATGCAATTAATGTCTTATGTCCCCTCTTGGATAAAATTCATCTCATCTTAACCTAACAATCACCTTCATGCAATCACCTTAGGTCTTCCTTTTGGGTTTCAAAACTTTCGCCGTCACCACCGACACTACCACTGCTATCACCTGAATTTACGTTGTAACATAAGATTCCCTCATTTCCACCACACCATCGTATCACCACTTATGCCAACCGAGCCGTAGGCTCAGTGGTGAGGGGAGCAGTTGGTATTAGCTCCCCCTGCTGCAGGTTGGGGTTCTAACCCCACCTGCAGCAGTTTGATGGCATTAAAATCCAAAGGAGCACCATAGTGCTCCTTTGGTCCAACGGTGGTTTAGTCTCCGTTGGCCCCTCAGGTCCAGTTGGACCCTCCCGTAGAATAGATTAGATTAGGAGTAGAATAGTATGTTGAATCTTGACAAAAAAAAAAAAAAAAATCGTATCACCACTTATACCACGTCACCATCACACCACTGCTTTTTCTTTATTCTCTATCTTTTTTAGTGCAACCGATTTTTTTTTTTTCCATAGTCCTTTGACCCCAAACCACCGCCACTACTTCACAATCATACAATTACATTTTTTTTTTTCACTTTGGTTCATCATTATTAGTATTCCAACTTTCCTTTTCTATTCTTGATCTTTAAATTGTTATTAGACGAATAAAAGATTAAATTTTCATGAAATCCTTCCAAAAATATAGGATTTTTATCAATTAAATTAGTATTCTCTTGTAATTTAAATTGGTGCTCTGGTTCATTAATTAGGTATTTTTGGTTTTTGATGTTATTACAGTTGGCTGGTGAAGAAATCAACAAACACTGGGTTTGATTCTTCTCCACACCGTTGAACGGTTGAAGAACCCATAAATTGTGTTTATGGGGAGTTATTACAACATTTTTAGTGGCCTTGTTTCCTTTGAACCCACTACAAAGAAATGGACATTATTTCTTCCGTTTTCTAGATCCATAATTGATTTGTTTCTAACGGTTGGAAAGTGTAGTGTTTAAACAATTTCATTTATTTCAATAAATAAAACACGTCATTAAACAAATCATACATGTGTCTGTGCATCTTTAAAAATTCGTTAGCCTCTCTATTTTGTGATAACCGTTAACTATTGTACTTTTAAACTTCTCACATTTTAAGTCTTTTACCTTCTATAATATCAGATTTTGAAGCTTCTTATTTGTATTTTTTCTTTTATGTTACGTTGTATCCTTCGCTAATTATTGTTTCTTATGATACCAATATTGCTTAATGTTATTGCAGAGGGCAACCTGAAATTATACGGCAAGACATAGAATACATGATTTGATCCTATGTTGAGAAGTTAATAACCTTTGCTTTTGTACTGCTTCAAACTTAACAACATTAGCAGTTTCTTATTGAAATTTGTCATTTTTAGTAGATTCATTGTTGAAAGATAAATACATTGAGACTGTAATATCTTCTTTTGTTCCTTGATTTCTATTAGATAACTTGATTTCGGAAAAAAAATATCATTGGTTAAAATTTTACAAATATCCAATTGGCAAGTGGAAAGTAGTTCCTGAACTTGACTTCCCTCAAAGAAAAGCTATAGGAGCACAAAGACTCCAGTAACTATTGTATACTATCTGGATAAACAAATATTCTTTTGCCTCCTGAACATATAAGGGGATGTTTCTGGAATTTTAAATCTTGGTCTGACATTTCATTTGAGAGTTAATGAATATTGTCATCATTTGTGTCAGGAAAAAATTTAGGTGGACTGGGTCAACAAGTGGAAGACGTTTTTATCACCTACCTAATCCTATGAGAACTATACATAGATTGGATTAGTATGACAATTCGAAGTTTTGTTTAATATTATTTGTTCATAGTTCAACTGAGTTTATATATGCTACCCGCTAATGAATGTTAAATGTAAATTGTAGGTCAACTTGAAGTTTTTCATGCATTTTATAGTTATATCTCATTGCTCCACTAATAAATTTATATTGATACAATATGTAGCCCAACTACATTATCCTGGCTATATTTCTTGCCAATAAATAAATAGCCTTATCAGATTCTATAAAACTTGCAATGAAAATGAATGCAACCGTTTTGTTTTTCATAATATTATTATATATAAGCATTCAATATTTGGAGCAATTATTTAACAGAGTCAGTACTTTTTCCCATTATCTATAGTGTACCTTTTGCACTCCTGCAGCTAAACAAACATTTGGTCCTGACAAAGTGAGATTCAATCGATAATCGGACCAATGCATTGGATGTTAGTATTCTCTTCTACTTTACAGGAGAATGGAGCTTTAATACTTCATAACTTAGGTCAATCCTCTTCTATTGATTCTAAAAGTTTCGAGATAGGAGTTCCTTGTTTTTCTTGATTATCGTTCCATGTTTGTCCTGCATTATATTTGTCTTCTAATTCTGCCAATCATTTTCTGTTTACAACATTTCTGAAGCACCTAACTACATATGGCTTTAAGTAGTTTTTCATATCTATCCAAAGGTTCTTGACGGAAGATCTTACCGTTTGCCAGGAGCCTTCTAATGCTAAGTTTAGTTGTTAAATTTTTCCAATTGGTGTTTTGATATTAAAACTTGAGATTATCAATCTCTTAATTTTGTAAAAATGTATAGATTATTTTTTCTCTATACTATTAACTTTATCCAGGGTTGTCAATATTTCTTTTATATTGCTTCAACTTTTGGCTTGTAATGCGGTTGTGCTTTGCACATCCTGAGACCTACTAGTATTGGTACTAAGAAGTAAGAACTGGTAATCTTTCCACTTGTTCACTTAAAATGCTTACACAAAAATTTCAACATTTTCATTTTAGTTCCAACATACTATTTGGCTTTGGAGCTTGCTCTAGCCGCAATAATAGAGTTTTCTCTAAATACAAAATTTAACATGCTTCCAAATTATAGCTCTTATACCTAAAATATTGACACAATCAATTATTTGTTCTATTTTGTTTTGTTTTCTACATCATTTCTTACTTTAGTTGCTGATCAACAAACCAAAGAAATTCCCTTTTCTGTCTATCTTACATTACTATATATCAATTTGGAAATGCAAAAGAAACTAGCTTAGTTGAGTTGACCATGAGGTGTAATTTAAATTTCCTTTTGGACGAGAAATCTTCTAACCCCTGAACTACATTTGCTCCCCTCCTCTCTCCCTATCCTCAAAATTTTTTCAGTTGTTTCTAATTTCTTTGTTCCATTATCAGGGGCCTCCCATCATGTGAGACAAATTTGTAACAATGTGTGCATTTTCAATGACCTATAGTGATTTTCATTGATTGCCCATGAATGATAATTTAACAAATGCCAATACTTAAATAAGTCCCGCGGCTCTTCCCAAAAGTCAGTAATTGCCTTTTGAATTGAGTTGTGAATTTAGGTTTATTTTCAAAAAACAAACGCCAATACCTAAATTCAAGTAATTTGAACATAAGAGGTCAACACTATATCAACTAATCACAACACGTTCTCACTACTACAATCTCCACCATTTGAACTTTTAAGTGCCTCTTGTGCTATGAAAGAGCCCAACATCCCTATATTAACGAGGCACGAGGTACAAAATCGAGACGAGAAGCATAGCCATCCAACTTAACATTTTCTCCAATATTTAGATTTGTTCAATACATTATAAATTGATGTATACAGTATGGATAAATTTCAATAATTAAAATTAAAAAACAAAAAAGAATTATTCAAACTTTTTAAAAAGCAAAAGTAATCAATTTACAAAATCTTACTTAAAAATTATGATAACTTTTAGAAGGACTCATGGATCCTTAAGAACAAAATTCACAAAATTATTCAAATTTTGTCACGAGGTGATCCCATCATATCCGATTCAACTTTAGAGATGGCATTGATAATATATAATATGCCATGTAATATATTACAGGAAACTAATTATTTATTGTCAAATATGATAATATATAACCAACAATCACAGGATGAAAAATTATTAGTGCGGTGTAATGCTATGCACATATGGATTTAAGATTTTTCCTATTTTAACACCATTGCACGAAAGTCCAAAACCACAAAATCCATGTATCAGATCCGAAAGATCACAAAAACATCATGCCTAAGGAATGGACACGTCTGCGGTTGTACTATATCCGTATCAAAAAGCGTCATATATGGGCCATGCCCGCTTGGCAGCGGGGCTGCTGCGGCCCGTACACTTTTATTTTTAATCCCATCCATTAACTTTCAACTGACTCACATCAGCATTTTAGCAGTGGCAGGTGGTCCTAAATTATTTGGAAATAATATCTAAAAATATTTTTAATACATTATTCAATTAATTTTTATCTCACATACATCAACTTTTAATAAATATTATAAATTTATTATTCCTCGAAAAAATATTTCAAAAAATTAAATATAAATAAACCCCACTTTCACGTATCATATCTTGCAGAGGATTTAATATTCCCTCTTCCCAAAACACACCTATGAGAAAATTAAATATTCCCCTACTTTTCACGCCAATCTCATCACCATCCCATCTTCTTTCGAGCCCTGTACAGTTTCACTCTATCCCATGGAACCTATTAACTCTTACTGAAATATACACACCTTTCTAGGTTAACTCATGATAAAAGCAGCAAATGAAAAAGAGTTTACTACTTGTATTTTGTTGCATCCATTTTTTATATGGAAAAGAGTTTTTATTTAATTTATCAAATTAATTTCCAAGATAAGTGCTAAGTATATGTATAATCCCTTGCCTTAATATGCTAACTGTTCATACACACAAATATATAGTAAGAATAAGTAATGTATGCAGAATGAATAAAAGTTCGAACGGTTAAAATTTATTGATTTCATCTTAGAGGTTGAGGAATCGAATTTTAATTATTTTTTTTTCTATTATAATAGTGTAAGTTGATAAAAAAAATAAGGTATGCAAGCATAATTTAAGATGTTTAAAAATTATTTAAAAAATTATTAATTTGATTCTATCCGAATAAACATTATTTTACTTTTAAAAATCATTAAAACCAATTTATCAAAAAAAATCATTAAAACAAGAGGTAATCACAACAATTTCTTTTTTTTTTTTTTTTGACTCTACTCTCAAATTCTTCCTTAGCGCGTGATTTGCATTCTGTTGCAAGAATTGTACATATTCGGATTCTAAAGCAATAATGGAAAAAGTTAAGTACCTTTTTTTCAAGTATACCAGAAGGAACCACATACTCTTTCATGACTCTTTTGTTTAACTTATTACTACTTTCTTGTTTCTTCGCCTCCTGAAGAAGTCTGCAGCTTCTACTTCTGCTTCCTTCACCACCGTTTCTAAGCATTATGCATTGTACTTCAAAGATTACACCATATTTTTACAACCATTCTATCATCTGAACATGTAAAAAAAAAAAAAAAAAGTAGAGAAGAATGCAAAGCTTCAAAACAGCAGTTCCAGCTGTTGCATTCACCAACTCTGATATGTATTGCCACTCATCTTTGTATCCCAGGTCTTTTCTTTTCTATTGAACTAATTGCGTCCTATTATGCTTTTTAAGCTGCATATATAGGTGTATTAGTACTATTCATAGGAAGCTTTGCTCGAGTTGATTAGAGGATGTTTTTATGTTCATCATGCATATATTTTTGGGCTTGTTTTTGTCTCTCTCAGATGATATTTTTTCGGTACTTTGTTTGTTTTGTCATGTGATATAGAGGTAATGAAGGTGGAGGTAGAAATTGGACAAACTTTGTGGATCTCGGAGAGCTTGAGCAGTCAGCATTTCACCAAGCGGATGCTGTTGATTTAAGCAAAAGTGTGCTTTTCTTGTTCTCTCTTTTTTTATTTTTTTCGCCCGTATATATTTAGTATAATTGCATATTCTATCTTCTCTAACCACTTGTGGTTAGTAGTTAGGAGATGGGATTTTGGAGACTAAATGGATTTTTAAAACAATTGTAGGTTCATTATATAGCGACATGAATCCAAGCAATGTTGCTGTTAGCAGTAACTTACAGTTTGGTGGGCTTAACATGGTTTGTGAATATAATTGTTCAGTCTCAACCACCTTCTATTAGCATCTTTTTTTAATGAGTAAAGATGGTATGTTTTGGTTCATATTTTTGTAATTTGTTGTAGATATTCTGATTTTTTTGGGTGAATGTAGAACATGGGTTCAGGAGAGCTGGGATCTTCAGGAGCTGGGGCGGATACAGGGCAGTTATTGATGCAGAAGGGGACAATGGTTAGTGTTGGAACTGGTGGGACTTTGGGAAGTGGGAATTTTGAGAACTGGGGAGACTCTGGGATTGCAGATCACAGCCAACAGACTGATACTTCCACAGATATTGACACTGATGAAAAAAGCCAGGTCTTTCTCTTATGCTTTCTCTGTATTGTTGTCTTATTGTGAGAAAAGTAAAAGTTTTGGGTGTGTTCAATTCTATTTGCATTTTACTGGCTCATTCGACCATAGGATATAGTCCAAAGGTCAAGATTATCACTGTTCTTAATAGGAGGTAGGTTGGGGACAATAAAGCTTTGAAGTTGGGACAGAAGATGGACTTCTGTTAGACCTGGATGTCTCATATTGTGCATAAAATGCAAATTTTTGCATACAGTATTAATTTTAGAATGATATGGCATTATTTTGCTTCTTGGATGATCAGGATTAGTTCCTTGCTACATGGTGTTTGCTGTTGCATTGGATATTCATTGCACCGGTGTATTGAACCATGTGTACAGAAGATCTCATAGAAAGAATTTTCTGTGTTGAAGAACTCCATCTCGTGTCAAATTCATTAATTCATTTCTTGTTGACAACAAAGTTGAATTGGTTAATGGTCTTCACTCTTAAATTTCTTGTCATTGTGGCAGTTTCATGGTGTTCAATGTGGAGCATTAGTAGTTGTGGATTCAATGGAACAGTCTGGAGAGAGAACTGGAGACCAGAAGGTTGGTTCTGTGTTTCCTGTCTTGGATATTAATTGGTTCAACTGTCCATCTCAATCCGTCTATGGTTTCACATATTTTTTCTAGGCACTCCGAAGGCTGGCTCAGAACCGGGAAGCTGCTCGAAAGAGTCGATTGAGAAAGAAAGTAATGTTGCCTCTCTTAAGCTTAAGCTTAATTTTGTAGAAAATAATGGTGCCATTTGGCTTTGTTAGGTTATTGATGTCACATTTTGAAGGCTCTGTTAATATTGGATTCGCGGAGTATAAAACGTGTCTGGCTATAGCTCTTAACAGTTATTACTAATAACAAGGCTAGTGTACAAAGTGTGATAACGATGTTCTCCACCAGTGATTATACCTAGCCTAAATATGTTTGATGAGAAAACAACATCTGAGGATCCTAAACAGCATTAGTTGAACCTACTTGAGGCGAGTACAACATTTCATGGCTGGTGGAGGCTATTCTAATCTTAAAGATCCTAAAGACCCTCCTGATTGGATAGTCTGCACTGGTTGTTTTCAGTTAGTTGTAAAGGAAGGGTGCATTTGAAAGCGTAGTCCCTTTATACATGATTTTCTGTTCCTTTAACCATTCATATATCTCTTAGAGGTATAACTTATCACATCTAAATGATCCCTCATGGGGTTGAAAGCAATGCGGAAGATCTGCCTTGTGTATCTTGCATTGCAGCTGCTTTGTATCAATCCTTGCTTATTGTTGCTAGAACATTGGAATTGCTACTTCTTTTACTGTGGGTATGAGCCTGATGGTGGGGGAAGTTTCCTGATGTCTACTTCTGGAGTGATGCTAGACAGCTAGATCCGTAAAGACCAACTCCTGCATTAGATTTTCTAGAGATCTTTTTGCAATTAATTTTAGTGATTATTTAGTTGTCTTAACTTTTTGGCTTGATATTGGATTCAATTCCTTGGAGAAGATATCCAATAGTCTATTTTTTCTCCTTCCTCTATGAGTAGAAAAGAGTATAAAATTTCAAATGGTGCATGATCGGAATCTTGTTGTCTTCCTATCTCTGCTCTTGTCAAGAAAATATTTTAACCTATTAGGATTATGTTCTAATTGTTTATGGGTTTTGTTTTGGACAGGCGTATGTTCAACAGCTGGAAAATAGTCGGCTTAAACTTACGCAACTAGAGCAGGAGCTCAAACAGGCACGCCAGCAGGTGCTCACTAATATGTTAGATTGCATGTAGGAAAAGGACTTGTAAAGCACTTCTTACCTTTGTCAAAGAAATGTTAAAATGGCTTCAAATATCATAAACGAACTATGTAACATGTACATTTGGATAAAAGCAGGATTGTTTTCTAACTGTTGTTGAATTCACAACATGCTTCCTTTAGTTAATCTGGGATATTATTTTGTGTATTGAGCCTCTCACAACAACCAATTAACAGTGATCAACTAGAAGAATTATAAATTGAACAACTGCCTGTGGGAAATTTTCTGAAATAGTGTCATGGGGACCTTCCTTCAAAAAATTTACTAAATCTTAAACTGTTGATGTATAAAATATATCAGCAATACAAGTGGCTAAGGCTAGTGAAAAATATGAAGTCAGTTGTACTAATTTGATCGTTTTAGCCATTCAATATACTTCTGTTGCAAACTACTATATGGAACTGATTTTGCATTTTGCAAAATTGCCTCTTTGGATACTGATTCTTGAATGCAGGGTGTATTTATTGCTAGTGGATATTCAGGAGATCAGAGTCATTCTGGCAGTGGAAATGGTCAGTAAATTTACTAATTTTTTGTGTTTGTCAGATTAAGTGAATAAATTTTAAATTTGGATCTGGTGAAATAACATGGTAGTTAAATGTCAATGAATGGGAAAAGGTTATCTACCATTACTTCCTGTAACCATTAAAGTCCTTCCATGTTCCTTGTCTGCCAAGATGATCTTGTTCTGCTTGCAAGAAGGCATGTTATACGTAAAATAAACTACTGTTGATAATATGATCTTTCGGATGAGGCGATAATTTAATACCACTTGTATTCTAGATGGAATGACCAATAGTGTAATCGTTAATATGCAATGCAATGCATTACATTCATCTCTTGAACTGTTTGTTGTTATAATCTTATGTGGAGAAGAAGTATGTAGAGATTTCTTCTCCTTTTGTGTGCATTACTGGGCTACTGTGATGGAAAATATGTGACAAGTTGAATCTTGAAATGAAGGGGAAGAATGAAAAAGTAGGCGAGTGAGGTAGAGGAATGGAGGACAGAAAAGAGGCAGAACATTGAAAAAGTTGGCCAAATTATTAAAAAAAAGAAAAGAAAGAGACAGGAAAGAAAATTAAGAAGTAACTATTCAACTTTACAGAGTTATGTTTCTTTTGCTGATATATCTATATTTATCTCCAATGCACAATTTCAAATGCTGGAGACAATGGTCTGAATTGAATAATCTATAACATTAAGACACCTATTATTTTTCTCTACTCAAAGTGATTAATGGTTTTTTTTCTCACCGCGGTTGAGTGTATAGTAGCTTTCAGATAATATTATGGTGTTGTTCCTTCTTCTGTAATCATTTGATGCAGTATCTTATTCTTGGACCATGATAAATTCTGCCAGTTTGTGCACAAAATCTCCTTGTGAAAATATCTAGGAATGGATGAAACCCCAGAAAGTTTTAAGTCTCCCAAATTTGAGGTATGATTTTGGAAAAAAATAAGTAGTACTTCACCATTTTGCTTCTCACAAAATTCTGTGAGGCCGTTTGGCACCTTGTTTACAAGTATTAGACATTTTATGTATAACATATCTTGGCATTATATTTTGTCTAGCAGGAAAATAAACTGAATTAGCAGTTAATTGACGATTTTGGATGACTTTGTTAAGGATGGTAGAAACAAAAATATTTGTGCAGAATATATGGGATCTCACAGGATGGCAATGTGAACAGGGGCTTTGGCATTTGACATAGATTATGCCCGCTGGCTTGATGCCCATCAGCGGCTGATCAATGATCTGAGATCAGCTGTGAATTCTCACCTGGGGGATAATGAATTGCGGCTTCTTGTTGATGGAGTAATGTCACACTATGATGAAATCTTTAGGCTAAAGGACATAGGTGCAAAGACAGATGTATTTCACATGCTCTCTGGCATGTGGAAGACTCCTGCGGAAAGGTGTTTCATGTGGTTGGGGGGATTCCGGTCCTCTGAGATCCTCAAGGTGGTGTAATTTTCTGCCAGCCGTACCTCATTTTCCAATCCTCATAGGCAGTATTTTGGTTTTTCTGCTTGTCTCATAATCACATGTTTTTTGGAATATCAGATACTTGGGAGCCATCTTGAACCTCTCACAGATCAACAGTTGATAGGCATATGCAATTTGCAGCAGTCGTCCCAACAGGCTGAGGATGCCTTATCTCAAGGAATGGAAGCTTTGCAACAATCACTTGCGGAGACACTTTCATCTAGTTCACTTGGCTCTAGTGGTTCTGGAAATGTAGCTGATTATATGGGACAAATGGCAATTGCAATGGGCAAGCTTGCCACCCTAGAGAACTTCCTTCATCAGGTAAGCTGATGATCTTATTCCATCTAGACCTTGCCCTTCGTAACTAATGAAATTTCATTACGAGAGACTAACGTGGCCGCAATGACCAGACACGTTTAACCAAATTATTGTTTTTCATTTTAGGCTGATCTTCTGAGGCAGCAAACTTTGCAGCAAATGCATCGGATTTTGACCACTCGTCAAGCTGCTCGTGCCCTGCTTGTTATTAATGATTACATGTCACGGCTGCGAGCACTTAGTTCTTTGTGGTTAGCACGCCCCAAGGACTGACCAAATGTTGTTATCTTAGCTTTTCAATTAAATACTACTAACACTAGGAGCCATTATGAAATTATTGAGTCCCTGATGCAATTATTACCGGATATCTGTTGTATTCTCTGCTGAGTGAAATGCTAATGGATGCCTGGCTCTGAGAAACCTTCAACCGAGCTTTATGGATGAAATATGTATTAATCATTGACTATCTCGCGGAGTCAAGTGGTAACTAACTTGTGTGAAATGCACTGGATAAGTGAAATCTAGGCAATTGTAATCAGGGTCAGTATTACGTTTAACTCGTAGTTGCGTATTCATCTAATCCCAGGCTAATCCCTTTCTACATCATCTCGGGCATCTCTTAACCAGATTAATGTGGGTACCCCTGAATTTATCTGGAGTAATTGGCTATGCTCTTTTCTTTTGTGTAAGCAAGCATCAAGCTTCTGGTTGATATTGTGCCAAAACTCTGAGACTTCAATGAATTTATTAGTCATAGTATGTGTGGAGCCCAATTAAATGGATGTCAATTTCTGTATTAGCAAAATATATCTGCATTGGGGAGCTTGAGGTGCTCTTTTCATGTAATTTAACGAGTACAAGAATCAGGTAACTTGATCACTTTACACAGTGTCTTGTACTTTTTCATTGTTCTTCCTTCCTCTTACAACATTCAAACATGAAATTAAGTTGAAACAGAGACAAAATGATATTTCCACCGAAGCCTCAAGAGTTATAAAGAAATTTTCTTTTAAAGAATAGGAAGATTGCGGACATCCATCACCGTAGCACACCTATTGTATTATTAAGACATTTCAAGAGAGCAGGAAGTAATTTACACAGGGAATGCTTGAAAGCACACACATCTTTGTGCAAGGATGTGTCATTTCTTAAAAAGAAATATGGGCCTTGTTGCAGGATATATACCCATTGAGGTAATAATCACAGTGAAGCACGAAGTCTAAAGTAAACAGTTTGAACAATCCATGAAGAAAAAAGAACAAGAACAGAAGATTCAGAATGTGAGCATCTTTCTTCAGGGAACCGGTACATAGACCCTTCATAGGCAAATCATACAAAGTCTGAAAGCAGCAGTCCAACGATCTACAAGGAAAGTTCAGACAATTTTATAGCTGCTTCATGGCTTTCTTCACTCTGGACATCATTTGATCTCAGGAGCAGTCCTAACAACAAAAGGATAGAACTTATTAGCATAGATGGCCAAATGACAAAGACATTCAACTTTAATTGTATGCACATAAAAAATTTTGTTGCTTCCCTTGCACAAAAATAAACTATCCAACAAGGAAGAAACATGTCATATAACACACTAGGAAAGCCTGGCTGTGCAAGGTCCATCCGATATTGTAGGTTCATTTTAGTGCTTTATTGGGAAGATATAGTAATTAAGTTAATATGCTGAGAAAAAAATACTTTACTTTGTGCTATTGCTGTAAAAGTATTATGATAGAATCTCCAATCATATATGATGATTAAGATAATAATACCATATTAAAAACGTAGTTTGATAAAAGTTCTAAAAAAAAGAAAATTAACTGTCATAATAGGACTATGATAAATTTTTACTTAAATAAATATTTTATTTTTCCAAAAATATACAGAAAAGTTAGAACAAAATTCTTTAAAAAAAATCGAACATAACGTGGCAAAATTCATTTATTGTACTGTCCATTTTTAGATTCCAATATCAACCTCAAGTAATGGGTAAATCACATTTAGTTATCTGAAGTTAGAGATTTTACCAAAGCGTACTAAGATGCACGAAATGACTAATTTACAGTATTAAACGTTCCTAGATATTCATACTGTAAACATCAGTTCCTGATCAAGACAGTAGGTTGGAATTGAAGGTGTACCTAGAAATATTGGAGCCAAATGACACAAAATGTATGCTAATTACAAATAACAAAACAAACAGATATTTTGATAATTAAACTGCAAGCTGCAATGTAATGTAATATAATAGATATACAACTGAAAATACTTTAATATTAGAAGCTTGAGAGTCTGATAGTTAATGTTGCAAATTAGTTACCAAAAAAAAAAAAATAGAATTCTCAAGTTTCATAGTTACTTCAGCGAGAAGTTATAAAAGTAATACACTCTTTAGGCCTAGAAAGAGGATGAGAAGATAAATTGCATATGCTACAAAACCAAAAGTTTTATGAATTTGGAAACTAAGCATTATTTTTGTCAAGATACCTGAAAATAGCTGCATTATTTTTGTCATTTAAACTGAACTTTAATTTGATTAACTATCATTTAAATCGGGCCTTAATTTGCCTCTACATATACTATATACCATCTCATACACTACTATGGATCCATCATAAAATCTTTTAATCCTCAATAAAAACCAATTACAATAATCTTTTAAACCTTCATTAAAAGCCAATTACAATAGCACCTCTCACTTAAAAAGCCACATGGCAAATAAACATACAATAAAAATAGCCACTAGTGCTACAAAAACTTTTCTTGTCTTTTTGTAATATAGTCAGATAGATATCATTCACTTAACAAGTACATGACATTTTATTGGACAGCTACGGCCATGATAAGAGGTGTCAACCATCTGATCGCAAATGGAAACCCCCACCGCAAGGCTATCTCAAAATTAATGCGGATGCTGTCTACAAAAAATGGGGAAGCAGGCATTGGAGTCACTGTCAGAAACTCTACAGGAGAGTTGTAAGCTATGTGGACTGGATTTATTCCCCATTGTTTAAATGCAGAAGTTGCAGAAACGTTAGCTTTTCTCAAGGCTCTTCAATTTGCACAAGAAATGGACATTTCCCATTTTGTAGCTGAGGGGGATTCTTTATCAGTGATCAAAAAAATCCAAAGCAGTGTGTCAAGCCTCTCAATGACAGGTCATCTAATCCAAGGCATCAAGGAGTTAAGGAAGACATTCCCTGATATTGTTTTCAGCCATGTTAACAGGAAGAACAACAAAGCTGCTCATGAAGCTGCTAAGTTAGCTTTTCATTCCAGAAGTAGTAATTTATGGTTTTTACATTTTTCTGTAACAATATTGATGGCTGTAAACTCTGATTTTATGGAATGAATACATTGCTTTCTCAAAAAAAAAAAAAAATCATTTATAAGCAACCTATACAAAGTCTAAAATTATTGACAAAGATTCCCAAATTTATACAACTATTTTATTGCACTTTTAAAGCAATCTAGGATATTAAGCATTACGAATGAAAAAACACTCCACACTTAAACTAAAAAGAAAATAGTACAACCGACATTGATCCATGATTTACTAACATGAAATCCTAAAGGCTACCGTACGAGATTGCAAAATTAGACAAAATAAGACATGTTACGAAATAGAAATGAGCTATAAAAACTTACCACAAATAGGATTGTGTACTAGTTCCTTTTTACTGAGATATCAAGCTGCATCATTGACAATGACCTTGAAAACCATATTTCCCAGATCTTGTTGTTCATCCAGAATTTGCATGGCTGAACTTGCAACAGATTCATTGCAACATTCTACCTCAATCATTTCTAACGTAGAAATTTCCCCAAGAGCATCAGGTATCCTTTCAAGTTTAGTGCAACTCTGTAATACCAATCGTTGAAGGCTGGTGAAGAATTCAGAATCAGCATACCATTGTTCAACGTTCAAATTACTTAATTTCAAGAATCTGAGATTATAGAAACCATCACATTCCATGTCATTCAGGTCCCAAATTTGCCCTTTGAAGGAACCAGATAGTAACTTGAGAACCTGAAGGTTGGGCAGTCTGGTAATCGTTGATATTTTATTCCACGGCAAACCAAGTCCAGACAGAACTAACTTCCTGAGAGTTATGGGGAAGCTGATATTATCATACTGCAACTTTCCATGGGAAGACAACTTAAGTGATTCAAGATGAGAAAGAAACTCTAGCTCTGGAAACCATTGATAGTTACTAGCAGAGTCCCTCGAATACTTGACCACGCATCTTAGCTTTTGGATTTGTGGAAACCTTCCCAGTATCTTCTTCATATCTGGACGAAGAGGAAGAGGCAGAGTGTAAAACGTGATTAAATTCTCTAATTGCGAGGAGTCCTTGCCATTGTAGTCAAACAAACTGAAAGCAACAGGGCAATTTAGACACAAATGCCTCAATCTCACCATTTTCCAAATGGTGTTTGGTAATCCCACCCTATGACCTTTTGATCCATTCAGGATAAAAGTTTCCAGGTTCAAGAGCTTGGCTATTGATGGAGGGATAGCAGTTATGGCTCCCTGAATTGCCAAGTACCTCAATTGAACTAGCAACTCTATTCCATCAGGCAAGGAACTACCGATGTTGATATGCTCCAAGTCCAACACTCGGAGTCGTTTAAACCTGCTACAGATGAATGAAACATCATACAGTTTAGTAGAATTATCTTCATCGGTGGCAAAGAATAGTAGAGAGTCTAGATGTCGACTGCCACTACTCAGCCTGAGAAACTGATCCTTCCTAGAGTAAATGCACAGTTTTTTCTGATCATATGAACGCCTATGGGATTCATCACGTCGTTGTATCAACTGCCAACATTTTTCCTCTCTAGCTTTTGCAACACAGATATCATGAAAATAATCATGCACGCGAACTGACTTCATCCATCCATTTGTTGCTCTTTTGGTAACAATTACTAAGTTTCTGTCAATTAGATCTGTCAAATAAGCCTTTGCTTCATCTTCTGGGCTATTCTGATTGTTCTGTTCAATAAATCCTTCTGCAACCCATAACCGCAACAACTTCGAGGCTGGAATTCCATTTTCCTGCCAAAAAGCACCTAAATAGAGAAAGCAATGTTTAAGATAATCTGGTAACTGCTTGTAATTTCCTTCCAGAATTAACTTCATTCTTTCATCGGACAAAAGGTATGAGTGTAGATTCTCTCCAACCTGTCTCCAACTATCCCATGACTTGTCAATTTTTGCAAGAAGTTGAGATACACACAAAATTGCAAGAGGATGTCCCTTACAATCTTTGGCAATTTGCTCTCCAATACTGCATATTTCAGCAGGGCAGCATTCTCCATATTTATTTAATTTTCTTTGTAATAAACTCCAACTTTCATCACAAGAGAGCGGACAAAGATGATGAACATAGGTATCCAAATTTTCAGAATGGGCAAGATAATTTCTACTCGTGACCAAAATTCTACTTCCATTTGAGTCATCTGGAAGCACATCTGTTAAAAATTTCAGTAAATCAGGATCCCACAAATCATCCATTACGATAAGGTAACGGCATCGTTTCAAACTCCGGTAAAGCGCCAAACTTAGATCTTCTTCAGACATTTCATACGTGTCGTGCTTAGAAATTTGATTTAAAATTTCATGCAACATGTCAACTTTGTGATAAATTTCAGAAATATTCAACCATACAGAATAATGGAAGTGATGTCCAATTTGAGGATCATGAAATGTTGCCTTGGCCAGCATTGTCTTACCAGTTCCTGATATCCCTGATATCCAGACAACAAGTCGGCGCTTTGATCTTCCTGTCAGGTGGTATATTAAAACTCCTCTATCATTATCAAAACCCACAATTTCTCTGAAATCATCCACCTGTTGATTGTCAACTCTGGTGTGAGATCTCAGACCATGGAATATGCTAATAGGTCCAGCACCAGATGATACCAGATCCCGAACATGACACAACAAATGATACCAGATGGGACCACCTCTGACCACAAAGGAGTTGATAACATGTTCTGCCTGATATGCTTCATAACAATCTTCCCAATTGGAAATCCTCATGAATTTTAGGTTCTCTTGTATGGTCTCAATTTCACGCTTTGCAAATGCAATTCGTTTAGAACTGTAGTAAGAAAACTGCTTCAGTTTTTTTATGACAGAACCAACATATGCCAACATATGATCAAAGACAGTTTGTAAATCAGCGTTTCGAAACATGGATTGTAATGGCTCAATATAAATGTTTCTGACTTCCGCCTTAATGAAGGAAACCTTTTCTTGCAAGACGAGACTGACAGAAGATGAATAAGTGACCCATCCCATATCACTGATAACACCTTCGATATGTGTCAGTAAATCATTCTGTTTCTTGGCCTCAATATTCTGGCTTGGTAAATCCTCGAGAAAGGCTCTCAAGAATCTCAGATCCTCAGCAAGGGCCTCAGAGCTTGGTAGCACCATCAAATTGTATAATAGAGAATCAATGAATGTGACAAGAAGCTTTTCGTTCATGGCAGTGTCTGTCTGCTCTGATTTGGAAGCTTTCATGGCTCCAATGAAAACTTCTCTGACCTCTGGATTCATCATGGGCATCATTCTTCCTAGCAGATCAGACAGGTCAATCTCCATCTGACTTTCCATGCTTTCATTGATCTCGTCCACCCAACACAAGTAAGACAGGCATGACGCATTTCGAGCTACAATGACAACATAATTTATGAGATCATTCATTCTGTCGAAATTGACACACCGATTTGCTGTAAACTGAAGGGTTGCTTTCAGAAATATCAACTTCTCTTCAAGGGCTTCTATCTGTTCTTTCAAATGGCCAACCAGCTCCCACTTGTAGTTGAGTAAATTATCCAAATCCGCTAGAAGAGAGTCAACCAGTTCCACCACAGCAACATAATTATTCGAGGATTTAATACATTTTATTGACTCTAATTGTTTGATACAAGATATTCTAAGTTCTGGCTGGATGCCCTTGATCTCGTCCAACATATAAGAAATCACACGATGTAAGTTATCATTAATCACGGAGAGATCGACTTCTGAAGCTTCAATTATTGCATCAACATGATCTAAGAGATCACAGTCATCATCCTCGATCAGCTGCTTCATTTCTGTGCACCTAAGCATTGTTCCCAGAAATCTTAACTCTAGTTTGAGGCTCTGGACTTGACTGTCCAAAGAAAGGGGCAGGTCCGACTCATGCCCAAGTTCTTCGAGGTAGTTCACAAGACCATCAACAGAGCCGTAGACCACCTCAAATGCTCCAATCCCCTCCATCATCTCTGATTTTTGTGCACAACTGATAAGCCAGAAATTCCTTCAATTCGATGGCATCTTAGAGCCAAAATACAAATACACACAAATGCTACATGCATTTGAAAGTGGTTATAATGTCAGAGGGACATCCACTTATTTCTTTTTTTCATTTTCTTTTCCTTTAAGGAGGAAAAAAGAACTTCCCTTGACAAACTGATTATTGTGAAAACAGCCAAAAGCTAATTCCTCAAAGTAGGTCTCTCGTCGAGATCAAAGCACACCCATGTTAAAAGTGTGCGCTTTGGAAGTTTAATACGTAAATTGATACGAAAAATAATTCCTTGGGCAAAATGAAACTTTGGTAAAATTTGGTCATCACTTACTAACTTCACCTAAATATTACCAAAAGTAGCAATTTTTTAAATAATAAGAAGGATTTTCTTCCATTTTCATGTTCAAATTCAGTTAAGCATAACTTGGATTTTTTTTTAGGGTTAATTTCAAAAACTCCCCTTAACGTTTGATCAAAGTTGCAGTTTACCCCTAACTTTTATTTCTTATCACTTTATCTCAATTTCATTCCATTTCATCAACTTAACATTTAAAATATTGTGATTGACAAAAATGCCACCTTATAGATAATTTTTTAAATTACAAATTCTTTCCCACTTACATTTTTACAACTTAATAGTTAAAAAAAAAAATTATCCAAAACTTTTAAAAGCTTATCACCATTTAATTTATTTGGTAAGCTTTGAATTCCTATCATATACCAAGACCTTGCAAAAAACTTGTGTTTGGTAAATATTACAAGAATTTTGAAGGTCACTATAGTAGTAGACTACAAAATAGATTTTTTCTTGATATTTTTTAGCAAAAGGATTTCAACTTTTGTCACTAATTTCAAAAGTTTTGGAAAAAAAAGAAAAAAAAAACTTAAACAAAATAAAATGTGCATTTAGGAGTTATATATATATATATATATATATATATATATATATATATATATATGTTTCATAGTCATTGATGAAAGAATTGGTAATTTAAAAAATTATTTAGGCTGTGGTATTTTTGTCAATTCACAATGTTTAAATATTAAATTGATGAGTTGGCATGATATCTGGGGATAAAGTGAAAAGAATTAAAAGTTAGAAAATAGAAGTTTTTGAAATTAACCCTTTTTTAATCCATGAGACAATTTTCCATGACAATTTTCAATAAATAGATATTACTTGTTATCCTAGCGCACTCATGTGCTCGTACAAAATACAAAGAATAAATGGCAATCCAAAACATGAAACGAGTCAAAATTCTTAAATGGACTCGATTTACGGCCTCACTTGTAGACCTTGTGACTTGAAATAAAGTCACATAAGTATCTTTACATCATTTTACTTCATTTTTTAATATCAACATGCATCACTTTATTTATTTGACATTCTTTTAAACCATCAGTTCACTCAAGAATCTTCCATAAAATAGAGTAGTTTGACTCCTCCCCTTCCCCCCTTTGACAGGTTTAATCTCTATATGAGAACAAGACACATTTATGATGGATATTTCAAAATCCACAATATATACACACACATATACATATACACACACATGTACATACATACATATATAAATTTGATCCGTACCTTTTGGGCCGTAGGTTTCTTTTCAGAGCCAAAAAATTTATTTGACTAAAGACAACCCGCTTCTCAACCACTTGAACCCAACTGCAAGCTGCAACTCAAAGTAAATTAGAGAAGATAAGCTTAACTTGAAATAAAAGTAAAGTGAAGACCCTCCTAGGATTTGTTTTCTTTTAAACTTAAATTGCAATCCATTGTTCAAATTCTGACGAACCGCGAAATCTTTTAATCTTCGCATGTTTTTTTAAACACTTTTTGCAGTGTTTTCTTTCTTAATAATTGAGTGTGGCGTGACAAAATCAAAATGGCCCGCTTGCCACTTAGGCCACCAGAGTAGACCTTGACTTCACAATTCACACACCTTCCTTCTTGATGCTATTTAGAGTTAATTTCAATTTATCCCTCAACGCATGTTTTTTTAAACATTTTTTTGCAGTGTTTTCTTTCTTAATAATTGAGTGTGGCGTGACAGAATCAAAATGGCCCGCTTGCCACTTAGGCCACCAGAGTAGACTTTGACTTCACAATTCATACACCCACCTTAACGTTAGTTTTATTTGCCAACTGAAATCAAACTATAGGCATTTTACCCCTTCCAAACTACCTGTCAAACTATTCTAATACAAATACCCTCAATAAAAAGGAATGAAAAGGCTGGAAAGAAATTGAGTGGTAGTTTTACAAAATTGACCGGATGGTGAACAGAAAAGATTCTAGTCGTATGAGAGTGACAATTAAAAAGAAGAAACAATTTGTTTGGCATTATGATTTTATCAAATTTTTATCTTATGGTACAATTTGTACTGGCTCAACTAAAACTCTTAAAAAAATCTAGACACATCTAAAATTATGAATTTTGGTAAAAAAATCTATTATAGTATAATATTTATAAAAAAAAGTTTAAAAAAATTTCCAATTGCAAAGTTGCATTGGGAGATATGCAACCAGAGAGGAAAATATGCCACCACTAAGGAAAATGATAATATTCAAATGAATAATAAAGTCACAGAAAACATTTAAAATGATGCTTAAAAACATGGATAAATAATTTTAAAAAATTGAAAACACATGAAAAAGACACTTGGGGTCAAATTAGCTTAGTCAAGTGTTTTTGCACGTGTTTTAAAGTTTTTAAATTTATTTTTTCAAAATTTTAATTATCTCGTAAATTTTGGTAATTGTTAGAGGATTTTGATTATTTATTTGAATTTTCTTTTCAAGTGACACATTTCCCAACATAGCTTTACCATTAAATTTATTTTGCAAATATTTTCACATAGATATTTTGTTTGATAATACAGATTTCATCAAACTTTGTGATTTTTAGATGTACTTAGATATTTATTAATTTTTAGGTTTGGGTCGAGGGGATGCTATCTAAATAAAATTTTATTCAAATTGTATTAGTTCGACAAATTTTTTCCATTCTATTACATTCAGGTGAATTAGTAAAATTTTTCTTTTTCTGTCTAATCAATTTTGTAAAGTTATCACTCAGATTTCTTGCCTTAAGGGCAAAGTTATATTATTCTCTTTGTTAATAGCGTTTGTAGTCGATGAATTTTACCTTTTGTTTTTTTTGATGAATTTTACCTTAAGTTCACGGCCAGTGATAATGCCAGAGCAAAAATTAGGTGGCAGAGCAATGTTGTACTTAAATGACAACCCTACCCATCTCAGTAATGATTATCCTAGTAAATGTATCTGAGTCGACAAACAACTCTGCAACCGCCCTTCTCTTTTCTCTTTCTCCCCCTTCTTGAGTCGTCTAGCCTCAATGGCTCCTCCACTCCAAAGTCTAGTCTAGCAATTCCTCCACTACAAAATCTGTCTTTATCCTTCTTCAGATTTCTTTACAAAGTCTCAAATCTTGCTCCGCCGTCTCTCTTCCCCCTGATCGAAAAGTTTTTATGGGATCCAAAGTCTCAAATCTAACTTCCCCATCTCTCTCCCCTTTGATAGAAAATTTGTCATGGGATCCAAAATTTTTTCTCAGCCACTCAAGAAAAAAAAAGCAAAGTTTAGGGATTTTTTTTACATCACGTTTTTTGCTTTTTTTTTTTTTAGTTAAAAATTTTAATTTCATCACTATTTTTAAAATTTTATGGAACTTGGCTTCAGGGTTTTTATTTTTTTATTTTTAGATTTATTAAATTAATATTCATAATTTTTTTTATTATGGGTTTTGTGATATTTTATTAGTGCATGGAAAAATGATTGAATAGTTTGGGATCCATATTGATTTGAGATGATGATAGTAAATTGGTAGAAAATTTTATTATGGAAACAAATTGAAAAACACACACCCTGACTTAAACGATTTTTAGGGTGGATTTCAAAAGAAAGGATAACTGGTTCAAATTTGAAGTAGCAAAGGAATAAGAGTGTGGGAAAGCGGAACAGGATGAAAGAACATGGCTGGCGGTGGATTGATTGGTGATGGATAGAGAATAAACACAAATGGATGAATTTGTCATTTAGGTACCAAATTGTTCTCACACCTAATGTTTGCTCTGGCTGTTAAGGAGAAGTCTTAGAGATATGATCTTAGACCAATTCAATAGTAGTTGTAACTGATTCATCTTCTTTGATTTGTTGTAACAAATTCCTTATCTTAGATTAAGTCAAATTGTAGTTATTGTTGTATATCTTATCATGTAAGTTATGGCTATAAAAGCATAGCCAACGTGAGAATCAATGAATCAATTTTCACTCTCAAACCTTTAACTCTTATGGTATCAAAGCATTAACGCTCCAACGAGCCACGATCCTTCGTCCTCTCAGGTTTCTTTCTCGAAGTCACCTAGTCATGACGATCACTGCTGAAACTCCTATCATTCAACTAAATGCTCCAACTCATTTTCCTATCAAACTAACAGCCTCTAATTTTCCAGTTTGGCAGAAACAAATCCACTCAACTTTAATTGGCCTTGATCTCATTAAGTACGTCGATGGTACCCTTTCTCCACCTTCTCAGTTCTCTTGACACCTAAAAAACGAAACTCAATCCTATTCATTCTATTTGGTACAGGCAGGACCAGATTCTCATCAGTGCAATTCTCGGCAGTTGCTCAGAGACCATTCAACCGATCATCTCCTCGGCTGAAACTTCACAACAGGCCTGGGAACGTCTCAATGTTAGCTACGCAAGCTCTTCACGCTCAAGAATTATCTCTCTCAAATCTAAATTAACCAAAAATCCAAAGGGCACCAAGTCTATTGTAGAGTTTCTTCACGAGATGAGGTCCATTGCAGATGAATTAGCTCTTGCTCAAAGTCCAATTCATGAAGAAGATTTGATTGTTCATATCCTCAGTCCAGTTGGGAGATGAATTCAACAATATTGTTGCAACAATCAAAGTTCGTGAGTCACCAATCTCGTACTCAGAATTGTTTGATAAATTGATCGACTTCGAAAGAATGTTGAAAGACAATGAATTGTCACAACAACCAGTTACTTGCAACAGCTAATGTTACACAAAAATCAAATGGCAAGATCCAATCACAATATAAGTCATTTCAAGGTAATCAAAGTCAATGTGCAGGGAAATTTCTCAAATTCTCGAAAATTCCGTGGTGGATATAGTGGAAACAACAATCGTCCTCAGTGGCAAACTCGAGTCCTATCGAGCAGATTCCTATTGTCGATTTTGTGAGTTCAATGGACATGACACGAGGGACTGTCGCAAGCTTGCTCGCTTTCTCAGAGAGAACCATATCACTGTGATAAATTCTCCAAATTCTAATACGAGTCAAAGTCCAATGGCCAATGTGACCACGTCGAACACACATTACCACTGCTCAACAACCATGGTTATTTGACAGTGAGGCATCGCATCATGCAACATCAGATCTAACGGCCTTGCAAACTTACTCTGACTATGGGGGTCCAGATGAGATCTTCCTAGGAGATGGTAAAAGCCTTCCTATATCCCACACTGGTCACACCAAACTTTGCTACACCACATCGTCCCCTTGTATCTACCCAATGTTCTTTGTGTTCCCACTTTACGCAAAAATTTAATTTCAGTTGCAAAACTTTGCAAATCTAACCATGTTTCTGTTGAATTTTTTCCATCTCATTTTCTTGTGAAGGATCTTCACACGGAGGCGCCTCTAATGCGGGGCAAAAACGACAATGATGTTTATTGTGCAGCCTTGCCATCTCCTCCTCAAGTCAATGTCACTATCCAAAGCTTCTTTATACAATTGGCATCACAAACTTGGTCATCCTTCAAATAAAGTTCTTCAGTCTATTCTCAAAAGTATAAATTTAGATTCAAATTTCATGTTAACTTCTTCTTTCACTTGTGATTCATGTAGTATTAACAAAAGTCACAAATTGCCATTTGATCAAAATTCATTTGTGAGTACCAAACCGTTGCAACTTGTATATCTGATGTTTGGGGGCCAACTCAAAAATCAATTGATGGCTTTGGGTATTACAACATTTTTGCCGATTTCTTCACCAAATATATTTGGCTCTATTCAATGAAAAAGAAATCGGATGTCTCAATTCTCTTTCCTCAATTCAAAATTTTGGTGGAAAAATATTTGCAAATTTCTCTTATTTCTGTGTTCTCAGATAATGGGGGAGAGTATCAAAAACTAATTCCACTATTTAATTCTTGAGGAGTTTCCCATTTCACAACACCTCCACACACAGCCTGAACATAATGGCACTGCCGAAAGACGTCATAGACATGTTGTAGAAACTGGACTTACTTTACTGCACTTTGCTGGACTTTCGTTGAAATATTGGTCTTATGCGTTTCAAACTGCAGTATATTTAATAAATCGTCTTCCCACACCTGTTTTAAATTCCCAAACTCCATTTCAAATACTTTTCAATAAACCTCCTAACTACACTAAACTTAAACCTTTTGGCTGCCTTGTGCTATCCATGGCTTCGCCCATACTCGACATCCAAACTTCAAGCCAAAATCCACACATTGCATTTTCCTTGGTTACTCTACTTCGCAATCTGCATATAAATGTCTAGATCCTACCACCAATCGTGTTTATGTGTTCAAGACATGTCAAATTTGTTGAAAAAAATTTTTCCTCTTCAAGCGCGCAATAAAGATCATGAGTTCACTACCTTAGTTAGAGAAGCCTGCCATGCAACCCCTACATAAGAAAATGTTGGGCATCAAATTCATATAAAACCTTCATCTGCCTTACCTACCTATTATACACCTTCACTGCCCATCTCCACCACCACATTACCTACCCAACCTTTCACGAGTCTGGAACCAAACCAAATTGGCTCTCATTCCCCCACAAACTCTCCCATCTCTACGGTTTCTAGACCTTTCTCCCCTATTTCAACTTTACCACCCATAGTACCTATTCCCTTACCATCACATTTATCTTCCAACTCTCATTCTCCTCAAACTTCATCCCAAATTACTCCTTCACCACCCATTGATCCACAACCTGGTCATCCAATTCGAGCCCAAAAGCCTAACCAAAATAAATTCAACAACAAATTTGTTAACTTAGCCACAACCCATCCGATACCCACTAGCCTGGAACCTTCAACCATCACCCAAGCTCTAAAAGATCCCCTTTGGCGGAAGGCTATGGATGCTGAATTTAATGCCCTTTTATAGAATGGAACTTGGGAGCTAGTCCCAAAATCCACTCGTGTTCCAATTGGCTGCAAGTGAATTTTTCAGATTAAGCGCAAATCAGATGGATCGATAGACAAATACAAGGCTCGTCTTGTGGCAAAAGAATTCTTACAACAATCTGGTAAAGATTACTTTGAAACCTTTAGCTCGGTCACTAAGCCGGCAACTATACGCATTGTTCTATGTATTGCATTGTCCAAAAATTGGCCTCTACGACAATTGGATGTCAATAATGCATTCCTCCATGGCACTTTACATGAGGATGTTTACATGATGCGACCTCCCGGTTACATTCACCTGCAGTATCCCAATCATGTTTGCAAACTTCGGAAGGCACTGTATGGACTAAAACAGGCTCCTCGTGCTTGGTACATGGAGTTAAAAATTTTTTACTTAATTATGGCTTCCAAAAATCTCTTGCCGATGCTTCTTTGTTTGTCTATTATCAGCATGGGATCACATCTTACTTCATGGTCTATGTTGACGACATAGTTCTTACCGGTAGCAATAATGACTTTTTGGATCAGTTTGTTCGCAGGTTATCAAGTCATTTTTCGATTAAAGATCTTGGTGCTCTACATTACTTTTCTGGGAGTAGAAGTTATCTCTACTTCACAATGGCCTTTTTCTATCACAACATCAACACATCTCTGATCTCCTTGAGCAATTTCACATGGCTGGTGCAAAAGAAGTTGCTACCCCTCTAAGTTCAGCTAACACTCACTCTCTTGTTGATGGGTCCCTGCAAGTTGATCCAACATCTTACCGTCGACTTGTTGGCTCACTTCAATATTTGGCAATAACTCAGCCAGATGTATCTTTTGCAGTGAATAAGTTATCACGGTTTATGCATGCTCCAACTCAACTGCACTGGCAATCGCTCAAACGTGTCCTTCGCTACTTAAAAGGTTCCATTCATCATGGGTTGTTTCTTAACCGTGGTTCATCGCTTACTCTCACGGCCTTTGCAGATTCTGATTGGGGTGGCACCCATGATGGTGGTCGATCCACTACAGCATACATCTTATACCTTGGGTTCAAATATTATTTCATGGCGATCAGCTCGTCAAAAGTCTGTATCCCGATCTTCAACTGAAGAAGAATATAAAGCATTGGCAAATGCTACAGTAGAGGTCCTATGGGTTCAAAACTTGTTATGTGAACTGGGTATGTCCCCAACTCAGACGCCTAGTCTATTCTGTGATAACACTGGTGCTACATACTTATGTGCAAATCCAGTTTATCATTCTCGCATGAAACATTTGGCCCTTGATTATCACTTTGTCCGTGAAAAGGTATCTGATGGATCTCTTCGTGTACTGCACATTAACTCTAAGGATCAAATTGCTGACATCCTCACCAAACCATTGGGTTGAAGTTTGTTTTTCAAATTTCGTTCCAAGATTGGAGTCTCCGATGGATCCTCCATTTTGCGGGGGCGTGTTAAGGAGAAGTCTTAGAGATATGATCTTAGACCAATTCAATAGTAGTTGTAACTTATTCATCCTCTTTGATTTGTTGTAACAAATCTCTTATCTTAGATTAAGTCAAAGTGTAGTTAGTGTTGTATATCTTGTCATGTAAGTTATGGCTATAAAAGGCATAGCCAACGTCAGAATCAGTAATCAATTTTCATTCTCAAACCTTTAGTTCTATATTGGCAATATCACCGCCTAAGTTCACGGGGCAAGTGATTATATTTAGGCTTAGTTTAAGAGTTGGGGTAAAAAAGAAAAGAAGAGAAAATAGAGTGAGAGACCTTTATTTTCTTTCATTTTCCTCCCAAATTTGGAAGGAAAATTTTTTGGCCAAAACAAGCCAACTTTTCTTTTCATTTCCTTTCTTTTCTTTTCTTTCCTTTCTTTTCTTTTCTTTTCCCTCTATTTTCCTTCCTCTCAAACAAAGGAAAATAGTTAAGTAAATTTTTTCTTCTTTTCTTTCCATACTCTCAAACAAAAAAAAAAACCTTAAAATCCTTTCTTTTCTTTTCTTTTCTTTTCCCTCTATTTTCCTTCCTCCCAAACATGGTGTTAGAGTTCTGGTAGAAAAGTGCCTATATTTAGAGTTCTGGAAACAAAGTCAATTTGGCTCAACGTAGGAAACATAAAATTTAGGGTTAAAAGCACAATGCTCCCTCAACTTTTGGCTGAGTTACAAAGTCTCCCCTTCAACTATTATTTTAAGCATGTTCTACTAAGGGTGGTAATTTTTGATACAATTTGAAAATATGACACGAATCTAACTCAGAGATAGTGGATTTGAGTTTAAGCTTGCAGGTCAAGTTAAAAATGGGTCGAATCCGGTTAACCCGCAAAGAAAATAGGTCGAGTCGACCGGCGAACCCCAAAAAAAAAATATTTTGTAACTCTATTTCATCAATCCGCATTCAAACGCAAATTTCATCCATTGGACAATTAATCAAGTAAATTATAAGAGAAATTAAGAATTCTACCTAGGTTTATGAAGAGTAAATTGTAAAAAAAATCAAGAGTATGTTAATATGTGACTTTGATATTATTATGTGCAAAAGATGTGTTTAATGATCCTTGTCTGTGTGAAAAGTGTGTGTTATTATTTCTTCTTCTTCTTCTTGGGGTCCACAGGTCGACCTGCCAACTCGTGGCAAGTTGGGTGTTGGATTGGCTCTATGCGGACTGGCAGGTCAAGTTCGGATTGATAGATTAGTTGTTATACTTGGATCTCAACATGAAATCCGACTCGATTGCCACCCTATGTTTCACTCTAAATCCACAAACAATTAATGGAAATGATAACATCGTCAAATAAATGTGGCAAATGACCATTGTACCCTAATTTTAGAGAGAACTTTGCACTTTGCTTGTGGGCTGAAAATTTTAGGGAAGAAAAAGTTGCAATTAGTACAAAATATACTGTCCAACTTTCATTTGAGTTGCATAATGTCCTTTCAACAATTTTAATAGGTGGATTGTACTGTCAAACAAATTCCATTTGAAAAGGTAAAAGCAAAATGGTGTGTACCAATTTCTGAAGATAAAAGTGCCTTTGGTATTAATAAATAGAAATAGTACATTGGCTAAATCACAATTTTACATTTTTAATGACTACTTTGACTATCACACCTTTCTTCTTTTTTCCTTTTACATTGTCTTTTTTCAAGTAAAAAAGTTAAAAATCGAAAACTTAATCATAAAATTACCTGAGGTTTTTTTTTGTTTCTTTTAACGATTCCAATAATATACATAATTCTTTTTTTTTTAGCATATTCCATTTGAAGTCTATGACAAAAATATCTCAAACCAAAAATAAAGTAGAACAAATATTTTCTAACCCAATACAAGGATCATCCTTTATTTATTTGTTACTCAAACCCATTTTAAATTAAAAATAAACAAAATAAAAGACTTAAATAATCCAACAATAGTGAAAGGTAAAAGATTCCAAACACAATAGAAGGCTCAATGTGTATTTTTTAGGGACCAAATCCACTCTAAATTGATGAAATCAAAAAGACTAATCCACTCTAAATCAGCCCATTATAAGTTAGGTCAAAAAATTAAAAAAGAATTAGTCCAAACCAGTGAAGACGTACGAGTAAAAAAAAAAAAATCCCTCTAAAAAAGAATTATAAAAATGAAGTATTTGTTGAAGAATGAAATGAATAGTGAAAAATAGAGCAGTTATTTGAGTATTCAAGACTTTTTGAATACTCGTTTCAAAAGGAGCAAAATTTACTTAGACTATTCACTCCCTTCTTTCTTGTGAATTTTTTTCCTAATAATGAAAAATGATGCTATCTAAAGAGAGCCCTTGTTTTACACAAAAAGAGCAACTTTGTCCATCCACTATTAGGTCGAGGTTACATGTCATTTAACTCGTCAATTTTATTAAAGAGTTACATTTTTCGTTGATTGACTGTTGGTCAAGGGTGTAATTTGCTTATTAAAATTGTTGGAGGAGGCATCTTGCGATTGGGGTGAAAGTTGAAATGGAAATTTTGAATTTAACCCTAAAATATACTACTTAAGAAAAGTGTAATGATATTTGAGAGTTCTAGTTAAAAAAGTAACCAGTAATCACGACATGTCTAAGCATAGAATGCAACATGTGCTAGTTAACAAATATTTTTTTAGAAGAGTGGCTACTGGGGTTGTGAAAATTCTTACATGGATCGGGTTTATGATTTCACTTGTGGGTCTCGTGAACTAAAATAAAATTATATAAACATTTTTATATCACTTTTTTACTTCAGTATGTATCATTATGCGTATGTGATACCTTTTTAACAATAAGTTTTACAGGTAAAGCGTGAACCCAATCTATGCAAAAATTTTCTCAGGGTTTGGGAAGGGGAGCGAATGGGAAACATGGTCATAGGCGACAAAATGGTCAAGCATGATTGTTGAAATGACGACCGACTTTTTTGCTCGTGGAACAATGTATAATAGTATTCCAATTGTCCAATTGTCTAGAAAGCTAAGATTGCATAGTGAATAACTATCCACAACCAATTATTCTAAAATGGGGAAAACCAAATACTAGATAGTAAATTTACAAAAACGCCAAAAAGCATTTCTCAAAACAGTCTTATATGTAGTTACACTAATTAATGATCAGGTTTTAATAAGGTTAAATGGGCAAACGGAGGCCTCAATAGTTAATTATTATTTTCGTTAGAAATTACTCATTTTTCGCAACAATATTTAACGTAAAAGAGTTCAACCTATCCAAACTCTGCATTAGCATGCTTTAAAATTTTTAATAAAAATCCCCTCTCCAGAATTTTTGAATAGCATAATTCGAAAATAAAGGCCATAATTTTTTATTTGGAAGTAGTCAACAATAAAAGATGAGGGCTTAAAGAAGAGTGAGAAGATGATTTTCGCACATAAGACACACACACACACACATATATGTAAACGAGCATTGTGGTTATTTTCATAAATAAACGCACAAATTTTTTACTCAGTCAATATTTTATTAATTTAAACGTTTTGAGGGTAATGTTGTCAGTTTGTGCTTTCTGATTTTGACATTAGGTTCTAACTCTTGAAAAGGGAGGTAATTGTAATTTTAGAGATGTATAAAATTAGGGTTAATTTCGAAAATTCCTCTTAACGTTTGGTCAAATTCCAGTTGATCCCTAACCTTTAATTCTTCTCACTTTATCTCCAATTTGAATTCACCTCATCAACTTAATATTTAAAATATTGTAAATTGACAAAATGTCACATTCTAAATAATTTTTAAATTACTAATTCTTTCCATAAATAACTATGATATGTGTGCGTATCCAATTATCCCCTTTTTAACTCCTAAACGATACCTTTTCCTTTCTTTAAGTTTTTTTCCTTTTTTTCTGTCCAAAACCCCCAGAACTAGCCACAAAAGTTGAAATGCTTTCACTAAAAAATACCAAGAAGAAAAAAATATTTTTAAGCCTACTAATGTAGTTTTATTTTTTGGGACAAGTTTTGGACAGTTGGACTTTCAAAATTCTTGTGATATTTATCAAACACAAGTTTTTGGCACACTTTTGGTATATAATAAGAATTTAAGGCTTATCAAATAAATTCAAGTGATGAGCTTTTAAAAGTTTTTTTGGATAATTTCTTTCTTTTTCAAGTATTAAGTTGCAAATATGAAAGTGGGAAAGAATTTGTAATTTGAAAAATTATTTAGGAGGACGTATTTTTGTCAACTCACAATATTTTAATAAATGTTAAGTTGGTGAGGTGAAATGAAATTAGAGATAAAGTTAGAAGAATTAAAGGTTAGGGAGTAAACTGTAACTTTAATCAAACGTTAATGGGAGTTTTTGAAATTAACCCATAAAATTATTCTCAAAATCTGGGTTGGGACAACACATATTACGATCAACTTTTTATATTTTTAACCAAATTCTTATTATCTTAGCACATGGCGTAGTATAGTATTATTTTTAAAAACTATTCTTAAAACAAAAACGCAATCTAGCCAATCATCTACTTTTTTTTAATGCTTATGCATACCATTTCTATATCTATTTGGCCCATCAACCATTAGGCATGAAAATCCCAAGCAACTAAGCATCTTCTAGTATTTCAGATTTTCTGCACTTTTAAGTATCACTCAGCCCCCCCCCCCCCCCCCCCGCCCCCCCCTCTCTCTATCCTCTCTCTTTCCTTCTCCCCAAAAAAAAAAAAAAAAAATCAGATGCAGATTCCTTAATTTTCCTTGCAAGAATTACCTTGTAAGCAGATTGTAAGTTCACTATGCTTTCTCATTATTTATTTTCTTTAATTTTTTCCTTAACTCAAGTTTCTGTTAACTACCTATTATTTTTTTAATTCTTTTTTGGGAGATTATTAAGTTCTTGTTTCCTTTAATTTCATATCCTTCTTCGTTTGGAAGTGCTATGCTTTTGATTATTGCCAGATTATTCTGAAAGAAACGCTCTAATAGAGGTAAAACGCTCTTTTCTTTTCTTTTTTTTTTCTTTAAAGTTAACAAGAAGTTTATTTCAGTACAACTTCCAGTCTTTCCTAATCTCTGATGTATTCAGTTTTTTCTTTATCAAAATTTACATTTTCCGTCCTATTATTACTATTATTTATTACTCTTCCAACAGTCCCAAATCCTAAAGGCCACTTGACGATTTTTTAACATCAAGTAATAATAAGGTGGAATAATATACATTTATGATGGTTATTTTCAAAATCAAAATAAATATATACTCCAATAAATTTGCTCCATACCTTTTGTCCTTGTTGATTGTCTTCAATTTTTTTCCTTTCACGACCAAAAACTTGATCGAATGAAGGCAGCCCTTTTCTCCACCACTTTGAAACCCAATTGCAAGCTGCAACTCAAAGTCAAAGGAAAGTAGAGAAGATCTCAGAGCAAACTCCTAAGAAAAAGAAACAAAAGTTAAGTGAAGCCCCTCCTAGGATTTGTTTTCTCTTAAACTTTCACTTTCGATCCATTGTCCAAATAACGATGTACTCCAAATTTTTAAATAATCTTAGCATTTTTTAATCATATTTGTGTGTTTTTTATTTCTTAATAATTGAGCGTGACAATATTAAAATGGCCCTCTTGCATCAACGAGCAACAGAGTAGACTTCACAGTTCACACCCTCTCCTCCTTGACGACATCTAGAGTTAATTTCAGGTTACCCCTTAACGTTGGTTTTATTTGCTGACTGAACTCAAAAAATAGGTATTTTATCCTTAAACTAGCGGTCGAACTATTCTAATATACATACCATTAACAAAAAGGAATAAAAAGATCAGCAAGATATTTAGTGGTCATTTTACAAAATTGACTGGATAGTGAACCAAAAAAAAGCTAGTAATGCGAGTTTAATCATTTAAAAGGAGAAACAATTTATCTGGCATTGTAATTTAATAAAAATTTTATCTTATTGTACAATTGTATTGGCTTAATGAAACTTTAAAAGAAACTGCAAAATATTTACAAAAAAAAAAATCTATTATAAAAACACTATAGCACGTCATGTCCAAAAAGTAATACAGTATTATTTGTTTTTTAAAAAAAATACTCTTGTAACAAAATCAAAATCTAGCCAATCGCCTACATTTCTTAGCTGGCTATGGTTTTCCGCAAGTCCAATCATCCAGCACAATCAGTTAAAAATTTATCTGGCCTGCACGGATTATTTATAAACAAAATTTATACAAATGATTTATTTATAAAAGTGAAATTAAGGGTAAAAAGTAAAAAATTTAATTTTAATTTTTTAAAAAATAAATTCAAAGATAACTGGTTCGAGTATTTCTCGAACTAATTTTTTTAATTCTTTAGATAATCAACCGTTTGATTATATAGGTAGACTATTTCACTGTTTGGATTTTTGATTGAAACGATTTGTGCTCACAAGCTCCAAATCTTTTGTCACACTTTTTATGTTACACCCGTTGATAAGAATACTCATGTCCTATGGTCACAAAAGAGTAAGACAACCCTTCCTTCTCCGCCACTTGAGACAAACTCAAGCTGCAACGCAAAGTCAAAGTAAACTGGAGAAGATCAGCAAACTCCTGACCAAAAAGAAACAAAAGTGAAGCCCCTCATAGGATCTGTCCTTTTTTTTTTTTTTTATTTGTCTTCTTTTAAACGTAACTTTCGATCCATTGTCCAACAACCGATGTACTGAAATTTTCAAAAATAATATAAGCATTTCCTTATCCATGCTTGTCGTGATACCTTTCTTAATTATTGAGGGTGACAATATTAAAATGGCCCACTTGCCACTGACGCCGCCACCAGAGTCGACTTTCACTTCAGTATTCACACGCCCTTCTCCTTACTATAATGTAATCTAGATTCAATTTCAATTTACCCGTCAACGTTAGTTCTATGGAATAATTATACAAACCTCCCCGAAGTTTATGACAATTATATGCATTTCTCCTCTCGTTTTAAAAATAACACTTGACTTTAATATATTAGATAACAAAAATGGTCCAATCTGCTAACATAAGCCAAAATACTGGATGAATATCCTATAATACCCTAGAGAACATTTAAAAAAAAAAAAACCTCCATTGCGCCATTAACACCAACACTGCATGCACCACATTGTTAACACCCGCATTGCACCGTCGTATTGCACACAGCACCATCAACCACCAACACCAATTATACCATTAGCATTAGCACCATGTATCTCTCCCAACCAATACCAGTGCCAGAAAGAACTACAATCAAGCTACCTTAATACCTTTTCTACTCATTACACCTATTCGGCATCTTCCAAAAGAAAGAATCTTCAACCACTCATTAAGCCACCTTTTTAAACAAAGCAATTAGTATTCTCTAACAGAAACCATCTTCAAACTCTCATCACTTTTACCTTACAAACCACAAATTTACCATTATTTAGGCAACCCTATGACATAATTACAAAAAATTAGGCAAAATATCAAGTATTTGTATAGCACAAAGATAAATACAAAAAACTCTCTCACAATTGAAGAAGTAGTGTGATTACGATGAGTTCAGAGGAAAAAAATAAAGCTAATTGTTTGCTTGAAGATTGGCTATGTATGGAGGACTAAGAATGAATTGGGATTTTCTAACCCACGTCCGTTGCCAAATCTTGTATTTTCTACAAACCTTCATCTTTATCCACAATATCTTTTCTACAAAACTTCATATTAATCCACGACATTTCACAACTAAACAGAGAATAAACAACAAATAACTACTAAAATAAAAATTCTTACAACTTGAAGTGCCATAAAAAATAAAAACATGTAATTATCTCACACTTATACGGGCTTCCCATATGACTGAGGCCACTTACTCAAATCAATTACCCAAAAAACATATACTAAAATCAGAAACTTTGATCAATACAATCTTCTCAACACTTTGGCCATATGCAATTGCACGATGGGTAGCGTACAATTAAGGAAGAGTTGAATCGTGTTGAGGATGGAAGAGAAAGAAGAGGTGGAGTAGAACCAGCTAGATTTTAATGAACCTAATGTGGGTGGGAGTTGGAGAGTGATAGTTACAGAAGGAGGAAAAAGAGCGGAACAAGAGAGTGGGAGGGAGTAAGAGTGAACGGAGCAAGAGTGGGAGGGAAAGGAGTGGCGGTAGGTTGGGTTGGGCAGGCATGGTGGTAGGTGGCAGAATTGGCAGTGGGTAGTGGTAGGTGAAATGAGATATAATGATGGGGAAGAGGGAAATCGGGCAGAAAAAGAATGGGAAGATAGGTTGGGCGGGGAAATTTTTTTTTTCCCTCGCTTATTTCAATAAAAAGATAACTTGGGCATTTAGTGTAGAATATCATGCCTTATGAAAGTTGCAATGTTGTAACAGTGGACTTAGCCTTTAAACTATGACTACTTGAGGAAGCGTAGAATACTTAACACACATGATGCTCAAAGTGTTCTTAAATGAGCTTTTGAAGCCAGCACATTATGGTCATGTGCTTTATCACAACTTTTATGGGTTCTCTAGAGAACTAGCCTAAATTCTCTACACTTAGATAGGTGAGTCTATCAAGGATGCTTTTGTGACTGGAATATCCTACCCATAAACTCATATAGGCTATAAAACTCAATAAGAGATTAAATCTCAATCTCACATATTCGTCACAGAATCACATGCATATGCATCATATGATTAGATTAATTAAAAATTTACATGTGTCACAACAAGTGACTTTATGATTCATTTGTCTCCAACCTCATTTTTGAGATATCCAGTCTCTAGGCGATTGTATCTTTATATATTGTTTTTATAATTTTGTGCTTTAGTTAATCTCTCTTGATGCTTTCCTAATCTTTTCTCTAGATATAGCTTTTGTAAGTTGATCAGCAAGATTATCTTTTGATCTCATAGAATTAATAGTTAATGAACCATTATTCGAATATGATCTTACAGTACTGTGTTTTTTCCTAATAGATCTAGATTTTTTATATAATATTTATTATGAACTTTGCCAATAGTAGTTGTACTATCACAATGTATTAAATAAGGCGGTATAGGTTTATCCCACGCTAGAATTTCTGATGGTAAATCACGTAACCAACATATTTCTCTTGCAAAAGCAAGTGCAATTAGCTCAGCCTCCACGGTAGACTTTGCAATTATATGTTGATTTTTGGATCACCAACACATAGCTCAACCACCCAATGTAATTATATAACCACTATTACACAAAAAATCACTAGATTGCGAACTCAATTTGCATTACTAAAACCTTTAAGTACAGTAGGATATTTTTTATAAAATAAAATATAATCTAAAGTTCTCTTAAGATATCTCATGACACTATAAATCGCATTCCAACGTGTAGAATTAGGTTTGCTAGTGAACCTACTAAACACGCTAACTGCATATGCAATATCAAATCTAGTACAAACAATTGCAAATCTCAAACTATTAATTAACTAACATACGTTTTTTATACAATACGTCGAAGTTATTTTTAGTGAGAAATAAACACATCTAAGAATCAAATGGCATATATATACCAATTTTCAATGGAAATAATTATATTTTTTAAATATTTTTTCAATGTACTGAAATTGATCCATAAAAACTCCCTTTGAATTTTTAGTGATTTTCATACCAAATATAATACTAGCTTCACCTAAGTCTTTCATTTCAAAATTGGTGTTAAGTAATGTTTTTGCAAATTTAATTACTTGCATCATCATAGCGAATATCAATAGATCATCAATATATAAATATATAATCACATAAGAGTGAACAAAAGATTTATAATAAATACACTTATTACTTTCATTTGACTTAAAGCCGTTAGTCAATGCACATTGATTGAATTTTTCATGCCACTGTTTAGGTGCTCGTGTTAACCCATATAAAGATTTATTCTATTTACAAACTTTATTTTCTAAATCGGGTTAGATAAATCCTTCAGGATGATCTGTATAAATTTCTTCATCTAAATCACCATTAAGAAAAGCTGTTTTTACTCCATCTGATGTATTTTTAAATCATGAATTGCAGCTATAGCTATCAAAAGTCTTGTAGAAGTCACTCTTGTAACTGTTTTTTTTTTTTTTATCATCAACTATTTGTATTACACTGTATATTGCCTTACACAAGTGGATTGAGGCTTCTAATAGCATGTTGGGTGTGTCTCCAGACTATTTGCCACACATAATTGGGGACGTGGCTTACCGATCCTAAATCTACCCTTAATCTTTTCCTCCCCCTACCTAAATGCCAAGGTTGGGGTTTGAACTGGCACAGAAGAGGTCTTAAAGGTCTTCCCCTGACCAATGGACCAAAGTCCTGTGGCTTGTAACTAGTGAAAATGTATAAAAAAAAAAATCTATTTCTTCTTTTTGTTTAAAGCTAAGTTTTAAGTTTTTCCTTTACTGTCCATTAACACCCTATTGTTTTAGAACTTAGAGGTCAATCAAATAATTTTCATATTTTATTGACATTAATGATTCCATTTCATCCTTAATTGCTTCTCTCCAAAAATCAAAATAAGAAGATTATAAAGCTTCATAAATAGTTGTGCGGACCCCTTTAAATTGTAAGTTTGAAAATTAGGACCAATATCTTTTTGTATTCTCTTATTTTTACTAATTCTTAATTACTCTTTTTCTCTTGTTAATGCTTTAGTATTAGAAGAATTAGTTTCTTTGGATAGTTCACTTTCTTTGGATGTACTATCCTCGTTCAATTTCAGACTCTCACTATCTTTAGATCTAAATAGAAATTTATCTTCATGAAAAATTGTATCTAAAAATTCAGTTACTTATTTCCTAGATCCATAAATCTATGTGCTTTACTGTTTAAAAATATCCAACGAATATACATCTTATTGCTTTTATTCCCAGTTCTGAAAATTTCGATTAAAAAATTCTTACATACGCCGAACAAGTCCGTGTTCTTAATATTCAATATTAGACTTTTTATTTTCTCCATAATTCATAAGGAGTTATTGAATCTTAATTATGAAGTACTCTATTTAGAGTATAGTTGGCTGTTAGTGTTTTTTAAATATATTATAAAGATCTATTTTTCCTTTCACCTATGCTATTTGATTGAGGTGAATATGGTAGAGTAACTTCATTTGTTATTCCTAATGATTTGATAAATTTTTAAGGCCAATAGAATCAATATTCTTTTGCTCTATCTATTTTGAACCTTTTTATTTTTCTTTCAAATCGATCTTCAACTTCTTTCACAAAAATAGTAAATTTCTCAAAGGCCTCATTTTATTTTTCATAAGGTAGACATAACAATATTTTGAAAATTCATCTATCTATTATAAAGTGTCTTTTACCTCCATGAGTTAAAATGCTTTTAGATTCATAAATATTGGAATGTTTATTTGCGACAACTCTGTTTTTCTTTCAACTTTCAAGTAAGGTTGTTTAGTTATTTTAGTCACACTAAAATATTTGCACTTTTCAAAATCGTTATGCAATTTTGGAATCAATCCTTTGTGATTCATATTTTTTTAAATATTTACTATTTATATGACAAAAACGTGCATGCTATATGTTCATGCAAGAAACGATATAAGCAGAAGCAGAAGTTTCATTCATTTCAATGTTCAGTCTAAACATACCATCATGAGTATATCTTTTTCCAACAAAGGTTCCATTTTTTGAAAGTACATATTGATCAGATTCCATAAATTGCTTAAAACCAGTCTTAATAAGAAAATAGTAAGAAATTAAATTTTTTCTAATTTCAAGAACGTGAAGAACATCTCTTAGGGTCAAGACAAGCCCAGAAGTAAATTTTAATTAAACTTCGCCCATGCCTAGAGCATTGGTTCTATGTGAATCTCCTTGTAAAACTTTTATTTTTTTCTTTTTTGCAACAGGAGGATAATTTTTAAACCAAGTTTTATCATAGCGAACATGTCATTATTTCTAATAAAATTGATTTCAGAAATCATATTCACAAATGATTTCTCAATTGGTTGGGTCACATTATCTTGTGGCTTTGGATTGGTCTATATTTTCTAAAACGGTAATTTTTTGCATGACGACCCGATTTTTCACAAACAAAACAAGATCTATTGTTTATATTATTTGTAAAATTTGGAGCATTTGAAACTTATTTTGAAGGGGGTCCTTGATTTGGCATTTTTTGATTAAAATTATTTTTTCCCGCTAGGCTAAAAATAGGCATTGTTTTTGTCTCGTCGATTCGTAGAGATATTTTCACTAGAAGTTAGGAAATTTACCTTGTACTCCCATTGAGTTCATCACATTTATCTTGTTTTCTAGCTTCTTCTTTTATGTGCAATCTTGCCATCAGATTTGCAATCGTCAGCTTGCTACTTATGGCGTAGCCCTTTTTGAAATTCTCTCCATGATGCTACAAATTTGTCATTGAGGGCTGCAATTTGCATTTGTTGATCTACTTTGATTCCTTCAGACTCAATCTCATGGACAATATTTTGCAAATGATGAACTTACTCAAGCATTGGCTTGTTCTCCACCAATTGGAATTTGAAATAAAGGCTGTAAGCATAGTCTTTCGCACTAGCCTCCTTAGTGATATATTTCTGTCACAAGCCTCTCCAAATCTCTTTTTGCTAATGAATAAGATGAATAATAAAAAGCATAAAGTTCGCTAGATAAACAGTTAAGGATATAATTTCTACGATCTTCCTTGCCATTTTCCCATTTTTGAAGTTGTTTGGCATGATTCTCCGATTCTACATATGTCATTGAACTGTTATCCATCTTTTTTGGATTCTTTGTAGCTAGAACCCGAGCGACACTCGTCAGTTTCATGTAGAACATCACTTTCCTGGTCCATCTCTTGAAGTGTTGACCACCAAAGTGAAGTGGTTTATTAAGATCACTAGGTCCAATAACATTAGTATTCGCAACATAGCTTGCTTTCTTTATGGAACTCGAATTTGCTTAAATTGTTGTTTTTTGAGAATTCAAGCCACACGACCAACCTACCAAAATAAAGTAAAAGAAAGAATAAATAAAGTAAATTGCTAGATGAGGCGTGGACTAAGTCGTTTTCTTAAGACGATTGCCCTTTATGGGATTATTTTCGGTGTACAAGGTTCATGGCACGTCACCCTTGGATACAATAGCCCAGCTTTCATTGTTGCTTTTACTAAACCTACACAATCTAGAGAAGTTAAAACTTTTCTCAACACCAAATAATGCCTAGTATTGTAGTGCAACAGAAGTAGAGAATAGCTTAGAGATATCAAAGATGTGTGTGGCAATGTTGGTAGAAGCCTCTATTTATAGGCTATAGATTTGCAAAATGCCAACATTAAGTAGAATAATTATCTCATCTTTTTTAGCCACAAAATGAAAAGTCTAGATTTATCATATAATGGTAAAAGTTTACTAAACTAATTCATAAAACTAGCTGTTATATAGGTTAAACAATGATAGATATAAATCATATTTTAAAGACAGAAGTTATACTTTTAAATGGTTGAATTTGTAGCTGAGAATTCATTGAATATTTTTGTGATTCATGGAGTTTGAATTCAAAAATAAACATGTAACATTTTTTATTAAAATATCCAATAAGATCAGAGTAGGGTGGTTAACATATTTCTAGATTTTGAGAACACAATTGAAAACCAGAGGAATTGTTAGATACATTTGGAAAAAAAGTTGATTTATATGATTTTGGTTTCCTTAGTTACATTATGTTGAAACCTTAATATTATCTATTGGGCCACATTCTTTTTGCTGATCCCTAATCATTACCTCGATTTGTGTCCTTGTAAACTATTTGAGGTGTCTTCTCCTTGCAGGCAATTCTGAACTTACGTTTCCGCATAGTCGGCAGGGTAAGAAAGAGGGGAGATGGCTCATCACGTGGATAATTTTCTGATGCAACTAGAAGGCTTGGAGAGCTTCAAGATTCAGACTGTCCCAGTCAAGGAAAAAATCCATAATCTCAAACTGGAGCTAAAATTTCTGAAGACATTTTTCTACTTCACTGAACAGCTCTATCTCAAGAATGGGTATTTAAAATTTTCTTCCGAACGTGTCAGAGATGCGGTTGCCCATGCAGCATCAGACATTCAACAAGCTTCTGAGAACCCTTTGGGAGAAAGAGCTATTTACTATCGGGTTTCTGATGCCTCAGCAAAGATTACAGTTGCTAAGCGAAATGCCAGAGCAGTTTATCGTGTAGTCCTGAGGCTACCACGGCCTCATGCTCTCATAAGTGATGAACCTACATTGAAATCCTTTGACTCTGTTCTACAAAATCTGAAGGATCTGATGAAATCTAAGGCAGATAGCAATGTTCTCCTAGGGAAACAAATTGAAGCCCTTGATGAGAAGTTAAGATTTCTCAGAATTTTTCTCTGGTTTAGAGATAATTGTTCCATGAAAAATGAACAATTGAAACATCTCTTGACTCGTATTAAAACCGTCAGTGACACTGCAGCGTGTCTCTCTTATATGTGTTGGGTTGACAAAATGGATGACAAGGTGATGGACAATTTATGTCGCGAGCTTATGAAACTACTTGACATGATTAACCCTCTCACAGAAGCAACTGGGGATATTGGGATTATTTACTGGAAAGCTTCAACATCAGTGAGGTCGCAAACTCCCTTGCTGGCCCAATCTCTGGAGATATTTGTTGATTTTCTTCTGGAAAATCTAACAGCCACTTTAAAGGATCAGAGGAAAATCCTTCGTGAAGGTCTGATTTACCTTATTAACTTTCTCATGGATCCACCTCAAGAATTTAGCAAGGCTGAACAGCTTAGGTTGACACATGCAAAAGCAGTGGCCGGAGAAGCAGGCCGTCTGATTTACTCTTTTCATGTCAAAGAAATAACAGATGACATGTTTAGGGATAAAGAACCTGTACTTTCTAAGTTGATTAAAAAAATTAAGCTAATTAAGGCAGAGGTGTCTATAATGAAGCTATTAAGGCATAAACCTGATTTGTTGAAAATGCGGAACCTTCTTGAGGAGCTTAAATTCCTACGAAAATCTCTCATGGATCCAACAGAGGAGATCATTGAGGATGAATTGGCAAATATTGAAGAAATGGCTGGGGAGGCAGAAACTCTCATTTCCCTATTCAATGCGAATGGGATAACAAGAAATGAGGTGGTTGAAACAAGTATTCCACTTCTCGTACTACTACAAAAGATTAAGCTTGTTAAGGTACAGTTATGCCTGATGCAGCTATCAAACCAGAAGCACGTTATGAGGGATCAACTAAAATCTGTTCATGAGGCTCTGACATTCCTTAAAACTTTCCTCAAGGACCCGCCAAGTGAATATCCCGAGGATGGGAAATGGATCTTGACACAAATTGAGGCTGTTGCTAGCAAGGTGGAAGCTTTCATTGACAAATCTTGTATGAGTGAACTGACTGAAAGCACGATTGGAGAACGGAATCTTGCACATTTTGAGTTGCTTGACATGATTAAACTTGTTAAGGCAGAAGCATATTTGATGCAACAAGTGGGGCACAAGGACAGTCTTAAGAAGGAAGAAATTGGCACCCTTCACCTAGGGCTGAGAATCTTGAGAACATTTCAGACGTCTCAACAAGAATGCAAAAAGGATAGTGCAAATATTTTGGCGCAGACCGAAGCCGTGTTCAGTGAGACAGCAACTCTTGTTTGTTCCCACCTTGAAAATAAAAAGGACTTGGAAGTGGAAACAAATCATCTGCTGCAGAAGATTAAAGTCATCACCAGAGAGATTAGAAAAGCTCATGACCATTTTTGGTTGTCATCATGGTCTAATTGCCCCAGGACTGATGGATTGGGTTTCATCGATAGATTTATAAGAAATTTGCAAGAGCTTCTGACCTACAAGGCTGATTCAGTTTCTACTGTGAAGTATCAAATTGAGATAATTCATCAAGATTTCAAGTGCGTCAGAAAATATCTTGATGATTATTCGAGCTTGCCCTATGAGCAACGCGAAGAGAAAAATCTTGCAGAAATTGTCATACAATTGTCATATGAGGCAGAGCATGTCATTAACTCATTTTTGGTCCATGGCTATCCAAGGTGGCTTCATTTGCTTCAATTTTTTGATATCATTGAAAGGGCAAAGCCCATTAGGAGAAAGGTTGAGGAATTAATTGACCAAAAAAGGCGTGGTTGCGCAAGAGACCGCAATGTGTCATTACAAGCTGATAATGCACCAAGTGATGAAAAAGTGTTGTATCCTGGAGAAGAGGCCAAAAACAAAGGCAAATCTACTGTGGTGGGCTTCAATGATGAGGCAGATAAGATCATACAAAAACTCAAACGTGGATCAGACCAGCTAGAAATTGTTTCTATTGTTGGAATGGCTGGCCAAGGAAAGACAACACTTGCCAAGAAAGTCTATGATGATGATAATGTCCGCTCTTATTTCCATGTTCGTGCATGGTGTTATGTTTCCGAAAGATGTGAGAAGAAGAAAATGCTGCTGAATATTTTGCATAAAATGTCTGTTAATCAAGATGAGAAGAGTGGAGAAGTAGCTCAAGAACTGGACCACACTGACTCAGACATTGGAGATGATGAAAAGAGTGAAGACGATCTAGCTTTTGACCTGCGCCAACGTCTGCTGCGTTTTAAGTTTCTGATTGTCATGGATGACGTTTGGAATATTGAAGCATGGGAACTTTTACGGGAATGTTTTCCAGAAAATCGCAATGGCAGTAGAATCTTGTTCACAAGTCGACATGCTAATTTACTAAAGGAAAATAATTCTAATTGCTATACTCATCATCTGCGTCGGTTTGAAGTTGATGAAAGTTGGGACCTGTTACAAAGCGAGGTATTTGATGGAAAAATAACCCCCGAGGAGTTGATAAGCGTTGGAAGGAGGATTGCAAAAAGCTGCGAAGGCCTCCCTCTTGCAGTTACTTTGATGGCTGGATTTCTCAGGAACAAAGAGCAAACAGAAGATTGCTGGAATGAAGTTGCAAGGAGTTTAGCATCGACTTTTGCTGACGAAACTATTTTTGAGCAGTACAAGATAATTTTAGAACATAGTTACAAGGACTTGTCCAACTATTTGAAGCCATGCTTTCTGTATCTTGGAACATTTCTTGAGGGCATGGAGATACCAGTTCACAAGTTGATTTGGCTGTGGATTGCTGAAGGATTTGTCAGCAAAAGTTATCCGGAGAGCCCTGAGCAAGTTGCTGAAGTATATTTAATGGACCTAATTCGTAGAAATCTTGTAAAATCTACTGAGGAAAGATCAAAAGGTGGAGTAAAAGCATGCAATGTTCATGATATACTGCGTGAGTTTTGCAGGGCAAAGGCTAAAGAAGAAAACTTTTTCCAGTTGATACCAGATAGTATAGAATCTTCTACGACATCAAATGGCCATGATTTTCTGTATCGGCTGTGCATTGATTCTAAGAAGGAGGAGTTCATCGCATTGCAGAGCAAGCCTTCTGATCCACGCTTGCGCTCTCTAATCTTCTGTGCCGCCAGACAAGTACACTCGATAAGCGGAGATGAAGTCTCCTTCATTAGGCAAAGTTATAAACTTCTTCGGGTGTTGGATCTAGGATCACTTACTATCCGTCGTTTTCCTAGTGGAATTGAAGATCTGGTTCTACTGAGATACCTAGCAATTTGGATGGATTCAAGCGATATTCCACACTCAATAGAGAAGTTGCGTGATCTAGAGACTTTTCTTTTGAGGCAATCACGTGGTGAGGTTGACTTACCTGATAGCTTTTGGTTTATGGCCAGTTTGAGGCATGTTCATATAAGGAACCGTGCTTCTCTTGGCCAGGGCAACAATTATATACATGATTTCAGTAACAGGGAGAAAGATAATGAGAAAGCATCCTCAGAGAACACAAAACTAGATAATTTACTGTCATTCTCGTCACCATGTCTTTATTACGGGGAACATATGGAGAAGAGAATGAAGAAGCTGCCCAATCTTCTCAAACTCAGATGCACATTCATGGACGCATTTCATGATGTTAACAAAAACATTCTGTTTCCAGAACTAAGCTTTCTTAATAAGCTTGAATCGCTCAAGGTCTCATACCGCGGTAGTGTAAAAGATCTCCCAAGTAAGTTAGACGACTCGAATTTGGAAAGGATATTCCCCTCAAATTTGAGAAAATTGACATTGTCACACTTCCGCATGCCATGGGAGAAGATCTCTGTAATTGGGAAATTAGAGAATCTTGAGGTTCTGAAACTGCTATTCAGGGCCTTTGATGGGCAGCAGTGGAAAATGGAAGGAGGAGAGTTTCCTAAGCTCAGATTCCTGAAATTAGAGTCTCTTAATATTGTAGAATGGATTGCCCCTGAAGATTGTGTTTCTAAGCTTGAGCAGCTGGTTTTGAAAGATTGCAAGCAGCTTCAGCAGATTCCTTCCTGTCTAGAGAGTGCTGAAAATCTGAAGATGATTGAGGTACAAGGGTGCACCTCTGCTGTATCTCAGTTAGTTGAAGAAATTGCAGAAGTACAACGTCAAGACAATAACGAGATTAAGCTCATCAATCATTCAGTTCAGGGTTAAGGTCATCAGCACGAGGGTGGACAAGATTATATACAGCGTATACTGAATGCCCTCGTGTAAGTAAATTTTGATCAATGCAGTATTCCTTCTCGTTTTTCCATTGCTCCTGATTGTCGAGTCCAGCGTCTGAAAATTTTCATGGATTTTCAGCTGAGCAAACTGCCTTGCATTTTTCGTTTTTGTCATTTACTTCACGTCTATGCTTTTCAATGCCTTCTAGCATTAGCAAAACTATTCTTACAAATTCTATGTACTCCTTTTTATATCTTAATTGAATACACTATTTTTGCCAGTGCATTTCCTTCTTTTACAAATGAAATGTATTTCTCTTTTTTTTTTTTTTTTTTTTTGGTTTTTATCAAATATGATTCAGGGAAAGGTGATACGGTGAAGCCAGAATTATAGGATTGGGGTTTCTGACGTTTTGCATTTCCTTCAATGTTTCTTTCCTATTCAGAAAGATGTTTAGTTTCTGTTTAATTTTATCCTTTTGAGGTTTAGCATGCAATTGATTTATCCGTGGAAAAGCGTGAGAAAATTTTCTGCTGAACATTGTAAACCGATTGACAATTTGAAATAATCTTTTATGTTGTGTTGCATAGCTCTAATGTTTGATAGTTTAACAAAAGTAATAAAATTAGTAACTTCCAAAATTAATATTTCAAGCTTAACACCAATTTGACACTATGAATTAAAGATGAAAGAATGAAAGAAATGGGATTGCGGTCCCCAGAAGAAAAAGATTTACTCATTAAAGCTAATGTTAATATATGTGAAAGCAGTGTGTATACCTTTTTTTTAATTTTTTTTTTGAGGGGTGTGTATGCTAATTCAAGAAGATGTAACAAATTTGTTGTGCATAAAACATAAATAATTTCAATCTGCTCGCGCCAACAATTGCAATGTAAATGAAGTTAAATGACAGTGTGTAATGTAAAAACGTCCAAATGATATATGTTAAAAAGAGTAGTTTTAAACTTGGAAGGAGGCACATGATAGGATTTTCTAATTATAGGGATCTGATATTTAGTCTTGTCTTTAGTTATAGTAGGATTACTATACTTCTTAATTTATCATAATTATAGCAGGAGCATGATAATATATAATTTGTCCTAATTATAATAAGGGTAGGATATTCTTATCTTTGTTTAATTATTTCCTTCTATTAGAAATTCTAGTGTTAATCGACTCAGAATTAAAAACTACACACACTACGGGGTCAAGCTGTGCCTTGGTCCCCCCAAAAATATAATTAATTTAAACCCTGAAAAAATAGAGTAATTAAAGACTAATTAGATAATTAGTAAATGAAAAAAACTAAATGAAAATATACATGGAAACAAACAATTCCATCGCTGTTTAATAAACAATTTCAACAATTAATCACTTAGCCTGTGACCTGTTAATAACAAGCTGTTAATAACAACCTGAATTGGCAACAAACGAGCAGCTGTTAATAACTCCTTCCCCCAGAGGACTGCAAAACACATCAAAGTTGAACTTGAAAAGCCAAGGGAGAAAAAAGATGGAGCATCTGCTAAGTCCTTGTCTCGCTTCGAAATTGGAATTTGGCAAGAAAGACTACCAATTTTATTAATAACCACGAAAGGAAATTACATCAGAACAACATGAAGCTCAAACGTGTTTAATAATACAAGGAAACAAGATTAAGAGGTATAAACATAACCCCTCATCACAAAGAAAACATAACCGAAACAAAGAAAATTTCAAGCTTTAATTAGATAAGATTTTCTCTAGCTGAGTTTCCTGGCAGAAAGAGAACAACTCCTCACCTTGTTACTCAGTTATTCAATTGGCCAAAGAATCTATAGCCTTATTTTCCTCACAATTAACTTGCTGAAATGAAGAAAAAAGAATACCAATAGTTGGTATTATAAGAAAGATGGAAACAATAACAATCCCAAAGAAGTTCTAGTAGCTGAATTTGTAGCTCAAAGCTAGGCAGCCTGGCATTATTAGAAACGTAGAACAGTAAAGGAATTCTGAGAAATTTATATCAGCGAATGGAGAGCAAGAACTAGGTGCCATGAAATCCTGCAAAAATAAATGGCACAAATAAGACCTAAAGCTGGTACTTTAATTTGCACCACAAACTGATTAGTTGAGAAAAAAAAAATATAGCACTGATGAGAGTCAAATTTGTTACACCAAATATATACTAACCTTTACTTGAAGAGCTTGATTACTTGCTCATTGCAACACTGGAGGGTAAACCTTGAGCTTAATCTCACCAGCCTTAGTGTCCTTAATTTTTCTGGCTGAGGAAACAACTGAACTATTGGTACATTCTAGGTCAATCATCTCGAGGCTCTTTACATGTGCAAGGCCAGCTGGGATAGCGTCAAGCTTACTGCAATGCTGAAGAACAAGACATTTGAGTACTGGGAAGTTATTTGCTTCAGCTTTCCAGTCCTCTAAATCAGTGGCTCCAATGGATAAAACTTCAAGACAAAGAAACCCCCCGAGTTTAGTTTGCCAATACTTTCCCTTAAAGGTGTTGTCCTTTAACTTGAGCACCACTAGACACGGCAGCTTTCCAAGTGTAGACATTTCAGTAGTCCAATGAAGATTTGTATTTTCCAGACTCAACTTTTTTAGCTTTTTTGTAAACTCAAGTGCATGCAACTTGAAGAAGTTCACATCGTCATTAAACAACTTCAAATTTTCCAAGTCGGGGAGATCATCAAACAAATTACATTCTCCTCCATTGGCCTCCACAAGTGTGCTCAATTTCCCACGTATACCCAGTTTTTGAGCTTAGGAGTCCTTTTGAACACCTCACGCCTGCAACTTTGTGGAGAAATAACAGAAATGGTTTGTATATTTTTTTCGCCAGTTGAGGACTGCTCACACACAGGTAAGACTGTGGAAGTGTTAGTATGCAGATGCCTCAATTGTGTCATTTCCCATATGTTTGCCTGTATATCAAGGGTATGGGAGGTAGTGTCAATTATAATTGTTTGCAAGTTCACAAGGTTAGACATCACTTTTGGTAGGGTTGAGAGCTGACAAGATAAGGAAATGTATTTCAAGAGAAGAAGTTTTTGCAGGTCTGGATACAAACGGTCTCCAAGCCTAAGGGAATTGATATCAAACACTTTGACTAGTTTGAAGGGCTTAAATAGGATTTGGTAGGATTCTTTCTGCAATGCACTTTCGTCCTTGGAAAAACTGAAGAACGAGCGTACATGCTCAGCAGAAGGCTTTTTAGAAATGTAGTCTGGAAGATGGGCATTAACACAAAGGCGCCGGGATGGGCTGATAGCCTCATTCTGATTTCTAATCTCTCGGAAAAGGTTTTCTTCTATGGCCATCCTCTTGCAAAAGTAACGCAATGTGTCGTGGACAAGACAAGTCTTTATTTGACCAGTCGATGTTCTCTGTCCCACCATCACCAAGTTCCTGTCAACCAGTTCCCTCAAGTAACGCTCAGCTATTTCCTCCAAGTCTACATCCGGAGCATGCGGAATGAATCCTTCCTGAGCCTTCTGAATGAACCCTTCGGCGATCCACAAACGCAACAGTTTCCAGACCGGAATCTCCATAACTTCAGGGAAGATACCAAGGTACAGAAAACATGGTTTCAATCTGTAAGGCAAGTGATCATAACTCATTCTTATCAGTTTATCACTTTGATCCTGATCATCATCACCTAAATTGCTTAGACCCACACCGCGAGACACATCTGCCCACCATTTCTTACTTTCTCTGTCATTCCTAAGAATACCCGCAGCTACCACTATTGCTAATGGCAGATCTCCACATCTTTCCAGAATCTCTTTTTCAAGCTTCTCTAGATCCACTGGGAATTCGTTCTCATCAAAAACCTTCAAACGAAGTAAATTTTGGCTCTCATGTCGGTACAAAAACCGCAAGTTGTAAGGTTTGATCTTTGACTTGCTATAATTAGCAACAAATTGGTGTCGAGTAGTTATTAACACCCTACTACCATTTTGGTACTCGGGGAAAACACCTTTGAGATCCTCCCATGCTCCCGTGGTCCAAATATCATCCATGACAACCAAATATGTGTTCCTTAGTTTGTCTTTTATTAGTTGAACTAAATCTTCATCAGTGAGTTCTTTGTCATTAAGCTCTTTGATGTTCTTGAAAAAACCACCTTGTAGTAGAATGGCTTGAAACACTTCCCTCTTGTTGTACTCCTTTGAAACAGAAACAAATATACGGGTGAAGAACTCATACTCGACTATAGGGTCAGTTAGTACCTTTCTAGCAAGTGTCGTCTTTCCCAACCCCAGCATGCCAACAATTGACAGTACGTCCAAACCTTTGACTTCAGTATTTTGCTTTGAGTCAGACTCTGCTCTTGTTCTCTTATCCAACTGTTTTCCGGTGAGACGATTGATTACTTTTATGGCTGCATCCTCGAAACCTATCACTTTATCTGCCATTGGAACACTGGGCTGTTACAGCATATTACAAAGACATTAGAGCTAAAAGTCTAATCCAAGAAATCAAAAATTGAACCCAGATGAGAAATTAATTGAATTAGTACTGAAATAAATAGATACAATCAGACACTTTGAGGATAATATTCTTACAAAAAAAAAAAAATACTTTACCATGTAACAAATTATTTCTTTTAGCAGCTCGCCTTTTGTCAGTGTGTCATGGTCAACGGAATTATCACTAGATATATTTGAATTATTTTATCAATGTCACGCACCAGGATGTAAGCCCAAAACGGGACTTTCAGCAACTAAGTCCAATTGTTTGAGCTCCTGAATAGTTTAAAATGAATATTTTAAATTAAATTTGAATACTTAAATTTCACTTAGTTCATGTTACTTAAATTTTTCAATATAGGACAAGGTATTACAATACATCCTCTCTTGGTTCAATATAATCCTCTCTCTTTCTTCTTGCTTTCCTTTTTTTCTTAAATTAAATCAAGACTCGGAATCTGGAAATTAACTGGACAGATATATTAGTATATTGAGATCTGAATTTGTAACCAACACTTGTACAATTTTAACCATATATGTGCAGTTGATGTAAGCAATATTACCTTAGGCTTATTGGCAATTGCATCACCCTTTCCTGGCTCTTCCAATCTCAAGGCGTCTTTACTAATCTGAGAACAAATTTTGTACGTCTCCATCACCTTGTTACTGACTTCTTCAATCTTTTTGCCGATATCCGGACCTTTTATTACATTACCGATGAAGTTAATGGCTCTTTTAGCGTATCATTCGCTTTTCTGAACTGAAACGTGGTAGATGTATTCTTCAATGACATCCTCAGCTTCGTGTATAAGATCCCTCATATCTTTCACTAGTTGTTTTAGCAGATCGCTGTTGGGGTGCTTTTCGGTGTATACAGTCACATAACTCTTCAACAAACCGAGGCTTTTGGAGAGCTTGTCAACTTTGCTACCAGCATCACTTATCAAATCATAATTTTCTTTGACTAACTGCAGCAGGTTTTCCAGGAGAAATCCCACTGCAGATTCTACAGCAGCTTCCATCTTTCTCACTCAGCTCTCTAAAAACTGGTAGTATTTCAGCCTCTAGCTTGCTTGTGTGAAAGTATGCCTGTACATCATAGAGCAAGTGGGCTTAGGAAGATAAATTGAGACCGAAGTCACTGTCATGTTGCACTATTGGGGATGCCTGTCGTCAATGCCAAAGACTTGACTCAGTCTCAAGTCTTTTGATATTATATCCTAGGAGCATATGCATGGAAAATTATTATATGAATCTGGTTTAACGTGCTCTTGTAAATTTGTGATCTAAAACAAATTCATATAATTATTCTTACGTCATTTTTTTACGTTAATATATATCACTATACTTATATATAGTACTATCTTTTATTACAAGATCCACAAACCCGTCCAACTAAGAATTTTTTATATACAGCCCAGAACATATTTTTTTTAAAGTTACGTTCAGCTGGTCTGCTCATTATTAAAACACTGCTTACTTACTAAATGCTGGTATCAGTCAGGCTACTTTTGGAATTTTGAAGTATATATTATATATTAAAATAACGTTGGATCAGTTGACACGAAAAAAAAAAAAAACAATGAGCTAACTTAAGAAAATACTCGTGTAAGTTATAAAAAAAAAATCTTGCAGTATAAAAAATTTATTACTTGTTATCTAATTTCTTTGTTAGTATAACAATTATTGAGTACCATTCCTCGCTGCCAGATTACCATAACATTTTTCTTCATTAGTATAATAATAGTACCATTTTTGTGAGAAATGTGAACGATCATTAATTCATTATCAATGAATGTGAACAGCCATTTATTAGTTTTATGTAATTGATTGATCTTGAGCTCCTTGTATCAATCAATTCTTGGGCCCGGGTAGAACATGTCCGTTGACTGTAGTTGTACGGCAAAATTGGCAATTAAAAAAATGTTAACTATTTTCTAAGTATTCCTTGTTAATTTCAAGCATTAAAATTATCAATATATTTTCTCAAACACATAGATGCACTCTTAACTATGTGTTACATGTCCCTTGAATGTATATTTTCAATTAAGAATAATATCCTATTCATAGTTAAGAACCTGTTCTAATTCAAAAAAAAAAAAAAAAAGGGATCCTGTTATTTCAAAAAATGATTATGTATGCCAATAGCACTATGTAATTACTTGACGACAAATCATATATTTTACTGTTCTTCTATTTCAATATTTTTAATTACTCAAATTATTATTATAATCTCTAGGTCTTAACCTACCATTTGACAATGATTACATATAATGACAAAAAATGTAATACCAAGGACCTTTAAAGGCATTTCTGTAATTTGACATGTTTAAGGGTGAAAATGTAAATTGAAAATTCATAAGAGACCTAATTGCAATTGGAAAAAATTTTATTTTACCTAAAAGGCTTAGGGCATTTCTCTTTTTCTTCATTTCTCTTCTCCTTCATTTCTTCTCTACTCTTCCTCCAAAGAATTCCTATCTAATGGCCCTCCATTTTCTCTTGAAGAAGTAGGAGAACCTCTCTCAAGGAGAAGCAAGTAGGGAAAACCTTGAGGTTTCAACTCAATCTCCCAACCAAGGTAATTTTCCCAAACCTTCCCTCACCTTTCATGGGTTTTGGGTTATAATAGGAAGTAGTGGGATTAGTAGGTGATTAAAGAAAGTTTTAGAACCTTTTGTGCTTTAATGACTGTGTGCTAAGTGCTTGTAGTGTGTATGTGTTAGTTGGGTGGTTGATTTATGATGAATGTGGGTGAAGAACACTTAGGGCTAATATATGCTTTGTGACTTGTGTTTATGATATATGAATTGTAGTGAGTGTAATGAGATGTTAGCTCTTGACTTATTAGGCCATTTTTTGGGTTGGATTAATGATTGGATTGTGTTGGGTTTAGATGGATTGAAGCTTGGGTGTGTGAAAGGGTGAAATTTGTAGATTTTCATAGTGAGGCGTGGTTGGGGGTGGATGAGACGCGACCAGGGCTCACCTGGCTCGCACCCGTGGCAAGTCTTTGATGGACGAGCCACGGGTGAGTCCAAGTGAGCCGCAACCGTGGCTCAAAGGGTGGAGCTCGCGGCTAGTCACTGATGATTAAGCTGCGGGTAAGGTTGAAGCCAGCCGCAAGGCAGAAGCCACAGCTCAGCTTGTGTTGGGGGCCGCGGTTGGGTTCTTTTTGGTCCGTGAGCACAGATCAGAGCGGTCCACCTGCAGATCATCTCAATCTTTGACCGTTTCACTTTGTTTTATGTTCTAAGTCCATGTTTAAGTTTTGATTATGATTTCTTAGTAGAGTTAGTGTATAATCAGATGTTTTATTGCATGTTTTAGGCAGAGAACGTGATCAACCCTTCGCGGAGTATTGAGTTAACTCGAAGCGAGTTAAGTGGGACTTGTATCATTTGGATTTTAGAAAATGGTAATTGTCAAAGTATAATTGTTTTGAAATCATATTTGCTATATTAAATGGCTTGATTGTGATTATATTCTCATTTTACCATGATTTGACAATATAAGATAGAAATGAATTATTGAATAATAAATTGTTTGTACAATGAAGTGAATGTATGTATGATGTGATATGAGTGACCGTGTTGACCGGGTGATAGTCAGTAGGATCGAACTGATCGGGTGAAAGTTAGTAGGACCAAACTGATTGGGTGAAAGTCAGTAGGACCAAACTGACTGGGTGAAAGTTAGTATGACCGAGTTGACTGGGTGAAAGTTAGTCTGATCGGACTGACCGAATAAAAGTCAGTATGACTGAGTTGATTGGGTTAAAGTCAGTTTGATCGGATTGAGCAGGTAAAAGTCAATATGACCAAACTGACCGGGTTAAAGTCAGTCTGACCGGGGTACAATGAATGACTAGATATTCAGGATTTTGTTTGAACGCAATAATGTTTTGTTTGAGTGTATTGTTTGTTTTTTATGCTTGATATTGGACTTGTGATTAAATGTGAATTTGTCTAGTTACTATTGTATTCATATGAACTATTGACTATGTATTTTGAAAGTAAATATGTGCGTGACATTTTCAAGCCACAAGATAATATTTTTGCCACATACTGAGTGATTTTGTCAGTCACCCCTTCCTTTTGACATGCAGTTACTAATGGTTTTGTAGCAGCAGAATGTGCTGACACTCGGAGATAGTGAAGTGATGGATGATTGTAAGCTAGTGATGAATTATACTTATGCTATTTAGACTATGTTTTGTATTCTTATGTTAGATTAAGACTCTAGTGATTGTAATAGGCAGTTGGACCTGTGTATCTGAAGTATTAAATATTATGGTATTGGATGCCAATGTACTTGTATCTAATGATATTATTTGACTTGGGATGATGTCAATGGCTTTAATATGTAATATTTGGAATGTTTATGTTAGATGCTTTGACTTTATGAGTCTTGTGACTCAATTTAGCCTGGTTATGGCGGTGCTATGTCTCAGGGTACAAGACGTGGCAAAAAACCTTATCAAAAATAAATTTTATAACTTGTCTTAAAAAGAAAAAGGCAATTAGCTTTGCCCAATATATTCTTAATCACGTTATTTAGAAGCTAAACAGAATTAAATAATACAAGTGGCAAATAGAAAACTAGAGCAATCTATTGTAATGCAGCAGCTAGGATTTGTTTTGACCATGATAGGTATTAATTTATGAGAAATATTACTGATATTTGAATTGCAAAATGGAATAGATTTTATTAATTATATGCCTTCTATACCATGTGTTTCTCTTCTTCCATAGATGAGGCACCAAAAAAAAAAAGAACTCAAGTTTCAATGGATTCATTTATTACTAGTAAAAATAATTAGGTTGATTCAACAAAAATAGTTCATATATTAAAATTTTCGCCATGTATATTACTATTTTATATCTAATTATGGGACAATTAATCTATAAATTTTTATTATAGATAATTGCTTCGACCCACTTCTGTTAAAGTTGCTTTCATAATTGAACTTCTTTTTAAAAGTCAAGAAATCTTTACACTGGGGAAGAATCTTTATTGGAGATAGGCCAATTGATCATCACAGTGAATTTGCTAGTCCTAAGACTAGATTTAAGAACTTTGAGAATTTACAAAAGAGGCTTTATACTTACCAATTATATATCCAATTAACACTCGTAAATTCTAGCATTCAAATTATGTAATTTCAACCACAAAATGTAGCCAATTCAAAACATGTAAACATTCCAGTAGGAAGTGGAACAAAATTAATCTTGACCTTTCATTTTCCAAATAATTCAATGTGGATGTTGAGTTTTGACACTAAAAACCAAATACATAGTGGTTGGTTTTCATTTATGAGTTGTTGCTACCATTAGATTAATAATCTTGCTTATGTGTTATATTCACGTATACTCTGATCAATGTGAATGGCCATTATCTTTTTTTTTTTTTGGAGAAAAACAAAAAAAAATTTTGTATTAATTTTGATAGGAAGATTTATATTTACACATATTGATACAATACACTGCTTACATTTTGTCAAGGCTATGCAGAAACCCAAAAAATATACAAAAAGCTTGTATTAGTTCAGTTTGAGAAGATCAACTGTGAGAGATCCCATTCAATTACCAATTTTCAGTTCTCCATTGTTCTTGGCACCTTTCTCCATAGCCAAGTGACTTCACACATAGTCCTTCGGATTGTTGTGACGATATCCAATGTAATACCAAGGATCCTCAATGGGCCTTTTAGTCAATAGACCTCTTGGGTGAAGATGTGAATTGTAAACTATTGAGGGACTTGTTTGCAATTTAGGCAAACTTGTTTCTACCCCAAAAGACTTAGGCATTTCTATTCTTCTTCATTTCCTCCCTCTTCCTTCTCCAAAGAATTCCTATCTTATTGCCCTTTATTTTCTCTTGAAGTAGTAGGGGAACTTTTCTCTCAAGAAGAAGCAAGTAGAGGAAATCTTGAGGTTTCAACTCAATCTCCCAACCAAGGTAATTTTTCCAAACCTTAACCTCATATTTCATAGGTTTTGGTTATAATAGCAAGTAGTGTGATTGGAGGGTGACTATGGAAAGTTTTAAGGTTGTTATGCTTTAATGAGTTTGTGGTTAGTGTTGGTAGTGTGTGTGTGTGTGGGTTGAATGATTGTTATGATGAATGTGGGTAAAGAGTTTGAGGGTAATATGTGCATTGAATTATGGTTGTAATTATGAAGTATATTGACTATAATAAAGTGTTTCTTTACCTCTTTGAGCCATTTTGAAGCTGATTTGAGTGTGTATTGTGTTGGATGACGGTTGGGTGTGTAGTTGGCTTGGTTTGTAGTTTTCTCGCAATGAACCGCGAATGGGATAAGGTGAGCAGTGGGGAAAGCTCGACTGGCTCTCAACCGTGGCAAGTCTCTGACTGGTGTGCCGCAGGTGATGCTTGGGTGAGTTGTGGCCGCAGCTCAAAGTTTGGAGCTTGTAGCTAGTCTCTGATGACTGAGCTGCGAGTAAGGCTGGAGCAAGCCACCATTGTGGCTAGCAATGGGGGAACCCGTGGATCATCATTTTGTGTGCGATTAGTGGGTCAGTTGGGGAATCCATAGGTGCGGATCATAGTCCAAAACTCGTGGATCACCCATTTCTCGAATGTTTTTGTTTCATTTCGCGTGTAGAGATTAAAGTTAAGCTTTATTAAGATTTATTGATAGAATAAACCTATAATTGGGTGTTAATTGTGTGTTATAGCGACGACAGTGTCTATTCCTACTCCGACTACTTGAATTGGATTTAGACTGAGGTAAGTAGTACTTAAATCTCTTTACATTTTGAAATATGTAATGTTAAATCTAATGTTTTGAAATGTTAATTCCTATATAAATGGGTTTGAGCTTGGTTATGTTTGGCTTTACCATGAAATGAGTATATGTGGGATATTGTTTGTTTGAATGACGATTGGTTTGAGCTCTTGTGTGAAATGTCTTATGACGGAATTAGTTCTTTAAATGAGTGATCGTGATATAACCTTTGCATCATACTAACTCAACGATAGTTAGTTTTAAACCGAACTAATCGGGTGAAAGTTAGTTTTGAACTGTGTTAATCGGGTTGTAGTTAACAACTGGATATGTAGGGTCATATGTTCACTAACTACTTGAGATCATATTGTATTGTGCGATTATAATGACTATGAATTGAATGAATATGAAATAACCATGTATCTTTGTATTTATGTGAATTATGATTTTGTTTTGAAAGTTATATCTACGTGTAACAACTTCAAGTCTCAAAGAGATCTTTTACTACTTATTGGGTGAATAATCACTCACTCTTTTCTTTGAATTCATATAGGATGATTTCATAGAAGATTGGATTGATGCTTGGCCATAGTGATTGATGTTTTTGTTTTTGGATTAATTGGGGTATATTTTGTCAAGAAATGTATAGTCCATATTTTTGTATAAGTTAGGACATACATGTGGAATTCCTAACTTTTTGGAATGGGGAAATTGGAATTGTAAATAGAGGATAGATATTATTTTGAATGAAATGACATTTTAGCTATGGTTGTTTATTTGTTAAGTTATGATTTGATTTAGTTAATGTTATGCATCGATTTAGTCTTGTGCTCTAACGTAACTTAGGGCATGGCGAGTGCCACATCTCAGGATACGGGGCATGACATCTAATGCTTAAATTGCCTTCCTTTGGTGCAGTCTTGATTCCTATAGCTTATGGTGTATAGTTGCTGTACAGATGATTCTTTTGAACTTATCAGCTAAATTATTTGTTCTCCAAGCCAAACACATCTATTCTAGCTCCACTTTCCAGGGATAAATCTCCTTGAAGACATCATAGAATTGCAGAACTTTGTTCCATACTGCATGAGTGATAAAGCATTCAAAAAAAAGATGAGCAGTTGTTTCCTCTTTTTGTTCACAGAAGACACAATTATAATTTGATAACTGCATCCCTCAGTGTCTCATTCTGTTCTTTGTTGTAAGCCTGTTTCTACAGGCTAACCAACTGATGAAAGATTATCTTGGGACGTGCCCTTTACCTCACACTAGTTTGTGCCATTTCACACTTGCTCGTTCTACAGTTAAAACCTTCATTCCAGCCTTGATTGAGAAGTTTCCTGTCATGCTGCCATTCCGCCATGTGTTCCTTCAGTTGTTTTCAATTGACTAGGAGTTTCTCATCTTAGGACTTCCACCTCTCCCAACATCAATCTTCCTTGTGGCCATTTCTAATTTCCATTATCACAAAAGTCAGCTACTTTAGCTTGTTTCATGAGTCCTAGTTTAAGAAGTAGCTTATCAGAAAATTTGTTGTAAAGAGGTCCCAGGGGGTACTAGTTATCATACCAAAAATATGTGTTTAGACCATCACCTAATGACTTTGGAATCCAATCTTGAATAGAATCTCTTAATGTCAGGATTTTTCTCCAGCTATAAGAGTAATCAGCTGGAGTTTTATGGCTCCAGAAAGATGAATTCTTTAGATTTATGGTGTGAACCCATTTAATCCACAAAGAGTCCTTTCTACAACAGATGTTCCTTATGTTAATTGAGTAGATTTAATTAAATTTCAAAAGCTAGAGTTCTTGTTACGCTGATGAATAGTGATCACATTTACGAGCAAATTTTCTATTCTATTATAATTGATAGTTCTTAGGAAGGGGATAATCATCAACGGTGAAAAAAACATTCTGGTTTATGAGAATTATTGATATTTGCCTTGCAAACGCGATCGATTTAGTATATTAATTATGTCCCTATACATAAAGTTTATTAATTGACTTGTCAAGATTGGGGTATGAATATTTGTCACGAGACGTGTTTATTTTTTTTATAAAAAGAAAAAGAATATAAATGAAATTAATCAAGCAGTGCTACAATCTCCTATTGTTAAGTTGTCAACCTCTATGTTTCTTTTTATTATTATTTTATTTGACTTGGCTAATTATCATAATTAATTGACTGAAATGATAAATCCATTAGCTAAATAAAACTAGCCATTTTCTCATGGTTTTTCACAACAGCACAGAGTGAATAAGGGAAATGCACATTGTAGACTGGGTGACGATATTGACTGAGGATAAATTTATTTCTTAAAATTTTTTAACCCAGAACCCAAAGAAAAAAAATGAAAACTATAGATTTTTCATCAACTTCAGTAAATTATTAACTCCATCCATTATTGTTTCAATCTACTTCTAACAAAGTTGCTCGCATAATTGGACTCATTTTTGAATAGTCATTCTTTACGTTAATTCAAAAAAATATATAGCCAAAAATGCGCATCAAATCCTAAATTCAAATTTTTTGGTGTCTAATTATGCCTAATTTAAAATTATGGTATCAATATTAAACAGAGTTTATAGTTTCACTAGTGATAAGATGTAGTTTCATATTAGATATAATTAAATACCAAAAAATAAATTTAACAAGGGACTTTAACCCTAAAGATGGCCTAAGTGTTTGAATCGACTTCTGATGGCTTAATTACAAACTATCCCATGTGGCATCGTTTTTTATTACGTAATCCTCCTATCATCTCAATATGACCATATAATATCTCTTAGATTTTAAGGAATATAGAAAATGGAAGAAACCAAGGTTCCGTAATGCAAGATCTCAAGTAGAAAATATATGTAAAGGTTAAAATTTGATACAAACTTTTATTGGAAGTATAAAAGTGTGTTTTGAACCAAATATCTATGGATATTAACAAATTCTAATCCTTGTCTCAAATAGAATGTAAAAAGTATGGTGAGCCATTCAAAACTATGAATTGTGTTGAATGACCAGTATCTCTTCGTGTTCAAGTTAAAGTAGTTCAAGCTTGGCTTTCTAGTATTTTCACACGAGTCTGGGGTCTAATTGAATTAAACAAAAATTGCTTCTTCAACGCATATTATGATGATGATGTGACAAAAATAATAATTTTTTTAAAAAATAGTATATTATTGAAAAAATTATATATATATATATATATATATATTGAAAACACCTACGACTCTTAAGAGATTGAAATAAAATCTCTCATGGATCCAACAAAAGTGATCCTTTTGGATGAATTGACAAATATTGAAAAAAAAGGCTAAGGATGTAGAAATTCTCATTTCCCTGTTCAATGTGGATAAGATGACAAGAGATGAGGCGGTTGAAACAAATATTCCACTTCTCAAATTGTTACAAAAAATTAAGCTTGTCGATGTATAGTTACGCCTGATGCAGCTATCAAACTAGAATCACTCTATGAAGGATCAACTAAAGTCATTTAATGGGGCTTTGACATTTCTTAGAACTTTCTCAAGGATTCGCCAAGTGAATATGTCGAGGATTGCAAATGGATCTTGACATAAATTGAGGTTGTTGCTGCCAAGGTGGAAGATTTCATTGTCAAATCTTCTGTCAATGAGCTTAATTAAAACACAATCAATAAACTGAATATTGCACATTTTGAGTTGCTTGAAAAGATTAAACTTGTCAAGGCAGAGACACATTTGATGCAACAAGTGGGGCATCAAAAGTCTTAAAAAGGATGAAATTGACACTCTTAACCTAGGGTTGATAATCTTGAGAACAATTCAGATGTCTCAAAAATAGGAATGCAAAAAGGATAGTGCAAATATTTTGGCACAGACTGAAGCAGTGGTCAGTGAGGCAGCAATTCTCGTTTGTTCCCACCTTGAAAACAAAAATGAGGACTTGGAAGTGGAAACAAATCATCTGCTGTAGAAGATTATATTCATCACCAAAGAGATCAGAAAAGCTTATGACCATTTTTGGTTTTCATTATGGTCTAATTGCCCCAGGAGTGATAGATTGGATTTTATTGATAGAATTATCAAAATTAAGCAAAATTCACATAAACAAGTAATAAAATTTATAACCTAATACCCCTATTCGCAAGTGCACAGGTCAATTATAGAAGGGGATGTATTAGGATCGATCCCAAGAGGAAACAAGAATTTGCAAGTACCAAAGCTACTAACTTGCTCTATTATCTAGACAAAACATCAAATATGTAGTATGTAAGGTAAGAAAATTCAACTATTTGAATTGAAATAATTAGAAGAAATTTACAAACACAAGTAATAGGGTTTAAAATTTACTAATTGTCACTAATATGATTAAATGAATTAACACTTTACTATGTTAATCATGTCTTGCTTAAGATTGCAACTTCATATGAAATCAAGACTTGTTTTCACAATGAATTAATTAGGGTTCAATTATATTCATGATGAACTCTTGTGAAATGCATGAATTGTAGTATTAAATAAGATCAATCCACCTACTTGTACAACTATTTGCATGTGTGTATAACATAAGTTTCATTTACGATTTTCTAATATTATAAGTATTTCTTATTGTTAAATAACATCTAAATGATTTGCAATAGTTAATCAACCTACTAGAAATATTAAATCTTGATAGATGAACAAACAAATGCAAGTTAGAGCAAGTATAATAACATTCAAATCATATAATTAGTTTCATTTAACTCTAAGGCATGTATTTAGTTAAACATAAATTGTATGAATAACATATAATAGAAACAACTCATAAACAAGTAAGAAATTAAAGAGTTAAAGTAAGATATGTTCATTTGCTGGTAAAACATGGTTGCAAAACTTCGTTCCTCATTGATATGAATTGATACACTTGAATCCTCCAAGAGTTTTCTTACAAGTAATGAAAATTCTTCTAAATTATAAAGAAAACTACTACTATATGCTACTTGAGAGTGTTTCTCCCTTCAAAACTTGTCTCAAATGCCTTGCAAGAGTTTTCTATTTATAGACAAATTCAACCTAATCATATAGACAACTTGCATGACAATTTGCAAGAAAAGTTGTCTTGAAATCACAAAAATTTTTTTATTGAATTTTAGAATATTTCTTTGAGTAGTGCAGGTGCCAAGGATTTTCAAAAAGTCATCAAAAGGAGTTGGAAAATAAGTTGTAAATTAAAACCATCATTTTCAGATCGACATGCTAGATTCGCGGGTCAAATTTGTAGGTTGTTGGTCTGTGAATTGCTCCCTGAAGAAGGCAGAATCAGTTTTTTCTCAAAACACAAAAGTTGTAACCTTTGAATTAGCTTTCTAACACCACAAGAATCAGGTCATTTCATGTTTTGGATGTGAAGATATAGCCAAAATACTGATACGTAATTAGGAGAATTTTATTTTTCAGTAATTTAAATTTTTGACTATGAAGATGTGAGAATTGGATTTTTATGTCTCATAAAAATTGTAGAGTATTCTCTTAAAATGAAAGAATAATCATATCAATCTAATATTTATAACTCAAATTATTGTCAAAATATTGAAATGTGTCATTGTTGTCAATCCCTAATTTTTTCTAATTTTTCACTTCCATTGTTTCTTTGTACTTCTCTTTTGCTTGTTATTCCTCTTATGGCCTTGAAATATTTTTGTGATATTTATCCTTTAATTCTATGGTGAATTTGTTGATGAGAATTTTCATAAAATTGAGTAAAACAATCCTCTAAGTTTGGATATAAAAGTTATTCTATTGAAATTTCTAATCCAATCATCATTGAATCTACTAAGAATGGGATGACCTTTACTCCAATTGATCCAAATTATGACTAAATGTATAAAACATGAAAGATTGTACAAAGATTGTGAATTAATTTACTCAAAATATAAATTTTGTTTTAAAATCTTAAAAAATTGAGTAAAAACCCTAATTTTTAGAAAATTCTTCAAATAGAATAATAATTATGAAATTGAGCCATTTTTATTTTAAAAATACTTAAAACATACTAAAAACATACTAAAAATATATATAAAATACTATACTAAAATAAATAAATTTATCACTTATTAGAAGATCTAGTTCATGAGCTGCGCAAACGTTTGTTGTGTCGTATGTATCTAATTGTCATGGATGACGTGTGGAATATTGAGGCATGGGACCTTTTACAGGAATGCCTTCCAGAAAGTCAACACAATTACAGTAGAATTTTGTTCACAAGTCAACATGCTAATTTACTAAAAGAAAATTATCCAAATTGCTATAATCATCAACTACATTTACTTAAAGATGATGAAAGTTAGGACCTGTTAAAAAGTGAGGTATTTGATGGAGAAAATGAGGAGTTGGAAAGTGTTGGAAGTAGAATCATGAAAAACTACGATGGCCTCCCTTTTGCAATTACTTTGATGGCTGGATTTGTCATACCCTGAGTCCTGAGACATGGCACTTGCCATGCCTTAGGTTATGCTAGAATACAAGATTAATCGATGCAAAATATCAACAAACAAATCATAACTTAATACATACACAATAATTACCCAAAAGAATATAATTTCATTCATTCAAAATATCATATCATTTCATTCATTCAAAATATCTATTATCCATATACATCTCTAATTCCCCCTTTATAAAAAAGACAGGGGTACTGTCACGACCCATGTCTCGAGACGCGACATCCGCCATACCCTAGACTATGCTATAACACCAGGTTAAATCGACACATATCGAAGAATAATACAATTCATAACTTAATGAATACATGATTCATTGCTCAAAAGAAGATCATTTATTCATAATATATACCATCCATTTACATTTCTATTTCCCCATAACCAAAAATAATAGGAGATCACATATATAACCTAATCTATACTAAAAATACCTTATACATCAATGAACAAAAGTAACCTCATTCATGTCTATGCTAAACTATAACTATGAGACCCAAAAGTCATCTCAATCTCTCTCTACAAAATCACCACCTGCGAAGTTAAATAATAGAGTGAGTGATAAAATCACCCAACAAGTAGCAAAAGTTCTCTTTGGGGCTTTAACTTGTTACACATACATAGATAGTTTCCAATTCAAAAAAATCAAAGTTCATCATTATTCATAATACTAGGGCTGTTAGCGAACCGAGCAGCTTCCGAGCAGCTCGCGAGCGGCTCGGTCTACTGTTCGACTTGAGTTCGGTGTTAACCGAGCTCGAGTGGAGCTCGAGCAGCTCGTGAACTAAACGAGCTCGAATTCGAACAGTTAAAACTAAATTCGAGCTGCTCATCGAGCAGTTTGAATAGTGTATATATATATATATTAAATGCTCATATATTAAATGCTTATATATAAAATACTAATATACCATACATCTCTATAAAATTACAATTTTAATACCTGTGAATTTTAAACAATGGGGGTTAATTTTGTAAATTGAAATTACTCCAAATATTTTGCTAAATTAAATAAAAAACTTAATAACAAATTATAAACTAAAATCAATAACAAAATAAGAGAATAACAAAACAACCCTAATTTTAAAAACTTGGCTGCCGTTCTTCTTCTTCAAGAAGCTGCTGCCCTTCTCCAAGCTACCCACCTTCAAGCCGTCACTGCTCTTCAAGTCGTCAACAAGGCAAGAGCAAGACAAACCCCTTCAAGCTGTTGCCTTTCAAGCTGTCACCGTTCTTCAAGTCATCAACAAGGCAAGGGCAAGATAAGCCCCTTCAAGCTGCTGCCCTGCAAGCCGTCGACAAGGCAAGACTCCAGTTGCCGTCGCCGTTGCTCTTCAAGCCGAAGCTGTTGCCGTTGCCGTTACACTCAACCATGGGTAAGCTGCAACTTTGTATGCGACCATTTTGAGAGCCTGGCTGGAAATTTCCTATGGAGAAAATATGAAATCCAAAAATGAAGAAATTCAGTTGTGATTTATTTTCCTATTTCTGTTCTTCCTTCATGGAATCAAGTTGCTTAAGTTTGAGTAATATGACCATAACTTAGCTTCAGTGCTTCACTTCTTATGTGTATATGCATACGCTTTTATGGATGCTTGCGTTAAACATGTTGGCTGGGATAATTGGGGCAAGACAGAAAATGAAAGAAGTGCTTGCTTTTATGAGTATCGATAAGTTTTTAAGCAGTATTACGTTCAGTTATTAAGCTCCTAAAAAGAAGAAATGGCATAGGGGGTTGGGGCAGGGAGAGGAATGGGAAAAACAGAAAGGAAAAAGTTTTTTTTTCTTTTTGGATTAGTAGAGAAAGAAATGAATCTTCATGGACGTTTAATCATTTAAAAATATAGGATAAAAGCTTTGTCCTCTTGTTCAAATAATTTTACCTTTATAAAGTGCTGCATTACATAATACTTAGCCCATCTGTAGGATGGTAAACTCTTTTTTTTTTTTTTTTTTGTTTCACAATTTGATTGTTTCTACTCATCTGTGCCTCTATATCGCTTGGGATTGTAGGTGAGTGCAAGAATGACCAATGTATTGGCTTAAAACTAATATTGTAAAAGTTTTTTTTTTGGGATTTGCTTCTCTTTTTATCATTCTTTTCCCATTATTTAGATGTCTTAGTCGAATCTCAGGTATTTTGGGCCTGGTAATTGCCCCTCCGAACGCGTATTCTTTTCCCATTTTATAAGATTGTAAACTTGTAGCGCAAAGTTGTATTCTTAGGTATATGGAGATTGTTTGAGTAGATTAAGCGATATTGATTACAATTCATAGCTGTAGTAACAAAAAGGATTTTTTTTGAGGGAATGATACCCAAAATATTTGATGAAAAGAAGAATTGAAGATTCTTATGTTAGGATGTATTTGAGTTCTCGTTGGAAATTTATGGAGACTGTCCTGAAAATAGATTAGGAATGTTATAAACCTTAAGATTTGGTATGATCAAAAGAATAATTCTTCTTTTCTTTTTAAAAATCAGTTTTGGATTGGAGATTATTGACTATTAAGTTTTAGGCAAGCAAGCTTCTTGATGAAGCTGAGAATATTTTCATTTGAGTTTTCACCTATGCGTCAGTCATGGTGAGATTCGAAACAAGATATATCATATTTTGTTGTTATGAACTGATAGTATTGAACATGCGGGAAAACCTGCTTTGGAAGATTTTTGCTGGGGAAAGAAAATAAAGAAATTCCATTCCTCATGGGTGGCATTGACTTCATCAAATTTTCTACAAAGCATGATTAACTTCTTTTCTTTCTTTTGGGCTCGAGCTCGAATTCGAGTTCGAGCTCGACTCGAGCTCGAATTCGAGCTCGATAATATTTTAACGAGTGATTTCGAGCCGATCTCGATCTCTTCAATAAACTAACGAGCCGAGCTCGAGTTTCGAATTTTAAACTCGATCGAACTTGAGCTCGAGCTCGAATTCGAGCAGTAATAACATTAACGAGCTCGAATTCTAGCATAGCACTATTCGGGCTCGGCTCGATTCGATTACACCCCTACATAATACATGATCAATTTATAAACGATACAATTTCAAAACATAACATAATTCAATTCAAGGAGAGCTCAAGTAGTTAGTTGACAAATGACCCTATATATCCAGTTGTTAATTATGACTCGGTTAACGAGGTTTAAAATCAACTACCATCCGATTGGTCCGTTTCAAAACTAACTATCACTCGGTTAGTACGGTTCAAAGATTTTATTGCAAACACCAGAGTTAAGGAACTAGTCCCGTTACAATCCATTTCACATACAAGAACTCAATCACATACTCATTCAAATAACAATTTAAACCACGTATACCTATTTCATAGTAAAACACATAACCAAGCTCAAGCCCAATTTATATAAAATTAACATTCAAAACATTAAATTTATCAAGATACATTTTTAAAATACAAAGAGATTCAATACTACTTACCTCGATCCAAAGACCAGTTTAGGTAGTCCGAGTAGGGGTACACACTGTCGTTGCTTATAATACAAAATAACACCCAAATCATACTCTAATTCTATCAAAGAAATATAACCAAACTCAATTTTAGACTCAAAACATAAAAGAAATAAAACCCTTATGATATGGGTGATCCGTAGGTGGAAGTCCACGATCCGTGCCCTTGGATCACCAAATTGGCCCGTGGATCCCAGGCCAAAGGCCGATCCGCGGCCTTTCCCAAGCCAATCGTAGCCACGGTTGGCTCTAGCTTTGCCCACGGCTCGGTGGGCAAAGACTAGACGCGACCATGCCAGCCTCGAACCACAATCACGGCTCAAATGAGCCCACCCGCGGCTCGTCGGGTAGAGACTTGCCGCGGGTGGAAGCTTGTTGAGCTCTGACCATGACTCACAACACACTATCCACGGCTTACCTGCTATTTTTTACAAAAACACCCTTCAAACACCCATCCTCCAACTCAAACACATATAATCTCATCCAACACCCAAAATGGCACAAAATAGCAGTAATAAAGCATGTAAAGCTCGAAAGTACATATACTTAACAACACAAGGCAAAACCATACTTAATCTCCCAAATCCCTATTCTCCTACATCACACATTCACCCTCAACTACACACACACACACACACAGACACTCACTACACAAGACATCTAGTCATACTAGCAAAAAGAAACCCAAATTCTCTCATAGTCGTGCCATAATTACCTACACTCACTAGCAATTGTAAACCAAGGAAAGAGAAGTAGGAAATTGAGAGGAATTACCTCGATTAAGAGAGAAATTAGTAGCCCCAAGATTTTCCCTAATTGATTTCCTTTGAGAATGAAGTTCTTCAACTCTTACTTCAACCAAAGTAGAGAAAAGGGAGAGTTTTAGGAGGAAAAGGAAGAGAAAAGGGAAAGAAAAAGAATAAGAAAGAACCTAAGTCTTTTGGCGTTAAGAAAATTAATTTATCAAATTTGCACTCAAGTCCCTTATCTTTCACAATGTACAAAACCCCCACAAATGAGCTATTGACCAAAAGGCCCCTTAAGGGTCCCTGGTATTACAGGTACATCATGTATAATCTAGCTTACCAAAAATAGGGCTTTACAATCATTGAACAAAAATAACCTTTTTCTATGTCTGATACCAAAGCCCCCTCTAAGGGGCCCAAAAATCCATCCAATCTCCTTCTATGAATTCATTACCTACGAAACAAAATAATGAGGTGAGTGATAATTTATCCAATAAGTAGTAAAAGGTCTCTTTGAGACTTACACATATGTATATAGTTTTCAAATACAAGACCATAGTTCACATTCATTCATAAAGATACGTGGCCATTTTATAAGTAAACTCAATTCAATTCATAATCATAGCACAACACAATGACAGCTCAAGTAATTAGTGGACATATGACTTTAGATATCCAGTTGTTAACTACGACCCGGTTAACGCGGTTTAAAATCAACTTTCACCCAGTTGGTCCAGTTCAAAACTAACTATCACCCGATTAGTATGGTTCAAAGATTTTATCACAATCACCATTTAAGGAACTAGTTCTGTCATAAGCCATTTCAAACAAGAGCTCAAGCATTCCGTCATTTAAACAATTATCAATAAATCACGTATTCTCATTTCATAGTAAAAATACAAGATAACCAAACTCAAGCCAATTTGTATAGAAATTAACATTTCCAAATAGCAAGTTTATCAAAGTACATTTCAAAGGGCAAGAGATTTAAGTACTACTTACCTCAATCCAAACTAATTCAAATAATTGGAGTAGGGATAATCACCATCTTTGCCTAATACACATAAATAAACACTTAATCATTCACTAATTCTAGCAAGAATCATAATTGAGTCTTAAATCTAGACTTAAAACGTAAAACGAAACAAAAAGAAGAGGCTAGATTGTGATCCGTGGGTAGGAGTAACGCGTGGATCAAGCAAAACTCACCCACGGCTCACAGTAGGAGTTGAGCCGCGGGTGGACAAGGCACAAGCCACGGCAACGGCTCACAATGGCAGACCTGTAGCTTGCCATCCGCAGACCAATCTACTGTGCGGTTAATGCCACAGATATGGTCAGAAACTTGGCAATTCTAGCCGCGGTTCTATTCGAGGCGCGGATAGGGTCACGACTGGCTCCAAAAAGTGCCCAAAAACGAGCATGCAACTTATAAAAACACACCCGACCTTCTCCAACTTCATCCAACACAATCCAAACACTAATCTAACTCCAAAATGGCATAAACTGTCAAAGAAACACCACATTAACGCAATATACAACATATATCATGAATCACACCCATAAATCACACATTAACGCTCAATGTACTCCATACACACTTCATCATAAACAACTATCCAACCACGCACACCCACAACAACTCATAGCACAAGTCAATAAAGCATACGCACCCCAAATCCCCCCTTAAGAAGGCCATAGATTCTCATAATCACTAGGAGAGGGATTAATGGCCTCAAGATTTCACCTACTTGATTCCCCTTGAGAATTAGGTTCTTCACTACCTCCTTCAAGCAAGAGTATAGGAAGATTCAGAGAGGGGAAAGGAGTGAGCTTTCAAAATGGAAGAAAAGATACAAGCCGTAGTCTTTTGGTAAAGAAAACAAGCTTTTCAAAATTGTAATCAAGTCCCTCATTATTTACAAATCGCATAGTTGCCCATGGAGTCATAAATACTAAAGCGCCCCTGGAGGGCCCTTAGGATTACAGGATTTCTTAGAAACAAAGAGCAAACAGCAGATGCTGGAATGAAGTTGCAAGGAGTTTGGCATCAACTTTTGCTGACAAAACTATTTTTGGACAGTACAAGAGAATTTTAGAACATAGTTACAAGGACTTGTCCAACTATTTGAAGCCAAGCGTTCTGTATCTTGGAACATTTCTTGAGGGCATGGAGATTGCAGTTGACAAGTTGATTTGGCTGTGGCTTGCTGAAGGATTTGTCGGCAAAAATTATCTGGAGAGCCCTGAGCAAGTTGCTGAAGTATATTTAATGGACCTAATTCGAAGAAATCTAGTAAAATCTACTGAGGAAAGATAAAAAATGTGGAGTAAAAGCATGCAATGTTCATGATATACAGCGTGAGTTTTGCAGGGCAAAAGCTAAAGAAGAAAACTTTTTCCAGTTGATACCAGAGAGTACAGAATCTTCTACTACATCAAATGGCCTTGATTTTCTGTATCGGCTGTGCATTGATTCTAAGCAGGAGGAGTTCATCGCATTGCAGAGCAAGCCTTCTGATCAACGCTTGCGCTCTATAATCTTCTCTGATGCCAGACAAGTACACTCGATAAGCGGAGATGAAGTCTCCTTCATTAGGCAAAGTTACAAACTTCTTCGGGCGTTGGATCTAGGATCATTTACTATCCGTCGTTTTCCTAGTGGAATTAAAGATTTGGTTCTACTGAGATACCTAACAATTTGGATGGATTCAAGCGATATTCCACACTCAATCGCGAAGTTGCGTGATCTAGAAATTTTCCTTTTGAGGCGATCACGTGGTGAGGTTGAGTTACCGGATAGCTTTTGGTTTATGGCCAGTTTGAGCCATGTTCATATCGCGAACCGTGCTTCTCTTGGTCAAGGCGATAATTATATACATTATTTCAGTAACAGGGAGAAAGATAATGAGAAAGCGTCCTCAGAGAACACAAAACTAGATAATTTACTGTCATTCTCGACACCATGTCTTTGTTATGGGGAACACATGGAGAAGAGAATGAAGCTGCCGCCCAATCTTCTCAAACTCAGATGCACATTCATGGATAGATGGGATCTTGTTACAAACTGCATTCTGTTTCCAGAACTAAGCTTTCTTAATAAGCTACAATCGCTCAATGTCTATACCACGGTAGTGTAAAAAATCTCTCAAGGAAGTTAGACGACTCCAATTTGGAAAGGATATTCCCCTCAAATTTGAGAAAATTGACATTGTCACACTTCCGCATGCCATTGGAGAAGATCTCTGGAATTGGGAAATTAGAGAATCTGGAGGTTCTGAAACTGCTATTCAAGGCCTTTGATGGACAGAAGTGGGAAATGAAAGAAAAAGAGTTTCCTAAACTCAGATTCCTGAAATTAGAGTCTCTTAATATTGTAGAATGGACTGCCTCTGAAGATTATGTTTCTAACCTTGAGCAGCACGTTTTGAAAGATTGCAAGCAGCTTCAGAAGATTCCTTCCTGTCTAGAGAGTGCTGAAAATCTGAAGATGATTGAGGTACAAGGGTGCACCTCTGCTGTATCTCAGTTAGTTGAAGAAATTGCAGAAGGACAACGTCAAGACAATAACGAGATTAAGCTCATCAATCATCCAGTTCGGGGTTAAGTTCATCAGCACGAGGATGGACAAGATTATATACGGCGTATACTGAATGCCTTCATGTAAGTAAATTTTTATTCAATGCTGCATTCCTTCTTGCTTTTCCATTGCTCCTGATTGTCGAGTCCAGCGTCTGAAAATTTTCATAGATTTTCAACTGAGCAAAATGCCTTGCATTTTTTGTTTTTGTCATTTACTTCAGGTTTATTCTTTTCAATGCCTTTCCAGCATTAGCAAAGCTATTCTTACAAATTCTATGTACTCCTTTTTATGTCTTAATTGGATACACTATTTTTGCCAGTGCATTCACTTCTTTTACTAATGAAGTGTTTTTCTCTTCTTTTTTATTAAATATGATTCAGGGAAAGGTGATACGGTGAAGCCAGAATTATACGATTGGGTTTTCTGACATTTTTGGCTTCAAATGCTGTGTCAATTTGTGCACTGAAGCAATTCTGCTGTCAAGGCGTTCTGCCGTCTTCAAGATTTTCAGCAATTGTTGGATGGTTGAGTGTGGACTTAAGCATCTCTCGTTTGTTGAGTTACAACTTCGTGTTAATTTGCATTTCCATCAATGTTTCTTTCCTATTCAGAAAGATGTTTAGTTTCTGTTTAATTTTATCCTTTTAGGTTTATCATGCAATTGATTTATCCGTGGAAAAATGTGAGAAAATTTTCTGCTTAACATTGTAAACCTATTGACAATTTGAAATAATCTTTTATGTTGTGTTGCATAGCTCTAATATTTGATTGTTTAACAGAAGTAGTAAAGAAAAAAAAAATTAGGAACTTCAAAAATTAATATTTCAAGCTTAACACCACTTTGAGACTTTGAATTAAAGATGAGAGAATGAAAGAAATGGGATTGCAATCCCAGGAAGAAAATGATTTTCTCATTAAAACTAATGTTAATAGATGAGCAAGCAGCGGTTGATGCGTATATACATTTTTTTTTGAAGTTGTGTGTGCTAATTCAGAAGATGTAACGAATTTGTTGCGCATAAAACATGAATAACTTCAATCTAATTGTATATTAACTCTACCCAAATGTTGGGGTTCAAATCTTACAACATCAATTCTCTTCCCCGTTGTAATAGTGTAGAGTGTAAGTTTGTTTAAAAATAATAATAAAATAAAATGACATACTGTAATGTAAAAACGTTCCAAAAATGCATGTTAAAAAGGATTTAATATTATTTTAATTACAAGGATTTAATATTTAGTCTTCTCTTAGTTATAGTAGGATTACAATACCTTTTAATTTATCAGGTTTGAATTCTACAACATCAATTCCCCTTCTCATTGTAATAGTGTAATTTGATTAAATAAATAAATAAATAAAATGACATAGTGTGATGTAAATACCTTTAAAAAATATATGTTAAAAAGAATAGTTTAAACATTGAAGTGGGCGAATGACAGGATATTTTAACTGCAGGGATTTAATATTTAGTCTTCTCTTAGTCATAGTAGGATTACAATTCTTTTTAATTTATCATAATCATATTAGTAGCAGTATAATATTTACAAAGATGTGATGTTTAAGACAATTACGATACTTCTTAAATTATGATAATCATAGTATAAGCACGATAATATTTACAGGGATTTGATTTTTAGTCTTGTCCTAATATTACGATACTTTTTAATTTATCATAATTATAGTAAGAGCAGGATAATATATAATTAATTAAATCACAAAATGCCTCCTGTAATGATACATCAGTAGCAAATTACTCCATGTATTTAAGAAACACACAAATTATCCCCTTGAATTGATAAAAGACATTTGTGCCCTCCTATACACAATGATTTGACGATTATCTCTGTTTCGTGCTAAAACTTAAAATTTGTATACCACCCATGAGCAGGTAGAACAAAATAATAATGGAGAGAGAAGTCTTAAACACACAAACACACACATGCGTGTGTGTGCGTGTGCGCGCGCGTATATATATATATATATATATATATATATATATATAAATTTGCTACTTTTGTTATCAGATGAATTTGGTCTTGCGTTGTTTTTGTTAGAAGCACAAGTTTGTCATTGTTATATATATTTTTATTATTGTCATTAATAGAAATAACATTAGCGACATTTTTTGATACTCTATTTTGAATATATTTGACAGAAATCACAAATTTATTTTCACTTTGCAAGCTTCTTTGTTGTACATCATGGGAAAAAAATCATGTCTTTTTTCATATTTTTCTCTATCTTGAATACAAATTATAGGACTAGTTTGTGACGAAAATTTTTGCAATTTTGAAGTCATGATTTTACTTTTTTATATAATAGTGCAATAACAATATTAGCTTAGAATAATAACTTTATTTTATTTCTATATAACAAATTAATAAAAATAGCATGAGGGCAAATTTGTCGTCATAAAGGTGCAGTGTACATGAGGGGATAATTTGTTACTACAATTTTGTATGTTTCCAAAATACAGAGGTTAATTTACTACTTACTTAACATTAGAAGGGGGATTTTGAGATTAAGCCTATTTAATTAGTCCTAATTATAGTAAAGGTAGGATATTCTCGTCTTTGTTTAATTATTTCCTTCTATTATAAATCCTAGTCTTAATCGATCCAGGATTAAGAACTACACACTAGGGGTCACGCTGTCCAAGCACAGCGTTGGCCCACCCAAAAATATAATTAATGTAAATCCTGAAAAAAAAATTAATTATAGACTAATTAGATAATTAGTAAATGAAAAGGCTAAATAGAAATATACATGGTAACAAACAAATCCAGAGCTGTTTAATAAACAATTTCAACAAATAGTAACTTAGCTTGTAACCTGTTAACAACAACCTGAATTGGCAACAAAGGGGCAACCGTTAATAACTCCTTGCCCAAGAGGACTGCAAAACACATCAAAGTTGAACTTGAAAAACCAAGGGGCAAAAAAGATGGAGTATCTGTTAAGCTCTTGGGTCGAAATTGGAATTTGGCAAGAAAGAAAACCAATTTTATTAATAACCAAGGAAATTTACATCAGAACAACGTGAAGCTCAAACTTGTTTAATAATACAAGGAAGCAAGATTGAGAGGTATAGACATAACCCCTCATCACAAAGAAAACACAACCAAAACAAAGAAAATTCAGGCTTTAATTAGACAAGATTTTCTCTAGCTGAGTTTCCTGGCAGAAAGAAAACAACTCCTCACCTTGTTACTCAGTTATTCAATTAAACAAAGAATCTATAGCCTTATTGTCATCACAGTTAACTTGCTGAAATGAAGGAAAAGGGATACCGATAATTGGCAGTAGAAGAAAGATGGAAACAATAACAATCCTAAAGAAGTTCTAGTAGCTGAATTGTGTAGCTCAAAGCTAGGCAACCAGGCATCATTAGAAATATAGAACAGTAGAAGGGAACATGCAGGATATAAAAGCTTCTGTGCCTTTTCTGAGAAATTTATATCACCGAAAGGAAAGCAAGAGCTAGGTACCATGAAATCCTGCAAAAATAAATGGCACATATTAGACCAAAAGCGGTTCGTCAAATTGCACCGCAAACTGATTAGTCGAGGGGAGAAAAAAATAGAGGACTGAGAGTCAAATTTGTTACACAAAATATGTACTAACCTTTCCAGGAAGCACTTGAAGAGCTTGATTTACTTGGTCATTACAACTCTGGAGGGTAAACCTTGAGCTTAATCACACCTGCCTTAGCGTCCTTAATTGTTCTGGCGGAGGAAACCACTGAACCATTGGTACATTCTAGGTCAATCATCTCGAGGCTCTTTATATGTGCAAGGCCAGCTGGGATAGCCTCAAGCTTATTGCAATGCTTAACAACAAGACATTTGAGTCTTGGGAAATTACTTGCTTCAGCTTTCCAGTCCTCTAAATCAGTGGCTCCAATGAATAAAACTTCAAGACAAAAAAAACCACCATCTTCAGTTTGCCAATACTTGCCCTTAAAGGCGTTGTCCTTTAACTTGAGCACAACTAGACACGGCAGCTTGCTAAGTGTAGACATTTCAGTAGTCCAATCAAGATTTGTATTTTGCAGACTCAATTTAGTCAGCTTTTCTGGAAACTTAAGTGCATGCAACTTGAAGAAGTTCCCATCATCATTAACCAACTTCAAATTTTCCAAGAATGGTAGACAGAGGAGACCATCAAATTCTCCTCCGTTGGCCTCCATAAGTGTGCTCAATTTCCCATGTATACCCAGTTTCTTGAGTTTACGGGTCCTTTTGAACACCTCATGCGTGCAACTTTCTGGAGAAATAGCAGAAATGGTTTGTAATTGCAGGATTTCATCAGCTGAGGATTGCTCACCTACAGGTAAGATTGTGGAAGTATTAGCATGCAGATGCCTCAATTGTGTCATTTTCCATATGTTTGCCTGCATATCAAGGGTATGGGATTGGGAGGTAGTGTCAATTATAATTGTTTGCAAGTTCACAAGGTTAGACATCATTTTTGGGAGGATAGACAGCTTACAAGATACGGAAATGTATTTCAAGAGAACAAGTTTAGGCAGTTCTGCAGGTAAACGATCTCCAAGCCTAACGGAATTCATATCAAACACTTTGACTAGTTTGAAGGGCTTAAATATGATTGGGCAGAATTCTCTCTGCAATGGACTTTCGTCCTTGGCAAAACTCAAGAACGAGCGTACACACTTAGCAGAAGGCTTTTTAGAGATGTAGTCTGGAAGATGGGTATTAACACAAAGGCGCCGGCAGCTACCTATAGAAGGGATGGTAGATGGGCTGATAGCCTCATTCTGATTTCTAATCTCTCGGAAAAGATTTTGTTCTATGGCCATTTTCTTGCAAAAGTAACGCAATGTGTCGTGGACAAGACATGTCTTTATTTGACCAGTCGATGTTCTCTGTCCCACCATCACCAAGTTCCTGTCAACCAGTTCCCTCAAGTAAAGCTCAGCTATTTCCTCCAATTCTACATCCCGAGCCTGCTGAATTAATCCTTCCTGAGGCTTCTGAATGAACCCTTCTGCGATCCACAAACGCAACAATTTCCAGACCGGAATCTGCATATCTTCAGGGAAGATCCCAAGGTACAGAAAACAAGGTTTCAATCGGTAAGGCAAGTGATCATAACTCATTCTTATCAGTTTATCACTTCGATCCTGATCATCATCTTCTAAATTGCTTAGACCCACACCGCGAGACACATCTTCCCACCATTTTCTACTTTCTCTGTTATTCCTAAGAATACCTGCAGTTACCACTATTGCTAATGGCAGATCTTTGCATCTTTCCAGAATCTCTTTTTCAAGTTTCTCTAGTTCCACTGGAAATTCGTTCTCATCAAAAACCTTCATCCGAAGTAAATTTTGGCTCTCTTCTCGATACAAAAACCGCAAGTTGTAAGGTTTGATCTTTGACTTACTATAATTAGCAACAAATTGGTGTCGAGTAGTTATTAACACCCTACTACCATTTTTGTAGTCAGGGAAAATACCTTTGAGATCCTCCCATGCTCCCGTGGTCCAAATATCATCCATGACAACCAAATATTTGTTCCTTAGTTTCTCTTTAATTAGTTCATCTAATTCGCCCTCATTGAGCTCTTTGTCATTGAGCTCTTTGATGTTCTTGAAAAAACCACCTTGTATTAAAATGGTTTGTAGCACCTCCCTCTTGTTGTACTCCTTAGAAACAGGAACAAATATACGGGTGAAGAACTCATACTCGATTATAGGGTCAGTTAGTACCTTTCTAGCAAGTGTCGTCTTTCCCAACCCCAGCATGCCAACAATTGACACTACTTCAAAACCTTTAATTTCAGTATTTTGCTTTGAGTCAGACTCTGCTCTTGTTATCTTATCCAACTGTTTTCCTGTGAGACGATTGATTACTTTTATGGTTGCATCCTCAAAACCTATCACTTTGTCTGCCATTGGAACACTGGACTGTTACAGCATATTACAAAGACATTAGAGATAAAACTCCAATTCAAGAAATCAAAAATTGAACTGAGATAAGAAATTAATTGAATTAGTAATAAATAAACAGATACAATCAAACACTTTGAGGATGATATTCTTCCAAATTAAACACTTTACCATGTACCAAATTATTTCTTTTAGCAGCTCATCTTTTATCATTTCAGTCAGTATACCATGGTCAACAAAACTATCACGAGATATATTTGAATTATGTTATCAATGTCACGCACCGGGCTATAGGCCCAAGATGGGACTTTCAGCAAGTAACCAAGTTCAATTATTTGACCCTCCATTAGCCTAAAATAGATATTCCATACTAGATTTGAATATTTAAACTTCATTTATACATTAGTCTAAGTTACCTAATTTTTTCAATATAGGACAAGATATTACAATACATCTCTTTTTGGTTGTGTATAATCCTCTCTCTTTTTTCTTTCTTTCCTTCTTTTTTTTTTTTAATTAAATTAAGACCCGGAATCTGGAAACTAACTGGACAGATGTAGTAGTATATTGAGATCTGAATTTGTAACCAACTCATGGACAATTTTAACTATATATGTGCAGTTGATGTAATCAATATCACCTTAGGCTTATTGGCAATTGCACCCTCGTTTCCTGACTCTTCCAATCTCAAGGCGTCTTTACTAATTCGAGAACAAATATCGTACATCTCCATCACCTTGTTACTGACTTCTTCAATCTTTTTGCCGATATCCCGAACTGTTATTGCATGATCGATTGCGTGAAAGGCTTTTTTAATGAGCTTTTGGCCTTTCTGAAATGAAACGTGGTAGATGTATTCTTCAATGACATCCTCAGCTTCGTGTATAAGATCCCTCATATCTTCCGCTAGCCGTTTTAGCAGATCGCTGTTGGGGTGCTTTTCGGTGTATACAGTCACATAAGTCTTCAACAAACCGAGGCTTCTGGAGAGCTTTTCAACTTTGCTAGCAGCACCACTTATCAAATCATAATTTTCTTTGACTAACTGCAGCAAATTTTCCAGGAGAAATCCCACTGCAGATTCTACAGCAGCTTCCATCTTTCTCACTCAGCTCTCTCTAGATCTCAATCCTCTAAAAACTTGTGAAAGTATACCTATACATTATACATTACAGAGCAAGTGGGCTTAGGACTTAGAAAGAGAAATTGAGATCGAAGTCACTGTCATATTGCACTATTGGGCATGCCTGTCGTTAACGTTGAAGACTTGACTCAGCCTCAAGTCCTTTTATATCCTATCCTAGGATCATATATAAAGCTGAAAATTATTACATGAAACTGGCTTACGTCTATTTGTAAATTTTATAGTTTAAAATAAATTCATATTAACATTCCTATCACACACATCACTATACTTATATTTATGTGGTACTTTTTTAAACTATAAAATTCATATGATTCGGTTCAACTAAGAATTTTATATGAAGCCAAGAACATATTTTTCTAAAGTTACATTCAGCTGGTCTGCTCAGTATTAAAACACTGGTTACTTACTAAATGCTTGTATCAGTCTGGCTACTTTGGAATTCGAAGTTTATCTTATATACTAAAGTAACGTCGGTTTAGTTGACGTAAAAACCAAAAAAAAAAAAAAAAAACAATGGCTAACTTAAGAAAATATTTGTGTAAGTTCTAAAAAAATCTTGCAGTATCGAAAATTTATTACTCGTTTATAACACTTTTCTTTATTACTATAGTACTTATTGAGCACTATTTTTGGAGAAATGGTACTCGCTACCACATTATCATAACATTTTTCTTCATTACTATAATAATAGTGCCATTTTTGTGAGAAATGTGAACGATCATTAATTCATCATCAATGAATGTGAACTGCCGTTAATTAGTTTATGTAATTGATTGATCTTTGAGCTCCTTGTATCAATCAATTTGGGCCCAGGTAGAACATGTTGGTTGTCTCTAATTTGTACGGCAAAATGGGCAATTCAAAAAATGTTAACTATTTTCTAAGTGTTCCATATTAATTTCAAGCATTCAAATTATCAATTTATTTTCTCAAACACATAGATGCACTTTTAACGATGTGTTACATGTCACTTGAATGTATATATTCAATTAAGAATAATACTCTATTCATAGTTAAGAATCTGTTCTATTCAAAAAAAAAAGAAAAAAAAAGGATCCTGTTATTTAAAAAAAAAAAAAAGGTTATGTATGCCAATAGCACTATGTAATTACTTGATGACATATCGAACATTTTACTGTTCTTCTATTTCAATATTTTTAATTACTCAAATTATTATTATAATCTCTAGGTACTTAACCTACCATGTGACAATGATAACATATAACGACAAAAAACCTTACCAGAAACAAATGGAGAAACAAAATTTATAACCTGTCTTTAAATGAAAAAAGCAAGTTGCTCTGCCCAACGTATTCTTAATCACGTTATTTAGAAGCTAAACAAAATTAATTAATACAAGTGGCAAATAAAAAACTAGAGCAATCTATTGTAATGCTGCAGCCAGGATTTGTTTCACACTGATTGGGATTAATTTATGAGAATTATTATTGATATTCGCGCTGCAAAACGTGTTAGATTTTATTAACTCAATGCCTCCCTTCCCCATTTGTTTCTCTTATTTCATAAATGAGGCACCAGATAAAAGAACTCAAGTTTCAATGGATCCATCCATTATTAGTAAAAATAATTAGTTGGTTGATTCAACAAAAATAGTTCACATATTAAAATTTCCACCATGTCTATTGCTCCCTCCGTTCTATTTTGATAGGCTTACAGTTTTTTTCATACAGTTTAAGAAAAATTAGTTAACGACATAATAAATTAATCTGTGATGTTCCTAAAATAACATTATATTCATTATTAAACATTTACATTAAATACAACAGAGAAAGTTGCACCATAAATCAAATTAATTCCATTTGATATGTGAATGCACGGTTTGCTATGCACCTCTTACTTGTAGCAAAGTAATTAAATAGGGACATTTTAGAGAAGTTAAAAATTAATTACATTCTTTAATTGAAAAATAGACTATAATTTGGGACGGATGAAAAAGGAAAATAAGCCTATCAAAATGGGACTAAGGGAGTACTATTTTATATCTAATTGTGGGACAATTAATACTCCTTTCGTTCCATGAAGATAGGCCTAGTTCTTTTTTCACACAAATTAAGAAATTTAGTTAATGAAGTTACAACAATTATTTTTTATTCATACTTTCTTCAAATACCTCTTATTAATATTATATTATTCATTTAAATTAAAAAGCACATATTACTTTATTGTTCTCGGAACTTATAGTACTTTAGTTTTTCAATGTGCATTAAATATGTAACAAGTTAACTACTCTTTAAAAAAGAAAATAAATCTATAATTTGGGACAGATACAGGAAGAAAGTGATCATATCTTTATAGGACAGAGAGATATGTAAATTGTCATTATGAATAATTGCTTCGACCCACATATGATAAAGTTGCTCTTCACACATAATTGAACTCCTTTTTGAAAAGTCAAGGAATCTTTACACTGAGGGAATTTATGTTGGAGATGGGCCAATTGATAATTAAAGTGAATTTGCTAGTTCAGACTAGATTTAAGCAATGTTTTTAGAACCGGACCGGCCATTGAACCGGAGAAGGCGAGGTTCACGGTCGGACCGGTCGGACCGGTTGGACCTGTGGTTCGACCGCTTTTTTTTTTCCCCCGACAATTATATAAGAAAATTTTCAAAAATAATAGTTGAAACTTAGAAAATCATGCATATCATCACAAGTTTTTTTATAAAATTATTACAAACATAAATAAGATTAATAAGCATAATTCAAATGCTAATTAAAGTACATACTTAGTTTCTCTCACAAATTTAAAAAGATTCATAAAACAAGTACCAAAAAGTCTAAGTACTTATTATCAGCATTTTCATTATCAGATTTATAACTAATGCTCAAAGTTTATAATTTCAATAACAAAATCCCTCCATTGTCATCACAAGCCAACAGCACCCATAATTATCACTGCTTTGACAACTTCAATTTAACCTAAAAAAGTAAAAAAGTTCAACAAAAATATAGAAGTCCAGTTTCATCAAACTTAAAAAGAAAAAAAAAAGCCGACTAAAACAAATAAACACAAAGACTTGGCAGTAGTGGTATTGGGACTGTATAGTAGTACCCATCTTATATTAGATGTTAATAGACAATGGTTAAGAAAGGATAGGTGAGATGAAGAAAAAGATTGCAAGACAATTGCTTGAGTTTCTAGTTAAAATTTAAGTGCCTAAAGATTTAATTTTTTGTTGAAAAACTAGTTTATTGCTATTAACATAGTTATGTCTCCAACGGCAACACGGCAATAGAAAACTTCCTTGGTAATAGTTTACCCCTATAAGCAGTGGTGCTACACAGTTGTTTTTAGCTAAATATCACCATCTTCTGCCCCAAAAAGACCCAGCTAAAGTGCATTTTGCATTTATATTATCGAGGGATACTTAACATCTATACAAGAATTGAGTTGTTTTTAATCACTTTGGTACCTTTTGACTAGAATTATCACTGAGAATAACTAATTCCAGATCATGTTTGCAAACCATGAGCTGAAAGAAGTCCCACTGACAGACTTGATTCTAGGAAATTTGAACTAAATGTAACTATCTTACATCTTTTATGCTCTTTGGGAGATTTTAATTATCATCGGTAATGTGCAGTTACACATTCAAAGATTATGATTTTATAATATATCACGCTAGCATTGTGAGTAAATATGTTTATAAGCATTGTGATGTTACAGTATAATAGTCATTTACCACTAAGAACTATCCAATCAAAACGTCTCTATTTCATAGCACCAAGCAGGCCCTCCCCCCACCAATGACTAATCTAAATTTTGCTCCCACATCAGTAAGCATAAAAAGAAATTGGTTAAAAAATCCAGATTGCGGACAAAAGGAAAAGGGAATAAAATTGAAAACGAGAATAAAAATAATCTTGATTCAAGCCAGATTTTACGAGTAACTAACAATATTAAAGCCAAAAAAATTTGTTTTGAAATTCATTAGTCAAATATGGACAAACCAAACACTAATCCTAATCAGTCAGCATATAATTACTACTAATTCATATCTAAACATACAACTGCGTCGCATAAAGGAGGGGGAAAAACTGTCACAGAGGGAGGGAGAATGAGAAAGTACATGTCAATTTAACCTTTAAAAAATGTCCACAACTTGATCTTTCCAGTAGTTAATCAAGTTCGATGTCTTCAACCAGGGAAATACTTCTTTTAGACCTTCTTCCAAGATTCTGGGGTTATAATACAGCTCTGCCTTGTCTTCATCAATGAAATACTTCAAGAGTTAGAAATTGACCAAATAATCAAGAAGAATACACATCAGTCTACAATTACTGCATAGTGAAGAAGTAAAAGTCTATGTTTCGGTTGATCAGTAGCTTATGTATTTTCGTTAATGGTACTAAAGAAAAGTGTGGTGTATTCATCACCTAGGTAAATAAAGAATAGGATTGCCTACATCATTCACCGTCTCTCAACCAATTTGTTTCATTAAACCATCAACTGATGTTGATTTCACGAAACTGCAAAATCAACGTCAAGAGTTTAAAAACTTTACCATCCCAAATTCTACTTTTTTTCCTGATTAAATTCCTATCAGAAAATTGTTTGAAGTTCATGAATAATTTTAACTTTTATTAGTTCAAAATTTTCTTCGAATAATTTTTTCCTTAAAAAAGATTAAATTTTTCAATGATTTAAATTTCTATTTTACTAGTAATTTTTTTCTAAAGAGAAGCAGTCAATCATCCGACTTTGTGCTATAACATACATGTTCAAAAGCTGATTCTAAGAACCAATTAATTAATGTGATCAAACAATGACCCAAAAAAAATTGAACTTACCTACTGTAGAGAAAAACAACCCACATCTTCTCTTGAACGCAGGTTGAAGAAGTTGCGGTTGGTAGCGAATAAAGATGAACAAGGTTGGATTAAGAATTAGATCAAAGAGATTGGGGAAAGATTGACATCAGAGAAAGATTGGGAGCTTCTGGTGCAAGTCGGTAGGGAAAGAACGAGCGGCTAAGGTGAGTGAAAGAGGAAAATGGGTTTTGTGTTAAGATTTTGTTTTAATTTTTTTTAATAACTAATAATATGGAAAATCTAAAAAACCGTCAGGTTCCGGTTTTACCGGTTCGCACCGGTTCTACCGGTTCACACCGGTTTAACCTTTTTATAACGGCTTTTGAACAGGACCGGACCGGTCACCTGACCGGTTCGCGGTTGAACCGGTCAAACCGGCCGGTCCGGTCCGGTTCTGAAAACATTGGATTTAAGAACTTTGAGAATTTACAGAAGAGGCCCCTTCATAATTACTAATTATTTTTCCAATTAACAATTGTAAATCCAGCATTCAAATTATGTTGTATTACCATACTCACTAGGAACGAAATTAAAAAAGTGCCCTTCGGTGAGCTTCAAGTTTAATCTAACTTCTAACTTAATTACCATTTCGACAAAAAAAATTTTAACCACAGAATGTAGCCAATCCGTGTTAACATTCCAGTAGGAAGTGGAACAAAATTAAGCTTGACCATTCATTTTCTAATTAATTCAATGTGGATGTTGAGTTTTGACACTAAAAACCAAATACATTGTGGTTGCTTTGGTTAATGAGTAGTTGCTACCATTTGCTTAATATTCTTGCTTATGTGTAATAATCACGTCTACTATGAGCAATGTGAATGGCCATTATCTTATGTTAATTGAGCAGATTTAATTAATTTTCAAAAGCTAGGGTTCTTTTTGCACTGATGAATACTGATCTCGTTTACGAGCAATTTTTCTATTCTATCATAATTGATAGCGCTCAGGAAGGGGATAATCATCAATGGTGAAAAAACATTAGTTTATGAGAATTATTGATGTTTGCCTTGCAAAAGTGATTGATTTAGTATATTAATTATATCCCTATACATAAAGTTTATTACTTGACTTGTCAATATTGGGGTATGAATAATTTGTCACGAGACGTGCTTTTTTTTATGAAAAGAAAAAGAATATAAATTAAATTAATGAAGTAGTGCTACAATCTTCGGTTGTTAAGTTGTCAATCTTTATATTTCTTTTATTATTATTGTTAGTTGACTTGGCCAATTATCGGTAATTTAATTGACTGAAATGACAAATTCATTAGCAAAATGGAACCAGCCATTTTCTCATGGTTTTTCACAGCAGCACATAGTGAATATGGCAAATGCACATTGTAGACTGGTTGAAGATGTTAGCCAAGAATAAGTTTTACTTCTTAAAATTTTTTATACCCAATACACAAAAAGAAAAATGAAAACTTTAGATTTTTCGTCAACTTCAGTAAATGATTAACTCCGCCCATTATTGCTTCCGACTCATTTCTAACAAAGTTGCTCACATAATTGGACTCCTTTTTGAATAGTCATTATTTACATTAACTCACAGAAATATATAGCTAAGAATGCGCTTCAAATCCTCAATTCAAAGTTTTTGGAGACTAATTATGCCTAATGTAAAATTATGTCCTATCAATATTAAACAGAGTTTATAGTTTCCCTAGCGATATGATATAATTTCATATTCGATATAATTGAAAACCAAAAGAATTAAACAAGGGACTTTAACCCTAAAGATGGCTTAAGAGTTTGACTCGAGTTCTGATCGGATCATTACGAAATACCCCATGTGGTTTCATTTTCAACCACAAAATATTCCTTGTGAATTTAAAAAATATAAAAAATAAATGAAACCAAGATTCCGTAACACAATATTTCAAGTAGAAAATATATGTAAAGGTTAAGGCCTGATACAAACTTTTACCGGAAGTATAAAGGCGTATTTGAAACCAAATATCTATGGATGTTAATTAACAAATTCAAATTCTTGTCTCAGATAGAATGTTAAAAGTATTGGGAGCCATTCAAAACCATAAATTGTGCTGAATGACCAACATCTTTTCGTGTTCAAGTTAAAGTAGTTGAGGTCCGGCTTCCTAGTATTTTCACGAGTCCTTTTTTTTTTTTTTGACAAATTCCAAACACCTGTTAGATTATGAAAACACTCAAGGTCACAAAGTGAACTAAACCTAAGCTGAGACCCACAAGCAACACACATCCAGCCAATTAATAACTGAATGATGCACCCGTGAAACTTAAATCTAAGGACACTATCTTAACACTCACCGATGTGGGACGAGGAACACTCATCTTTTACCTCAGGCTTAACACTCACCAATAGTAATTTGGTTTTTTTGACAAATTCCAAACACCTATTAGATTATGAAAACACTTCAGGTCACAAAGTGAACTAAACCTAAGTTGGGTAAAAGATGAGTATTTCTCATCCTACATCGGTGAGTGTTAAGGTAGTGTTTTTAGATTTAAGTTTCACGGGTGCACCATTCAATTACCAATTGGCTGGATGTGTGTTCCTTGTGGATCCTAGCTTAGGTTTTCACACGAGTTTGGGGTCCAATAGAATTAAACAAAAATTGCTTCTCCGACACCCATTATGATGATGATGTGAGAAAAATAATAAATCTTTAGTAAATTATTGAAAAAAAATTATATATATATTTTTGAAAAAACCTACAACTCTTTACCAAAATCTAGTTTATTTTTGTCAAATAAATATATCTGAAACTTTCCTTTATAGAATAGTTTGGCAATGGGATATGATGCCTGTAAAATGTGCTTCCATTATGGAACCACTATCTCAAAGTATCTGAAGCTGCAACTCAATGCAAGTCTCACACACTCGCAGCTTACAAATATATAGAGAGAATTTGGAACAAAGATTGATCCTCAACTCAATCGTCTTTCTCTAGATTCAACAGAAATATAGAGAGATTTCAGTTACAGATGCCGTTGTGAGTTTCCTCTTACAAAAGCCATTGTCGCGCCCCATTTTTCGAAAAGAAAGGATAAATAAATAATAAAATGATAAAAGTGAGTGTAAATGATGATAAAGTAGTGTGGTGAGTGAGGAAGTCGGAAAAAGGAAAAGGAAGAATTAAATGAGATTTGTGTTTAAAAAAATGCTTTATTTTAAAATAAAAGAAAAAGGGCCTAAAATGGGACTTTGGAGAATGCGACGATTTTTTGGGCCCGAAAAATAGAGTCTAAAAAGGGTTTTTATGAGAAATGGAGTCGCCACTTGGTATTGAGTTTTGGGTGTACCAAGTCACCCGAAAATATTTTATAAAAGGTAAGAAAATTTGGGAATGATTCATTTAAAGAAATGATTTTGGCAAAATGTAGGAAAAACAAGAAAAACCCTTTTAGACGACTCCAGGTCTTTGAAAACAAGAGAAAAAGGTTCGGGAGTCACAGTTGAAGAAAGGGAAGGCAAAGGCTTGCGCCTAAGGCACCCTTTCAACCTAGCCGAAACTAGTTGCGAGGTTCAGTCTAAATTTTCCTAATATAACCCTAAGATTTTATCGCATTTGGATGCAACTATATGAATGCAGATCTAGTCCTAAAAATGGATATCGATAAGGGACAAAATGTTCCATTGAGATTTGGGTCGGGATTATCGCATTAATTGCGAAACCCGAGTCTAGACCTCGATGGAGTCACGAGTATAGATGCAAAAATGGAATGCAAAAAGAAAAGAAAAATAGTAGTATAGATAGTACGTGAACAAAGAAAGTGGGGATGCAAACATAACGGGTACGGGGGACTGATGGACTCGTGACTAACTGTTTCTACTCACGGAGGGGGGAACGACATGTACGCCATCGCTTCCCACGTGAGTAGATTGACTATTTCTAGTCAAATCACACAAATGACCTAAAATTCTATGTGTAGTGGAATCTAAATGTTATGCACTAGGTAGAGGTTAAAATAGATAATAAATGATAAAGTATATAAAAATTATACAAAAATGAAAAAGGCCTAAAAGATAAAAATGTGTGTGAAATATCATGAACACGCGAGAAATGATCCTAATACTAAAATGATCTAAAGGCCTAGCATTGGACTAGCCTATTTTCTGAAAATTCTCCGCTAGCGTTGGACTAGCGAAGAAAACGAAATTAACCACAACTAGCTTTGGACTAGTGTGGCGACGATACACATATATAATTAAAGCAAGTAAATAAATAAAGCGTGTATTAAAGCAATAAATCACATAAAAGCAAGTAATAGCAAGTAGGAGCACATAGCACATAAGCATGGTATTCTAGATGCAAGTTCCTAGGAAAAGCGAATAAAACACACAAGCACATAACACACATAGCACACAAAGCCCTAACTATTACATCGGAGAATAACCTAATTGCAGTCTAAAAATAACCTATCTAACCTATCTATTACACTTTCTATCTAAAATACATAGGCTTTAATTAAATAGATAAAACGTAAACTATCTATTACATTAACTATCTAAATACAAAAAAATTTTTTTTTGCTAAATAGAAAATTACCTATCTATTACATTTCTTTGAATAATCAAAATTAAATTTGAATAAATAATATGACATGAATAAATAAACATTCATACATAAACAAAAATTATAAACACAAAAATACATTAAAACACATAGAAAAACACATAGGAGCACATAGAATTACATAAAAGGAAATAAAAAGGGTAATTGAAATACCTCCCGTTCGTAAACTCGGTACAAATTGCTACTAACATGAACAAACATGTCAAAAATACCACTATTTGATAAATAAATCAATTAATTAAATAAATTAATACCAAGCACTATGAACATACTAAAATAATTCAAACAGCAAAAATAAAAGAAAGAAAATAATGATAATAATAATTAATTATTTAAAAAGAAAACGCAACTTGTTTAAGTAGGAATAAATAAGTAAATAAAACAAAACAACGAGAATAAAGAAATAATGACAATATACGATAAAATACAAAAATACATATTTAAACTTTTTTTAAAAAAACCAAATAAGAATTATTAAAATAACTAAAAGAGAAATAAAGAAAATTAATTTGAACATTAATTAGACTAACAATACCCAATTTTAGAACATTAATTGTAAAAAAAATTTTTTTTTTTTAATAAATAAAGAAAATGTGAAAAGAAATAATTTAAAGTTTTGAAGACATAACTAATTTTAATTAATACTTTTTTTTTTTTTGGGCAAAAATAAAATATTATAAGATTTGGATTAAAAGTGAAAATTTAAGCAATATTCTAAAGTGAAAAATGTAATTTGCAGCAAGTAAAAAGGTAAAATTATAATTTTAAATCCTACTTACGGTAATGACATAGTTTACAACAAATTTAAAAGCTAAAAATGTAATTTTCAACAAGTATAATGCCCAAAAATAAAAAATTCCAGCAATATTTAAAGCCAAGAACACAATTTCAGCAAGCTTATTAAATAACACACAATTTTCAGCAAACATTTAAAGGCAAAATTTCAAGTTTTAGCTATTTGGAGAGCAAAAATATAAATTCCAGCAACATTGGAGGACAATAAAGTAACTCCAGCAAAAATATAATGGCAAAATGAAATTCCAGCAAGGTTTAGGGGCAAAAATGCAAAATTCCAGCAACATGATGGACCAAATTGCAAATTCCAGCCATATTCAAAGACTATAATAGAATTCCAGCAACATTTTATGACAAAAATGGAATTTCCAGCAATGTATAAGGGCCAAAATGCAATTTTTAGTAACATTTAAAGCCTAAAATATAATAAAAGAAAGTTTGGGAGGCAAAATTGCAATTTTTATAAATATCAGAGGGTAAAATTGCAATTCTAGAAAAATTATAGGGGTCAAAATGTAATTACCGACAAATATAGGGGTCAAAAATGAAAAATTAAAAACGTAGGGGGCAAAATTATAATTATCTAAAAGTTGAGGGACCTAAATGCAATTAATCGGGACCTAATTGCAAAGAAAATTAAATTATGGGGGTCAATCTACAATAAACAGAAATTTAAATGCACAAATCAAACATTTTCAGGGCCACAGTAGCATTACTGAAAGTATAAGGACTATAAAATAAATACCTATTATTAATTAAAATAAATAAAAAACTAACTAACCAAAACGACGTAGTTTTGAGTGAAACTACGTCAAAACGACGTAGTTTCACCAAAACATTTTTTTTTTTTTTTTTTTCATTAAAACTTTTCCAGATTTTTCTCTTTTTTTTTTTTTTTCCTCTTTTTCTCTCTTTTCTTTCTCTTTCTCTCTTTTCTCTCTTTCTTTTTTTTCTTCTTCCTTTTTTTTCTTTCTTTTTCTCTCTTCTTCTTCCCCGATCCCCTTCTGCTTTCTCTCTTCTCCACCTCTCGCCGGAATTCTCTCTCTCACAGGCCTCTCTTTCTCTTTCTCTCTCTCTCTCTCTCTCTTTCTTTTTTTTCTCTTACTTCTCAACCGAAATTCCCCAAATATCAGAAATTAAAACTCTAATTTCTCAATTGAATTTTATTGTTATTATTATTATTATTATTATTATTATTATATATTTTAGCAATGAAATCTAAATACAAATTCTGATTACAGGAAATGAAAGAGGAGGGCCAAAGTGCTACCTGTTTTGGGGAGGAAAGAAATTGATGCCGGCGATTTTTGTGGCGGAGGGCAGTGAGTTATTGACTCCGGCGGACAGTGGTGGATTGTTGATTCACGGTGGAGCTATTTCTTGTTGTTTTTGCTGTTATCTTCCTTGCAGGTGTTGTGTGTGTGTTTGCAGGTGTGTGTGTGTGTGTTTGCAAGTGAAACTGGGTGTGCCTATGTGCTGTGAATGTGTGTGTCTGTTGAGCTGAGAGAAGTGAGGGAGAGCGATGAGTGTTGATTGTGAGGTGTGTCTAGTGTGTGAGTCTGATGTGTTTGTGTGTGCAGGTATGTGAAAACAGTGTGTTTTGTGCTTGTGCAATGTGTGTGTTCTATGTGTATAATTGGCCTTGTGTGTGTGTGTGTTTTTTGCAGGTATGTGTTTGTGTGCTGTGTCTGTGTGCGTGAGTGAACTATGCGATCTGTGTGCAGGTGTGAATTGTGTGTGCTTTGTGTTTTGCTGGTGAAGTGAAGTGTGTTTGCAGGGGTGTGTTTTGCTGGTGTAATGAAGGTATGATGTGCGTGTAGTGTGCAGGTGAGTGAAATGAATTGGAGAAGTGTGAGTGAAGTGTGTGGGAGTGAGGATCGAGAGGTGAGTGCTAGTGTGCAATGGTGTCTGTATGGTGAGTGTGTTAGATTGTGAGTTTGCAGGGGGAGAGCAAGCCGAGAGAGTGAGAGGTGTGTGCTGTGGAAAGGGAGTAGGGAGGCCGAGAGAATGTGCAGGGGAAGGGGGAGAACTACAGGTGTATGTGATGTGTGTGTGTTCGGATGAAGAGAGAGAGGGGAAAGAAAATGCAAGTCTGTGTTTTGTGTTGCTTGCAGGGGAGTTGAAGGTAGTGTGTGTTGTGCGTGAGTATTCTGTGTGGTCAATTGTGAGTGAATGTGAGGGAAGGCAAAGAGGGTGAAGTCTGTGAGTTGGTGTATGTGTGTGGCAGAGGGCAAACAGAAAGTGAGGGAGTGGCTTTGCAGTTGTGTGCAGATGAGTGTCTGTGTGATGATGATGGAGAAGTTGGTCTAATGGCTGCAACAGCCATACTGCTGCAGCAGCAGGCTGCCAAACGCAGCCTGCTCTGCTTCCCCCTTTTTTTTTTTTTTTTTTTTTTTTTTTTTTGAAAGAGAAGAAAATAAAGAGACTGAAAATAAAATAAAACTACTTGAAAAATTTTTTTTTTTTTTAATTATATATATAAAAGTATATATAAAAATAAGAACAATAATAATAATAATAATAATAATAATAAAAGATAAAGTACAATATTATAAAAGGAAAAGATAAAATTTAATGTAATAAATGAAAGGTTAATTCAACATTAGAAGAATACAACTTAAAATAAATACCAAATGGTCTTTAAAATAATAAAAAATAGTAATAATAATTTTTTTTTTTTTTTAACATGAAAATTTATAAAATGCTTGTAGACAAAATTCTCATAAAGAAAATCTTAAATAAAAAGTGCATTGGAAAGCGTGACCTAAATATGGCAAAATTATAAAATTTATAAAAATTAATAAATGACATCACACAAATTTTACACAACATATATTATCACATAAAGCACATATTACAATTTTCACTCAAAATTTTGAAATTAATGCATTCTTGAGAAACGTGTCCTTAATAAACAAAAAACAAAAAAATAAAAATTAAATAAATACTAAACGACCTCTAAAAATTATGAGATTTTTACAAAAAATTTATGAGTATTCAAAATGCATATATAAAATTTTCTTACTTGAAAATCCTCATAAAAATAGCGCATTGAAAAACGTGCCGTTGAATTAAAAAACTAAAATTTTAAATAAATAATAAATGACTCCCCAAAAATCATTAAAATCATAAATAATGATAAAAATAGTAAAATTATGTATTTAGAAAAATAAAATAAAATAAACTAATATTTACATGGTGAAATTACCATTTTGCCCCTGACGTGACGAATTAGACATAATATGCGAAAATTGTACTCGACCCCTGAAAAATAGGAAAATACCCCCTAAAATAAAAGTGACAACATATTTTTACAAAAGGTGTGTCGAAATTTGGTGTCTACAGCCATAACCAAATACTTCAGTACAACTACCATTTGATCACTGATGTAAGGAACAACATTTTGAAACTGCTTCAAGAACTTGAGTGAGGCCCTTAAGGGCTTTATGATGGGTTACGGTAAATATAATTGTCACGCCCCGTGTCTGGGACATAACACCGTCGTAACCAGGCTACGTTGAGTCACAAGGCTCAAAAAGTCCAAACATCTAACATAAACATACCCAATATTACAACTATTAAGCCAATAGCAATATCCCAAATCAAAAGATATCATTAGATATGAGTACATTGTCATCCACTACCCTATCCTTCAAAACTTTACATACACAATACCAAATATCTATTACATTTACTAAAGTCTTAACCTAACATAAGAGAGTAAGAACGTAGTCTAAGAGCCTTAATACAAACCGTTACTAGCTCACTAACATCTACTCTCCTGGTATGCTCCGAGTGTCAGCACACTCTCGTACTACACCAACATCCAGTACTGCACATCAACAAGGAAGGGGTGAGTGACAAAATCACTCAGTAAGAGGCAAAAGCATCACCTTGTGGCTTGAAGGTGTCATACATATAGCTACGTTCAAAACACATAGTCAATGGTTCATATAAGTACGTAGGAGCTAGATAATGCACAATTTATCACAAATCCAATATCACATGTCAAAATCGGACAAAGCACTCAAACAAAGCATCATTACATTCAAACAAAGGTTCAAATCATTCAAACAAAGTCCTGGATATCCAGTCATTCACTGTAACTCGGTTGCCCGGTCATACTGACTTTTACTCGGTCAGTTCGGTCCTACTGACTTTAACCCGGTCAGCGCGGTCATACTGACTTTGACCCGACCAGTTCAGTCCTACTGATTACCACCCGGTCAGCTCGGTCCAAACATATAACATTGTGCATACATTCATTCCATTGTTCACATAATTTATTATATCTTACACTGTCAAATCATAGTACATGAGAACATAATCACAATCAAGCCATTGAATATAGCAAATATAGTTTCAAACGATCATACTTTGAAAATATCATTTTCTAAAAATTCAAGGGATACTTGTCCCCCTTACTTCGGTCCGAGCTAACTCAATACTCTGCAAAGGGTTGATTACGTTCTTCGCCTAAAACATACAATTAAACATCTAATTATACACTAATTCAACCAAGAAATTGTCGTGCCCCATTTTTTGATAAATAATAATAAGTGAGTATGTGAAGTGAGGAGTCGAGAAAAAGAAAAAGAAGAATTAAATACGGTTGTATTTATTGGAAAAAGAAGCGTGTAAAATTTTTTTTTGTAAAAATAATTTTTTAGAAAATGCTTTGTAAAAGATAATTCGATAAAAATGTGACAAACAAATGCTTTATTTTTAAAATAAAAGAAAAAGGACCTAAAATGGGACTTTGAAAATGCGACGGTTTTTTGGGCCCGAAAATAGAGTCTAAAAAGGGTTTTTAGTAAAAAAGAGTCGCCCTTGGTATTGAGTTTTGGTGTACCAAGTCACCCAAAAATATTTTATAAGAGGTAAGAAAATTAAGAATGATTTATTTAAAGAAATGATTTTTGAAAAAATATAGGAAAAACAAGAAAAACCCTTTTAGACAACTCCAGGTCTTTGAAAATAGGAGAAAAAAGTTCGGGAGTCACAGTTAAAGAAAGGGAAGGCAAAGGCTCGCGCCTAAGGCACCCTTTCAACCTAGCCGAAATTAGTTGCGAGATTTAGTCTAAATTTTCCTAATATAATCCTAAGATTTTATCGCATTTGGATGCAACTATATGAATGCAAATCTAGTCCTAAAATGAATATCGTTAAGGGACAAAATGTTCCATTGAGGTTTAGTTGGAATTACCGCATTAATTGCGAAACTCGAGTCTAGACCTTAATGGAGTCACGAGTGTAGATGCAAAATAGAATGCAAAAGAAAAGGAAAATAGTAATATAGATAGTAAGTGAACAAAGAAAATGGGGATGCAAACATAACGGGTACGGGGGACTAATGGACTCGTGACTAGATGTTTCTACTCACGGAGGGGGGAACGACATGTACGCCATCGCTTCCCACGTGAGTAGATGACTATTTCTAGTCAAATCACACAAATGATCTAAAATTCTATGTGTAGTGGAATCTAAATGTTATGCACTAAACATATGTTTAAAATAGATAGTAGATGATAGAGTATATATATATAAAAATCATTCAAAATGGAAAAAGGCCTAAAATAACAAAAAAAAAATGTGTGTAAAATAGCATGGAATGAACACGCGAGAAATGATCCTAATACTAAAATGACCTAAAGGCCTAGCATTGGACTGTCCTATTTTCTAAAATTTCTCCACTAGTGTTGGACTAGCGAAGAAACCGAAATTAATCACAACTAGCGTTGGACTAGTGTGATGACGATACACATATATAATAATAAAGCAAGTAAATGAATAAAACATAGATTGAAGCAATAATCACATAATAGCACATAGGAGCATATAACACATAAGCATGATATTCTAGATGCAAAATCCTAGGAAAAGCGAATAAAACACATAAGCACATAGCACACAAAAAGCCCTAACTATTACACCGGGAAAGCCTAATTACAATCTAAAAATAAAAATGAAGGGTAACCTATCTAACCTATCTATTACATTTTCTATCTAAAATACATAAGATTTTTGTTAAATAGATAACACATAAACTATCTAAATACAAAAATTTTGCTAAACAGAATATTACCTATCTATTACATTTTTTGAATAATCAAGATTAAATTCAAATAAACAATATGGCATAAATAAATAAATAAACACTCACACATGGATAAAAATTATAAGCACAAAGATACATGAAAACACATAGAAAAACACATTGGAGCACGTAGGAGCACATAAAAAGAAATTAAAAGGGTAATCGAGGTACCTCCCGTTCGAGGATTCGGTACAAATTGCTAACAACATGAACAAACTTATCACGGTATCATTATTTAAATAAATAAAAAAAACAGCAATTAAATAATTTTTAACTTAATCACTATAAACACATCACAATAATGCAAAACAATTATAGCAATAATAAACTAGAATCAAAGAAAAGTAATGATTAAATATTTAGGACGAAGAATGAAAATTATTTAAGTAAACTAAATAAATAAATAAGTAAAATAAAATAATAAAACAAAATACAATAATACGTAATTAAGTTTTCCACACACAAATAAGAATTACCAAAATAACTAAAAGAGAAATAAAGAAACTAATTGGAGCAATTAATTAGGCTAACAAACCCGAATTTTAGAACATTAATCATAAATAAAATAAAATAAAATAGAATGTGAAAAGCAATAATTACAAGCTTTGAGGACTTAACTAATTTTAAATTTTTTTTGGCAAAAATAAAATATTATAAGGTTTGGATTAAAAAATGAAAATTTAGGCAACATTCTAAAGTAAAAATGTAATTTAACAAAAGGGTAAAAATTATAATTTTAAACCATAATTAAGGTAATGACATAGTTTACAACAAATTTAAAGGCTAAACTATAATTTTCTGCAAGTATGATGCCCAAAAAATAAAAAATTCCAGCAATATTTAAGGCCAAGAATATAATTTTAGTAAAATCATTAAATAATACATAATTTACAACAAACATTTAAAAGCAAAAATTTAAGTTCTAGCTACTTGGGGAGCAAAAATATAAATTCCAGCAACAATAGGGGACAATAAAGTACTTTCAGCAGAAATATAATGACAAAAATGAAATTCCAGCAAGGTTTGGAGGCAAAAAATGCAAAATCCCAGCAATGTGAGGGACCAAATTGCAAATTCCAGCCACATTCAAAGACTAAAATAGAATTCCAGCAACATTTTATGGCAAAAATGCAATTCCAGCAATGCATATGGAGCAAAAATTGAATTTCCAGCAATGTTGGGGGGACAAAATAAAATTCCAGCAAAGTTAAAATATACAAAATACAATTTCTACCAAGTTTTGAACCAAATTACAATTTTAAGCAACCTTCAAGGTCTAATTTGTAAATTATAGCCACATTAAACACCAATTTGTAATATCTAACAATAAAAAGGGGTAAAACGAAATTTTCAGAAATATTTAAGGGTAAAAATGTAATTTCAGAAAAGTATAGGGGTTACAATATAATTTTATAAAAATATAGGGGTCAAAATGAAAAATTGAAAAACGTAAGGGCCAAAATTATAATTATCTAAAAGTTAGGGGACCTAAATGTAATTAATCGGGACCTAATCGAAAATAAAATAAAATTATGGGGGTCAATCTACAATAAACAGAAATTTAAATGCACAAATCAGAAATTTTCGGGGCCACAGTGACATTAATGAAAGTATAAGGATTATAAAATAAATACCTATTATTAATTAAAATCAAATTAAAAAACTAACCTAATCAAAACGACGTAGTTTTGAGTGAAACTACGTCAAAATGACGTAGTTTTACTAAAACTCTTTTTTTTTTTTTTACCGGTTTTCCTTTCTTCTTTTCTTTTTTTTTTCTACTTTTCCATATTTTTCTTTTTTCTCTCTTTTTCTCTCTTTTCTTTCTTTTTCTCTCCTTTCTCTCTTTTCTTTTTTTTCTTCTTTCTTTCTTCCCCGATTCTGTCCTTCCTTCGCAGACTCTCCGTTCTTTCTCTCTACTCCTGCTGCGACTCTCTTCTCTCTCTCGATTTGCTCTCTGACTCGTTCTCTCTCTCTCTCTCTCTCTTATTCTAACCGAATGCCCCCCAATCGGTTTTTTCTTTTTTTTCTTTTTAACCAAAATCCCTCACAATCAGACACCTATATACAAAATTTGTGGGCTTTGTGCTATAAGAAGAAACGAATTGAAGTATGGATTAAAAATTACCTGGATTTGGGAGGCGGTTGAGGTGAAGATGGTGGTGAGCCAATGGTGGTGCAGGTGGTTGTGACGGGCAGTGAGTCTGGCGGTGGAGGTGGTGATGGGGTGGCGCCGCCGATGGGATGCTGTTGGTGATAAATTTGGGTTAACCGGCTGTGGTTGGGTGGTGATTTTGTGGTTTCTGTTTTTGTTTTGCAGGTGTGCGTGTCTGTGATTTTGTTGGCTGGTTGCGTGTGAATTGTTTGGATTGTTACTTCCTGTTATTTTGCAGATGGTTGAGGTGTTCTAGGCTGTGATTTTGCTTGCTGATTGTGTATTGGCGTGTGTGTGTGTGTTGTATGTGTATTTTTGTGTGTTGTGTGCTTCGTGAAGGTGTGTCTGTGAGTTAGACTTGTATGTGGTGGTATTGTGATTTGCAGGTGTGTGTGTGTGTGTGAACTGGCGTGTGTATTGCAGTGAATTGTGTGTGCTGTGTGTGTGAGTGAACTGGTGTGTGCAGGTGTGTGTTTGAAGGTGCAGGGGAAGGGACCGAGAAGGAGGAGAGTTGTGTACTATTTTGTGGAGAGGAAAAGGAGGCCAAGAGAGTGGCGTGTATTTGTGTGTGTCTGTGTTGCGAGAGAAGGCAGAGTGAGTGAGATGTAAGTGTTGTGTGTGTGCTGGAATTGTGTATGCAGGGGTGTGTTTTGTGTGTTTATGGCTATGCAAGTGTGTTCTGCGTGTTGTTTGTGTGTTTTGGTGTTTGTGTAGTCTGTGTATTGTGTGCATGGGCCATGTGTTGTGTGTGTTTGTGTAGTCTGTGTATTGTGGAAGCAGAGGGAGTAGGGAGGCTGAGAGAGTGAGAGGTGTTTGTGTAGTCTGTGTTTGAATGTTTGCAGACGGGGGAAGCAGGGAAAGTTGAGGGAAGTGTGCCTATGAGTTGCGTGTTCTTAACCTATGTGTTTGTGAGTGCAGTGTGGGAAGGCCGAGAGAGAAGAGAGTTGTGTGTGAGTGAATGAGATGTGTGCAGGTTTGTATCTGGTCTGGCAGAGGGAAAGGGAAAATGCAGGTGCAGGTTTTTTAGGTCAAGTAAGGAAGAATGGTGGAGATGATGAGTCAAGAAAAATCCTAAACAAATCCCCTAAAATCTGGTGAATTGAGTGTAAAATGGGGGAAAAGGTGGAGTTGGTGATAGGAGGTATGGCTTGGGGATGGTGTTGATGATGAGAAGAGGCATGGCTGCCATCAGCCATGCCAGAAAACAAACAGGAGCAGCAACGCTGCTGCTACTGTTCATTAATTTTTTTTTTTTTTGAAGAAGACAAAGAATAATGAAAAAATAAAATAAAGTAAAAACTACCTGAACCCCTTTTAAATTATATATTAAAACTGAAATATAACATTATAAGAAGGAAAAAAGAAAAATTCAGTGTAAAAAAGTTAATTCTAGGTTAGAAAAAATACAATTTAAAATAAACAACGAATGGTATTTAAAATAAATAAATTAATTAATTAATTGTGAAAATTTTCTTTACATAAAATTTATAAAATGCACACACACATAATTCTCATAAAGAACAATTTTAAATAAAAAAAAGCATTGGAAAATGTGACCTAAATATGGCAAAAATTATAAAATTTATGAAAATTAATAAATAACATCGCAAAAATCTTACACAACATATATTATCACATAAAGCACATATAGTATAATTTTCACTCAAAAATTTTAAGATTAACGCATTTTTGGGAAACGTGCCCTTAATAAACAAAAAGACAAAAAATAAATAAATACTAAATGACCTCTAAAAATCATGTAACTTTTACAGAAAATTTATAAATATACAAAATACATATATAAAATTTTTCATTTGAAAATTCTCGTAAAAAAGAGTGCATTGAAAAACGTGCCATTAAGTTTAAAATACTAAAATTTTAAATAAATAATAAATGACTCCTAAAAATTATTAAAATTATAAATAATGATAAAAATAATAAAATTGTATATTCAGGAAATAAAAATAGAAGAAAATAATATTTACATGGTAAAATTACCATTTTGCCCCTGATGTAACAAATTAGACTAGGGGTGGCAATTTCTGACACGACCCGAAAACCCGACATGAACCTAACCCGAAAATAGCGGGTTTGGGTTGGGGCTTCGCGGGTTCGCGGGTCGGACCCGACTGACCAGCGAAGGAAAACAGGTCGGGTTCGGGTCGACCGGCGGGTGGACCCGCGAACCCGAAAAAAAAAAAAAAAGTAGAAGAAGAAGAAGGAAAGAGGAGAAGAAAAAAAGAGGAAAGAAAAGAGATTAAAACACACGAAAAAAATGATCAAACACATTTTTTGCTAATAGTAATATCAAAGTTGCTCATTAACATACACTTAATTCCTCTTACAATTTACTTTCATAAAGCTAAGTAGAATTCTTAATTTTTCTTACAATTTACTTGATTAATTATCCAATGAATGAAATTTGTGTTTGAATGTGAATAAGTGAAACAAAATTACAAAATGTTAGTAGTGGTTTTTTGTTTTCTTTTTTTTTTTTGAAGAAAAGAGGAAAGAAAAGACATTAAAACATACACATACACACACACACAAAATGATCAAACACATTTTTTGCACATACTAAATATCGAAGTCACTTACTAAAATACACTTAATTTCCCTTATAATTTACTTTGAAAAACCTAAGTATAATTCTTAATTTTTCTTACAATTTACTTGATTAATTATCCAATGAATGAAATTTGTGTTTGAATGTGAATAAGTGAAACAAAACTACAAAATGTTAGTAGTAGTTTTAGGTTTTTTTTTTTTTTTTTTCAGGTCGGCGGGTTGGCGGGTCGGGTTCGGGTTGGCGGGTTGGCTGTTATACCCAAGTCTCAACCCGACCCGCCAACCCACCAACCCGACCCGTTGCCACCCCTAAATTAGACGCAATATACACAAAAATTATAATTGGCCCCTGAAAATCAGAATACCCTCTAAATAAAGTAATACGCATATTTTTACAAAAGGTGTGTCAAAATTTGGTGTCTACAGAAATCATAACTGAGGTATAAATCTAACTTAAACGCAAAACGAAGAACAAGAGGGAGGAACTGTTGTGATCCGTAGCGTCAGCCGCAGCGCGGTTCACGCCGCGGCTCACCAACAGTACCCATTTGCGCTGTCATCCGCGGCGCAGGTGACGCCGCGGATGGCTCTAGACGGTCAACCCTACTGAGCCGCGGCCTCATCCGCGGCGCGGATGGCACCGCGGATAAGCCCAGGCAACGCGATCTGCAACTCTGCAACACTCCCAAAATCAAATCCACTCACTCCCACTTGACCCAACACCATCCAAACACCAAATCAACTCCAAATGAGCATAATAAAGCAGTAGCAAAACATCTCAAGCTCAAAATACTCGTTTACCCAAAACACAAATAACAAATCACATAATCCCTAAAAGTTCTTCACCCACATTCCTCATAATCAACCATCAACTCACATATATCACCCACATCAACATAAACACATATATAGTAAGCATAAGGACCATAGACTCCCAAAATCAACCATTAATAACACTACTCTTACTACAACCAAAACATATGAAGTGTGAATTAAGGTTTGGAAATATACCTTGGGTAGAAGAATCAAAGTCTCCTCTTCTTGTTTGCCCTTGGAACTTCAAGTCTCCACTACCTTCTTCAAGCAAGAGTAGAGAGATTTTTAGAGAGGGATAGAGAGAGCTAGTAGAAGAAATGAAGAAGAGAAGAATGAAGAAGACAAATTGCCCTAGGTATTTTGGGCAAAACCAATTTGCCAAAATTACTCTTAAGTCCCTCTAGAGTTTTCAATTTACATACTCACCCAAATCATGTCAAATTACCTAATTACCCCTAAAGGTCATTGGTATTACAATAATCACGACAGCGATTTTCTCAAGGAATAGGCGAAGAAAAATAAGAATAATAGCTAATGAAGCTGCGGGTGCTGTTGACACCCATATCGTGCCGGCATCACTGCAGTAAGCAAGAATTTGGATTTCCAGAGCTTTTTCACATAATTGATTATCAGGAAAGAAAGTGAGAGAGATTAGTCAGGAAAAGGCAAGAATAGATTTGTGGCCTACAATTTCAAGCCATAGCCAACATTGACAGTGTTGCAAAGCCTAAAAAAGTTCACATCTTCTTTGGCTATTACTTTGTTTATTTTGGTAATCAATCCAACAGGACGTGGTGGATCTCCATGCTCTTTAGGTATTAGTATACATTTTATTTCTTTCTAGATTACTTACTAGGACATGAAGATGCTGTTTTTCATGCACATCAATCTCTTCATTTTCCTCTAGCAAACAATCAGTATATCAAGCATTTTCAATCACTTTATGTTATTCATTAATGCACACCAAAGGCCCTATTTAATAATAAAGCCTTAATTCTTTAATTACACCAAATTGACAAGCTTGTAACATGATTCAAACAAGTCTTGTCGCTGAGTTTATTGACAAAGATTTTCACTCGAATAAATAGAATTCCAAAAGCTAATACACTTGGACAATATAACGTCACTGTGTACACAAACTTAAACATTATATCAGTCATGGCATAAAAATGTCATTTATTTGCAGAAGAAACACTTTACCGACAACCACCTCACCCACTCTTTAATTTTTTCATTTGTAGTCTTCCCCTTATCATGTGAAGTTGCTTTCTTATAAGGATACCAAAATGCTGCCACAAGAAACCAAAAGAAATTTGCAGCACTTAGGACAGCAAGTGTCCAGTAATAGTAATCCAAACGACTTTTATTTAAGGTGTCTTCATACGAATTCTGTTTTTCTCTGCCCTGAGTAACTCTTTGAACCACAAGTACTAATAGAATGCTCATAATGTTTCCCATACCAGATAATAGAGGGTTGAAGTAGACACGGTGCTTCTTCATTGATGGAGGACACTGATCATTCAAGAAATAAGGAACACTATTTCCATACAATGAATCAATGCCAGCAAGAAGCACGTACTGTGGAAGAAGCCATAACACACTCATTGGAATTTTGTCGCCAGGGAGTAATTGATTAGCTCTGATCACGTTGATCCTTCGAGTTTCAACTAAGGCAGCCACAGTGCAACATAAAACTGAAGATATTGTAGCAAGCAAGATTCCAACCGAAGGGACATACATATGTAGTTTTACTACTCCTGATAAGCACTTTGCCGTAGTATATGAAATATAACACCCAAACTTGACCATTGTATATAGGACAAATAGAAAGGAATTAGGTAACCTCAATACTCCAATCTTGTAATTCAGATGGCTTGCTTGCTCAACGAAATATGTGCTTCCAAGAGAAATAACTATGCCACAAATCACGAACGTAATCAAAATTTGAATCATGCGACAAATAGATTTTCTTTCTTCTGCATCTGTTTGTTCTCCTTCGTTGGAAGTAATGTTCTTGTATTCTTTGAAGCCCAGCGAGAATAAAAATGTTGCCACCAAGCTAACGATTGCTGGAATTCCAAATCGGAGTGACCATGATGTTATGTATGGAAGTGCAATTAGTACAATAAAGGGGACATAGACCAGGATGCAAAGGCCGGCTAATAATTGTTTTGCTTTAGTGACAAAAACCAGCATTGCTTCTACTGGTTGAAATTGCAGATTTTGCACAGTTGACACATCAACATCTTTAGCACCATCGGTGGGTTTCCTTGTGTTGCAAAGGAATGAAATACACTTGCAAGAAAGGAGTCCAGATTTTGATTTATCTTGGTTAGTGCCATCTTGCTTGTTTTGGAACTGATCCACGAGGAATGAAACTAGAGATACAAGGTGCCCACTTTGTCCAAAAACTATCAACAATAAAGCTGTATAGAACAAGGCCTTTTGTTTCTGACCAACGGTTGTATCCGTTCCCTTGTCTAGGACTGTTGGTACTGACATGGATAAAAACCCCAAACCCTGCACATAATTGAAGATGAGCATGATGTTCTCGAATTGAGATGCACTTCAGCAAGACAATTTTTGATCAAGTGTGAATGGTGAGTGAGTATGAAATCTTCAACAAAGTAGTTTGATTTGCTTATGCTAATAATATTCGTAAATTGGACAATAATAGATCAAGGACCCCTCAATTTGTAACATGTCAAAATTGGCCTAAACGTGATGTTCGGTTCTTAACTGTAAACCTGATTCTTTAATTTGACCATATTCATCAACTAGCTATCTTGAGAAAAATAGGAACACGATTTTCGGCAAAGTGTCATCTTTCTGGCTATCTCGAGTAAAACTACTTCCATATCCTAAAGAAATTGAAATGAAGTAAGTTAAAATTTTAAAAAAGAAATATAGTGATTCACCTGATAAATTTAAGTTATAAGGTCCAAATGTCCAAGAGAAGAGAAATCAAAGAGCCCTCACAAACTAAGTGCACGTCTCAAAACTACAGAAATAATAGATCCCCAGCTTCAAAGATCAGCTTGAGAGAGGAAGCCAAATCACATATACAAAATGTCATTATTGATGAGATGAAGCAATTAAAAGCTTTGAAAGAAGCGTCAAAAACTCAGAATGAAGACAAGTCCAGGAGGAAGGGGATTCTAGCAGCACAAATAAGAGAGTAACAAGTGAGATGGAAAGTTAAAAAGCAGAGACTCTTTCTTGATAATTGTAGAAGTCTAAATTTAGTATTTTCAAGAATGTCATCATTCAAAAACTTTCTACTGAAAAGTTTTACTACATTAAACTTGTATAAATGAAGAGAGATACGTGATAATATGTAAGACTACAAGTCAATGCTTTGGCCGACTTAAAATGAGTATAAATTGACATTTAAGGAATTATTATAAATCTTGAGATAAACCTCCTAGGTCTTAAGTCTTGGTAAAGGTAAATCTCCTTGGTCTTACTACTTTGAACATTTTTGGTATATTTAACTTGCTTGTTCTAGTGTCCAGCGTTTGTAACGTCAATCATAATATTTGAGTTTTAAGTAAATTATACTTCGTGATATATTGGAAGTTTTATTGTTACATTTATTTGGGCTATCACCTAAGAAAAAATAGCATCATAATAAAGAGAATAGCCTAAAGGCGTAGTAAGAATAAAAAACCGTCCAATTGTCCGAACAATTGAAGTCCCATGCAAATGTCTAAACTATCCAAAAAGGCAAAACCAGTTGTGGATTGCAGACTTACAATGACATGGGATATACTAGAGAGAAGCAGCATCGTAGCGTTACCAAGGCCATAATCCACAATCAAGGCAAAGACGAAGGGCAAAATATCAGCAACACCATTGGCTACATTCATTGTTTTAGCAGCACTGATACCTTTCATTTTCCAAACTGTTATTAAGTATGTTGGCATTATCCACATCACGTAGGCTGTCAACACGTCTGCCCAATACAGAGCTGCCAACAAAGATTATAGAAAACTGCATGGTCAGACAAGAAGTACCGTAAATAAATAAAGATGCTCCATTGAAACCTGTAGAAATTGGAATAACATGAAACTGAACAAAATAAATAAGTTACAAATGCATTTTGGATCCCAGATGAGAAAAATTACCCATTATTCTAAAAAATGCCATGTTTTTAAAGAAGAAAACTGTGGTACTCTTTTTCTTCCCCTTTATTCTGCAAAAGCCATGAACGAAGAATTGGCGCAAGGACAAGCAAAAGTGAAGGAATTGAAATTGGAGTTTAGAGCTCGATTTTCTTACCTCCAAATGGTTTAGTAGCTCCTGAGAGTGAGGGAGAGGGATATTTATAAAGGAAAGCTGGGAACTCCGGATGTTATTCAGATTCCTCAATTATCAAACAATTAAAAAATAAAAAGATTCTTTGATTAGTTGATGACTTCACATTATTATTCCTTTGCCAATCAGATGAATGAGTCTTACCTAAATTAGAAGCAGTTGCAGCCTTATGATTTCATAGAATTGCACAAATTTAGTAATCCGATATAGTTTCTATTTGTACTATTTACTATAGGCTATATCATCTAGTAAAGCCTGAGAATTTCTATCTTTCGTATTTTCCAAAATAACTCTAATTCTCTTCTACATGTCACTACATTACAGATTTTAGTAATCTGATAAAGTTTCTACTTGTAGGATTTACTATATTCTCTAGTACCACCTGAGAATCTCTATGTTTCCCATTTTCCATAATAAACTCTTATTCTCTTGTACGTCACCACATTACAAATTTAGTAATCTGATATAGTTGTTACTTGTAGTATTTATTATACATAAAGCCTGAGAATCTCTATCTTTAACATTTTCCAATACAATTCTAATTCTTTTGTACATTTCACCACATTAAAAAATTATATATAACTATATATGCCTAAAGTTACATATAAGTAGTTACTTGACTATTAGTATTTCAGTTTTAAATTTTAGTAGTCATTTTGGCCACCAACAAATGTTACACACACACACACACTCTCCAAAGGTACGTTCAAATCAAAACAGTTTTGTTGTTATGCACAATAATAAAAACAGGTATTTTCGATGATAGTTCAAAATATTTTAACTACCCATTTTTTTATTACTTTTGTAAGCAATTATTTGAAAATCATGCACATAGTTTTTCAACAAACAAAATATCTTTTAAATTCATTGTGTGTTGACATTACTAGTTTTAAGTATTATCAGGATATATTACAATAGAGGCTTTAGTAATGTTTAAATTTTTATTTATTTCAATTTAAGTCATCTGAATTTGAACAAAGAAAAAAGTGATGTTTCCAGTGGATTTTCCCATCCCAGTAGTGTTTGGATTCATATTATGAATGCATGCAAATACTCAACCCTAATCACAGATTTAATAAAAATAAAATACAAGAAATCTTTTATATATGTTATCCCAAAAAGGAAAATTAAAAGCGATGAGGATCCACCAAGGAATTTTATAATACTTTACTTGAGGCAGCAAAAGTCATTGTTAGAACAATTGGGAGACAAAACAGCAGGAGTCTTGAGCAAATTGATTCCTTTTGGCTGGTAGCCTTCCTGGCACTCAAAAGATCTCTCAAACATGCCAACAACACGAGCTAATCGCTTGATTCCAAAATGATGCAAGTTTCCATTGCATAATCAGCTTGGTAAACCTTCCACGTTTCTTATTTCATTTGCCAAATTCTGCACGATTTCACTGTTTTTATGCCTTTCTCAGTGTACTTCTTGATGCGGATAGCAGAGTCTGTGCCCTTCACGTTGTTGTCCCTCAGTATGATTCCGCTGAATTAATCGGTGGAGTGAGGGAATTAAAACGTAAAGGGCAGAGACTCTTTACTATATTCCTCACTCCACCAATTAATTCAGCGTTTTATTGAACACGTTGCTTTAGATTTTCAATGATCAAATTAACCTAGTGCATGCTGTGTCTGGAAATGGAACTTTTGCCATATATCTGGCAAAGCTTTTGATACACTGAACTTCTAGCTTTTTGGGATTGAGAGAACATTTGTACTTTCACTTTACTTGGTTGTTTAGCAGGCCAACCAAGCGTAAAAGCTAATATGTGCAATACTGTTAAAAATGGTTAACCACTTAAAAACAACATGTTAATCTTTTAGTGATCTTTTTCACAAGTGAGATGAAAGATATATACATTGGTAAAAACTTTGAATACTGTCATTTCCTTTTAGGGATAAATGATTATCCAAAGCTTTTTACCTTTTTCTTCTGCCACCCAAACGAAGTGTTAAAATTGACTTGTGGAAATTCTTATGTAAATCAGATCAACGGCTCCAACTATGGATCTCGTGACTTAAAAGAGTGTCACGCAAGACTTGTGAAAATTTTTACATAAACTGGGTCAACGGCTCCACATACGAATCTCGTGATCTAAAAGAGTACCACGTAAGCATTCTTACGTCACCATGCATATATCACTTTACATAACTTTCTTTCGTCAGCATGTGTTATTATGCTTACGTGGCACTTATTTAGACTATGAGATTCTTAGGTAAAACCGTAAACCGAATCCATGTAAAATTTTTCAAATTGATGGTTACAATTTGACACATAAGAAAGTGGGCTTTGCATTACCACTATGGATTCATAGAATGCACGCACACACACGCACGCATGTACTTATCCCTAATCACACATCTAATTAAAAATAAAAATTCGTGAAATGTCTTAAACAAGTTATTCCCAAAAAAGAAAATTAAAGCCAAATAGGGCTTCACCAAGGAATTCTATAATACTTGCCTTCAGGCAGCAAAAGCCATTGTTTAGACTTTGAAGAAATTGGAAGACAAAAGAACAGGAGCATAATCGGGATACTTTTCTTGTCTCACGTTTCACTAGTTGGTATAATTAAACTAAGGTGACGTTTGATTCAAATTTCTCAATCACTATCACTATGAGCATTATTAACTCTACTTTGAGTATGGATTTTAATGATTCTCTCCAACATGTTTGGTTTAATAATGGAATAGATATCATTATAACAATACTTTTTTGGTTTACTAAAATGACTTTCAAGTAAATTTTAAAATTTCTAAATCTTTATTTATGATATACATATTTTTTAGATTTCTTATTTGTATCTTTTTAAAGAAAATTTCTAAAATGATTTCTTCAATTTTAAATATAGCCATGCTCTTATTTGAGTTTTATGCAAATGATAACCTAAACAAAAAGTCATTTTTATTGTATTAACAGAGAATATTATATATCTTTGATTTTCAGTTTAATTTTTATAAAAAAAATGAATATAAAAAAATTATTAAAAAGAATTTTCGTAAAAAATTTTATAAAGTACTAATAAAAAATATTCAAAATCAAAAGACAAGAGAGAGAGAGAGAGAGAGAGAGAGAGAGAGAAATAGTATACTGGGGATGGGTAACTCAAGAGATATGTATTTTTTAGTGGGTGTGTTTTTGCCCTTAACCATATGGGTTAATGGGTTTGATAGCATGGTATTTTTTGGGGAATCATTAACACCTCAATTAATTACTATCATTCCCATTGAATGATAGTGATAGTTGTTAAACAAATATCAACAATGGGTATCATTACTTATGATACTCATTCCCCTCCTTGATTCCCCTAAACCAAACACTCCCTAAATTTATATGGAATTAGAATTTTTTAATTTAATTTTAAAAGGTACATTTTAGTTAAGTTGTTCATAGTTTATTTATTAATTCCAAGGTATTTGTTACAATTGGATCCCAAGGTTTTGACCGATTTGCTTGGATTGTCTGTTGCGAAAAGTGCTTCTGTCTTATTTATCTTTGTACAGCTGCCATGTGTATTAAATTCGTATATATATTTAATAAAATAATTTACAAATTTTGTAGATTTTTCAAAAGTACTAAGAAATAATGCATGTGTCAACTGTACAAAAACAAAAAAAGACGGGATGGAACCGCTTCTTGGAACATATGTTTCAAAGTGCTAATCGATTCACGCAGCACGTGTGGATTTTAATTCCTAATTTAGTTCCCAAATATTTATTACTTTTTAAAGAAAATTCCAAAGAGTGAGGGTTTTGAATTTTTTAGCCAAAGGTGAAAACAAATTTAATAAATGCGTATAATGTTTACAAATTGCGTTCTTTAGAAATACATGCAAAAGTTAATGAAAGAAAAAAAAATGCTTAAAAAACTCATTCAGTGAACTAGAAAAAAAAATGCTTAAAAAACTCATTCAGTGAACTACGTTTTCTATTAAAAAAGCTCATTTGCTAAATGGATTTATGAGCAACTTAATGGAGAAATGCTTAAAGAACTTGTCTTCTAAAAAGTCCAATCCCCTAAATGGATTTATGAGCACTTCTTGGAAAACCTATCGAGTGATTAACTCAATGTATTTTGTCAATGAGAGACTTTTTAAAATCGTATTCAGTAAGAAATGTTTAAAACAAATATAAGTGTGAATGCGTGTGCTATAAAACGTATTGTATGAATGAGTTTTCTAAGCATTTTCTTTTCTCTCCATAACTTTTTGCTGTCTTTTTCGATAATTGAAAGAATACATTTTGTAAATGCATTATTTTAAACAAACAGCACAACCCCTTTTTCCGGTTTTCACCCTCTGGGAATGAATTTTAAAAGCCTCATGCTTTCGAATATTCTTTTCGAAAGGCACACACTTTGGAAAATCTCTCCTAGTTGGTAACTTGTAGGGCTGTCAATGAGTCGGGTCCAGACCTAGACTCGACCCAAATTCGTTAAATATTTTCGGGGCCGGGTAAAGATAGAATTCCGTTTACTCGGACCCGAATCCAGACCCGTTTCTCCTAATAAAAAACGGGTCGAGTATGGAATAATCAATTCCGACCCGACCCGAACCTGGACCCATTAATAAAATAAAATAATATATATATATATATATATTATAAAGTGGGCTTTAAAATAAATAAGACATGGTTTTTAAATTTGGACTCTAATGTTCAAAAAAATATATGGGCTTTAAAAAGAAAGTAACTTGGGCTTAAAAGAAAAAAAGACAAATTTGATAATAGACCTTTGGGCTAATAAGATATGTATGTATGTATGTATTATAAAGTGGGCTTTAAAATAGATAAAGGAATGGTTTTTAAATTTGAAATTTAATGATTAAAAAACAAGTGAGTTTTGAAAAAGAAAGAAACTTGAGTTTAGAAAAAAAAAAAAGACCAACTTGATAATGGATCTTTGGAGTGATAAGTGTTTTTTTTTTTTTTATTCATCAGAACGAGTCTACCCGGACTTAATTTGTGAGACCTACCGGGTATAGGGTCCAGGTCCAGAACCTCTCCTTCCAAGCGGGTTCAGGTCCGGAATATCCAATTCCGGCCCGGACCCAACCCGTTGACAGGTCTAAGTAACTTGGCAATAGATTAAGACTCCCCAGTTGTACGATGGAGGCGTCTAATAACTCCATTAAATACTTGAAATTAATGAATTAAGTAATTTGTGTATTAAGTCTATTTGACAGCTTTGAATATATTAAACACCACTTAATTTTTAAACAAAATTTGGGTAAAAATTTATCATTTAATTGATTAAAAATTGTTACTATTATCTACCTATCTACCTACTGTATAAAAAGATAGTAGAGAGGCTCACGGAGAGAGCGACGTGGCAGCTTCTTGTAGAGAAAATTGACAAGTTTTGTCTCAAATGACTTTTTCAAACTGCTTCTCAGACATCAGGCTACCTGTAGTTTTCCACCTCGGTGTACTTTTTTGTAATTGGGAAATTATTTTGTGTTTTTTTTCAACTTTTACTTGTGATTTTATCAAATTACCCTGCATAACAAAACTGCTTCAATGAACAGCTGATAACTGTTGGAAGCATTTTATCGTCTTTTCCACCTGTTGTCTGAACCTTGGTATTGTCACGTTCCTTCTTTGCAGGCTTAACTGTTCTTCTACAGTTCTATACGAGCAGAGACCACGTTTTTTCACCCTCAAGCCCATATCTCTTTCGAGATTTTTAGGCTGGCTAACTTGTCTACGCCTATGCAATTTCAACTAAGGCGTGGTTGGTTTTCGTGTTGCCTTTCTTTTCGTCACCAAAAATTGTACTCCCATTATGATTTAGTTATTTCTCCCAAAATCACCAACCTTTTTTTTTTTACCAAATCCTGCGTTTGGATAGGTTGTGCAATCCCGTCAATTCTGCTTAGCCATTGGATTACACCAAATTTTTTAGATTTTTGGTTGAAATTTGACATATGTTGAATCCAATTTCACCCCTTTGTTTTTTGATATGCCTCTTCTTCCATGCTCACATTCTGACCGTTGTCGCCTTCTCTTTTTTTCTTTTTTTTTTTTTTACTTGTAGGGAATTTTTTCTTAGGGGAAATATTTATTGCTGTCTTGCAGGTCTTGATCGGTGTGTTGGTTGGAAGAATTCCTGGTTTCTTGATTTCTAGAGGTTTGTAAGTCCAGGCTCATTTAATATTGTACTTTGGTCTTTTCATGTTATGCCTCTGGTATAGAGTTGATATATGCGTGTGAATCAACATCCTTACTCATTTTTTCATAAATTGGACTTGGGTTTTGTGGAAAGTTGAAAGCTTAATTCTGTTGACTAGATTGTCATGGGTGAACCTTGATTTTTGGGGAGTTCTAAATGCCAGTGTTTTGGAAGTCCTTAGAAAATCTCTTGTTATTCTTGATCAAAGCTAACAAATCTTGATCTCCACTAAAGTTTTGCTCTCTCTAACATACAGGTATATGTATCTGCACATTACTGTCCTCTCAAGCTGACTAAAAGGTATGATTTTGCTTTCTGGGTAGTCTTTCTTTCAAAATCATTCAGCGTCGTGAATCTAAATCTTCCTCCATTGAAGTGAAATTTGATTTTTACTGTACTTATGAACTCTCATTTCACTTGTTCATTTTCTGGAATCTTTTTTCTAATTCCATCTGTTGTATTTCTTCCTTCATACTAACAGTAATCTTAATTAGATTTGAGTTTTGGGAATGGGAAAGTGCTTGGTTGTTTCAAAGTGTTTTTATGTTTAACATCTGTGTGTATTTGATAGTGCTGTGTTGTCCATCTTTTACTGACACCTTACCATCGACCTCTTAAGCCACCTTTCTTAGAAAGTCCACACTTGTGAAGCAGAATTCTGGCTGTTTTGTACGTGTATTTGAGTAGGCAAGTTGTGTTATAAAACAAAAATGCACCTGTCAATCTTCTGTTAAAATGTTATGCTTGATCGAGGTGTTGGTTGGAAGAATTCTGGGTTTTCTTTGGTTCTTAAAGGTTCGTGATTGATGCTTATTTAAAATTGTACTTCAATATTTTTATGTTAAGCTCCTGGGACAGATTTAATATTCTTCTCTGGCTGAAAATATTTTTAAATTTGTTTGCCATTTCCTTTGTTTTGATTTTTGTGATAAAATGCAAGTGTTTAAAGACTTTGGAAAGTCTCAGGTTGTCATTCTTGATCCCGCAAATGACTAAATGAAATATCGTTTTTGTTGTGTACAAGGTATATATCTAATATGTTATGACTATCTCAACCATCTCAGATAGAGGTATGTTTCTGCCAAGAGTTGTGAACCGCTTTTGCCTTCATTTAATATGTTTCAAGTCTTATTGTTTTCTATTACTGGTTGAACTGAAGAGGTTTGAATTCATATGCAAATTTAATGCCCCTGTTTTTTGTCAATTCAACTTTTTTCTTCCTTTGATTATTTTTCTATTGGGTTTATTCAATGTAATGGGGTTAAGGCTTGTTTTTGGTTCCTTAATCAGAAGTATAACTTGAATTGTATCCAAAAGATTGCATTATAATTGAATTGTATCTAACTGGAATCATGTGACATATATGTATGATATCATTCCTAATTTTAAACCAATTTCAGTTCCATATCAATGATGGAACCAAAGCCAGCCTTACTTGCGATTCTATATTATGGAAGGCAAAAATCAGTGTCAGATATCATTAGTTCTATATCACAGTGGGTTAAGTCAATTTTTCAGTACAAAAACAAGATTTGTGCTTTGCTTGCTTGCTTCTTCTTCATTTTTTTTCTTTTTTAATTTTCCTCCTTAACTCCTATGAAGTACATGTGAGAAAACTGAGGCATGGGAAAGTAAACTGATTTTCCAAGCTTTTTTATCAGGTTGTTGAAGCTGCAGTTGCTGGAAGTGTGAGTTATGGAATGATGATTAAGAAGATAAATGTTTTCATGTGAAGTTTGACGAGGCTACAAATAAATTTTGGTCAGTGTGGGCAAGTTTGTTTTACGTATCAAATTCAAGGATTTAAGAAACTGCTGGAGATAGTGTTTTGGGATGTTAGCGAATGATTAATGCTCCAAGGACAGGAAAACAAAATGGTATGGTGATTGTCAATGGATTTTTGGATAATTGTCGAGGGATTTTCTGATAATTGAGTTGTGGTTTGGAAAAGGTAATTCCCAATGCCAGAGGAGACGTTGATGAATATGGCTACTGGACCAGAGAAATTCATGAAAAAAGCCTTCCAAAGGCAAACTCCAAAATTTATATGTATTTGATTGAGTATATTTTCTTGTTTGGACATCCAATTGGGCGTGCTTTTGACAAACACTGTAATATGTCTTTCAGCTTTCTATAAATTTTGAAGTTAGATTATAGATTATAGGAGTAATACCTGCAAATTAAGGTTATTTATATATCTAACATGTTGTACATAGTTCTCCCTCAGCAACCAGTTAGTTTAATAGTAGCAGGCGCTCCCAGTTCTACAAAAATGTTTAATGTAAACGTAATGTTGTTAGTGTTGACCATAAAGGCTTAGAGCCGATAAACTGGGCAACACAGCCATACCATTCTAGTAATAATACAGAGTCAATTTTCCTTTATGTTACATATGTGCACACACGTACTCTATTTTATACACGTGCACACACCACTTGCACATACAATCTCTCTCTCTCTCTCACGCACCCCCCCCCCCCCCCCCCCCACCCAAAAAAAAGACACTTTCATCCAACATCTGTTGCTAGAATGATAAAGAGTTTGGGAGCAGAATAGTGTGCACAATTACAAAGATACAAGAAGTCTATATTTATAAGCATGCATATAGCTAGTAGATATAATGAACATAGACACAATGAACTAAGACACAATATACAATGAACTTTTACTAAATATTTATAGTAACACAGGAACGATCTTCTAATCAACCTCCAAATCAATTATTTAATCGAATCTACAATATTTGTATTAACACATTCCTCAAACTTAATGTGGTCGTGGAGAAACCACTTGAGATTGTAGATAAAATCTTGAAACAATTGCAGAAAACGTCATGAAATGGAATAGGTGTTGTAGATGGCATTATTTCACGAGGATCACCTCAATTGTATGGATAAAATATTTTAGAAGGACTGAAACCTCTATTAAAAAAGTTATTGGAACCCTTGAAATAAAGAGAGACTGAAACTCTTGAAATGAAGAGGTACTGCAATCCTTAAAGCACTGCAACCTTTGAATTAAAGAGATAAATTGAAAGCTAACCAAGAAGGAAAAAGCACCCACGAAAGAGTGATTGAGCCCAGGCATTATAAATGGAACGCCATTAAACAAACGAACGGCCCATAAAACAATACAAAGTAGAAAACACCATCCAAAAGAAAGAACATTCATAAAAGGGATTGAAAACCCAGTAAGGGATCGGAAGAAAACTCATTATCAGATCGAAAGCAAAACCATTAAGCGGGATTGAGACAAGCCCATTAAGGGATCAAAGGCATTGATAACATTTTAGAATGATAAACAGAGTTTGAGAGCAAAACGGTGTACTTGCACATAATATTTATACTAATAAAGGAAAAATTTTCTAATCAATCCCTAATCAATTATCTAATTAAATCTACACTATTTATAATAACATTTAGATTCACATACACATGCGCTTCCTTCTCTTTCACACACAAATATGTACTTGCATATTATCCTCAAGTCTCTCTCTCAAACATATACACTCTTTCACACACACTTACACACTTTCTATACTAGTGCATTATTTATTATTATCGAAAAAATATTTTAAGAATTAATTTAACGTAATGTATAAAACATAATTTTGTTATCATACTGTATAATTTACATGAAATAGAAATTTTAATTCACTAGTCGACTTTAACTAATTATCAAACAAATATGACTTTATTAATTTAACAAATTTTTATTTTTAATATTTTAATTTAAATGTCCAGATTTTAAACTTTTAAATTTTAGTTTTATCGAACGCTCCTTCAGTTTATTTTTCAATTCTCCGTTCTATGAGATGAGTCGGGTCGGAGGTGTGAAAGATCAGACCCGTACCCATAGAGAGTAACATGACTGTGAAAGACATTTAATTTAATTTAATTTACACACTAAATTTCGTCTTCTCTGCTAGCTGGTTTAGTTGATTTCGAGCTTAGGTTGCTCGACAAAATAAATGTATAGAAGGGTTTTAATAAGATGGTAACCCATTTATGTATTAGTTCTGCCAGTTAATTTCTTGTGTTCATTCAGCATATTTCATTAGCTTTACTCGTGGATTCAAAATTGAACTCTTAATACAAGTAGTTAGTAATTTCATTGTCCTGTAAACATTTTCATGGATAACCAGATCACTTAATAACTTATTTCAAACAACTTCAAGAGCACTTAGGACCAAATTTGGAGTGCACCCCATAATGCTTAATAGTAAATTTTGTCACAATATCTGCACTGAAATTTCAGAGGTTAACGTAAATAAAAGGAAAAAAAAATTAGAGCACTTATTTGAGATATTTGCATATTTTGAAACAGTTAATAGAATATTGACTGATAAATATCACAAACATGTAATATAACTGGACAGTGTACCTTGTACGACATGACCTAAACATTGACAAATTTGCATGACAACAAATTAGCGTCCAGCAAGGGCCGGTGCAACAAATAAAAGTTAAGTAATTGATGCAAGAGTTTAATGGTAAACATGAAAAACACTAATTGGCTCAGCAATGGCAATAACACTTGCCAACATAAAATCCCAAATTTGCCTGAAGTACAAAGGAAATACATCCACTTTAAACAGGACTAATGACACTGTATGAAAGGGCAATAATAAGACCTTGCTTGGCTTTGCACACAAATCTTTCAAAATCCCAATTTCCACCGCAACTATCCTGCGAAAAGTGATAGAACAATGACTTATGAATTCTTCCAAGTTTCTGAAGAGTAGACGAGAAAAAATTGAATGGCTTCCCAATTGTCACACACTCAATGTTTTAAAAGCCGAATAACTAATATACCGTGACCAAAAAAAAATGACAAACTTAAAAGAGTATGACGTGTACGTTTTAGCTAAAGAATGTCATTTCACTAGACACAGGCATGATAAACAAGTGATTCACAGCAATAAGATAGAATCAGAAAGAAAATGTACGGTAGCTTCAGTTGATATACCAGTGCAAGAGCCCTAAATGCCAATGCTTCAGAGAGACATCTAGAGGTCAATCTGTCATTGCAATCGTAACAAAACCAAAGGAATATCAGATGAGATATCAACAAGAGGAAGAGCCTGATTAAATTATTGTATAACAGAGTAGAATCCAAAGGACAGAATTGTTACGCAGACAGGCAGAATTCAACAGAAAAATATAACGAAAAATAAAGCACACAGGAATTTACGTGGTTCAGCCAATATAGCCTATGTCCTACAGATAGAGAAAGAATTCTTATTTCTTAAGAAAACTGATACTAAGTACATTGTAAAACTCTATAACCACATACTTAGAAAAACTGGGCACAGACCTCAAAAAAAAAAAACAAAAAACCCTTTCAGATCGAGCTCCCCAAATATTGGATTGGGGTTACAATGTGGGTCATATTACAAAGCACTCAACAAGAATAATATCACTAGCTGGATAGAACTTCAATTCAGGATCAGACAGCTAGAAAATATGCTTCAATTGCAAAAAAGCAGGACACGAAACAAAGGAAATACTTAAGTTGCACATCGAGATGATTAAGAAAATAAGGTAAGAATTAAAATGACTGGAATAAACTATTTCACTAACCTTTCATGGAGGCGTTGATGCATAATTTTATGTAAAGATCATATCATCTGGAGGATAAACAGAGAGCTTAAACCCACGAGTTTTGGTGTTCCTCTGTTGTGCTTCCAACTGTAGCTTTAACACCTGAATTTTCCTAGCAGAGGAAACTGCTGAATTACAGGTACAATATAGGTCAATTGATTGGAGGCTGCGTATTTCTCCAAGGCCAGGTGGTACAGCCTCAAGCTTATTGCAGTGTCTAAGAACAAGGCATCTCAGTATTGGGAAATGACTCGCAGAAGCCTTCCAAATGACTAAATTTGTGCTGCCAATATGCAAAACTTGGAGACGGAGAAATTCCCCCTCTTTTGTTTGCCACCACTCCCCCTGGAATGCATTGTCCTTCAACTTAAGCACCTCAAGATTCTCCAACTTTCCCAATGTAGACATGTATTTCCAATCAAGCAAGGTATTAGTTAGAGTCAGCTTTGTTAGATTTCTTGGAAAGTTTTTCTCATCAGGAAGGAACTGCAATTTAGCATTTACGTCATCATTGTTTAACTTCAGATTCTCCAAGAATTCTAACGTGGAAAAATTGTCAAATAAGCTAGATTCATTGTTGGCCTCCATAAGTGTAGCCAATCTCCCACGTATACCCAATTTCTTGAGTCTAGGAACCCTCTGAAATACATCTTTTTTGCAACTCTCTGGCGAGATTGATGAAAGGGTCTGTAGGTCTGCACTGATAGAGGACTCACTTTTATGGCTTTTGGCAAGCAGGAATGGTAAAATTGCAGAAGTGTTAGTGATTAGATGCCTCAATTGCGGCATCTTCCATATGTCTACCTTCATCTCAAGGGTGCGGGATGATGTATCAATTATGACAGTTTGCAAATTGCGAAGATTAGACATTTTATCTGGAAGGATCTTGAAGTTACAAGACATGGCAATGTATCTCAAGAGAACTAAGTATACTAGCTCACTGGGAAAACGAGTGAAGATGATTGATCTAACATCTAACACTCTGAGTAATTTAAAGGCAAGAGGAATGTATGAGACTTGTTTTGAATCTAGAGTAGCCTCTTCCTTGGCAAAACTCAGAAAAGAGCGAACGCGTTTACCAGAAAGATTTGGAAGACAATCCAAAAGATAGAAATTGATGCAAAGTCGACGGATATTATCCAAAGATGCGTTTGTTTTTGAAAAGGTTGACTGATCATACCTTTTTACTTCCTGAAACAGATTTTCTTTCATCGCTTCCTTCTTGCAGAAATCACGCAATGTGTCATGGATACGGCATGTTTTGATCTGACCACTAGACCCCCTCTGCCCTACCATCACCAAATTCCTACCCACCAGGTCTTCTAAGTAATCCTCTGCTGTATCTTCCAAGCTTATATCCCCATCTTGCTGTACAAATCCTTCAGCAATCCACAATCGTAACAACTTCCACACTGGGATCTCAATATCTTCACGGAAGACCCCAAGGTAGAGAAAGCATGGCTTCAACCGACGAGGTAAGTGATCATAACTCAATCTTATTACATCATTGCTTTGTTCCTGATTTCTAACAACAAAATGACTCACATCTTCAGCCACTTTCTTCCACCAATCTCTTCTGTCTCGATAATTCAAGAGAACACCTGCAACTACCACTATTGCAAGTGGCAATCCATCACATTTCAGAAGAATGCGCAATTCAAGCTTCTCCAACTCCTCTGGGCAGCTGTTCTCTCCAAAGACTTTCCTTCTCAGCAACTCCCTACTCTCTTCTAATCTCAGAAAACGTAAATTATGAGGATCACTACGTGGATTAGCATGAAAGGCCACTGGATTGTTTCGACTTGTTATCAATATTCTGCTTTGCTTCTTGTTGTTGGGAAAAGCAACTTTTAAGTTATCCCATGCTTGTGGAGTCCAGACATCATCCAAGACAATAAAATATTTTCTTGTCCTCAAATGGCCCCGAAGTACTTCAATTAATTGTTCATCTGACATGTTCTTCATTTCTTCAGTGACCTGGGTAAAAGCACCCAGGACGTTGAGGAACACTTCCTTCCTCTCAAATTCTTGAGAAATATTTGCAAATGCACGAGTGTAGAATTTAAATTCAATAGTTGGGTCATTTAAGACTTTCTTAGCCAGTGTTGTCTTTCCGATCCCCAGCATACCAATGATTGAGATCACCTCTAGTTCCTCTGATTCTCCGGTCAGAAGTTCAATTACCTTTTTGGCTTCGTCATCAAAGCCAACCACATTATCTTCCTCTACAATGAGAGCCTACAGATATGGACAATAATGGCATCAGAACTCAAAATGTACAATCACACAGTTCGAAATGTGCAAGCAAGTGGATAAAGGAAACCAAAGATAATATGACTTGGGAAAGCTTTTTTGGCCTGTCTAGGGTAAAAAAGGCATTTAATGCCAAAAAAACTTATTTGTCCATCAATCATAAATCTTCTACATTTTAAGAAACTCTTGCTCGTCTGATGACGATGATTGCAATATAAACACATATCCCCACCCTAAACGAAGTAACACATAGGGTAAGATAAGAAGCAGCATCTTAATAGCATTGGACTAAATATGAGATGAAACTAGGGATGCATAAAGGGAACATGAGCCACTAAGGCATGTTTCAGATGCTTGGTATGAAAATTAATTTAGTTACTTTGACTCTTCTGATGGGCTAAAATGTACTCAGAAATCAAAATATATTATCTTTTGTTTTTTAAGTACTAAACTTAATTCTCTCCATTTTTGAAGACATTTCTTTTACTACGATATATCCTTTATACCATATTACACATTACTAGAATTCTCAAAAGTTCTATGAACTTCGCAGTTACATGATTGGAACAAATCATGTGACAGCATGCATTCACAATTTCAATCGTTTTTTTGCAAAAGCAAACCTAAAGATTTTAACTTTTCACCAACTAGCAGTTAACGTGAACATAAACTTGAGCTAAATGCATCAAATCTATCATATGAGCACTAAATTCAGATAAATTCAGCATATATACGACCCATTTTGCAGCAATTTTGATAAATGGAATTTAACTGACACTCAACAGACTACATAGTAAGCCAAAACTGCAGCTCTTCTACTCATAATATGTTATCAAGTACTAGAACCTTTTTCAACTATAATATAAAATTAAAATTAAATAGAACTAACCATACAAAAAAAAAAAAAAAAAACCATCAAATTATACTAATCCACAACTTTAACATTACAGTCAAACAGCAATCTTTAAAGCCCCAAACCAGATTACATTCTCATGGGACAGACTTCTATTACTTCACTATAAAACAGTAGAAATTACACACCCTTTATATCTCAAAAAAAAAAAAAAAAAAGAAAAAGAAAGAACAAAAAGGAACCATTCATCTTTACCTTCTTCTTCTTAGGATTTCTCCTGCCACTCTCTCCAATTTGCATGGCAGCAAGACCCAGTGGGGCCTTGATTTGATAAATGTCCTTCACCTTTCTACTAACATCTTCAATCAGTTTCCCAGCACTCTTAAGATCCGAAACATAATCAACAATATGAATTGCTCTACCGATCGGACGTCGACCCTTCTGCTTTGATTCAGAGACTATGTAGGTTTCAATTGCATCCTCAGCTTGGTAGACCACGTTCCTGATTTCATTTGCTAAAGTCTCCAAGATTTCGTTATTGTTGTTGTTTCTTTCTGTATACTCCCTGATGAATGCTTTCAGTGTATCAAGATCATCGCAGAGACCCTTCACGTTTTCCCTCACTCCGCCGATTAATTCAGCGTTGTATTGAACAAATTCCTTAAGATTTTCAAGGATGAATCCCACTGCTGCGTCTGGAAATGGAACTGTTGCCATCTGAGATCGATGAATATTGTGTTTTTCTTTTCTTTTCTTTTTTAAGTTTTAGTCTTGTTTGGCTGTTTGGCAGAGTAAGCAGAGTAGAGCTGATGATATTTAAATTACTGTTGGGAAAGGCTAACTGTTTATACAGTGTTTGGAAGGTTAGCATGGAAAAGGTATTTGTGGGGAAGGAGATAAAAAATGGGAAAAGTAACACAGAAAATATATTAGCTTAGAAATGAAGCTAATTATAGGGCTACAATTTAAAAAAAAAAAAAAAACAGTAGAGAAGAAGGAGAATGGTGGCAAAGAATAAGGGGAAGGGGTGGAGGAAACGAAAATGACAATAATCGGCCCTTGTTTAATGATGAAAAATAAAGACACTCAATTATTGGACTATAATCTATATTATTTTAAATTTTTGTAACTTATTTATGAGATATGATATCCTACAAATATTACAAGGTTCGCCCGGCGCCGGGGGGGGTGGGGGGGAGAGAGGAAACTAAACTCACAAACGTAGTTTAAAGATAAGATTACAAATAAGAAAGTAATAGTTTGCTTACCCAAATTTTTTTATTTATTTTTGTTAAACGTCAAGTAAAGAATAACGATAAAGGACAGTTTATTTCTTTTTTAATATTTAAGAATAAGCCAAATTTTTACTTTTTAAGAAATTGGGGAGAAAAAGTAAGAAAAATAATCTTAAAAATATTACATGTTGTTCCAATCCTCAAAACAGATAATTTCCTTCAACAAGAAAAACTTCAAAAAATAAAAAATTGCACTATTTTTTTTTTATACATTTTTCACAAGTGAGAAGAAAGAGAGGCTGGTCTTTGAAAAAACTTTGAACGTGGCCCCTTTTTTTTTTTTTTTTTTTTTTCCATCTCTCTTTCAAGGCTTTTCGGTTTTCCTCGGTCCCACCAAACGAAGCCTTAAAAATTGACTATCGCTCGTTGACACTGCGTCAACGCCTAACCGCGTCGTTTCGCATAGAAGTTTCTGCAAAACTACGACGTATTGTTGGGTACGCTTCCTGCACGCGGCAGACAAAAAATGCGCAGAACAAATCGTCCGTACAGGCGGACGATAGTACCACCCGTGTAGCTTACTTTTTTTTTTTTTTTTTGATTCATTGCTAGCATTTAATTTATATTTATAGTATACTAAGGCTTAATCTCAAAATGCCCCCTCGTAATGTTGAATCAGTAGCAAATTACCACCTGTGTTTAAGAAATATACAAATTACCCCCTATTTCAGTAACAAATTACCCTCTAATGTATTCTTCACTTTTATAAGGACAAATTTACCCTCATAACTTTTTAATATTATTATTCTTGTTGATTTGTTACATAAAAACAAATTGAGGCCATTATTACAAGCCAAATTTACTATTACACTCTTATATTAAGGACAAAAATCATGACTCCAAAATGTAAAAATTTTCATCGCAAAATATTCTTATTATTTATATTAAAAACAAAAATCATGACTCCAAAAATGTAAAAATTTTCCTCACAAAATATTCCTAGTATTTATATCCAACATGGAGAAAAGTATGAAAAAAATGAATAATTTATCTTTCCAAAATATATAACGGGTAGCTTACAAAGTGAAGATAAAGTTATAATTTCTATCAAATATATTCAAAATAGAGTATCAAGAAATGTTAGTAATGTCATATATGCTAGTGACAATAATAAAAAATTTAGTAATTATAAACCTATACTAAGACTAGCTTCATCTAGTAACAAAAGTAATAAAATTTTTTTTGTGGTTCTTGTATTTGAGAGTTTTATTTCCTTTATCATTTTTTTCTACTCAATCATGGATAAATTTGCTATAAAAATTTTAGATTTTGGCATGAAAAAGAGAAAATTGTCAAAGCATTTATATAGAAGGGCACAAATGTCTTTTGTCAATTTAAGGGGGGTAATTTGTGTATTTCGTTAATACAGGGGATAATTTGCTACTAATGCAACATTACAGGGGGACATTTTGTGATTCAACCTTTTACTAATTAACTTGACTAATCTTTTTTATTAGAATTTTAATATACTTATATTAGGGGAATATATAACATCTATATAGAATCATGTTTCTCGAGCCAAAATAGAAAATAGCGACAGAGAATAGAGGGAAAAGCAAAAAAAAAAAAAAAGTAGAAATATTACTGTTCATCAACCTCCACATCTCTTTTTAGCCATTGACTGTTATTAGATTAGTAATTACCTAGTCTTCTCATAGACATTAATTATATGCATACTTACATTCTAAATAAACTCAATCTGTTTTCCAATTGTATATTACATGATTCATTTTTCATATTATATGTAAGTAATGACATCAATTGCGAACTTTTCCGACTTAAATTATAGATGACAATATGGGATATAGAAGCCAGGATTAGAGTTTGTTTAGAAGCTTAAACGTAGGTATAGATATTGCAGCCATTGTTTGCTTCACAAGGTCCAAAAGCAGGAATGGATCTAGATTTTGAGTTTGGGAGGGGAGGATAACATGCGTAAGCAATAATAAACTACTAATTTATATACTCTTTTTCTGGTAAAAAAAATTAGATGTAAAAAATGGTGATTAAAAGGATGAAATTTTACTTTTATTTCTTTTGTTTCTTATGATTCAAACAAAATTTCTCGACTTGTTCAAATTATTTGTTATCTTATGTTAGACTTATTTTGTGTTATTGAGTACTTAAATACATAGCGGACTTGCATAAAATAAGGGGGTAAGAAGGAAATCTAAGAAAAGTTGAGGAGGCAAAAAGTTATTAAATTGAAGATCATACTAAAATTTGAGGGGCTAAATAGATTTTTTAAAATTTTGAAGGGCTGTTGCCCTCCCCACTTCTCTCTCGTATCCGGTTCCGTCCGTGTCCGCTGTGGGAAAGTAATCGATTTGGTGTGAAAATTTTTCAGACTGCCATTTTTGAGCTAAGCCACTTGATGCTGCATATTGACCTTTTACTCTCTTTCCTCGCACCTCGACCCCATTGCTCTATCGCTTTTCCATGAGACAGCTAAATTCTGTTCATGGATTAGTTGTAAAATATTTTAGACAATTTCAGGGAAAAGAGTAGTAAAGTAAACAAGAAATTAACAAGATGCCTGTAGCACTGATCATTGACAAATTCCGAAATTAGTCCATTTGATTCATAGCAGAAAAAACCAACGGAAGAAATAAACCTTCCACCTATCCGCTAAAAGTGGCAAAATTGCTAGCCATTTCTCTTCAAATTTGTCACCATTTGCACAAACTTATTCATGAATCATTCCCTTTTATGAAAAGCTATAGATGCATATACTCACCTTGACAAAGAATATTTACCAGAACTAAGAATATATGCAAATATATATCTGACCATGTAAAACTGAAATGAGTCATAAACCAAAGAAATTAATTGTATCACACTTCCCGGTTTTCCATTGGCTTGTATAGTCCTCCTTCGTCACTTTTCTTTCCTGCATCAATACTGAATACAAGTTATAATTGTTTTGGTATTTTAAGTGACATAGACTGGACCTTTTTAGGCTACACAGACCAGACCTAGGGGACCTATATCATCGATTCTATATTGGAAAAACAAAATAACGAAATTACTTGGTTTATTTCTTCTCCTCGACTTCGCAATAAAGGGTATGAATACTCCAGTTCCTTCGCAGATTCTTGACATATCTGATAAATTTGTGGTTGGCAAAAGATATATGTGGCCATTGGAATCTTTGGCTTCGTATCGTGATGACCTCGCAAATTATCCTCATCTGCGGCCAGCTGCAAAATTTGCCTTCGACATGGAAGTCATCATCCTCATCGTCGTGGTATCCACCACTAGGACTCGAAGGGGTGGTCATTTCCAACTGGGCTTTCATAGAGTGAATCCAACTGCCTGAGAGAGAAATTTTGTCCTAATATATAGAAGAGTAAATGGCAGCTGAATGGAATGGCTATTTGATCTCTTGAATGGTTCTAATTCCATGAAGATTCCTTGTGAGATGTTTCCTAATAGAACCAAATTATCAGAATATGCCTAGTTCCTTAGTTTAGCCATGCATGCAAGCCACCTACATAGTTGTTATCTTCAATAATAACATTCACTTCTATATTGGCTTCTCGCTCTGTATGCGGGCGTGGCCAATGATTAAAAAAAAAAAAAAAACCACCTAGATATTTGAACAATGATCTGCTGCCATTATTTGGAGGAATTGCTTATAGAAATAAGAGTTTTAAATCAATTATCTACATTTTGTCACACTAGGTACACCAAGATGTTCCACTTTTACTTGTTAGATTTTTGAATAGGTGTTAGATATTACTTACTTGTTAGATATTATTGTCATATGACGCATTATAAACACCTAATACCTTTTTACAATATACAAATTTAGGGTTTAAGGTGAACAGGAGGATAGTTGGATGGAATATTTAAACTTGACTACCTATATTTGTTTCTAACAATACAAAATGATAAGTTAATTTTAATATTTATGGAACCATAACTGAACTAATAAAGTTATTAACTTCTAAAACTGAATTTCTCTCTTATTTGTTAAACATAACTTCTCTATCTGTTTAGAATATGTCTTGAAATTATAAGAAATATTCACTCTTTAAAATAGATCTACAAAAAAAAAAATGTTGCTTGGGTAATACGCTTTACCATTGTAGTGTAAATAATAATTATTCCAATTTTATTTCTACAAACACCCATTTACACATACAAAACTGCAGCAAAGGAATTAAAACGACCACCAAGCCCATGGCTAAATCTGTAAACCCACAATCTTTCCATGAAAATCCATGGTTTTCAGTGTCGGCCCATTTATGATAGCCTGTTAACAAATTCGGCCCTTTTATGCGCTTCACAGAACGGCCGACGTGTTATAAAAGAACTCAACTCAATCCAACGTTGTAGTCAAAGAAAACTTGTTTAGATAGAATTGTAGTCAAAACTCATCAATCTTTCACAAAAACTTACCATTTTTTTTTGGTAACTTTTCGTTTCTGCAGTGTTTTCCATCAAATGGATACAACACCATTTAATTATCTTGAATTTTTGATTTAAACTTTTTTAACTGTTTTCTATTAGGAGTTTATATTAGTTTTTTCTTCCTTAGACTTTTAAAGCGTGAAAAAAATAAAGAAGCTAACATAATACTTGGGTTCTAGGAAATAGCTTTAGTACTCGAATTCACCACTTGAAGGACTTGAATTTGTGGATAAATTTAGTTCATTCTCTGGTGTGTCACTCAACCTAGATTTGAAATCAGATGCCCAAAATTTCTTACAAAACAAATAGAATCTGCTTGAATTGTGAAGGCCATGTGATTTGGTTGGATTTGATTGGTTCACTATCAACTTGGGAAGGCCCATTTTGTGCACCTCACGTTACCTTAATTGGTAGTAATTACAAAAAATATGGAGTAGCAAATTTAGAACGTGTTTGAAAAGAATAAAATTGGCCATGAAGAGGATGAGAAAGGATAAATATTTTTTTTGTATTCTTGTCTTCTTCTCCAGTGTATCTTATTGGGCAATATTCATCAATCCAAAAACCAAATTGTGACCACAGCCAACAGCCAAGGAATCTTTTTCATTTTTTTTCTTCCTTTTGGCAAAGAAACCTACATTATAGTGGTGGAAAATATGACATAATAAAGCCATGTGGAGTCATTGACAATCTTGAAACTTAAGCTCAAGATGTAGATTACATTTGCTGCAAATTTCATACATATGAATGTTATTTAGACAAATGTATGAAATAACTTAATCTTTATCATGTCTCAAAATTGTATTTTGAATAAAAATGTGGAAGAGCATTTCATAGAATTGAATGTTTGAAGTCATTGAATTTAGACCAAATGAACAATTTTAGTGTCTTTGGAAGCTGGTAATTGCACAGTTACGTTGCCAAATACATGATTCATGAATAGGTGCTCTATTTCCATTAGGGATATTAAAGATCTTGCAAATGTCTCATTGGAAACAAACAAATGATTGTCCTCCTTTATCTGATGCAACAGTACATTCCCAAAGAGGATACTTATCTTAATATCAAACACGGGTGGTCAAAAAGATGGAAGATAGGCGAAGAATAAAGATGGTTTGGCCAGTTGCATATACTTGAGGATTTTATTCTCAACAGTATATATTTTGCTTTTTATCCGTTAGATACTGGTCGGCATCATTGTCAATTGTCATCAGATATGCTATTCTTTAAAATTTCCTTTTGTTCTTTTATTTTTCCCTGAAGCAATGTCATCTCATTTTCTCTCTTTTCCAAAATCCTCTACTAGGAATTTTTGAAGATATAATATGGATTCCTCTCATTTTCTGAACAGTTGCACGCATTGTCGTCGATGTCAATTCTTGAATTGTTCTACCCAGATTTAGATATGCAGAGTTTTGCTTTTTTGGCTTATTGTGTTTTTGTCTGCAGCCTTTCAAAGATCAAACGCGTAGGGAAGTATTGATGCGTGCAATTTGGAAAGCAACTTGCATTGGCCGCTAATATTAGACAGTTCTCTCTCTGTACAATATGTATTGGGGTATATGATTATGGCTAACGACTATGTTGTATATTTTGATCTCCATTAAAATGTATACTCCATCCGACTCACTATTCTTGTCACAATTGACTTCGAGCTTATAGTTTAGTAATTTAACTTTGTTTAGATATATTAACCTTTTTCACATCTTAAGTTTTTGTGTGGTAATTTATGATATATACTGGGGGAGGAAGTAAGGGCTAATTAGCAGGTTGTGATGCCAATTTTGTGCTGATTGGTGGGAAAAAATGCTGTCATATACACACAAATTAAATCGATAGGTAACAAATAGTATTCCTTGTCATTAGTATCTCTCAAGAGTGAAATGCAAGTCATGTAAACATATCTCAGCGGATCTACGCACTCTTGACTAAAATTTATATGTACAAATATGGCAAGATGTTCTATTGGCTAGGCTGCAACTTGTGCATCTTCATCTCAGGGAAAAGACAAAAAAAAAAAAAAAAAGAAAGAGCTGGTAACACCTATGTGAAGTACCTGACTCCTCAAAATACTGAAGTCGGTTACTACTGTGGGGGCTGGTTTTTGATATGCTGCATATTCCAAGTGTAAGTGCTTGGAATGAATATTTTTTGACTAACTAATGCCTTTGACCAAAAAAATTCACAAATTTGTAGGCTTTCACTAAATGCTATGAGGGCAATGACAAATATGTTCCATGGATATCCTGAAAAGGTTGCCTCCAAAAAAAAGTTTGAACTCAGTTTTTTTCATAAGTATCTGGATGACTAAACAAAATCTCCAAGTCCACACGAAAGCTCATAGTGGGCGAAATATCTAGTATTTTCCATTTTTTGACGTAAAATCTGTCTTAATTAAAGCACTATTCTGTGAAAAGATGTTCTTGGGAGGCAGCCTGACTTGGGGTCAATAATGTTTTGGCCAAGTTACTTGCATTGATCCAAAGCATGTCAACATGATATCAGCCCACAATTCTTTAAAGATCTGCTTGTCAAGTAAATGATGATTAAGTACACACTTTGTTTATTGAAATATAATCAGACCAGAATATTACAATTTTTTAACTCGATTGATACAGACCTTTAGTATATAGTGCTTTCTATTAACATCGAATATATATTAAGCTTTATCACATTTCCCGAGTGTTGTATAGATTCAAGACAACGTGTATGTATTAGGGACATGTTTTACCTGTGTCTTAATCACCTCTTATTAATTCTCAATTTGGTTGCAAAAACAGTAACTTTGAAGTAGGGAACAACTGAATTTTAATCATATAAGAATGTTGAGGGAATTAAACGTCACATATTTCTTAGTTGGGTTATGCCTACAATCCAAATGTGTCGAAAGTGGAACTCTATCACCCAGCCCCCTTTGTTGACTCCATGTGAAGACATCTGTCAATTGCCCAATTGTCCTCTTGGCTTGAAAGTCAAGGTGACAATTATTGGATGATGTATAAAACTTTTTTTTTTTTTTGAAACGTTATGTATAAAACTTTTAGATTGTACATTATAGATTTACTAATGTAAACATTTTGTAACATCACATTAAAAATGACATATATCATGTAATCTGAATTGTACACCCCTTAAAATTTAAATTTTCAATCAAATCTAACCCATAATCGTTAAAGAATATTTTGCTATAACCATTCGTGTCCCTTCAACGTATACATCAACTTTGATTTGAGTTGGAGCCTAAGCCAGACTCTAACCTTATCTTTGTACCTTTCTTAAATTCAGATCTTTAGTATTATTGATAAAGAGTTGCCTATTACACTCATATTTTAATAATTATCTACTCAACGTGTGATAAATGTAATACGACGTGACAAGTTATTATTAATGGCTCTCGGTACTAGGAAAATGATGTGAATCGGTACCACCCACCTCCTATATAAAATGCTACGAGGGTCTAACATTCTGCGGTAAAGAAGTGCCATTATACACTTATTCTTCCCCCTCTTTTCCTAAACAAAAACGATTGAGTTCTTGAATCAATATTTTACGAGAGAGGAGAATGGCAGCCATGACATTTGATCCAAGTCTGAGCCTTCAAATCAGCAAAGAACATCAGCAACATCGCCTTGTGATTGAAGAAATTGAAGGGCTTATTCGTGTCTACAAAGATGGACGCGTGGAAAGAACCCAAGTCGTCCCAAATGTCATATGTGCTGTGGCTCCGGAACAAGGCGTGTCCTCAACAGATATTACGATCGATAAGTGTGCAAACATTTGGGCACGTTTTTACGTGCCCAAATGCCATGGAAAATTCCCTTTGCTAGTGTACTTCCATGGTGGTGGATTTTGTGTTGGATCAGCTTCATGGATTTGCTACCATGAATTTCTCGCAAAGTTGGCAGCAAAAGCAAATTGTGTGATCATGTCAGTCAACTATCGTTTGGCCCCAGAAAACCCTCTTCCAGCTGCATATGATGATGGTATTAAGGCCATTTTTTGGGTCAAACAACAAGCCCTTGGTACATCCAATGAATGGTTCATAAACAAATGCAACCTCTCCAGCATTTTCCTTTCTGGTGATAGTGCTGGTGCCAACATTGCTTACAATATAGCCACCCGGCTGGGATCAGCAGGTGGCGGTTTCGACGCCTCGGCATTAAGGCCACTAGGCTTCAAAGGCTCAATCTTGATTCAACCATTTTTTGGAGGAGAATCAAGGACTTATTCAGAGAAGTACATGGTGCAGCCACCTCGGTCGGCATTAACTTTGGCAGACTCGGACACGTATTGGCGACTATCACTGCCGGCTGGTGCGAACCGGGACCATCCATGGTGCAATCCACTGGCAAAAGGGGCTCCAAAGCTGGAGGATATAAGGCTTGTACCAACAATGGTTTGTGTATCCGAATTGGACATATTGAAGGATAGAAATTTGGAGTTGTGTGCAGCTTTGGTTAGTGCTGGCAAGAAAGTGGAGCATGTGGCGTATAAAGGTGTTGGACATGCATTTCAAATCCTCAACAAGTCTCCAGTCTCACAAACTCGAACTGATGAATTAATCTTCCAAATCAAGGCCTTCATTAATTGATAGATAAATATTGATTTCGCTATTCGTAATTAATTAGAATGTCTTTTCTTGTTCTTTTGTTAAGATCTTCCTTGGACGATTTTTGGGTTTTTTTTTTTTTGGGTTTTTGGTGGTTCATTTGAATTCCCGTTGAAATTTCTAATGACAGCAGCTTATTTGAATGAAGTTGAATTTCACGAGAAACACTTATGTTGATCAGGTATACGGAATAAGGTCGTGAATCCCTTGGTTCCAAAAGTTGCCAATTAATGCATATGGTGGGTTAAGAGTGAGGTGATAGTTTTTGGATTAAAAGGTCCACGACCTTATTCCGTAGGGTGTTTTCTCGAATTTCACCATCTTTCACGGGTGTGCTTGTGTATAAAAATGTTCATAGGTGTACGTTTTAACTTTAATACCTTCTGTTCCAAAATGAATGTCCCACATCTGTTCTTTGGTGTTTGGTTGCCCAAGAATTAAGTCCACCTTTTCCAAATAGAAAATTTTGCCTGTACGCTATTCTCTTAACTTTTTTTAACATATGAAAATGTCACTTGCCCGTGATTTCCTCCATGAAGAGATTCCATTCTGAATCTCATTTTTGTACTTGTTTTACTACTAGCAGAAAAATTTTTTGACAATTAAAATTATAACATGATCGCTCCTCACATTGCTCGTGTTAATATCAGGATAGCTCATTACTAAAAAGTAGTGTCACTTTGTGCTTGCAAATTTCAGACATATATAACAATGCTCAAGCTGAAGACCCACTGTGCCAAATCCAATGGTCCGATAAGGTTCATAAACACCCAGAATGAGCACTTCAATTGACATGGTAATCAGTAGGAGTTTCTATTCAGTGGAAGGAACAAATGAAAATTGAAGTACTGTATTACTTATTTTATGCTCAAAAAGGTGTGGCACCTTCAGACTAGAACATGATACCATATGGTATAGAATGGAAATTAGAGAAGGGGAAGAAAAGGAAAAAGTAAGTATCTCCAAATATGGTTTAGGATGAAAATTAGAGATCTTCCCTAAAGGGGAAAAAAGGACAAGGAAGCATTCTCACAATTGGTAAAACATGGCTTTACCCATCGCAAGTCTTCTACTAAATTGGACAAGCCCAATTGCTTAACCTGGAGTTACAGAATCTGAGGTGATACTTTTTAGTACATGATCACACGTGTTTCTTAGATCTGAATTTACATTTTGGGGAAAATGAAGGAAAGAGGACCGCTGAGAACCGATTTTATCGTCCATGCATATACAAAAAAAATTTTGGGTAAATAATTAAAAGATAACTGCTTGAGCAAATTCTCTGGTGACTACTAAACTTTTAGGTTTGTGTGATTTTGGTCATTGAACTATTAAAAATTTGATTTTGACCACTTATCTATTAAAAGTGTAGCAAATAGGCCATTCTATCATATCCAACCGTTAAGTTTTTCATTTATATTTGCGCGCGCAGTTTACGAGGTAATATTGAAAGAGCAATTTAGAGAATGTAAATAATATATCTTTCTTGTTCTTCCATACCCAAAATTTCACCCAAAACTCAAAATCAAAATTCAAAATCAAAATCAAAATCAAAAAACAAAAAATTTCACCCAAAACTCAAAATCAAAAATCAAAACCAAAATCAAAGAACATAATATATTCAAAGAAATCTAAATCTCCAAATTAATTCACAATTTTCACCATTAGAACACAATTTCATCAAGAACACATAATTTACCAAGAACACACACTAGCTTCCACACATAGTTAGCTTCCATCTTCAACAAAAAAAAAAAAAAAATGAGACACAATCATAAACCGGCACAAATCGTCATCCACAACAAGTCTTCAATCAACCCCATAATATTTCCAAAATCACTATTAAAATAGCCTTCTATTCGCCATTAAAAACTCTTTAAAAATCTTACAAAATCAATCCTAAAAATCCTGTAAAAATAACCCAAAATACTGCAAAAAAATAGCCCCAAAAAACCTGTAAAAATATCCCAAAAACACTCCAAAAATCTTTCAAAATCAACCCCATAACACCTGCAAAAATCACTCAAAATCAACCAAAAACAGCCACACAAACGCCTCAACATTACCTCATTGCAACCTTAAATTTTCACAAACTAAACCTACAAAACTAGTCCCAAAATTCATCCAACAACTTGCGAAAAATAGCTCCAATTTTCAGCCATACTATCTACAAAAATCACTCAAATATCAACTAAAAACAGCCACACAAATGCCTAACATTAGCCCATAGCAGCTCCAAATTGTCACAAACTAAACCTGTAAAGCGAGTTTCAAAATTTACCCAACAACCTGCGAAAAACAACTCCAATTTTCAGTCATACTACCTGTAAAAAATTACTCAAATATCAGCCAACAATAGCCACACAAACGCCCCAACATCAACCCATAATAGCCCCAAATTGTCACAAACTAAACCTGTAAAATCAGTCCCAAAATTCACCAAACAACTTGCGAAAAACAGTTTCAATTTTCAGCCATACTACTTGCAAATATCACCCAAATATCAGCCAAAAACAACCACAAAACACCCCAACATCAGCCCATAGCAGCCCCAAATTGTAACAAACTAAACTCGCAAAATCAGTCCCAAAATCTACTCAACAATCTGCGAAAAATAGCCCTAATTTTCAACCATATTACTTACAAAAATCAACCAAATCGACCAAAAACAGCTATACTCCTTCACCACCAATAACTCTAGCCACTCGCCACCATTACCAGCACCACCATTGGGATCAATTTCACCGATTGAAGCCCACCTTCAACCTATTCATCAATGTCAGCTACCACCAGCAAGATCCACCAAATCATTGGAAAATTCTTGGTGTTTAATCTTATTGATTTGGCAATAATTTCCGAATATGTACCTGTGGTGAAATTTGTTGTTGAATATACAGTAGATTTGATTTTCTTTTTGTAAATTTAAGATTGAAAATGTTGATTTAGAAAAAATTTTGAACAAAGAAATGTTTTTGTCTCTTGGATTTGAAATTTTGGTACTTTATTTAGAAGATTTGAGAATTTAACACTTGTTTTAAATGAATATATAACTTTTTGGAGATATTTTTGGTATTTTTTATGTATAAAATTTCAAAAATGCTCCTCTGTTATCTCGCTTAATGATTAAATTTGACGAAATATTCACTTTACTATAGTTTTAATAGATAAATGTCTAAAACCATACTTTTAATAGTTCAGTAACCAAAATCAAACAAACCCTAAAATTAATGGTCACCGAAAAAATTTGCTCTAACTACTGTAAAATTCCTTCACTGTTACCAAATCCATAGAATACGAACGACATCAATCACAAACCCATTTCCATTCTCCATTCACAAAATATATAATCAATGCTTCTTTTATATTTACTCAAGTACAAATAAATTTTTCTGGATAAATACTTCGGTTATGAAATTCAACACTTATCCAGTGATTTATACACATCAAAAATAAAATAAAAACAAAAGGTTGCTGTAAAAATAGTAGTATTATAGTACTATTAAAGTAGAAATCAAATAACTTACAATTAGTTATAAAAGTGAAGAAAATGTAATGACAAAATCAAAGTAGAATAGTGCAATCTTTTCTCTTCTTTTTTCCTCATTTCATTTCTTGCACATAAGTCACTATTTGTAGGCTTGATATTCACCCCTCCATATTAAAGATCATAAGAATTCAAATGTAGATTATATGAGTTACATAAACTAATGGAAGATCATAGGGTAATGGGAGTTACAAGGAATAATGTAGGGGATTATAAGGTAGTGGAAATTACAAGAAATAATGAGGAAAATCATGGTGAATATGGAGGGACATCTACTAAATGATTCATGACACTCTCCTTGGATGTCCATCTTTATGAAAAATGCATCATTAAAACTTTACTAGGAAAAACTCAGTTGGATAAAAATTTAGTGAAGAAAAAAGAGTACATTCTTTTGAATACAACACTATCTCAAAAAAAAATCTTGATTAAGGAAAAAAGAGTACAACGTGTAAATACTCCCTTTCTTAAGTACATTATTTGACATCTTTCAATCATCGCATTTCAATCTTGTGAACTAGCATTTCAAATGTTGAACTCGGTAGTGATTTAGTGAATATATCTGTCAAATTATCACTCCAACGAATCTGTTGAACACAAATTTTACCATTCTTCTAAAGATCATGAGTAAAAAAGAACTTTGGTGAAATGTGCTTTGTTCTATCACTTTTGATGTATTTTTCCTTCAATTGAGTAATACATGTACCATTATCTTTAAACAAAGTAGTAGGAACTTCCTTATTTAACGGTAAATCACATGCTTCTCGAATATGATGTATCACAAATCTTAATAAAAAACGCTTCCGATTTGCTTTATGAATTGTCAATATTTTAGTATAATTAGAAGACGTGGCAACTATAGTTTGTTTCATAGAATGCCACGAAATAGTTGTACTTTCACATGTGAATATATACTCCGTTTGTGATCTAGCATTATGAGGATCGAATAAATATTCAACATCTACATAACCTATTAGATCAGCCTTGAGTGCATTAAAATAATAAAGACTCATATCCTGTGTACCCTGAAGATAACGAAATATGTGTTTAACACCATTTCAATGCTTTCGGGTAGATAAAGAACTGTATATTGCAAGTAGATTTACAGCAAATGATATATCAGGATGTGTACGATTTGCAAGATACATTGATGTCTCAATAGCACTAAGATATAATACTTCTGAACCAAATATCACTTTATTATTTTCACGATATCGGAAAGGATTTTTATACACATCAAGTGATCTTACGATCATAATTGTGTTCAAAAAGTGTGATTTATTCATATAAAATCGTTTAAGCACTTTTTCTGTATTAGCCGACTGATGCAAAAAGATGCTATTTTCTAAGTATTCAATTTGTAATTCAAGACAAAATTTTGTCTTTCTAAAATTTTTTATTTCAAATTCTTACTTCAAGTAATTAATAACTTTTTTAAACTCTTCAAGAGTTTCAATAATATTTAAATCATCAACACAAACTGCAATGATTATAAATTCGGATTCAGATTTCTTAATAAAAATGCATGGACAATAAGGTCATTCATGTAGTTTTGTTTCATCAAATATTCACTAAGGCGATTATACCATATGCGTTCAACCTGTTTCAACCCATATAGAAATTTACACAATTTAATTGAATAAAGTTCATGAGAATCTGAATCATGACCCTTTAGTAGTTTGAATCCGTCAAGGATTTTTATATAAATATTATTTTTAAGTGAACCATACAAATAGGCTGTTACAACATCCATGAGACGCATTTTAAATCGTTTATTTGCTACTAGATTAAGCTAATAACTAAAAATTATTGCATCCACCAAGGGAGAATATGTCTCCTCATAATCTATGTCAGGTCTTTGAAAAAAATCTTATGCGACAAGTCATTCCTTATACAGCACAATTTTATTTTTTTCTCATTTCGTTTTCGCACAAATACTCATTTATGACATACTGTTACACTTCTTCAGGTGTGCGTATTATTGGTACAAAAACTTTATGTTTTGCCAATGAATTTAACTCTGCTTAAATTACATTATTTCATTTCAGCCAATCATTTCTGCATCTGCATTCATCTATAGATTTTGATTCATGATTCTCATTTTTATTTATGATAGTAAGTGCTGCAGCATAGGCACAACTTATCGTCGACGTTAGTTGTACATCGAGTCTATCTTTCTCCAATCATGACATAATTGATTGAGATTTCATGATTACCAAAATTTTCAGATACCTAAACTTCTTTTGGAAGTTTATTATTTGTCATGTTAGGAAACTCTTCAAAAGTTTTCTTTCTTGAAAATTTTTTAGAATTCTTAGTTACCTCGATTTTGCCATCTTCATTATTTGCTCCTTTTCTTTTTCGAGAATTTTTATCTTTAGAACCAATTTATCTACCACGTTTTGCAGGTGTCTTTAATTCATCACTAGTGATAGACGGTCCTTTAAAGACATCAATTCGAATTGAAGCATTAACAGTCGATACATGTGATTTAGTCATACGTTTTGAGTCAGTAAAAACATTTGGCAATTGATTTGCTAAATTTTGTAAATAAATTATCTTTTGAACTTTTCGTTCACATTGCCTTGTACGAGAATTAAAATGAGAAAATGATAATTCATTCCAACTAATTTCTTTAATCGACTATATATTTTCTCCCCCTAATGTTGGGAAAATTGATTCAACAAAATGACAATCAGCAAAATGAGTCATAAATAAATCTCCAATTGTTGGCTAAAGATATTTTATTATAGATGAAAATTCATATCCAATATACATTCTCAACCTCCTTTGAAGATCCATTTTTGTGTGTTGTGATGGAACAATTGGAACATAGACCACACATTCAAAAATTCTGAGATGGCTAATATTTGGTTCTTGACTAAAAATCATTTGTTGTAGAGAAAACTCATGATAATTCGTTAACCTTATGTGAATCAATGCTGTAGCATGCAAAATAGCATGTCCCCAAGTAGACATTGGGAGTTTAGTTCTCAGAAGCAATAGCTTTGTAATTAATTGAAGGTGCTTAATAAATGATTCTGCCAAATCATTTTGTGTATGAACATAAGTTACCGAATGTTCAATACTTACCCCAATAGACATACAATAATCATTAAATGATTGGGATGTAAATTCACCAGAATTATCAATACGTATCATCTTGATAGAATAATCTGAAAAATGCATCCGTAACCGAATTAATTCTGCAAATGCTAGATTGCGAGTTGATAATAAACATACATGTGACCATCTAGTTGATGCATCAATTAATACCATAAAACATATAAATAGTCCACAAGGTGGGTGAATTGGCCTACAAATATCACCATATATGCATTCTAAAAATGTAAGAGATTCGGTACGAATTTTTACTGGTGACAACTTTAAAATTAATTTGTCTTGAGAACAAGCAATGCATGAGAATTTATTCGATTAAAGAAGCTTCTAACTCTTCAAAAAATGATTACATGAATTCTCTAGTATTTTTCGCATCATTATAAAACCCGAATGGTCTAACCGATCATGTCAAATAATAAAATTATCATGATCAATAAATTTCTTGTTTACTATTGTATATATTTCAGTTGTATTAATATATGTATAATACAATCCGGAAGAATAAGAAAGTAATTTTTTTATACAATTTTCTTTCCAAAAACAGTACTTGTAAGATACAAGTATTCATTATTACTTTCATTCCTAATCTTAATATGATACCCATTTCAACGGATATCTTTAAAATTTAACAAGTTTCTTTGAGACTTTGGAGAAAATAATACATCATCAATGTAAAATTTTGTTTCTTCCGGTAAAATTATTGTTACTCATCCAAAGCCTTCAATTAAGTTTGTAGTACCAGATATGGTATTAACGTGAGTTTTTTTTATTATTAAACAAGACAAATACTTCTTGTCCTTAAATATGGAATGTATTGTTGCATTGTCTGCCAAACATAATTCTTTGTCATTGATTTTTGAAACATCCAATTTTTCAAAGAAAACAAAAATTTCAAATGTGATGCTATATAATTTATTTAGTTTTTTTATTTTAAGTTCAATACTTATGGAATATAAGGATCATGAAAGCAAACATTAATAGTAAATATTTCATTTAAAAACAATAAATGAAAATTCATTACATCAAAGTAAACATTTAAGATATTTATTCTTAGATATTTCCATTACTAACTAAGTGACTAGTATCACCTTCAAGGTGATTGACAAAGAAGTCAATAATGTCTAAAAAGATAAAATCAGTAAAACTATTATCAACAAGACTATGGTCAAAACCATCATTACAAATAAAATTTGTATCTATCCTCTTTATTTTTCAATGATTCTTGATAGAGATCAATAAGATATTTTGAAGTACGATAGGTACGAGACCAGTGGCCTTTCATGCCACAGTGATAGCACTTGTTATCTACTTTTTGTTTGCTTTGGTTTTTATTTTTCTCGTCACCACTCTCTCATTTCTGGTGGTGAGTTGTACCTTTCGTGTGACCATCACGATTATGTAACGGTTTCAACTACGTCCACGACCTCAGCCATGATCTCGACTTCGATTTCGTCCATTACTAAAATATATGGTTGTTACATTTACTTCAGATAATGAGGCAGTACCAATTGGACGCGTCTCATGATTTTTCAACAAAAACTCATTATTTAGCTCAGCAACAAGAAGACAAAAAATCAGTTTAGAATATTTTTTAAAACCTTTTTTACGATATTACTGCTGTAGGAACACATTAGATGCATGAAAAGTGAAAAACGCTTTCACCAATAAATCTTCATATGTTACTTTTTCTGCATACAATATTAATTGAGAACTGATTCAAAATATTGCTGAATTGTATTCACATACAATTTTAAAACCTTGCAAACACAAGTGCATTCAGTCATAACAAGCGTTTGGAAGAATAACTGTCATTTGATGGTCGTACCTCTCTTTCAGATTTGTCCACAAGACAAAGGAATCTTTTACAATTAAATACTCAATTTTTAACCCTTCATTAAAGTGATGACAGAGAAAAATCATGGCTTTAGTCTTTTCTTGACTAGTGGCATTATTCCCTTCTTTGATAGTTTCTCCAAGACTACTAGCATCCAAATGAATTTCAACATCCAACACCCATGACAAGTAGTTCTTTCCAATGATATTAAGAACAACAAACTCAAATTTTACTAGATTAGTCATAATAATAATTGAAATCAAGAAAACAAATAAAATTTACCACACTAACTTCAAAAAACGCATTAAAAGTTGGCTAGAGTCTCGTACTGATAACGTATTATAAAAATAGTAGTATTATAGTACTACTAAAGTAGAAATCAAATAACTTACAACTAGTTATAAAAGTGAAGAAAATGTAATGACAAAATCAAAATAGAATAGTATAATCTTTTCTCTTCTTTTTCCTCATTTCATTTCTTGCACATAAACCACTATTTATAAGCTTAATGTTCACCCCTTCATATTAAAGGTCATAAGGACTTAAATGTAAGTTACATGAGTTACATGAACTAATGAAAGATCATGGGATAGTAAGAGTTATAAAAAATAATGTAAGTTATTATAGGGTAGTGAAAGTTATAAGAAATAATGAAGAAGATCATAGGGTGAACATGCATCTATTAAATGATTCATAACAAAGGTTACATAGATTCTGCTCTTAATTTCAAGTACAAAGTAATTTGACAATTATCGAATTGTCATTTTACAAGTGACAAGCATGTACATTAACAACAAACAACCTCGAATAACCTGAACAGTATTCAAGAATTACAATATACCACCACTCAACTCACTGAGGTGGGGAAATTACTACTAATTTGAATTTGAAATATTAGCTATTTTAATTAGAACAGTCGTTATCCAGAAACACCAGAAAAAGACACCCAAGGAGAAATTCAATTTATGAACTCTCCCTCCATAGAAGCCGTCTAGCTGGACATCATGACATTTTCGATTGATTGTAGTGCCTGATTGGCATAATAACGTACATCTACATCAGGATCTTCGGCAAGCTCTACCAAACAGGGACGGATGGTTTTCTCCACCACCTAAGCAAGCCCGAAAATTGGCACAAAAAAATCAACAAAAGATTTGAACGTATTGAACAAGCTCAGTAGCTATCAGTAAATAGAATAAGATCTGACGGACAACAGAACTAAATGAATCTCGAGTAGCAATTCTTACCGATTGGTCAACAATATTAATCAGGGACTGCAACACCTTAGCCACATTAAATTTAATGTTTGGAACTCTGGAAAGAGAACATGTCAGGACTGAAAGTTCAAGAAAGCAACTGAACAACCATATTAAATCAATGAGATGTATGAAAGTCAATTACCTGTCCTTTGACGCAGTAACGACCACAGGCAGCAACTTAGAACAAGTTATCTCGGAGCCCATGACAGGTGCAAGTAGTGAAATTGCACGAAGAATGGTCATCCGATACAAGTAATGTGGATTGTTTATCATATCCAATACCTGAAAGCTAAGTTCTTTAATATTTCATTGCCAAAGGGAATAAAACAACAAAAAGAAAATCAGAAACCAAGAAAGAAGACACACCATATTTACCCATTCAAAGAGCAACTCCATAGGCAAAAAAAATTGAGTCGCATTTCAACTAGGACAATCAGAAAAAAGTTCTTATGTTTATCCTCTGTTTTCTTCTTTTTCAGAGTTTTCAATTTTCCACATTGTAAATCAATACTAATCCACTAGGCCTTAATTATATCTCGTAAGAATGGTCAAGAATAATGCAACCATCATGAATGAATACCATTTCCATTCAACTCTGGTTCAACTCTGGAAAAACACAAGAATGATCACTTTGCTGATTAACACTACGTTAATGCTTAAGCTCAGCTGGTTCCCACAGCTTGTTCATTAAACAAACTCATTCCACTGGTGATTCTTACACAGGCATTCCGAAATGACGCAACATTGCACTGCTATTGATATGACACTCTAAAGCATCATCCTTAAACTCCTGTACACTCAAGTTCAGTTAATTTCTAACCTTTAACAAACCAGGTTCATTTAATTGAAAAAAATCCTTCGCACCAACGAAGTTGAAAACTACTTCGTTAATCATTAGAATTTTCACCAAAGCCAAAGTTACAACAATGTTGGCAGTTTATTTATACATCTTAAAACTAATTGAAGCAATGCATTATCCTCCTAATCTCAATTACTAAGAAAGAGACATATGGACAGAATGATTAGCAGACATATTTCTTAACAATTGTCACTTTGCATAGATGGCATCCACAAGGGAAAAGCTTTTGCATCCTCTGATGAACTAATCAGACAAACCTGAGGAATAATATGCTGCATTGCCCACTCAGGACCAAATTCTTCTGCTAGGCGTTTCAAATTATTAGCAGCAGCATCTCGGATTGAATAAACCTGTGGGATAAATCCAACAGCGTAAGCTGATAAAGTATTTCCAACTATATACTAGGAATTACTGTCCAACAACTATAAGATGGAATTCCTGAGAGTGGTAAGGTCAGTGGGTTGATGGGAAAAATAGTCTCAAGTTCATCCCCTACTAAAATATATATATTAAACACGAATATCACAAGAAGCATCCAAAAAGTGACAAGTGAAGCATTGATAATATTTCAATAAAAAGTTGAAGGTGAAAAAAAAAACAGAGAAAGGAAGAACAGATATTCATTGACAGCTAAATAACCTCTTTCCAAATTGGTTTACTTGGGATATTCCACTGCTATGATCACGTCAAAGTCTTTACTACAATTACAATGGAAACTTTGAAAAAAACAGAAAGAAGAGAAATCCAATGGCAGCCCACATATATCAGATTGCTTATTGTACGAACCTTGTCCTGTAACCACTGCATGCAAAGGGCACCGAGCTTGTCATCAAAAAACCCTACACCCAATTGGCTAGCCAACAAAGGAATGTATTCTATAATTGCTAGGCGGACTCTCCAATGCCTATCCTCTGCAAGCTCAACTATAGCTGGTAATAGAGATTGTGACAGCAAATCAATTCCAATAACCTGCAATATTAAGCAATAAAAATTGATAAAGTTAAGCAAGAGATATACCCAAGAGGTACATATCTGCAGCAAGAAAACAAAATAAGGAACCAGGATAAACCACATATTGGAAAGGATAATATAATCACAAGAAAAAAAATTACCCAAAATCTTTTTTTCTTTTTTCTTTTTTTTTTTTAACACTGAAGTTCAAAATATGTAACATAAAGACTTTAGCTGTTCCATTAAAGAGTCACTAATCAAGAGTGAGATGGGTACTCAATAAGCCAGCAATCAACAATTGGGGAAGAGAGGAATGGCAAAGGATATGGATGTCCATTTACTCATTGCATAAAGCATTAAGTAATCATAGTTGTAGAACAACTAGAGAATTTTTCTTGATGTCCCACCACCTATTTTGAATTCCAAGATGCTTTAGAAAAAGAACAATAACCTTCTTTTTTTCTTTATTACTTCAGTTTGCAAAAGTACAATCCAAAATCTCCAATAGTGGCCTCATAACCATAGTGCTTCATATGCGCAAACATACAGAAGATATATGAAGAATGGAGCACATAGAGCAAGAAGCAAAATAACATAGGATCCAATAAGATCCAAAACCTTAAAAAAATCACAAACCTGGTTGACTTGATCGAGCTTGCTAATAATATTGAGGCGTACATCAGGAAATTCATCCTTCAAAAGGGAAAGGAAAATCGGCAGAAGTTGTTCAATTGTTGCGTCCTGCATTGACAAGCCATAATTTGAATAGTAAAGGAGTTAAGACAATCTTGATGAGAACTATGAAGGTACAATGCACACAAGCAAATAAAAGAAACAGCTCTAAGACAACAGCTTTAATTACTAGCATTAAATAAGAAAGTATAGTGTACTATGAACAGAAACAACAATGTTTAATTTCTTTTTTTTTTTTTCTTTTAACAAGCCACAGAAATCTGGGGTAATGCACAAGTTAAAAAAAAAAAAAATTATTATGCAAACTGATATAATAGCACCATGATGGAACCGAAAAGGTCCAAAAAAAAAAAAAAGTTATTCAAACCAAGCCTGAAGCATCAACAAAATAACACATCCACAAAACAACTCTCCACTGCTAGCTAAGATACTTATTTGAAGACTACTACATATCATGTCATTGTCAAGTTACAGATGGAACATGATACATCCTGCAACAATATCATCTTCAACTGTAAAATAGATGCAACAAAAAAGGCAAACTGTTACCTTTCCTAAAACAGGAGCCATTCCCATAATAACAGAAGCCAAAGCTGACCTAACATGCTGAGAAGAATCTGTTGACAATTCCTGAAAGATGCAACAAAAAGGTTACAAATGTAGAGGCAGCAAATTCACATGACCTGAACAATAAGTTAATTAACAAGTAAGAGTTCAGGAAAGCAGGATGTGTACCTTCACACAAGGAAGAATATGCTGAATGGCAAGTTCTGGATTAAGAATCCGACAAAATTTGGTGACTTTACCAGCAGCTGCTATACGTACTTCAGCTTCATTGTCACGAAGTAGGCGCACATAAGCAGGAACCAAATCCGTCCTTAAATGACATCAGAACCACCAAGAATTAGATGTCTCATTAGGAGTTAACTTACCCTATGAGATGCAGAAGAAAAGAAGATAACAACTTTAGAACAAAAACAGCGGCAGAAAAACGAGGTGTACAAAAGATGATATTCAGTCCAACAGCTTCTACATCACTGAGGAAAAGATTGACACTCTGCCATCTCATCTCAGTAAGGTGAGGAACCAAAAGTGCCATCAGGAAACCCAGCAACAGTTCCAGTTTAAATGTAATATAGTTCTATGTCATATTAGTTGTACATAATGTTGCAAGAAATCATAAATCGGAGATATACCTCGTTGGCTCAGGTCCAACAGCTTCACAAAGCTCGTACAATTGGTTTGCAACCATGTATCTGACACGCCAAGACTTGTCCTGATTAAAGAAAGACATAAGAAACACATGAAATATGTCATGGAAAGATATTATACATAACGGAGACAAGTCTAGAAATCATTCTAGCAAATCAAAAAATTCAAGCTCTGACAATTCCAACTACCATCATGAGAAAAAAACTAGCCCTACAGAAAGGGTGACCACAAAGATAGGAAATAGTGAGGGAGAATTATTAATGAACCATTCGACCAGTGATATGGCCAAGAAAGACCAAATTTTCAGTTTCTACAATGTATTGACTACATAAGTACAGAGTAAAAAATAACATTAAATACTTCTCAACACTTGGATGTACATTACGCCCAGGCCAGAGGGCTGCTTCAGTTTCATAAAGTGCCATCTGGACTATGGACCATCTTCTTCCTCGCTTAGATCCCAATTCAGGTTTCCTAAAGATATTTGCCATACTTTTTTCAGCAAAAACTTCTAGTGGTCAATAAGTCAGTACTTTAGTATAATTGTTTTAAATACAAATCTTTTCCTATTATTATGTGAACAAAATAAAAGCCATAAACAAAGAATAACATTGTCAAAGAACTCCTTAACCGTTTTTGCTGTCTTTCGCTATATATAATCGTAAGCTCTCCACCTTTTGAATCCATAATCTGCATTACTCTATTTGTGCTCTACAGTCATCTAAGATGCTTCAAATTTTACCACATCATTCCAGAAAAACATATCATTTATGTTCACTGCCAACAGAACCAGGCATGCTGTCTCATACTAAGATACCACTGGCTAAATAAAATGAATAGAAGCACACAAAGAAAACATCAACAATATTGTTGTACAATACATAAATTCAGAGAATTAGGTAGAATGTATAATTATAACTTTTCTTTCTCACGTACAACAGTAAATAAAACATTTTAGCATATCAAATAATGCTCAGCGTCACCAGAATAAAGGAATCTCCTTTCTTATTATTGACAGGAACTTTGTTTGAGAACCACAAGGTCTTTGGTATCAATCTCCATCAATCTACAGTCATGATTATTGTTGCCCACTAATAATAACTAACTTTCAACCACAGACCTAAAAGTTACAGCGGCTAAGATTTGCATCTAACACAGATGTCTATGGACCCACTCCAAATGGTACCTGGGAGAAGTTGACTATGACAGGAAGGATATGAGCTACACAATCTTGGGACTCCAACAACTTGCCAAGAGCAGCACAACCCTCTACAGCTAGCAAGCGAACAGAATCTTGATCTGACAGAAGTTAGTTATGGAATATATCAGTAAACATCATCTTCATTTAAACAAGAAGTCATGTTACCTCTATGACGCATATATAGTGCAATTATTAGAAAAGCTTAGGTATCAACTGTGTGCATTCTTGACAATCTAGAGGAAATAATGAGCACCAAAGAAAGCAAAAAAGCGAAAGATTTGTCAGCCAATTATCCACTAGCTGTTCCAGTTACACAGTTAATTGTTTATTAACTGAACGTCTCCAACAAACAAAAGTTAATTTTCTTTTTCAGATGCACGAAAAATCTACCAATAATGGTACCACTTCAGATTTTTATACCTGAACAATACTATACCTACATTGACCACGAGTTAAAGCCATCTAGGCTGCCTCCTAAATAATGTAACTGAATGACTAGCATGAAATTGTTTGACTATTATCCTAATGCACCGTTGAGTGTGCATAAATCATGTCTTCACCATAAAAATAAATTTGACAAGTTATCCATTTACCATCTTGGGTGAGATCCTCAAACATTGACATGATGTCGGTCTTGAGATGAGCAGGTTCAACAGTAGCAGCAAACTTTCCCAAGTTTGTTGCAGCGGCTCTTCTCACCATAGGCATGTCATCTTGACACAATTGGCTGTATGTTGACCGAAGCTCTGTCTTCAACATCTCTGATGCACTTGGGTAAGCAATATGAAACAGTCCACATGCAGAAACTCGAGCAGTAAACCATTCACCAGCTGCAAGCCTCTAAACAATGGAATTTAACAATGTCCCAGCATTATTATTGTTTATCTCCCAATGATGACATAAAATGGAAACAAACAAAAATAGGATAAAACAATATGTGCAATTCTCACATAACCTAAAAACCATCTAAGATCCTATCTGGAAGAGACCAAGATTCCAAATTATTTAACAACGTACGCATAAATTTATACAAACTTCTATTTCAAACTAAGATAAAGAAAATGACACTACGAACTAAATGCTTCAGTCTAAAATATGGTGTCAGAATATCACCAGACATCTAAAAACACTCTCTTTCACAAATATAATATTGTTACAACCACATTAAGATAAATGCTTTAAGAGCAAAGTCTCAAGCTAACATCTTTACCTTGACAAGAGGAATAAACGAATCAACCAAATCATTTTCCCTCATCTGGGATCCAATTCTACACAAAGACTCCACAGCTTTATCCCGCACGCAAGTCTCCTCTACAGTGCACAGGGTCTCTAAAGGCAGCAACAACATATGGGCATGCTCCACGCCACCAACATATGGAATAAACACTCCCAACTCCTCTGCCATTGCCAGCAGCACCTCATCATCATCATCATTATTTTCACTCAAAAATGGTATCAATTCTTTCCGGGTCCTCTCCTCACCAAGAGCACGTGCAATCGTACTTAGTCTACGGATCGAATTGAGCCTTAGCTGAATGTCATCGTTCTTAAGTTCATCAATTAGCACTGCTATTGGGTACAATGGCTCATCTACCATCGACATTTTGCCCTAGAAAATACAACACAAAAATAATCAAATAAGCAAACATATATCCAAAAGCATTAGCTTCACCATTTACTTTAATTAAACCATAAAATTCCCAAAACCCAATTAATTACCCAAATGGTAAAAGTTTTCTTCTAAAAGACATCAATTTAGGCCTATTTGTATACAAAGCATAATCAATATAACTTCTAAAAAACTTTGCTAAGCTAAGATCTTTACAAAAGATACGAGAATTTTCGGTAAAAAACTAGCACAAACCATAATGATTATAGATTCATTACAGCATTAATTAGCAATTACAGAAACCAAATCCACAAAATTCGAAAACACCCATAAAAAAAATGAAAAGAGCAAGCAGAAAACAGGTGAAATGAGATAGCAGTAACATTAAAATAACTCAAATGGAGATATTCAAATCCTCAATAATTCTGGGATTAATTAATTTCATTTTTCTCTTAGAAATGATAACTAGGAAAGCTGCTGTGAAATATGAGATCTGACCGGAGAAACAGAAAATTGGAGATCATACAAATATGAAATATTACAAAATTTTCATGCAGAGCATAAATTTGCATATACTATAAGAGGAAAATGGCAGAGGAGCGGCGGTTACCGGTGGCAATGTATTCCCGCCGGCTTCCTCTGATTCGAAGGCTTCGTGTAGAGAGAGAGAGTAAAAGAGATCTAATGGCTTTTTTGTCGGATTTTTATTGTAATTTTAGTTGGGTTTTAATTATTTTTGTGTATTGAAGCCCAAAAGAGTTGACTCGAATGGGCTGGAAGGAGAACAAGGCCCACAAGCTTTATACTGTTATGTCTTCTTTCTTTTTCCTTTTTTTTTTCTTCTTGTGCCTAATCCATATAATATATGAACCATATTGAATTATTAAAGACTACATTGAATTATAGATAGTTATTGCCGAGAACGAATAGAGAGTCGAAAATTTGGAACTCTACGAGTCTACCCCAGAAGTCAGAAACTCAAATTCCACCAACATCATTTCTCTCTTCTAATGTAATAATATAAGTTTGATAAAAAAAAAAAAACAGGTTGCCCTTTTTTTCATCCATGGTGGAGCGAAATGGCAATTTTTCTACTGTAGTTGTCTTACACATTTATTTGATGAGCTAATACGTAATACGTAATTATGGTATTGAATTATTTAATAATATTTAACGAGAGAGTAAGAGGACATTTATCATCCAATGTCTTCACAAGACTTACTGACTTTTCTCATTTTTGAAAATCGTTATTAAGTACCTTTTACATGAAAGACTAAAAAAAAAATGAAAGGTTAATAATAATCTAAATCTTTAGATGGGTAAAATATAATGTCATATTTTTATCCTCGCACACGGACATTATGCATATTGATTTTGAAGTTAAGATAATTTTGTTCATTTATCATTAAAAGAATCAAGGTAAGGCTAAGATTATTGATTTTGGAGCACATACCATTGTATCTTGAGTGCTAAACTCAATTGTTGTCAGATACTAATAAATCAATAAGCACACAATATTGAAGGTAGTAATAGCTGTTGCTGCAAGATGTGAACTTCGAAACTCACTTTCTTGTTCACTTTATATTTGCTAAACAACCAATCTCTTGAGGGTGATGAATCAGGATTGTACATGTAAACAAACATCATGAAATCAATTCTCGAACATGACATGAAAATCCTTAACAGCCGGGTCCAGAACCCAAACTTCCTTGATGGGGCTATAGGAGTAGCAAGAAGGGGTTCTTTGAAATCAGCCTTCTCACTTAGTTCCTCAAAGGAGTCGACCACAATCTGAAGCCTGGCAACAAATTCAATTAGAAGTGATGCAAAGGCAGCTAGTGATGAAATCAGGACATATGAAAGTGCCAGTGACAAGGCACTGGCACTTTCATATGTCCTGATTTCATCTTCTTTCACCAAACCATCTCCACCAAGTGGAAGAGTTGCCATGGAATTTGCTTCTCATATGCTTGTTTTAGTAAGCCATTTGTTGGTAAGGCTGCTAATGTCCAAGGTAACCTTAGATTAATAACAGTTTCTCTGAGGGATTTGAAGCCCGTTTTCTGAATTTGATGACATCTTTCAGGAAGAAAATTTTCGTAATCTTCCATTTCCTTAGGCTGCCATCTAATTCTCCAGCTTTCTGAATTCACTAGAAGATACGATCGCTCATCAATAACCTTCTGTAATTGATCAGCTGCCTCTTGAACTTCTTTAATATATTATCGTAGTTTGACTTTCATTCTCTATTTAGGTTCCAGGGTCACACAAAACTCCTTGGAGCCTCAGCACCAACCTTCTGAAGCTCGTGATGGAACACCTTCCTCTTCTCAAATGGTGCGTGAAGATTTTAGTTCCAAATGTAGAGTACTAACAGGACCATGGAACCATAAAATCTCTCTCTTTTCGATTGAATTAATACAGGCTCTTTCAAAAATGGAATGGCTAAGGTCTAAAGGAGAGCCTTTTTTACTCTCTATTGAAAAAAGTGATTGACATAATTGGTGAAAATCCAGCAACACGATGATCTAGTTTTACTTGATGATTTTACCTGAATTTCTGACATGATGCAATCCATGCATACACTAACCATGTTATCATTGTAGATTCTCTTGGTAAAGCATGCTCAGAATTATTAACACCAACATGAAAGGATAGCTCTGTCAATAAGTTGACATGCTGCAACAAATGTAGTAAAAAGAAACAGGTGGTCATTTTGGCAAGATTACGGCAACAAATACATATTGACTCCTAAAATTTGATGTCATGTAACATATGGCATTTACCCATTTCTATTGCATCCTTTATTTAAAAGAATCTAATTTGTCAAAGATCCTTCTGTTTAATTAACATTTCCCTCTATTGATACTATAAAGCCAAGACAGACGAAATGTTTTGAAATGAACTGTGGAAACTTTATTATGGGGTCCTTGACTCTCCTTTTCTTTCCTTTTGTGGTTAGCTGTCAACTCTTCTTTTTACTCGCAGTTTTGAATTCAATTCACATGCTTTGTGCTGTTTCGCTCGGCAATGTTTGTGTTTGATCCTGTAATCACTTCTGTTGTTTATACCCATGACTGTTTCTTTAGGGGATTGCAACGTCTAATTGCATAGAAAATATGAATTTGCTTTTTTGATGATGCTAGCTAAAAAATTCAGTGATCTATAAAAAGCCATTCAAACTGGTACAGTTGCAACTTTTGTGCAGCGTTGCTTAAGCAATACCATTAGTATCTAAGTCTTTATTGTCGCATCACATGCTGCATTTAAGTAGGCCACAAAAATTTTGTTAGGAATTTTAAAACTATTTGGGATGAGAAGGTACAATACAGTAATAGACCATGGAATGCAATGGGATAGATGGTAGAAGGCTGCCAGTTCCCAAAGGCGATAATTATCTTGTCCCCTTGTCCATAGTGCTTTGTAGCATACAACCAAAACAATCCCACTTAAGTGCCTGAAAATCCATAAATTTAGAAAGGAAAATACTTGGGTAGCCTCTGCATATGGACAATGTCAAAATGATTAGTCAATATTATCAGGGATACATAGCCCCCGAATTGGGGCACTGAGCAGGGTCATTCCCAGGAAAGCAGGTTCTTCATGAAAAACAAAAAACTGAAAGCAGAATCTGTTGTGCACCCTTCATTTCCCAAGACGTCCAACCATAAGTTTTACAAAGTTGGCTGCAATGCCTGGATATCACATACAATTTGATGAACTCTTGCTTCAGCTTCAGAAAGTTCAGGGAAGAAGTGATGTCTATGCTTAAGCAAATAATTCAGGACCCACCTCAGATGATAGACTTCTCAATAGCTTTTTTTCTACCTGCTTTTAACTTCTGATTTTTGAAAAATCTCTACTGCTTTTTTTTTTATCCTACTTTTAGATTTTTTAAACTAAAATTAGGAGCAATTGATTTTCAGTATTTTTAAAATCAATTTTTACAAAATCAGAATCTATTGAAAACAAATCCTAAGAGTTATGAAAACCATTGGTAGCATACACTAAACAAATTATCAGTTATATCAGGAAGTGCCCTGATAACCACTGGCATAAACCTTAAACTTCAGGAAAACCTCCAAGTAACCCCCTCTTGAGTGAGAACCAAGGGGAAGAACCCTACTTCAGTTATACTTTTTAGGAATGAGTGGATAAACAGAAAGAAAAGTTAACTAGTACGAGAGAATATCACATAAAAAAAATTGAAACAGAAAATGTATATCATCTGAGAATATGTGACCACTAATATGAAGGAAACCAATCTTTAATAGACAGCTAGACCGCACGAAAGAAACAATGGTATTGCTAGCATGGAAAGAAGATAAGGGAAAAAATTACTACATTTGACATTTGGAATCCCAACCAGAGATAAACCTAAATCAACATGTATCAAAATGAATTTTGATTTCTTGGCTTGTTATTTGTCATTTGGCTTGTTATTTCTCACTTTCAGTATTATGTCTTTCTTTCTTATACGGCCAAACTAGCGAGCAACAGTATCAGTTAACAAGATAAACCTGATTTCACACAACTAGTGAGCTACAGTCTCAGTTAACATGATAATCCTGATTTCACGGGATGATATCAATCACTCACGATTCTCAAAAAATGTATTATCACACACCCGGTTATTAAGCCTTCACTTCCCCTGACATGATGCAAAAGAATAACAAAATGTCATAACAAAAGATTATAGTAGTCACGCAGGCTGAAAAAAAAAAAAAAAAAAAGGATGATAGTTTTGGAGCCGTCAAATGATATTCCTCATTAAGTATACGTTCAGGTGTAATATGTTAATCTTTTCAATTCTTGCTAAAGATTCTATAAGCAAACCTCAAGCAATTAAAATAACAATGCTTCCACTAACTTAAGGATTGAAATCCTAGTGAATTTAAATCATTTATATAAGAATACAAACATGGGTAAAGCTCAACTCATGATGTAGTATTACAATCTGAAAGATTTACGAGGACCCAATTACTTGCGTGCGGGAAAATCTCTAGTAAGAGGTCTTAGTTTGATCTGCTGACTCTAATGAGCGTAAGAAGAGATTCTGCCATATTGTATAGTGTCTTCTTCCCAACCAACCTCACATGAAAATCACGAGTAAGCATATTTAAACGGTCTAGATCACCAGCCACCTTACTTAGTTCAATCACCTGTTTCCTGGGGATAAGACCATAGAGATGAAGAAAACCAGTTCCAGATTTTTCACCTTTTAAGGCAATTCGCAATACAGAATTAAATTCTAAATCAGTCGACCTGGGATCAAACAAAACAGAGAAGCTACCAAACGTAAGGTCTGGAGCATTAAACAACTTATCAACATCCTCATTTTCAAGAGTTGCACTAACTGATCTTTCAGCCGGAACCATTGACCACCTCTTAGCAACCCTCAATATGTTAGCAGCTTCTCTCATCCCACTTAGAAAAGCTCCATGCATTGTTGCCGGATACTGCTTATTAGTTGCTTCACCAGCAAAGAAAACTCGGTCTCCGACACTCTCAGCAAGAATATCATAATCATCTCCTGAAGCTCCAATTGCAACATAAGAATAAGACCCATAGGAGAATCGATCCTGTCCCCAACGAGTGCAAACTGCCTGAACTGGATCTGGAACTGCTATCCCTTTTGGGCTGAATATACTCTTCAGAATTTCAAGAACCCTCTGGACAGCTTCCACCGGAGACATCATTTCAATCTTAATCGCTGCTTCACCAGCCACAAGAGCTATAAGAAGTGGTCCTCCTGCTACAGAAGAATAACTGTAAAACAGAAAGAATTCACCCCTTGTATTTGGATCATCAGTCAAGTGCCCAAAAGTATCAATATCTCCACCCCAGAAATCATAGGGAAACAAGATCGCAACTTTATTCAACAATCCAAACCCCAATCTCTGAATTGCATCTCTCTTCCTCTCTGGAAGCTCTGGTACAAATTGAATCACTTCCTTCTTAAGTACCCCCAGTGGAACAGTACAAAGCACCATATCCCCTCTATATGCCTGCCCACCAGCGATCACCGAAACCCCATCAACACCATACCTAACACTCTCAACTGCTCTATTATAAAATATCGGAAGGTCTTCTGTTAACGATCTAATGAACGTCTCATTACCTCCAGGCATAAAACAATGATCACCACCCATTTCATACGGATCATCTTGATCCCAATATGACATTGACAGATTAGACATCAGCGATGCGTTAGCATACTCCAAATTAGCCAAATGCCAATCCAAGAGCATTCTTTCTTGAGGATCCAGAGCGACATTATACACTCTCCTAAAAGTCTCTAATGCGGTTCCCAAGGAGACATCTACTGACCTAACTTCCTCCAACATAGCCTGTCTAAGCTTGCAAACTCTATCTAACAACTTATTAAACGAAACTTCGACTTTTGAATCGATATCTGAATTAACAGTTCTACCATTTGGCAAATATAAAGGGCATATATCCCTCACCTTGTGAAGGGGAACTCCCAACTGCCTAGCAAGAACTCCTAATGGATTCCCATTAATCCCAGTCAGCACACTCCCACCTAAATCAGCCGCGGCAACGATGTCATCTTTATCACCACTCATTTTCTTCGTTCGAACTCTTCCTCCAGGCCGGGCTCGGCCCTCCAAAACCACAACCTTAAACCCCAGAAAAATTAACTGCCTCGCAGCTACTAAACCCGAAAGCCCAGCTCCAATTACGATCACATTCGCCTTTGGGGCACCTTCCGGGGGCTTTAATTTCATTTCTTTAATCGCCGGCGCAAGGCCGAAATTGATATAGCCGTGGTGAAGGAGGAAATGGTAGGCAGAGTTGACAAGGGCTTTATGCTCGGCCCGAATGGACTCCAAGGCGTGGTCTTTTGTCAGCCAAACGGCGACGTTGGAGCGCCATCGGGCGAGAATGTGGTTGCGGACGACAATGTAGTTGGCTTGCTCGGCGCCGCCAATTTGGGAGACGACATTGGCCTCAATTTCTTCTTCCGTTAACGAATCTACGGGGAACCCGACGGAGATAGCAATGAGAGCTTCAACGTCGACTTCTTTAGCTAGGTCGGATAATCTACTACTGCTTCCGCCTGTGCCGCCGCCTCTGCGACGGTGGAGGATATGGGGTTTTCCATCTCCGGTTTCGTCGGCGAGGTCGGTCTCGGAGTAGGAATAGGCGGTGGAGGGTTTGGGGTGGGGGCGGAGGACGCGGAAGCCGGAGGCTGCACTGGTGGAGATCATGTCGGTGTATAGTTTCTTTCGACGACGCCGTTTCTTCGGCGGTGGACCTGGGTCAGCGGTTGGGGCAGGTTCAGGCTCGGGTTCAATTTCGGGTTCAGGCTCATTAAGGGGTTCGAGGGTGTTGTTGTGGTTGGTTTCCGAAACGGTAGGGTCGAGAGTCGTTTCAGGTGGTGAGGAGTGGTGGGTTTCCGAAACGGTAGGGTCTGGTGTCGTTTCAGGAGGGGAGGAGTGGTCAGGCGAGGTGTTGACGTTGGGGATGTCGTCGTTGGCGGTGCCGGTGCCATCATCGGAAACCTGGAGCGGTGACGGGGGCGGGTACGGGGGCGGAAGCTCGGTGGTTTCCATGCCGGTTAGCTGAGACAGTTTGAGTTAATGTTGGCTTCTTTTCGTATGAGCGGTGGCAGCTACCGCTAGGGCTCGTTTTGATTTTGATTTTGATTTTGATTTTGATTTTTTGGGTGGGGCAGGCAAATTAAGGGCTAGTTGGATTATTTTTGGACATAAACAAGTCTAACCAAATCGAACAATTAACAAAGTTAAAATTACATTTGAGTTTTATTTGTCAATTAATTCTGGATTTGGATAAATTTTTATAGCTAGAGTCAAGGCTCAAGTAATTTTATTTATTTATATAATAATTCTAATTTCATTAATTAGCCAAGTTTCAAAATTTTGCAAACATTGAAGCTTGTCTGAATTTGATTGTGTTTGGTTAGTTGATGAACCAATTACAAATAAGCTGTTGACAAGGAGTTCAATTTTGAATAGCCAATTCGTCTCTAAACCATACGTATGATACTTGGGATAGGGTTAAGACTTGGGATTAAGATATCTAGCATTAGATACTCTTGGATTTTAATCCCTTCGAAAACATTAGTATTGTGTGTATATTTACCAAGGCACATTTTATAAAAAATAAAATTATGTACTTTTGATTATTATAATCCCCTAATGTACATTTTATCTTTATAAGGACAAATTTGCCCTCATAAATTTTTAATATTATAATTTTTTTAATTTGTTATGTGAAAAAAAAAAAAAATAAAGCCACTATTCTAGACCAATGTTAATGTCGCACTCTTATATAAAAAAACCAAAATCACGACTCTAGAATTGCAAAAATTTTCATTACAAAATATTCCTATTATTTACATTCATGGTGTAAAAAAGTATGAAAAAATACACAAATAATTTATTCTTGTCATGATGTGCAACGAGCAGCTGTAAAGTGAAGATAAATTTGTGATTTTGTCAAATATATTTAAAATAGAGTATCAAGAAATACTAACAATGTTATTCCTGTTAATAAAAATAATAAAAAATGTAGTAATTATAAACTTACGTTTCTAACCAAAATAACGTAAGACTAACCTTGATTTAGTAATAAAAGTAACAATACATTTTTTTAGTTCATGTATTTAGGGCTTTTCTCTCATTTATCATTTTGTTTTATTTGCTCACGGATGGTATAAAAATTTTATGTTTTAGCATGAAAAAGAGAAATTTGAACAAATATTGTAAATAGAAAGGCACAAATGTTTTTTATCTATTAAAAAGGGCAATTTGTATATTTTCTAAATACAGGAATCAATTTGCTACTAATGTAGCATCACAAGGGGGCATTTTGTGAATTAGCCAATTTAAAATTTGACTCGAGTTCGATTCAATTATATGTCCAAAAGGTTGGATTTCGATTTGAAAGCTCAAAAGATTTTATAATATATTGCGTAATGAAAATATTATTATATATTAAATATACATTATTCGAACCAAATCGAGTTGAATATTTATGAGTTCGAATTCAATTTAATAACAAAGTTATAAATCTTATCAAATTTAAATGAGACTTTACTAAAATCTATTTTGAAGTATCAGCCAAGAACTCAATTCATTTATTGTCCTATAGTAAGGTTGCGGTATCCTAATGGGAATACATGAGACCAGCCCATTTTAACTTTACAAACAGCGGCCCAAGAGCCCATACAAATCTGTTTTCTCAGTGTTCACAGTAATCTAATGGTCTGATCTGAATGCCTTATCCAGACAGAACAGTGCACCTTAAGCTTTGCCCAGATATCATGGCTTCCTTTGACATATAGGATCTTTCCCACCCCTCCCGTCCCCTGCCTCCCAGGTTTCTTCAGTTCAACAGGATTCAGAATGTTATCTATGCCCGTTCAGTCCGGTCTTAGGGCCACTTTTACATGTCCCTCCTTACCTTCCCAGAATCCCTGTTGGATACCATTCCAGACCTCAGCTTCAATGAAGCCAAGAACTCCCTCTCTACATTCATCATCCATTCCTAATATCAAAACCAGGCCCATTAGCAGAATCCAGAAGCTCCATGCTTCAGCTACTGCAGAAGAAGTTGCAACAGAAACTCCAGCCGAGACATCCCAGCCCGCAAGGTTGCAAGAACCAGCGGTACAAATTCCTGTTTTTGAATATTTCATTTGTGTGAGTTTATATTATGGGGGTTTTGTATTCATCTCGTGCAGTTCTTGATTTTCAGAAAGCTGAAACAGTGGTGAAGGGAGCACAGAAGCCGAAGCCTGAGCTAGTATTGAAGTTCATATGGATGGAGAAGAATATTGGTTTGGCTCTGGATCAAAAGCTACCAGGCCATGGAGCTGTTCCTCTGAGTCCTTACTTCTTTTGGCCGAGGAAAGATGCATGGGAAGAGCTAAAAGCTACTTTAGAGAGCAAGCCATGGATATCCCAGAAGAAAATGATTATACTGTTAAATCAGGCTACAGATATCATCAATTTATGGCAGCAGAGTGGTGGCAATTTGTCTCAGTAATTGATTGAAGATTAGTTTTCTTTTGCAAATTTCTGCACAGATTGCGGAATTCTGTTTTGTTACTGCATAATTCGGGTTATTCTCACAATTAAAGATTGTTAGTTACTTCGTTTAGTCCTACTCTTGTACTTCATGGTGTCTGTGATCTCAAACGCCTGACACACTTTGGTGCTTCTTCCTTAAGATGGCACCAATGCAGGAATCTAGAAGATCACTTTTCTTTCATATCTACCCTTCTTCCAGAAAAACTTTTACTTTGGACTGTAGATTGGCGAAGTTAATCCCCAAAAAGTGGTAGAGAAGGAACCATAACCTGAATTCTTAAAGTTAAGATGATGCAATGGCAAAAAGATTTCAAATCATCCTCCAGCCAGCTCTGAAGCATCATCATTGGTTGATAGAGGCCACCTCTTGAATTTCCTGGTCACTAGACATTGATGCAAATAGTGTTTACATGTTTAGTGCTTCCGATAGTCAAAACTCTCTCTATCCATGTGATTCTCAGAATCCACCTTTCCTTCCAAATGGCCAGAATTTCACTACGAGCATCACGGAAATTTGCTGTTCCTACTAAGTTGTTCTGGAATCCTCCATCTATGCTTTAATTTTGAGAAGGGAGGAAGAAGAGAGAGGAGGGGGGGGGGGGGGGGGGGGGAGAGAGAAACCAATGCAAAAGAATTCTTCAGAATTCCATTTAGGAATAAATCATACAATCTGGATAATCACATAAAATCAATGAATGATACACCTGGAGTGAGTTCTAATACATTCAGCTATTTCTCCTGCTCGGGATTCAAACAAAGGCAGTAAGCAACTATCCCCACTACAGGGATAAATCTAAGATATTTCACTATATCAATATTATCTTTCTGAATATTTTGTAGGTTCTCTCCTATCAACCATGGTTGGAATATTATGTAGAAGCAGATATCCCAAATGAAAGCATATGCAAGCCTTTCAGATCCCAGATAACTCGTCAAGAAATTCAATCTTTCTGATATACCCCCAAAATTTCCGTCTCCTCGTCCATAAAGCGCCCACACTGCAGATAGCAAACAAACAGCTGCAACAATAAGTCCAACAATTGGTGCACCATTAATCATAATGGAACCAAGCTGAGATGTCTTCCTTGTGCACTCAGCATCACCCTTGTTCAGACGGATAGCCATGTATGGTATCAAGAATGCTGCAATTTTTAAACAGAAAGCACATTTAATGAATGAAATCTGCCAGCAACTTCACCAAACATATTTTAAATTGGAAAAAGCACTAGAAAGAAATTAAAATGAGAAGCAATAGTAATGGAGCAATCAAAATTGAAGGATTCAACTTCCATGTCCAAAGAGTAAGATTTTGGAAAATTTTTCCTGTACAATAAAGTGCATCAAAGTGACAAGATACTTTTTAACTCGAAAAGAGATTTATTCAGGTAGCTTTGCACCAATTTCAAGCAAATATATCTAATAGATAGCTTGTCAATGAAGGGAAAGCAACTGCATAAATCATTTCCATACTTCAAGAGAACAACAATATACTCTCTTTCTTCATGTTCTCCCAACAACAATAAGATATGATTAAATGAAAACATCACCATTTATGAGATAAAGGAAACATTACAAGATAGGGTTCATACAGAGGAGACCTTGCTTATCAAGTTGTTGGTCTTAACAGCCGATTCGTGACCATGATGGATTGTTTGCAGCTACAAGCTAACAAGTGTTTAAAGCAGTTTCATATGGATCACAATTATAAATGCGTGTCCAGAAATTTAAAAACTTATCAAAAATTTCCATGTTGATGGAATTGTCAAATTCTCATTCATACAGTTATAATTTTGTCATTAACAATCCCACAGAAAGTCAAGTATAAGGGCTAGAAGAAATCATACTGTTTGTGAGGAACATTTGGAAGCCCCATAAGATATCCAATGAACCCTTATATCTGTCCCTCTTCCGATCAGTATACAGTAAGGGAGCAAATATGAAGGTCCAACCAACAACAAAGTTGAATAATCCCTCAGACATCTGAGGAAGGACAAAATAACTCATGGTAAGTTCACAACAACAACTATAGGGATTAAATGAGTTTTAAGCAGACAAAACTTGTAATATATTAACTACCGGGTGAAGAACCGGTGCCTCCAACAGATGAACTCCAACTACTCTGCCAAAATTCATTGTAGAAATAAGAGAACAGTAATATCTAATTACACAAATAAATGTGCATTCTAGTTAAAATTTATCATGTAATGCATGTGATGTTGTACGTATAGTAATAAAAATCTTATTCATTCAGCCAGAGAGTAAGAGCAATATAGTGGACATAAGAAAGAACTATCATCAGGCTCCAAAAGCAACATATAAATGGCTCAAAGGGAATGGCTAATGAGTGTGTGGCAAATAGTATATAGAACCACAGAAATGCAATTAGATTGTCCGTTGACTACCTTAACAATAGCTTTTTTCTAGCCCATGAGCATGCAGGGTTTTTAGTCCTAGATGCAAACCTTGTTTGTGTGCCAAAACTAAATTCAGAATGAGATAAAACCTTGTCCCATATCAGAGCTTGTGCAGTTACACAACAACCAAGAGAACACTAATAAATTGAGCTTCTAAGATTTTACAGACACCAGGAGAATATCAACATACCAGCATTCAACAATGGCAGAACAAAGAAGAAATTGAGTGAAAGTCCAACTAGAGAATTGATTGTATCTGAACTGATGGACCATACAGGATCCCCCTGCATTACGTGCAAGAAAACCTCAGTAACTTCGATGTGGATGTGAACTTTTAAGTTTTTTCACTCAATTTTTCGGCAACAGGCGAAAAACATTCCAGGAGCAACATAGCACTCATGATTATTCGAAAAAAGGAACTCTTTTCATATGATTGCAATTAAAAAGGATGCATAGTAGTTGTCCAAGCTGATTCTCATAAGGATTTCTTCTATATACTCATTGCAGAATATTGCTCTAAACCATGTTTAGAAAACCAATCAGGAAAACAATGGCATACATTCAAACCCAATCCAATCATTAAAAATTTCATCTTTACCATCAGAACTACCATACTACAAAGTTCCCAAATAAAATCAAAATTCAAAAAAAAAAAAAATAACGATCCCAAATTGAAAAATACATGCAAATACTTTAGTATTTACTTTAATAACCTCCAAAAAAAGAAGAAAAAAAGCAAGAAATGGAACATACAGGAGCATAAGGAAGAAAGAAAAGCCACAGAATATAAACACCCTCAGCAACCCACAACACAGCTTGCACTAATTTCCTTAAATTATCATCCAACTCTGCAACTGAACCTGAACCTTCAGGGTCAGCGGCAGCGGCATCTGTAGAAGTCGGAGGGGAATTCCGGCGAGCCCCATTGCAGATATAAAGTCCGGTATTTTTACTTCCCAACTGAAATCCCTTCTTCACCTTTTTTATCTTAGCAGCTGCGACGTCGTTTATTCTGCTAGCAGGTGCACACGAAGGTGGTCTTGAATTAAAGGGCTTGCAGAAAAGGGCCGCCGTCGGCAGCATAGCTTAAGATGATTAACCGCCGGTGAAGTTTTTTTTTTATTTTTTGTTTTTCTTTTTTCCGGTTAGTAAATGCCAGTGGGAAAATGGCGTGGTGGATGTACAAATGAGAGGACAAAAAAAGTAATGCAGGAATTTGCTACGTGGGGCGCCATTGTTCAAGTGAATATTATCACGCCTTCAAGAAAGTGCTTTTTCACATTTCGATAGTGGTGCAGCCAAAAGTCACGCCTTAGATGGGAAAAGGACTTCAGCTGCTTCACGCCTTCCATGTTTAGATTTAGATTGTAAACCAAATTTGTATCTCATCTCATGAAAAAGTCAATTTATGGTAATAATTAATATTATCTTCCTGAATGAAATTTAAATGGGATTTAAATTCACGATTTAGGAAGCTGCACATAAAGTTTTAAGAATTTTATTCAGTTTTACTACATTGGTTCCATCATGGAGGACATAACTCGAATAAGTCTAATATCCACCAAGATTTTGATTTCCACTCCTTAGAAAAAGCATTATCTATCTGGATCACAGTTTTCCAAAAGTTCTTTTAAAAAAATTTTAAACATATGTCTAAGTCCTAACTACATTTTCAATTTTATCATAGATGTACTCCTAATCCAAAAATTTCTGGCAACATTTTTCTAACAACCTTACCCACAGAACTCAATTCAAATGGAGCCGGATTAAGTTAGCTTGACATGACACAACGAATTTTGTATTTATTGCTGTAGCCTGTTAAATATTTAGCTATGGTACAAAGTTAAGTCAGAACTAATGATTGAACAAAAATACGGAAGGTGAATCCACATAAATTATTAATTTTATCTATAAATAAGTAGTTCACATTAGTTGGGAAAATTCTACTTTTTCTACAAACCATAGAAGTGTTCGCCTGTTAAGACTTTAATTTTGCTTGCACGATATCAGGCTTAGACTCCAAAACTTAGCAAATTTGGATTGCCTTTTTGAAAAAAATAATATTGCAACAATTTTCGAGATATAAGGTAAAAAAAAGTAAAAAATAATTGTATGTACAACAAAAATATTTAGCAAACTCATTTAAATATATATATGTATATATGTGTGTGTGTATATATATATATATATATATATATATATATATTTCCACCACATTTCTCTATCGTACCCACCACGCATATAGGAGCGCTGGCTTCATACAAGAAAAAGTTATTCATATTTTCCCGCGCACTAACCAGTTCCTTCTTCCTCTCGAGAATGGCTCCCAGATCCGATAGCACCGAAGGTGAAGTTTACTATTTTCTCCCACGCCTCATCCGTCGTCGTTTCAAGTTACAATACTATATTTTAATTTCTTCAATTTGATTAATTTTATATTTTAGATTTTTTCTGGGGAGAGGATATTTTCGTCAACTTTTAATTTTTGAGTCCTCAGTCTATTTGTTCTTTTTTTCTCAGGCATCGTGCTCAATTTCGTCTACGAGGTAAAATTTCTTCCCACTTTTTCCCTTTTTTTCTAATAATTTGTAGTTAATTTGTAGAAATTTAAATGTTATGGGCTTAATTTAGTTGCACAATTTGTTCGTCATACCAATTTTCCTGTTTTTTCCCCTTAATTTATTTTATTCTTTACTGGGATTTGAATTTGAAAGTAATAATTTTGAATTTACATCTTTTGTTTTTGTAAAATCCGTTCTTGATACTGATAAAATTATTTAAAGATGGCGCGAAATCCGAAAAGCAAACGAGTATTTCATACAGGTTGAGTTTTTATTTATTTATTTATTTTTTTCATTTTCAGTTTTACTTGTAATTTTATTTTCATTTCATTTTATTTTATTTTACTTTATTTTATTTTCCGGGTTGTGTAATGCAGCAAAATAAGCCGTTGAATTTGCAAAATGTAACTGATTTTCTGCAAAAGTTTAACCTCAAAAAGGGGGCAATTCAGAAAGCCTTAGATACTCTTGCTGATAGCGGACAGATATCGTTTAAGGAATATGGCAAGCAGAAGATATATCTTGCTAGGCAAGATCAGTTTGATATTCCGAATAATGAAGAGCTTAATCAGATGAAGGAGGACAATGCCAAGCTCCAAGAAATGCTGGACAAGCAAAGGAGATCAATGAGTGAGGTTGAAGGAGGTAGTTTTGCTTGCAACCTCTGTATGTGTCGGTTTATTTGATTGATAATGAGTTAGCACCATTGTTTAGGATTGTGAAATTATGTGCTAGCTAAGAATATGGGATTTCGAAATTTAAGATTTGAATCATTGTGAATAGCAGATGAACTTGGACTTTGTTCATGTGGGATGATTTATTGATAATGCAGAAATCAAAGCTCTGCAGTCGAATCTGACACTGGAGGAGATTCATATTAAAGAAACCAAACTGAGAAAGGACGTAGATGGCACTGAAACTTTTCATTCGGTTACCTGCCTCAAAGTCTGTTCTAGAGAACAAGCAAAGAATGCATAGGTTCTGAACTTTTTTTTTTTTTTTCTTTTTCAGGTAGAAGGTATGGAGGAGAAACTGACTAAATTAAGGGAAGGAGTAGCATTGGTCAGTCCTGAAGAGCGCAAAGCTGTGGAAAGGATGTATTCTGAGGTGATCAATCAGTGGAGAAGGCGCAAGAGGATGTTCAAAGGTGTATGGTATGCTATAACTGAGAACTCACCTAAAGATCTTAAAGAATTCAAGGTAGTGTATAGGTTCGTACCCTTTGCACTTTGACTGCCAGCTTTTGCAACTTCTGCTTCATAATTGGCATTCAAATAACAGGAAGAACTTGGGATTGAATGTGATGAAGATGTTGGCGTGAGCTTGCAGTCCTTTATTGACCTAAGGCAACAAGGAAAGAAACGTGCCAGAGGCCTGTAATTTTGCTGCACAAAAGCACACAGTGTCAACTGTATGCAAATAGTTTCCCTGGTTTACATGGGAAAATGCTGTTACATGCCATGAGTTAACATTTTAGATCTCAAATGTTCATTTATGTGAACAAAATTTCTGCTTGCATAGATTTCAATTTTTTTTGACTTACAATATAATACAATATAACTGCTACTTTATTTCAGATTAACCATTGCATAGGGCTGAACTTCAACTGTTAATACAAATGGAAAGGAAAGATCATTAGTCTGATCCATACTCAGGAGCTTGAGAGATGATTTAGTTTCCCTGAAGTACTCTTTTTGAAAAATTAGCTACTTTTATATGATCAGTTGTTATGAGTTGACAAACCTGATTATAACTGAAATACTTTAAAAACACTGTGCGGTTAACCAAGAAAACAAATTCGTAAGATTGAGAAAATCAGTTTCAGAAACTCTTAATGCTGCTTCTAAGTCTTCACTCTATTGTCCTTTACCATCTTTTTTATTACAAACTCATTTTTTCAGGTATATAATATTGTGTCATTGGAGGCACCTTATTCTCGAAATTTTGTTCCATCTCCATATAGATTTGATCTCTTTCTATTTGACATTTTTTCAGCTTTGGCTTTGCCTAAAGCTTGAATGTTTAACAGCATTTTATGGCCAAATTCTTATCCCATTAGCAAATTACTTGGATATTTTAGAAATCTATGGCTCTTATTCCATTGAAGATTGCCAATCGATCTGTGCATTCTATGAATGCCTTTGATTTAATACTCTGCAACATGTGATTCAAAGTATGTTGGTTCATTTAGTACTATTCGGTGGCCTGATTTTTCAACATAATTAAGCTTTTTATCTGTTTTCTTCTTCCTCATAACAGAGGTTCGTTATATTGTGTCTCTGCTTCTGAGGAATTCGAGTAGCTTTTATAACAGTTTCGCGAGCATTTGCATCGCATGGAAGGAGAAATCATGAATGCAACTTTTGAATCTGCAGCAAATTTAGATAGTAAGCTTTACAAATCAAAATGTGACTAAGAAAACCAACATCACAACTATTATTCCCAAAAATTGAACATTGAAACGAACAAACTGCAAAAGCAGCATAAGATGTTTACCCAAATCCACAAAACTTGTGCTGGTAGCATACGCTGTCCCCATGAACTTGTCACCGGCCATATGTCCTTTTAGTTCTAACTGAAACTGGCCTCTTCTCCATATTAAAGTCCTCTGCACCTTGGGCCATGAACTTCTCAGGTGCTTTCTCCGTTTTGGAGCCAGCTTGAGATCTTATGTGAAAGTGCTTGTGAGCCGGAGAGTAAGATGTTCTGTAGTATTCTTCGGCAACATTTCCCTTCGCAGAAGATGCTTGTTCAGAACCCAAAACTTTCTTTCCATGCGAAGTTTTGTTAGTTTCAAAACCCAAATCATGGTTTCTTGACAAAATTTTTCTGCTTTTTCCATGAGACTCGTCATCACTTTCATCAAAAACTATCTCCTTCTCCTGTAGCTTCATCAGGAGCTCGTTATTTGAAAATGTTCTAGTTCCACTCAAGGTGTTATCAAATGATTCTGAGCTCGATGTAGATAATGATCTCTCAAACTCCCTTTCCATTTTGCCCTGCTTGAACTTTTCTGCCTTAACTATTCCTTCTTCCTCAGATTCAGAATAATAGGCCATTCCACCTTTCTCTTCCTGAACACCCCTTGATTCTTTTTCTTCTCCAGTTTGGAGTGTAGTTTTAAATGACTGGTGAGTACTTGACGTGACTCTAGGCAGCAGCTTGGGACTCTTTGGATCATCAGGATCATGTGAGTCAGATCGGGACAGTTCCACAGCTGCTCTTGCAGCAGCTGCTGCATAAGCTGCCGATTCAAATGCTGCTTGGGCTGCAGCAGCGACATCCTTATATTTGTTCCTTGCTTCCATTGAGTCTGAGCATCCTTCCATGTTCTCTAAGTCTGCAGGCAAAGGCATATTACCACCTGGTCTGAAGTCTCCTGAGTGAGTTGGTGTTTTTGGTTTAGGCTGATCATGCGTTTTATTAGTCCACGTTTGATCCTGCAATCAATAGAAATAAACAATTAGTGAATGTTTGCGCCCTAGACTCGGAAGAATATTGTGGTCTTGCACTATTCTTTTCCAGGACAGCTTGACACCTCTGTTTTTTCTGCTTCCACTCCTTCAATTTGCACAACAATGCTATTCTCTGAAGCAATTTCCTTAAGCACCTTCATTCTGATATCCAAGCTCGGCATTCTGGTAGATAGCTTCTGTATCATCTGAAAATAACACAAATGTGTAAGGAAACAAACGTTTTACCAAGTTTTCAACAACGTAAATTTGGTTAATCCTATATTATCGCTTTGCTTACCGTATGATTAACTCCACAATTATTTCTTAACTCAGCAGCTCGGGCTACAAATTCCTTCCCAAAACGGGATGCGAAAATTGCACGAATCTCTTGAAGTTCAGGGAATTCCCCACATCTGGTAGCTGCATAAATCAAGCTCGACGCTGCCTCCATCAATTCCACAGGACAAGTTCTGCAGCCAAATGAACAACGCCATCAATAAAACAATCAACCAAAACAGCCATGCTTTTCACTATAAATGAAAAAAAAAAGGGGAAAGAAAACTAACTTTTCATGCTCCATAAGGTTGATCCTCTCCATCAACTGATGACAATAACCCTCTATCATAACATACACATCCAGTGTGTTCTGCTCCATGATCACTTGTTCAACCTATCAAAAATAAAACCAAGTATTCAAACACAAGAAATCTCTAAGAACAAGTCAAAACCACCATTTAGAAAGCCTTCAAGAAAAAGTACTCACCCTAAGAAGAGCTCTATCATGCTGACCAAGGTTCAGGAATTGAAGAACATCCGAACGGGCCACGGAGCATCGTGCCTGGCGCTGGTTTTTGAGGACAGCAACCCTTGAAATGGCGAGTTTCACGGTAGCATTAAATTTGTCGGCCTTGAATTTTCTTCCAAATAGAGCATCAAGCTTCTTCCCCATGCTCACTCTTCTTGAATCACTATACTCACTTAGTTTCTGTTGTGGACACAAAGGTGGTCGAAAATAAGCTTTTAGAGATGATGAACTAAGCAGCACAAGGAAACAAACGAACCTTGCTCGTTTGCACCTTTAGGTGATGACCAAAGAAAGAAGGTGAGAAAGATGCAGTTTACGTGAATAATTTTTTTTCTTGTGGGCAGTTTATACGTGTCTTGAATTATTAATCAGTGTGTGTTGTGTGTGTGAAAATGGTGCAGTTTTAATGGAATTGAGCGTGTGAAGATATTTACTTAGAAACGAAGTCTTTGTAAAAGAGGGACTAAAATTGAAATAATGAGAAATTAAACGCGGTTGGTGTGCTGCATCTTCAACATGGGAAGTCCTCCCGAGGACTTTCAGTTTTGTTGTGGGCTGCGGCAACCGAAGCGGTCAAATTCGTTGGTTTCAAAATTTAGCTGCACGTGCTCGTGACGCGCGTGGGGGTGATCTTCACGGTCTGCCAAATGTTTTTACATTTCTTAATTTTCGTCACCAACGTGTTTTTGGCTATTATTCCTTTTTTTGTTATTAATTTTAATAATTAAAACCTGCAAAAATACTAGGCTGTGATCGGTTTAGGCATGACAAAACTTACTATATTATGGAGTTAAGATGTTAAACAACTCGAGAACACTATCATTTTGCTAGTAAACGTAAAATAGATTATCTACTTTTTATTCAATTTTCTATTTGGTGATTATTAATATAAATCGACAACTTCAACTGGAAGATATCGACAACTGGAACTGGAAGATACTGTTAATAAAAAATTCAAAAAAAATGTGAGACGTAAGTGTTAGGCATTTAAACACAATAAGCTAGCGTTTGGTTTGCACTCAGAAATTGAAATCAGAACCATCGGGTTTAGAATGAAGCCATTAATTCTAATGCATGCGTTTGGTTCAGTTTTCGAAATAGGTATCATTACTATATTTGTTGTTTGGTTCATAAGAAATCAGAATCATATCAATATCAACTGAACAAAGCATGCGGACGTCTGATTAATTACATAAAGCACGCAGACAAAGGTGTGCATAGAGCATGCTAATGCACATCTAGACGTCCGGATGTACATTCGAATCTCAGTTTTTTTTTTCAAATATAGTATGGGATGGCTATACTTTTTCAAAAGCATTAACCTTCCAGCATGCTATTGTTATATTGTTAAAATGCTGCTTCCATCACAATCGCATAACAATCATGTTAGAATTAAAATTTGACAACGATCATGTTCTCTCAATCGAAATTCCAGTTGTATTATGAAGCAATCAGGTCCTCTGCTGCACCAGGCTTGAGCCCATCTGAAGCACCCCAAATCCAAACCAAAGTGAACGTGCATTGTCCGGAACATGCACGATAGAAAATTAATTTGGATCTGATCTTGACTGAGATCCAGACGACTGGCGGGGGGAGGGAGAGCCGAGAGGGAGAAGAGTGAGAGGGAGGGAGACGACTAGTGAAAGGGTTGACAGCCGAGAGGGAGAAGAGTGAGAGGGAGGGAGACGACTAGTGAAAGGGTTGACGGAGAGAGATGGAGGCGAGAAGGAGAGAGGGAGGTGGGAGGGAGCTTATAGAGCTTGGGAATCAAATTTGGGTTTTGGACAAAACGCTTCAAATTGGTAAGTTTTGTCCAATTCTAAATTTTTAGATTTCATTCCCAAATTTCAAATCTCATACCCAATCTAAACACCTATATGTATGGGATATTCTCATTCCCAAATCCCAAACCCTTAAATCAAACGTCCCAAAGTTTTAAATCTCATATCAGCTTTTACTTTTGTAGGCGAACCTATCATAATATAGCTAGTATATAACATTTTACTTTGTATATAAACCAATCATAAAACATAATAGTCATGCATGGTAAATTGTTAGATGTACTTCCTCGACTCAAATACGAAACAAAACAAGCAAAAGTTATAAAAAAAAAAAAAAACTTAACAAATATTAGAAAGATCTCATAAAAAAGAAACTTGTAACATATTCTGACAAGATAACAAAAAATCTAAAAGAAACAAGTCGTCGTCTTGTGTTAATAAATGAAAAGAATGGAGAGAAATAACCATATTAATTAGGAGAAATGAAGGAGTAGATTGTGACTAATTTATCTAGGCTTATCTTCTTTCTTGATTAGATCATTTTTTTCTTCCTCTTCTCTTCCTACATTATCCAAACTAAGGGGATGTTTGTTTAGGAGAATCAAGAAGGGGAATCGATATAAATAGTAATGATACCTATTGTTGAGATTTGAAAAATAACTATCACTATCATTCAATCGAAATGAAAGTGATTGATTAGGAGTTCTATGATTTCCCCTAAAATACCACTCTATCAAACTTATTGACCATTTTGGGAGGAATGATACCTATTGATAAAATAAACATGTTAAAGGAATCATCAAAACTCATACTTATAATGGAATTAATGATATCCATAATGATAGTGAAGAATTTGAAGCAAATGACTCCTAAGTTGATGTTTCTACTCAATCACTTGGATGTGACAACATATGTGTGAGTAAACACCAAGAGAATGCAAAATGCAAACCTTACTTCCAGTGGGCTACGGCACCAAACCAATGGGTCATAATCAATTGCTGATTAAAATCCTTAACGTTAGAGTGCCCACCACCAAACAATTTATATGAATATCCTCGCCCTTATCCAATCCCCACTTTAGTAGAAGGTCTTACCAGATTGAATTAGGTGACCAGCTTATTCTAAACTTACGAACAACGTTAATCATACAACTCAAAAGAAGCAATTACTTGTTCCCATGATTTAAGAAATTATGGGATTAGGGTTTGTATTTGTTCTAGTATTCACGAAAGCTTAGGAAAATCATCAAAAATTCCCCGCCTCGAATATACCACAACATACTCTTCTATGAGATTTCAGCTTGTTGAAACGGTTAGAGAGGGGTTTGGGGCCTCACAATTTGGGAATTGGACATTTCTCACAAGTTAGACTTGGTATAAATCATCAACATTTTGGCGTAAATCATCAATATTCTTGCGTAAATTTTCAGCATTTTTGTTTAACCGATTTTTCCCTCAAAACTACTTCATTTTTTGTGATTTTACACTTTAAAATTTGTCCAAATAACAAAATCTTAGTTATCTATTTTGCCACAAAAGATCATGGCTATGAAATTACTCCAAATGTAAATTGTGAGCCCTTACCCGATAGAGACTAGGAGGGGCAGGCACAGCCTGATAAAAGATTGGTTTCACGCGCTCTGAGAAGAGTTAAGAAGTTGAATGCTTCTAAAGGGTGTTTCGGTTTTAATTTGTCACCGTCTATTTCTTTTTTTTCTTTCGTGGGGTGTGACTTTCTTTATTTTTTTCTTCTATTGAGAAATTTCTTGACGATTACATATTAAATTGAAGTACGACAATGGAACCTTCCAATACAGATTAGTCTATTATTATTGTTTATTATAACAACTGACCCATTGGTCCACTTTAGACTCGTAATTAGAATCATTAATTCTCTCTCTACCTCTTTCTTTGCGCTTTACATGGCTTAGCTATTTTTATTCTGGAAACGACTCTTTTTTTCTTCTTTTTTTCTTAAAAAGTTATCAGTATGACTCTACCTATTCCCTTAGTAATTCAAACACGAACCCTAGATATGACTCTATTTACATTTAATCCAAAAATTGTTATGCCTTATAATTCTTAAAACACACACACTCTCTCTCTCTCTCTCCATAAAGTAGGGGAAAAAAAAAAGTAACCCCTTACTTCATTTGAAACCAAACCGTTCACCAAAAAAGAAAATAAAGATACTCAAATGGAACCTTATAATTTACTATTTCTTTTCCTTTCACTTATACTTTTATTGTACTAGTTCTACCCTATTAACGTTCGTATTTAGCAGATACATAGTCTTATAAAGGTAAACAGTTCAGAATACAATTTTTGTCCATTGCCATATAGCTGTTTAATACTTTCATGTGAAAGACCAAGTCACGGACAATGATGTTTCAATAATGAAAATCTTTAGATAGTTTGTCTTGATTCAGCTCCATCGGACTAATCTCATTAGAGGTGTACAAAACTCGAAGCTAACGGAAAATTGTAGCCTCATTTAATCTTCTTATAGTGATAACAAATTGTTCAAAGCTGGATAATTTGTTATTCAAGTCGACATTGAATGAACTTGATTTTCTTTCTGGGCACAGTTTTTATTGTATTTAACAAGCTGAGAAAAAATTCTTTTATTTGATAATTCGATGATCTAATATCGAACTATCTTTTATTAACGAGGTATCAAATAAAAACCTTATTATTTGTTAAAAACATGAGCTACACTTCCATAAACTCTATTATTTGTTAAAAACAAAATGTCGAACAAAATACTTAAATTTCACATACTTTATAGCAATGTGAACAACTGACTAATGGCCAATCTAAACAAAAGTACGACGCTTCAACTCCAACATGAAAATTTCAAGAAAACCATTTTCTATGAAGTTTCGTGCTAGAAGCCTAGAAGAATCAACCCTAATTAATGCCTCCCTGCGTTGAAAAAGAACTGCTTTTTTCTTCCCCAGTGCTGCTGCAAATTTTGCCTTCCTATCTTCTAGAATTTGGATCAAATTGACGAAGTGTGCTTCAAGGTAATTAAGATGTACACAAATCAAACCTAAAAGTGCTTTCTACACAGAGGCAAGGGTGCGCACAAGCCTCACTTTGGCAGTAAATCTAATTTGTTTACTCTGTAGATCGTAATCAAGAATAGTTTCTTTCGTGCAACTCTAATTAATTTTGGGACAGTCCAAATGAAACACATAGACATCCAATTATTGGAGCAAAAACTCTTAACCCAAGTTATTAGCTAACACAATGAAACACGCAACGGTATAAACAAAAGTTTATTAGTTAATCTGAACAAATTACTAACCGTCAAATTGGATGAAACGCTGTTTTGACGCTTTAGTCTAATCTATATGTTTTGACGCTTGTCCTACCTCATTATTTCTGCATCCCAATTGCATGCCCCGCATCATTATTTGTACATCTCAACATGCAGGACACGTACGACACACACAATTATTTTTCTCTTCAAAAAAATTGATAAGTTAACGTTACTTATCCACAATTGTCATGGATGACATCCATTTGAGCTAAGTTTGCTCGATATCTAATTATTAGTCAGTCACTATTTTATTGATTATGAAAAAATATATTTAAAAACGTAGGTTGTTGCAGACACGCACGTCCCAAAAAGACTGCATTGTGAGAGGAGAGACAGGTTTTTTCTCTTTTTTTTCCCTTTCGGGAAGGAGGAACATTTGATCAGCCACATATTTAGACAAAACGATCAAAATCATTAATTTCTAGAGATCAGCCAAAAGTAAACCTGTCAGCATGTACACCGCAAGCGTAGAAACGACTGAAAAATCGAACTGTTCGAATATTACGTGTTGGCACGGTCAATAGTTCAAATCCTAGCATCACTAATTTTTCTTTTTCTTGTAATAGTGTAAATTTGATTGGAAACAAAAAATGCACTTGCGCTCCTCTAATCTTTTTATACTAAAATACACATTCCAAGGCGTGCTTTCTTAAGATAGTGCTTGATTTAAAAAAAATTTTAAAACCACACCTTATGTTCTGATAATACGAGTTATGGGAAAATCCGCCAGAAAGCAGTGGAATACGATGCAGATTGAGTGGGTTAGAAGACTTGACACAGTTACTTTTTGCCGCTACAATTAAAACACTTCCTTACAACGGGCTCAAAAAGCAGCTCCCGTCTTTGTCACCTTTCCGGGACAAGGTACCTGAAAATCTACATCCTAATACTGGCCGTACCAACCATACGAATCAGGCCTCTTGAATTATTGTGCACAATCGGCACAAAATGAATGCCCACCACAAGGATTATATAGTAATGCATTTTTGTATAGCTTGCTCGTATATTTAAGAGCATTGTTTATAAGCACCTCATATCATCATGTCCAATCAGATTCACAAATGCATAAAACACAATAACGTTTAAACTTCATCAACACAAAAATGAAAAGCAGTTTTTTCAAGCACCGTCAGGTTCTATTCATACAAAATAGCAACATCGAACGGCAGCTTTACATTCTGCTTTGGAGAGAGGCTCCAGTTGCCAGGATCAAGATGTGGTACAAGAACTTCAATTACTAGACCTCCTCAGGGCACTGGTAAAATGCTTCATTGGCTTGCAGTGCCACCAGGCACAGATCATAATTCTCAACGATTTTTTCAGCTTAACTGATCCACTAATATATTCTAGACCCAAAATAGCTGTTGAACTATAGCTCAGCCTACCCTAAGGATAGGTTTATGCATGCGCAACAAAACGGACAAATAAAGTCAGCAAATTTCATGGGACAAAAAGGAACCACTTTTAGTGAAGACAGAATAAAAATTATTAATGCAAAAATTATTCCAATTTACGAAGTGGGAACCTCCCCAGTTCAATATTAGGTGATGGTTTTTTCCCGGGGGGGGGGGGGGGGGGGGAGTTCTAGTTTTGCCCATTATTATCCCAAATGGATAACCGTCCACATCATGACAGTGGTCAATTGAACTGAAACAAGCACATTCATGCACAAAAGCGCGTGCTCCACCCACCCCAACTGAATCACTTGAAATCTTTGCGTGAAGGCTCTAAAACCTGATAAATAGTGAGTAAGACATGTTTATGAAGTATCAGCGCAGGGAGCAGCTCTACAATGTATGAAGTTTATAGGCAGATAAAGAAGTGGCTGGCTTGTAATAAAATATTACCACTGAGGTGAATATGACTAAATATTTCTCCACGAACCACATCACAAGACAAAACCCTTAATATTTGGTTTTGCAAGTGGAAGTGAACAATTACCGGTCCTCATTTATCAGGGGTTGGCAAAGCTCTTGTGAATTGCCATTCTAAATTTTTGCAGAATATGATATACTCAAACAAGTTGAATGCTTTCAATTTGGCACTTCAAACCATATTTCAAGTACCCACAACAATTCCAATATTGTATGGAGAAGATGTTTCTAAAAATGGATAATTTCACATACCTCCCCGAGGTTTGCCATAATGCACTTACACCCGTTGCGTTTATATTTTTCATAACAAAACAAATCCATTTTAATAATGTAACCCTAAAAACCACTAACCAAATACCTTAAAATATCCTAAATTACTTTTAAATTGGTCTCTTTTTTATTAATATATTTGTTTGTAAAATTTTTAATAGATAAAATAAATTCATTTAGATTAGTCAACGAATTGAGTTTTGAAGAAGTAACATGTGATAGAAATTAAAAATTTGATATAAGAATATAAATACTTTTGACACTTTTATAACTTATTAATCAATTTTTTAAAGATTTATTCATCCTTTTTAAAAGCAATTAAGCATATCTTAATGTGTTTGGTTGGTGTTTTTGAATTACATTATCAAAATAGACTTGTTTTGTTATTAAAAATATAAGCATAGGGGGTGTAAGTGTAATTTTTTAAGCCCGAGGGTAGTAAGTATAATTATGGTAAACCTTAAGGGTAGATATGCAAAATTATCCCTTCTAAAAACGACAAATTAATAAATGTCAATTACATTGAGGAAATGCAATATCTCTTTTCAATGGTTATTGTCAAAATGCAAACAAATGAGGGAGGGGTTATCTTAAAGAAGGTCTTCTAAAAGTTCACAAGTGACGATTTATTTCTTGGTTTCATCTATTGTGTCAACAAGAACTACCATCACACATTTCTGCAAGGGAAGGTAGAGAGAAGAAAAAGATAAAAGGGGGGGGGGGGGGGGGGGGGGAAGGAAAACAGGAGGAGGAGGAGGAGGACTAGGTGTTTATCCAAAGCAAATAACCACCATAGTGGCCGCAAGCCTACTCAATCAATGACAGAGACTTGGGTTTTTACTTTTTAGCTCTTAACTCATTTTTCAGCAATAACAAGGCTAAGAATATTATCCCACATATGCTCACACCGAGAACTATCAAGTTAAAAACATAACTACATAGAGAAGAGGGGACTAAGCCCTCTGCATTTCAAAGGAACAACTGAATTGAGCTGACAATCAATCTGGAATAGATGCGGCATAAAAGGGAAGGTTCCAAATGCCCTTTTGCCACTACCAAACCTTACACCTGTCAGGTGCCAGCGTACTTACCACAAATCCAACACCTGTCAGATTTTAAAATTCCCTTACACTATGGAATTTGTTTCAGTTACCTGTGACTTGTTTATTATCCTGGTAAAAGACTTGAAAGTTCCACAGAAAAAGAAAATGGGAAACAAGAACATTTAAAATACTTTAATGGGTCCCCATAAAGACCCACTACAAATACTATTAAAAGACTCACAGAAAAGCAATCAAACAACTGATTTGGAAATACTGCACTCCGAGCCTAAGTATGAGGTTGTGTTGTAAGCTTCATGCATTAGAAGCCAAATACAAAAACTTTTTTGTTCATGAACTCAAATATTTTGCGCTGAATTAGGTAATCCAAATGACCCAGAAATAAGTGGTGACTTTTTTTTGTTTCATTAAATTGCTTGACTATCCGAAAAACCTGTTCAATATTGAATTTTCCATAATTGATAGATTATTAGGTTTAATCTGTCGCATTTTTGTTGCACATTACACTACAATTTTGCCTTGGAAAAATTTTAGGTTTTCTATTTAGTCCATTCATTACTTAACAAAAAGATAATGTTTAAAATTCAGAATGTTAACAGCTCAAAACCGATTCAAGTAAAACGCCATGTATGCGTGTCTTTGTTGGACGTGCTAAGTAATATAGTGCAAGTGGATTTTGGTTATTTGCAGGGGGGTAAGCCTCTTAGCAAACCCCTTTCGTCTGACCTTTAATAACAATGTCTAATAGACAAACTCCATCAATCAAAATGCCTAATACCTGCAGGTTTCAGTTTTTATCCAAACCCATTTTCGCCCCTAGAATAGCAGGTTCCCAGTAACCAACATTTTAATCCCTCCAATCGACCTATTTTCTTACAGGTAAAACTTAAGGATTTACTCATCATACATTCACATCCAACCATATACAAAGCAGGTAAAATTACACAAGAGGTAGAACCTGTTGGTCGAGTCCAAGCCCAATAATAGAAGGTTATGAAAATTTCTTGCTACTCATAAGCATGACGAGTTTCTTGTTTGCAAAATTTCCCTGCCTATTGTTGATTCAAAATAGATGTACAATAAATAGTTAGTTTTCAAATGACCCATGACCATTTACAGAATGATGGTCCAAGTTTAACATCTATGTCAATCACACAAGCCCAAAGACACCATCTCCGAAAAGCAAATTCAAAAATGATGAAATAAAACCCACTCAGTTCACGTGCATAAATCAAGCTAAAGGCATGTAGAGCTTACTGTGAGAAACAGCTTCATAAACAGCACAACAATACAAGTATTCACACGAACAGATCGGAGGAGATAAGAACATATTAGGAACCAGAAGTATCTTGACACAAGAAACAAACATAAACAAGAAAGGAAATGAAAAATAAGGATATACTTACAGGAGTTCCACTATCATAGCGCCTTACCTAACAAGAGAAATGATCATATCGCTCAGATATTTCTTAAGAAATAGAGATCTAATGAAAATGATAACAGCACAAAATTCAGATTGGGATCGCTCACCTTAAAAAATCCACCAGAGAACGGCATCCAATCATCTCCAAGGTATATATTCCTCCAGAATGGCCAGATCATAGATCAGAAGTAATGCAATTTCATTAGAATATATACCATCCAAGTAATAGAAATGACATGCACAATCAAACAGATCTTATTGGCATGACAAATAGAAGGAAAAAGAGACAAAAGTCAATAAGCACATGAAGCACTAGTCTCATGGCACAAGGATAAAGTAAATGTCAAACGCGAAGCACTGGTCCACAGCATAAGGATAAAGTAAATGTCAACACAGGGATGACATTTGAAGTCCACACAAGAAGAAATGCTTGAAAACAAGTTTCAGATAAAACAGGAAGCATAAATTATCTCACAGTTGACATCAGTCCTTGGTATACCCAGCCAATAACAAACTTCTATAAGCTACATCCCAATTAACAAAAAGTCATGACACACAAGTCCGTATGGTAAAATGATTCACTTGAAAGGCTTTAAATGAATGTAACTAATAAACTGAATCTAACACCAGAGAAACAGATGAAAAGGCATTGAATGTAAGTAATAAACTGAATCTAACACCAAAGAAACAGATGAAAAGGCATACTTTCAAGTCTTAGCATAAACTCCTAGGCAAACAAACCAAAATACCTTCTCCAGGTAGCCTTTTAAGCATCTAAAGCACTGAACGATTGCCTCATAGCACTGATGGTATCCTGAATGAAAAATTCAATTAGACTCCAGGGCCTAAATTATTCGGTAATACAAAAAACAAATATAAGTGACACAGAACAGAGACACAAAAAGGCCAGTAAATCTAAGAAATATCCCTCATAAAACCAATCATTAGCAATTATAGAGGAAAGAGGAAAAGCAGAGGGAAAAAATTAAAAAAAAAGGAGCTCGCAAAAGAAGCACAATGCCCAAAGCAATGTTTTATGTACAAAGAATTATTTCTATCAATCAGTCTAATTTTCAAAAGCACATCAAAGCCTGCAAATTTTGTTGCCGGAACCATGTCCAGAATACAATTAGAGAAACATTAAGAGGAGATAGGAAATAAATGATATTATTCTACTGAAGCATTTCTTGATGGTGAACATTAAGATTGAGTACAAAAGGTAAATACGCCTTTGGCGAGTTATCTTACAATAGAAACAGAAAACATTCCACTGACAGAACCGCCAAGTACGAGGCTTCTCCCAATCAAACATCACCTCAATTGCCTTCAACCATGACAAGCACCGTGTCCAAAGCTCTTACAGCAGCACAGAGAAGACAGATGGATTAATGCCCAATGATTAGAGAACTAAATGTAAATGCAGATCATATCATAATGTACAAATATGAAGCCCAACAGCATTTCTGAAGTCAGAAAATCAGCATCATTGTTCACTTGCCAGTGATGAAGGGATGGCTCAAGGCTTGTGATACAGTGATCCTTTTATCAGGATCCAACATGAAAATTTTTTCAAGAAGATCTTTAAAATTGGCTAACATCTTTGGATCCTCACCAGGAGAACCCAGAATCAAAGTTCCAAAATCTTTTGGCTTAACATTAAGAATCGCCCTCTTTACAGCCTGCCAGGAGAGGATAAATCAGCATACTAAAGAAAAAAGAAAACAAAATGCCGCTAGCACAACACATACAGTTATCAACAGAATACAACAAAGAATTGCATCCAAAAATTGATGCCCACCTTCTTTGTGACAGGGTCCTCCTCAGTAGCAAGAAAATTTAGACCCTGATCAAAGTGATGGTCCTTAAATGCTCCCTGTAACAAGAACATGGGAATAGGATAAGGTGCGGAAACAAAGAAGTCGAGAACAAATTAACTTCACTAAATTTTGTTTTAAGGATTAAAAAAGAAAAAAAAAAGAAAAGCCTTCTAACCAAAAGAATAAGAAAGGGAAGAGCCCATCAAAAATTAGAAGAAAAATTATTGTAACTTTTAGTGAAATGTAAGAGCAAAAGAAGTAACTCTTAACTCTTCATTTTGGTTGCATAAGAATGAGGCAATCATATAATCACTCGAACAATATATGAAAAGATCAAGAGTCCTAAATTCAGGTTTTAAATGGTAACATAGGACATACAAACACACGCTATAAAGCCGTCTCTTACCTTACGAATCATCTTCTTCAGAAATGCACCCTTGAGTTCCATGTGAAGGCGAAGCATGTCATTGTTTGTAGGACCAGGGAAAAGAACTTTTCCTGTATAAAGCTCAAACAAACAGCAACCGACTGACCACATATCCATCGGATGATCATAAGGCAAGCCCAAAACTGCGAAATCAATGAATTAAAAGCTTAATTGCAATATAAAAAAGCTTGCAGTAAAACATCAACCAACTGATCAATCAATATGATTTCCAAAAACAGAATGACAAAGATATAAAACTTACTTATCTCTGGGGCACGGTAAAAACGGCTCACGAGATATGGAGTAATTTCGTTTTTCCCAGCAAACATGGCATTACCAAAGTCACAAAGCTTCAAAACATTCTTTGCTTCATTCACCTTAAGACAAAAAGCAAAAAATAAAATTGTCTGAGAAAACAACTGGAAAAAGAGGTAGAGTATGGAGAGACATAATCGAGTTAGAGCTTACCAGCATATTATCGGGCTTAATATCACAGTGAAGTACACCACAATTTCTCAGATGTTTCAGCGCAATAAATAACTGCTTCGCATATGCCCTTACAGCAGTTAATTTAAGACCGATATTACGACCAAACTTCTTCAAAACCTCACGAAGATTCATATGAAGGGATTCAAAAACTAAACACAGATGATTCCGATACTTAAAGCTGGAAAGAAAACGAACGCAATGGCGTTTGTCCAAAGGATCAGCACCAACCAACTTTTTCAATATAACCAGCTCTTCATTACCAGCCTTCAACCTAAACAGTCCAATGAAAACAAACAGAAGAACAACAAGAAGAATCAGTCCTGATACATTTGGAATTAGAGAATCCAGAGTCAAAATGTCAACATCAGCACATAAAGGAAAGAAAAAGCAAATCTCTTACATGGTCTCATTGTTGCGGATAATTTTTATTGCTACTTCTTCAGGGTCATCAGATTTGGCCTTGAGATCCTTAGCACGAACTACTGTAGAAAAGACACCTTTGCCATGAGCAGCAATGATTTCGTACCGACCATCAAGTAGTTCTCCAAACCGATAGCCTGCATTCCAGAAAGAAGAACAATTAAGACTAGCAGAACCACTCATTGAACCAGATACTTCAAAAAAGAAGAACAATCAAGACCAGCAAATTTGAAAAACACACTCCAGAAGAGGGACAAACAGGAAACTCTAAATTACTCCCACTTTTTTAGAATATAACAGTTGTTAAAACACAAACTAAAATCAAGACTTGTACTTGATGTTCCAGAGATAAAAATTTTTAAAAAAAGGTTCAGCAATTACTTTTTCAAGTTTAACAGATATGAGAATCAGAAGCAAGGTCCAAAAAGAAAGAAGGTCTTGTGAAAATGATTACTCTAGAAGAACAGATTCTTACTATAGTATCCTTCAGGGTCATCCCAATTGTCATGCAAGCCACTCCTTTCGATTGCTAAGCCTTCCACCTTACCCTGAGGAAAAATTATGAAAGACTATGTAAAACTAGTAGCAAAACGAATTCATTGATCAGGACAATCAAAATAAAAGAATAAAAAATAAGAATGGTCAAAAGGAACTGAATTTCAGCCTGCACAGAATCAAGCAGAAGAAAGCACAGTACTAACCAAAAGCACAACCAGCTCATGAAGAATTGACACACTACGAATTTAACCATTGCAAAGACAAGTGGCAGCAGAAGACTTACAGTTTTACGGACACCAGCAGGAGATTCTCCAAATATATCATCACAGAACATATCATTGGATCTTTCACTCTGCAATTTTGTTAACAGAAATGGATTTAGCCAATCAAGAAAGGGAAAAAAAAATTACCAAATATGTTCAATCCATAACACTGAAGCAAAGCATTTTATAAAATGCAAAAACAAGAAAACAACTCAATTAAAAAAGAGGTGCGCCAAACAATGAGTAACTTGAAAAAGCTTCGGAAAACAACAGGTTGCACGAGCCATCTAACATAGATCAATTCACCTTTGGAGTACCAGCCCCCAGTCCACCAGTATCAGAAGGCTTCTCAAAAGTTGAAACCCCATTTAGAAGCGGGGATTTTCCAACAGAAAATGATGGATCAGCCACATAGTCATCTAAGCCCTCATTTCGACCACTATTAGCTTCCAGACTAACACCAACATATGGTACCGTTACACGAGGCTGCTCTGTTTGCTCCTTAACTGTTTTCACAAAAAGGAATTCACATTCAGAACAATAATGTATGCCAAAAAGATAAAGCATATGCATATAAAAAGTGCTGCATAGAAAAAAGACAAATAATCCTACAACCACCAAATGAAAGCTCTTTCTGGTGACAGAGACAGCCAGGCATGGAAAATAAGCATTTAAAATACCTATGCTTCTGCAACTCAAAAGTGAGCAAATACAAAGAATTGTAACAAACAAAACCTTTAAATAGAAGAACTATTACCTGCGTCTCCTAATTTGGCTTCAATTTGCTGTTGTGAATTCTGACTTTTATATTTTTCTAGTATAGCTTGCCTTCGCCTCCTACTCTCCTCCTTAATTCTTTCAAGGTCATCTTCTTCCTGTTCTGCTAGTTGCAATACAATATCTTCTTGGTAGTCTTCTTGTTCATTTGTATCCCTGCAATCAATAAAATAAACATTACATGAAGGCAGAAACACCCATCCGATTTGCTATATCACTTGAGCAGTGAATTACCTTCTAGACTTCTCGCCATCCCTTTCAGAGAAATTCTTCTTAGAACCATCAATTTTTTCAGTATCATTTTCACTACGCCTATCCTTGTGACCGGTTTCCTCATGCCTTTCACGCCTGTAATCATCATACCTATCTTGATCACCATAACCATAATTATCATTGTAGTTAGAGTGCTTAAAATACCTATCACTATCTCTATCCCTATCCCTGCCCCTATTTCTGTCTCTGCTGCTCTCTCTATCCTGATCCCTTCTACTTTCCCTCTCCTTCTCTCTCTCCCAGTCTCTGTATCTCTCCCTCTCCCTTTCCCTCTCCTTTTCTTTCTCTCTCTCCCGCTCTCGCTCCCGGGCCCTACCTCTATCTCGCTCTTTCTCTCTTCTCTTGTCTCTGTCCGCATCCCAACCGCTCTCTTTATCTCTATCCCGAGTTTCCCGACTGTGATGCCTATCTGCTCGACCAATGTGTCTGTTGTAACTAGATTCACGTTCCCTTTCTTTATCCCTAACCGATTCTCTACTGGCAGGTCTATAATCCCTGCTGGAATCGGTCACTCGCTCATCATCTGATTCGCTCCTATGCTTTCTTTTTGAGAAATAAGCATCATTATGTGTTTTTGTTTTATCTGGCAAGGAACCTTCTTGGAAAATGCTTCGCGAGTGTGACCTTGCCCTAGGACTATCAGGTGACTTCAGATGGCTCCTACTTCGAACCCCATCATGATGTCTTTCCCAAGATGGTGAGCTCAACAAACCTCTGTGGCTTTTCCCCTCATTTTCAGCTAACAATTCCTTGCTCTCCCTTAAAGCACTTTCTTCAACATTGTCATCATTTCTCTGGGTACGTTCTTCAACAGTAAAGTCATGCTTAAGGTACTCATGGACAAACTCACCATTAGAAGCATGATCAATCCTTGAACTTCTTTCCTGTCTCAAATCATTATGATTCTTCCTGACAACACTGGCGTCATTTTTCTTATCAATCCTAAATTCACCTGCTGCCCCCAACTTTCCATCCTCTACATCCATGCTTTCTTCGGACGGAAAACCAGAATTAGGCATCTTCCCTTCTCGAGATTCGTCTACTCCCTGAAAAACAACACAACCAAAGCAACTAATTAAGCAAAGACACCTGAAATAAATTATGTCAGAGCAAAACAAAGTTAACAAAGTATGCCCAGCAATAAAGACATAAAACCAGCTCTTACAAATCCACTGAAAGCCATGAGTCTTCAGAATCTCCTACATAACTTTTGCCTGGGGGAAAAAATGTAAAAGCGGAGTGCATGGCTCTGGGTCGAGCGCAATACTCAAGTCTGTTTGGTAAAAAATATGTTCTAAAAGGTTCATGACAAACGTCATGACTCCACTACCAATACAGAAGACAATTAGCAACCTCTTTAAGTATATTCAAATAAAAACAACTTTGAAACAAATTGCACAATCCTCCGTTTGGTTGCTGAGGAACCCATGCATCTGGGAGTGAAAAAACTTTAAAATTAACCCCTACAGGGGTGTTTTAAAGCAATACGGAAATGATTATGGTATCTAAATGAGGCAAAAAAGGATTATTGGCAAAATAAACTACTAATAAAGTTAGACTATAAATAAATTAATCCTCACAGACAATAAATTCTACCACAATTCTGTATTCTTTCATATCACTTTCCCAAGAAAAGGACGCAAGAAATGAAATTTTGTAATCAAAGAAAACACAAGCACTGATATTCCAGTACACTAAATCATTAAAATTCATTTTTCTTGAAAAATTTTACCAGTATTTTTTCTCAGCAACCAAACAGATTATTCCATAATCAAACTTCCCTAAAGACTATAAATCAATAAAAGAAAAGTGAGCGAAATCTGAACACACCATGTAAGCATTAACAGAATTGCCTCCGCGTGCCTCAATCTCTCCAATCTCCACATCCGAACCCAGCTCTTTCTCCTTCATCTGACCTCCATCAATAGCAGCAGCACCTCCACCAGCCTCATCGTCTTCAAGAATCTCTCCTTCTTCCATATCATAATCAATCCCCAAAACCGAACCCGAAGCAGCACCGCCAACACTTAAAGCCTTTTCTCGTTTCTCTTCGATCTCGACTTCAGTCTGAGCTACGTCCTCAACTTTGTCTTCTTTTTTGCTGCGATGGTGGTGGTGGTGACGGTGGTGGTGATGCCGGTGCTGTTTATGGTGGCGGTGCTTCCGGCGCTTGGAAGCTGCTTCGGAGCTATTGTTCTCGTCGTCGGAAGGAGAGCGGCAATGCTTGCGACGGGTGGGGTCATTAGACTCGCTCGCCATTGATTGAAGTCGAAATCGAATTGAATTGATGTCAACTAAATCGAATCAAATTGAATTGGGAAATCGATGAATGAATTTTAGGGTTAGGGTTTCAGGGTTCGAAGACGAAAAGAATTTTGCAAATGTTAATAGGATTAGGATTGTGCGAATTAGATCCATTTTAAAGAAAAATTAAAACTAAAAAAATGAAAGAAAAGGCGAATAACGCTATACTCCCTGATGTTTGACATAATTGCAAACTCTCTCCTTTTCGAATTCTAAAATGTCATTAACATCCCTTGTAAAGTTGTAAGTTATTCATTGTGTCTTTTTTTTTTTTTTTAATTTGCCCTTCTATTTTCAACAGAAAAATTCAACTGCTTGTATAGTATTTATAATAAAGTAAGTTATAATAAAAGTAGGCTCTTTGCTAATATGATCGAATCTTGAAAAAGTTATAATGTCATATTTGAACAGGAATCTTATTAATCATGATAAATTTTTGATTGTGTCGAACGAGAATTATTATATATAAAAAAAGCAAGGAATAAAAAAAAACATCCATGTTAACAAATGGTAAGGAACAAGTATAAAAATACATCATTTCTACTTCAATAAAGAATCTACAAATACACACTAAAAACTGTAATGACAACCTTCCTTCTATTTTGTAATAACATTGATCTTTCTTGTCAAACTTCCAAAGATATTTCTGATTCATTTGCCTCTATATTTTAATTGCAGTGATCTCATACATTGTACTCTCCTAACTTTAGAGTTTGTAAATAGATTTATTCTAATCATTGTAAACAAAATAGAAAAGGATTAAAGTAAACATGTTAGGAAACAGGAAGGGACGTCGCTTTATTATTGCCCAATTATTGTTGTGGCCTGCATCTATTGTTGGACTGATAAGGAACAACATTATCTAGTTCTTTTATCCATGCATCATGAATTGGTCCAATAAACCCAAGTAAGGTGAACATGATTCGAGGTTCCCTTTTCGTTTCAGCGCGGCCCAAGCACAAAAGGAAGAAAGCACACCAATGGTAAAAATTGGATGGCAAAACCGGATACATTGATTTTCACTCCAAAGTAAAGTATGGAACTTTTTTTTTTTTTAATGATCAACATCTACTCAATAAGTCCAAATTAAAGTATGAAACACACTCCAAATTTTGTTAATTTTATATTTTAGCATCTAATTATGTCTAATATGAAATTATATTAATATAAAATTACGTTATATCACTTAGTAGTACGACGTAATTTTACGTTAAACACACTTAAATATCAAAAAAATTGAACAGAAAATTTAAACCAGAACGACACCACTTTGACGAACTCCACATTTTTTCATAACATCATCTTGGTCGCAATTCTTGCTACAAGAAAAGCCAAAAAGACAAGGAAAGAGGTAAATGCTAACAAATCTAAACCAATCTAAAACTAAGTCAAGTGATAATATGTACAAATCCTGTCCTACTTCTTTCAGACAAATCCAATCTCATTCCCCAGAAGCCTTACATATATGTGCCCGTAATTTCCTGCTTTTGTTATTCTTCATTTTGTATAAACATGTGCAGTCCTACTTCAGGTACAACGCCATGTTTTTTTTTTTTTTTTGGGTGGTTTCAAGCCAGAAGAAATTATAATTATGCATGTTGAGCTATGGCTCGGTTTTCATGGAATTGGACATGGGGCCCTGGATTGGTGTGGCCTGGAGCATTGGGGTCAGGCATTTGTTCGACTTGACCTTGACCATCATTGGCATTGCTTAATTCCTGGATTTCCAGAATTTCAACTCTTCTGTTCATCTTTTTCCTGATCTTTATTGCTACATCTGCTGGAACAAATCTCCCACAGACGATTGCCCTTAGATGTTGCTTCTCTATTACATGTGTCTCTATTTCTTCATATATCAAAGGAAAGAAAAAGAGAATTATCTAGTCAATAACTAAAGTAAAGAAAAAAGCAACCCCCCCCCCCCCCGCCCCCCCGGCCCCAAACAACCAAAAACCCAAAAAAAAAAGAAAAGTACCCAAGCAGACCTTTCATCCTGAGAATTATTCTCCTCATTTTTCTGCAACAACCATTGCAGTCTAGATTTATTTTCATCACCATGCAACAATAGACCTGAAACTTTATTAAGCAAACAGAACCCTTAATTTTTCATCTTTCAGTATGGATTTTGAAAATTCAATCAATTGCACCATGTGGTTGATGTTTTTAAAAAAGGTTTCTGGGAAAAAAACATTATTGCAACATTTTTTGGACAGATGCAATAGTAAATTAAAAAATAAATTGAAAAAAGGTATCTGAAAGACAATTTTTGCAAAAAGTAATAATCAAACACGCTTGCTAGCTTTTTCATCGGATCCAATGCACAAAAATGGAAAGGGTAAAAAGAAAACGGTTAAGAAGAGAATGACATGAACTTATGAAATTATGCTGGAAAAAGTACTTGCCTGTCTCGACATGAACCGAAAGCAGCTTTATGAATGTGATGATGGGTTGATCTGATTCTGAGCTTAAAGATGATGGAAAGTCGGAAAATGTTAGTATGCTTTATGATAAAAGAACCGTTGGCATAAAGGATATATTTCTAAGACTTGACTGAGGGAAACTTTGCTTTCTGGCTTGCTGAGGAATCTAATTCTGCTCATGTTTAGTACCCTAAGAAAAGCAGGAAACTGTTTGGTTTGGTTAACCTCCTCAACTACATCATTAAAAATTTATGATCTCTCTGAATGAAGCAAGCATCCTGGATTTCTTTAATGGTTTGTATTACTTCAAATAAGGTTTGGAAATCATCTTTTTCTTGTCTAAGAAGGTTGATGATCTAATATCTATTGCCCCTAAGGATCAATATGTAAAACAGAACAAGTCTCAATAAAATTATTTACCAAGTATGCAAGCCATTCATCCGAAAAGAAAATCAACAGAAAGTGAGGGAAGTAAAAAAGGCATCCAACTTCTCCATTGATCAACATTTTTCAAGCTCTTCTACTACTAGAATGTACAACTATTTTTCCTGTTATTTAGGGCATCCAGGTCAGTGAACCTACATACATATGAATTACACACTTTTCCTACTAAAAAAAAAAGGAAATGAATTACAGGCCATCACATCCAAATTAGGCTAGCTTTTGAAATACTATATTATTTTGCTTGTAAAAACATGTGTCTTGCATCTGTATCCATTATTAATTCCAATGAAAATCAACGCCAGGTGGAGAAAAATAAGCGTATGGGCAATCGGGCACGTTTGTTGAGTCGAGCAATTTGGGTACGTGGTGCAGAAATTCCTCCTTTATCAGCTGCCGAAGGATATCTACAAGTGAGTGTTACCTTTTTCTCCAACACACTGACCACCACAGAGTCTGTCTCTCCTGAAATTTACAACATTATCATGTTATATAATGCTTGATGGATGAGTGAAATATGATCATCTTTACATTTAGACTAAAGTCCAAATACTCAGAATTATTATTGTGTTCATTAACACGCTGTTCACTTTTTGTCCATTTGCACAAATTAATGAAATTATTAGATTATAGATAATAATTATGATGGGATCCAATATGATCAACCTTAAGGTGGAGGGCACATGTCCATATGACACCATTATTGATAAACTTGAAGAAATCCCATAGGGCCCTCACCTAAGTTGAAGTCCTAGCACTGGTCAATTAAAGTGGAAGGATGATCTGATTCAGGATAACTAATATGGTTTTTGGCAAATAAAATGAAAGGGAAATATGATTTAGACATTGGTGAGTGAATTGATGGTTCAAAAGGCTCTAAATATATGCATTATCATGACTCAGAGTATCAAGAATTGACAGCACATGAAGGAGCTCTTGGAACTTTATAATGAAGACTTGTGAGCCACTACTACCTTCACCTAGTGAGCTGTATTTCCCTGATTTTTGGATGCTTTACATTTTCTTATTCACATTCCTTGGGTAAAATGTCTCCCTTCAGGACAGACTCTATATCCCTTTCACTTCGTGAAAAACCAAAACTCCTGGTACTACTAGTATTAAAGTAAAGATGCAGAATTTAAGAGCACCCACTATGAGGGACCGCACAATTTCTATTTTGTACACTATTGTCAACTTGATAGCGTACAGTTAACACGATTTCACATTTTATAACTTTCACTATCTTATGTTGATTGCTTCCAAGTCTCATCAAAATGTTCATTTGAGAAGGGCCGATAATAAAGAATATACAAAAGCAATGCTAGCTATTTAATTTATTCCATATGTGGAACCCATCATTTCACCATTTTCAACACCATAAAAGACGGCCATTTTTAATGTTTTGGCGTGGTATAAAAACATGGTACACCATTGAAATAATACATTAATTAATCATTTTTTTAACCCCAACATTCAGGCAGTATGAGGTAAAGTTATTCCTTGAACAGATAATAGTCAAGTACCACCACCAAGACCAGCCTCGCAACACTTTCCTAGAAGGCTAGAATACAATGATGGGTGAAGTCAAAATAGCGCTCCGAAAAGGGTCCAGAAATAATTGCACGTTGGAATCCAACGAGAAGGAATACTAAGAGAAGGAACACTTTTAGAAGAAAATCAATGAGAAATTCCAATAACAATTGTCCCTACACAAATGGCCACCACAATTTCACACATCAAGCCCACAAGCTAAAATCATGATATTCACTGCTAGAAGGACGGAGAGGGACAATATTCACAGCTAAAATACACTCCAGAAAACAACAGTATTAACAAGATAAAATGCAGAAGTAAGAAATGTTTACCATTCATTTTAGCCATGACCTCTGCCACTCTTTGCTGACATTTTGCACATCTAAAATCTGCTAAGAAGACAACTTCCTGAACCTGCAAATTGCAACCCACAAAAAGAGCTGCACATAAGTGCATCCACCCTAATAACAACAATGCTAAAACCTGATAACTCCAGAACCTTCAAGAATCACATCATCAAAGATTTACCATATCAGAGAAGAGAACTCACAAGAGGTATGGCTAAGGATTCAATGGAAGCAAGCGTAGGCCGAGGAATCGGTATGCCCCTCGAATTCTTTTCTTCAATTGAAGGAAAATCCTTCTTGTTCTGAACATGAATAAGCGCCATTCTTCCAACTTTTACCAACTATTACCACAAAACAACCTTAATCTGTCTAAGTTGGTAGGCCAGAAAGCTCATTTTCACTTTGCAAGAGAAACAAAGAGAGGAAAAGAGAGAGTTTGGTGGATGTGGGAAAAAGATATGCTATCTACTCCTCTTATCACAAAGACTGAGCAATCCCATCTTTCTGAGATGCTTCGTATGTTGCTGCAGAAGAAGGGAGCTACTATATAAGATAAAGAAAAACTTGTTGAAATACAGGCATCATAAAGTGGAAAAGTCATCATTTTGACAAAGATGCTTTCATTCTCAAAGGAGCTGCCCCACAGTACTTTGAACTTTTCCGAACACGGAATAGTCATTGTACCAACGTTACTTAAAGGACTAAATCTCTCACTTATCCAACTTTTGGTTGCAATAATCAAATCAGGTCAAATTCTGTTTAGTTAATGCCATGACGGTTCATAGCTGGCCTATACTGTTGAGCAATAGATTATGTTCTGGTTATGGCAGTTTGTGGATCAGCCTAGGCTATGGGGTCAGATTTTTCTTTTTCTTTTTTTTTTTTTGATCAAGTTTCAATAGTTTAATATATTCCTAACCTATTTTAAGAGCTAATCCAACTAGATCTAGGAACCAATGTAAACCGCACTACTATTAGATCAAAAGAAGTATTATGGTGTCCCTATGAATTTTTTGACGCTAACTGCCGTGTTGGGGTATGGATTGGACCCCAAACCTACGGCTAGGGAGAACATAATGAACTCATCCTGCCCACGGGAGATTCTTAGGTAAATTAAGTTTATGGTTTTATCTGTGAACTTTACAGTTAAAAAGAATGTCAGGTAAGTAAAGTGATGCATATTGATATAAGAAATGATGTAAAATGATGCGGAATGTTTTTATATGATTTTATTTTAAATCACAAAGTATACAAATAAGACCGTAAACCGAATCCATTTAAGAATTACTCGGTGGCTATAGGGTCAGGAATAATGGCTTTTAGATTTGAACGTTTAGTTTATTGTCTAAACAAGTTACTGCGAAATATTGAAAGAGAACTTCATGCTGGCTGAGATAACTTATTTTAAATAGCTAAATTAATCTGTCAAATTTGTTCAATTTTATGGATCAACATTAACACATATTTCTTACTCAATCCCTCTAATTTCACTTGAAATCTCCCAAAATTCTTACAAACTCCTGTAGATAGATTAACAATTCCAAGGGGGAAAAAATCCAATTTTATAGCTGTACCACCAACAATTTCCAAATAATTGCAGTGCAAAACAAAGCATATAGGTTGATGCCTGAAAACTTCATATTCACCATTTAAAGAATTAAGCAAGCAAGAACCACTGCATCTACACCAAATTAAGTAAAATCACCGTGATGCTCTTTACCTACATCTAACACTACAACTTTTCAAGTCGTATTTTGCACCAAACGGGTCAATACACTTTATGCCACAAGCAAGGACACCAAAATTTTCTGTAATATATAAAGCATAAGCCAGAAAACAATAATATTCCCCAAAAATTACTAGGTTCTAATTTACTTGCCCCCTAAACTTTGTCTCTGTTTTGCTGATCATTTATTTGCACCAGATTTGCCCCCTAAAAACTTTTGAGCTCTGTTTCTTCAGTACAATTGCAAGTATGAAGACAATTTTACCATGAATTATCGCTCAATATGCAATCATAGATCTTCACACCACGAAGTGTGTTTTTATAGTTTTTATATTTAAGTCCAAGAAAAAAATATCTCTGGCAATCCTACACAAGATCACCACACAAGGGCTGTGAAATAACTGATACTGTTCAAGGCGGAGGAGTGAATTTACTTTAATTTTGGAGTTCACTTGGTATCCAAACGGCTAGACTGGTGACATTTCCACCAACCAAACCATTGTGCTTGTGACGTATGCTATATGTAATATGACTTCAAGTAAAGCATTGCAGCATCCATGTGCATGCATCATCAACAGCAGGTTGCACTCAAATCCCAGACCAGAAGCAAAAGGAATTCTGTTCCCCTTCCCCTCCACCAACAGCAGCCTGGTTCTTATTAAATGCCAGTCAAGCTCCAATAGGCACGAAAGTCATGAGTGAGTATTGCGTGCACCACACGTGTCACGTGGCGTGCCATATAGTGCACTAGAACTAATCACACATCGTCAAATAATACAAAATATGACCCACCATTGCCACATGATGATAAATTATTAATTTTAGTACACCACGTGACAATGCACGTGATGTATTGTATACTAGTCATCAAGCCGCAAAGATATAGTAATAATATACATCCATTTGCAAAATAGCCAACTAAGACAGCCGAAGCACAGTAATTGGAAATGCTATAACAACTGAAATTACCAGAATGAAAAATACTTTTATTAGGCCAAAAAATTATACACAGAGACTACAAGAAATATGCTCAGCCGTTAACTAGGAACATCACTGAGCTGAGAAGCTTCGAAATACCTTCAGGGGCCTAAAGAGGGTTATTCTACTACATCAAAATTGTCACCAGTGGTTCTCCATTCCTTACCACCTCAGCCTACTGTTAATTATTCTACAGAAGGTAACTAGGTCAGATCACCAACTTCTCATATACACATTTCCCCTCATAGACAAAAAGTTCTATGGAACCTGAAACCATGTGAGAGGCCAGGAGACTATATGGTAAAACTACTCATTCGATTATATTTTAGTAAATGGATCCATCATGAGAGAATTTGAATGGCAAGGTAAGAAGAAACCATCACCGGGTCATAACCAAGTTTGTTAAAGGAGAGCCAACTGAGGAACCGAAAGGAGAGTCACCCATATACTTGCAGTTGTCGGGATCCACTTTCAAGGATGAAAAAGCAAAATATCGTTGATAATTTTTGTTACGTGAATCCTCAGCCCTTTTTTTGTCATGAACAGCAAAACGCAACTTGTGAACAGGACTCCTACAACGTCTTCTCCCTGACGATTTCCATCTCAGTTGTGAGAGCAAATTGTCTTTTGAGAGATCTCGGACTAATGTCAACTCATTAAACTTCTTGTCTCCTATATCCACCATAGACTTGTCAAAATGATCTCTACCATGGCACAATGCGGCTTTTTCTGGTTTAACATCACCACCGTTAGCCACATCTTCTTTTATTTCAAGTCCAGATAATACTGATACAAGATCTGACCTTTCCCTCAACTGCTTCCAGCCATTCTTCAACCATTCCTGTGAATGCCTCAAGTCATCACAACCAAAAATTAATTCTTTCCTTTCCCCTGAAAAATACATATTAAACGTCAAATCATGGTAAGAAAGAGCGCAACATGTCTTTGTGTGCATACAATGTATAACATGGTACATCCACGTGTAAAAGCAGCAAAAGATTTCTAACCTGGAAAGTAAACATGTAGACGATCTTTAGATTCTTTCTTTACAACTATGCCTTCCCACCATCCATCATGTTGCCACACATCTACGACAGTTCCAACATTAAACACCCAAGAAACTTTACCCTTATTGGTCCTTGGTGCAGGTCTAATAATAGTCCTCCCAGAAATTCGAATACCTAATTCATCAGGTGCAGCTAACCTCGATGCCAAAACCCACTCCTACAAAGACAACAGTATTAACAATAATTAGTTATATTAGAAAATAAATATTATAGAACAAGTACATGGGCTATACATTGAAAATTGAAGCCAAACCGCAAATCCAAAAGACACAAAGAAGATGCGAGAAAATCACTGTCTTCACCTCCAGATTTTTGACTTCGTCTGTCGCATCCATGATATCCTGATACTGTACTTTCACTTTTTCTTTGTGCTTCTTCACAATCAAAGCTCTGAACCAGCACCCTCTGATCCCACTATCTTGAGAGAGCACCTCAACTTGAGAACCAATGCTTAAATGCTGTGCATTCTTTTGCTCCAATGAACCTTTCCCAACTGCAGCAGCTGGTAGCCCTTTCAGCCTACAGACATCCGTGACATCTTTGGTGCTATTTAAACTGCCATTGCAATTTTGTAAACTAGAATCAACATCCACTTTTCTGCTGGTAGACTGCAAGTGAATGTCACATTCTTCAGACCATCGAAGCCTCTTCATTGGTCTGTTGCCAGCATCCCCAATAGGATTTCTTTCCACCTCAAGACCATCAACATGAGGCTGCTGTTTTGAAGGGGAATAAGAGAGCATGTATCTCAGTAAATCCTGTTTCCAGTAACCCTTGAGTTGAGTTACGTCAAATGGCTTGATTTCATCGTTGTCAAACAGCCTGTGGCATACGAATGGCTCCAACTGAGTACGTTTTGCCTCATTCAATATTAGTTCATAATGCTGAGGACTGAGCACATTTGCCCGTCCATCTATGCATTCAATACTGAGATCTTGAAGGCAAAGAGAAAAGAATATCTCTCTGTCACGATAATGTTGTGGCAAAACAATACCAACCTCATCAATTTTGTGAAACCATTGTACCACAACCATCTTGTTGCCCTTGGAGTCTTCATACATATCATCTAAATGAGCAACAAGACGTTTGTCTTCTTCAGCCAACACATATACAAAGTCATGAACCTGAAAGCAAAACAAAGGGGTATGAGTGCAAGTTGTAAATCCATCCTGTTTCTTAATGAACTATTTCAAGTGAAATAGGAAAATACATACTGCCATTTCAATTCCATTGCGACAAAATGATTGGTAATGTCTTCGCTTTTTCCTGCAGGTCCAGGGTGAGCCTAACCACACGAACTCTTTTGTAAACTGTACCAGCTTCTGCATTTGATATCAAAAAATATATTTTAACAAATGAAAGGTTACAATCACAAAAACAACCATCTCACCACACATCTGTAGAACAATAAAAAAACAGATTGGGCGCAAAAGCCAATAATGCGATTCAATCTAACCTTTGCAACGTTCGAATCCAGATTGTTGGCATCTCTGCTTTCCATGCAAGTGCTGACAGGTTTAACTGACTCATGTGATCGTAACTCTGAAATTAAATATAAATATGAACAAATTGAGTAAAAAAATTCATATGATCATTTATAATAACCAACAATAAAACAAGAAAATTATTCTGATAAGCACAAAGTACGTGAAGTTGTAAACAGTGATATTTTGCAACTACAAAACTAACTTGATGCAGAAAAGACAAGAAAATACCAAAGAGCTGATGCATAAATGACTCATCAAGAAGAAGAAAACTGATAAACCAATACAAAGTCACCACGAATAATAGTCTTAATAGTGAAGACAAGTAATATTGGCCATGAGATAACAATTTAGAAGTCAACCTAGAATAAGGACAAGGGAGCCACAAGTCGCTCAAGCAGCTCTTAGAGATTGACTTTTGCATTCCTGCAGACCGAATCATGGTCAGTCCTCCATAACATGAGCACCATATATGAGACAATTGACACCCACTGGTGCTAGGAATGCAAGGACAACAACATGAAAACTTAGAATCGACAAGATCTTGTTTTCTAGTCCACAATAACAGCTAATACCATCAATCCACTGTTCAAAGTAACTCATAAAAGCTCCACGATATATAAATATGGTTAAAACATTTTTAAAAATCCTTGTTATAGTGTTAACAAAAAGAAAAAAACATAAATATAATGTCCTGGTTAAAAAACACACCCTTTACCACCTAAAGCAAACAAATTGCAAAAACTACAATGAAATGCAAGCTCCAAAAAACCATTTTTAATTATCTCTTGAAAAAAGGAAACACAAATTGTTCTCAGCAAACCATTACACAAATACAGCCCCTGATATTAACCAAATCTCCACTAATGGGCCCCCCAAACAAGATTTTCCTCTCCAAGCAAAACAAAGAATTCTTCCAATAAAAAAGACTAACATGAACGGCCAAAACCCAACCTCTTTATTATTAGTGAAATGCATCAAAAAAGTTTTACATCTAAACATTCGACAATGTGCTGCATATTAACAGAAAATTTTCAAAACACCATTTATTCTATTACAGAGAAGTTAATAAAAAATAAAACACACAGAAACCTGACAAGCCCTTAACTTGGCTATATAAATCAGTTTTTCATTTCTTATTCTGTTGAACAGTACATCATAACGGATAGACAGCACTTGCCCAATTGAAATTGTTACACACAAAAAAACTGAAGTGACAGAAAAACAGCAATCTTAATCAACTGAAAATTCTGCGAACCAGAAAATTTATTCTTATAAGAGCTCTCATCTCTTTCAAACCAAAAATAATAATAATAAAAACACAATTTTAGGGACAAATTCCCAATACGGCAATTATGCTAAGAACAAAATCTCTCCCAAAAATCCAGGTCTACATATATCAAACTAATCCAAGAACACAAAGATAAAACTGAATATATCCCACTTATCAGGAAAACCAAAATAAAAGTATATCACCCACAACATCCGGAAAAATCTGTTGGGAACCAAAACTATTATCCCATAAAAGACAACAATAAAAAAAAAGTCACAATTCAAAGTAAAGGACAATAATTAATTTACTAGATCCGAAAACTGATATCAAAAGAACTAAAATTTCTCAAATTTCCGAAAAGTTTACCACCTTAGAAAAAACTTAAAGCCTAAACTATCTCAAAACCTTATACTCTTTTACCGAAATTTGATAGCTAGCAACGCAAAATCTGATATAACATTATTTTAACATGCTTAGCTTCTTTATGAAGAAAAGTTTTCAAACCCCCCCCCCCCCAAAAAAAAAATACAAGTGCTCTTAATTTGCAAAAGCCGAAAACACTGAATTTTTTTAATTCTGAAAAAAAAAAAAAGAACTCTTGATCCTTTAAGTGAATGAAACAGAAACGACCAGCTCGGAAAAATGAAAAAAATTTTCAAACTATCCAGAAAATACCGCATAAGACCATGATATCAAAATTACCTAATTAAGATAGGCTAACTATTAGAAAGATGGGACCTTTTCATAACCCAAAACCAAAAATATTACGAAATAAAAAGTAATAACGTACATAATTATCATATAAAAACTGCCATAAGTACCCAAAAAAACCCAAATTTTAAAAGATTTCAAATGAAAAAAAAAATTTCAACAGAATTCAAATATCCACCTCCCCGTGAAAAATCCAAAAAAAACAATTAAAAATAAAAACCAGATTTCAAAGGAATTAAAAATATCCATTTTTCCTATCAATTTTTATGCTCTCCAAATTAAAATACTACCGACAAAAAAAATTAGAATAACCGATATTACTCAAGAATAAATAAATAAAAAAGCCTTAAAAATTAACCTTAAATCTATGAACAAACACCAAAAAAATCCCCCAAAATAAAAAAGAACAGATCTTTCAGCGAATTAGAATCTAACAGCCCCAAAAAGAACCCCAAAAATTTAAAATATATATATATTAAAATTTTCATATATACCTCGATTGATAATTGAATTCAGCCAATCAACAACCTCCCGTCTGGACCGGAGCTTCGGAAGCAGCTGTTCTCTGTTATCCTTAAAAGCGTAATAATACGACATATGCCTCAGCGTTTTCTCTTTTCCGACCACCGCCAGATCTAATTCACCGCCGCTTTTTCTCTTCAAATAATAGTGAACTTCTCTCCTCCCCTTGTCGCTGGATGCGTAGACCTCCTCCCAGCTCTCGTACGCCAACGCCAACGACGGCGTTTCGCCGCCGGTTCTGTCGAGCTCCATCTAATCTATCTGCTTCAAGTATGAAACGACACCGGTTTGTTTGTTTGAGGCGAAGAAAGAAGATGAATGAAGATGAGGAAAGGGGGAAAATTTTTTTTTTCTCTTTTTGGAATTTTTGAAAAGGAGTATTTATAGTTGGGAGTATAGGGTTTGGGGGAGGTGATGGACGGTGCAGATTGAGTTTAAGGAGATTGGGTTGGAGGAGGGAGGAAGGATGTAGGAAATTGCATGGCTGATTATCTGGTTCGGAGAATTTGCATTTTGAGTCCCTATATCTTTTCTTATTTGAACTAAAATTCTTCTATTGGCTAAAGTAGTTACTATAGGAATTAGTCACTCTTTGTTTTTGTTTTTAAAAAAAAAAAAAAAGCAATATGCCGTAGCCTTATCGGAAAAAGGAAATGTATATTGTTGAAGAAGTAGACTTAGCTTTTTTAATTTACTGAAATACAACAAAAAAATAATAATTTAATTTTTTGTTTCCAACTTAGTTTTCATCAATTAGATGCTATGTACTGAGTTCTTTTTGTACTTCTTTTGGATAGTCGAGAAATTAAGTCGACTTTCACTAATGCTTTAATGAATTCAACTAACTTCTTTTTTTGCTACAATTTATGTTGTAAAATTTCAAACTACAAACATTTACAATATGAACTATAAAAGTAGTAACATGTAATAGTCATCTAACGATCCATAAAAGTACAAACATGTAAGAGGCAAGTTGTCTAATGTTTTGTGAAAAAAAAATGTACAAAAATTATTCTCTAGTATCAATTTCTTTATTCAAATTATATGCCTATGCAAAAGTTGTTTTTAGTATGAAATTTCTTTTTGATATTTTATCATTTATCCTTTATAATGTTTAGATTTATGTGTAATGAATGTATCCATGATGTCTTATTAATTCTGTCATAAATCATCATTAAGATTTTATCTCCCCTTACATATGAAGCCAAATATATATTACATGGCTATTTGCTTGCATTTATTTTCTCTTTTTACCGAGGGAACGAACTTGGTAATTGTTGGAAATTTTTTTGAAGTCAGTTACCTTGTACTGTGGCAGAATTTGAGAGATGCTAAATTTAGCTTTCACCAAAGTTGAAGGGCTCCTACTACAATTAACATTTATCACTCCCCTTAATAACGAATAATTTAAAGAGCTTTTTGAAATATAAGAGATTCAAAATTAAAGTTAAGGGAATGAACAAGAGAGGGCACCATAGATTTATTACCGTAAATGTCCTTGGGAAGATGCGAAAATTACGAGGAAGGTTGGTGTCGTTTCTGGAGATAAAAGAGGACAGAGTACGGAAGATCGAAAGAAGGGACGAGTCAAGTGGAAAAAATGCTACGCGTATTTGGCGGGTTTCGGGATCTTTTGAGAGGAGACCCGCTCCTATACTGCGCCAGTTGGCTCAAGCCTATTATTATTGTTATTTGTGAAAATAGCTAAATTTTTTAAAAGGAAAAAAAATAGAAATTGGCTATTCTCCACCAAATAAATTGAGTCATTATGCTAGGAAATCAACTTTATATGAAAATATTGTGTTAATTGATGAACATGTGATAATACTTGGTGCAACAAATTAATAATTTTTGACCGCATAAAATAAGATTATATCCTCTCCATTAAATTGTTTAACACTATTTATTATATGGATATATCAAGAACAAAAGATGTACGGTTTAATGAAATTACTATGAAATATTTATCCAAAAGGTGGAGCAAGATTTTTTATTGTGATTCATGGTTTCTCTACGCTAGATGGTGACAAAATCAAAATAAGGTTGTATCTTTATTTAATGGAAAGGATAAGGATCTTAGTCCAAAAACTATATCAAACAGTTTATATTTTAGAGAATATGCAATTCCACACTCGAGTTTTTACCTCAGATTTCTTTCCTTTTTTTTCTTTTTTGGGCTCTGAAATTTCCTTCTAAAACTTCTACATGTAAACACTTGTAACACTTGAAAGCACACTTTGAAAATAATTGCTTTACCTTTTACGCCCTATCGATTTTATATCATATTGCAATCATGCTTTAAATAAATTTATATTTGTAAGTAATTTGTTTAGACCCAAAAAAAAAAATAAAGGATTGTTCTAAGGGTCCGTTTGCTTCACTAGGCAAGATGAAATAAGATGACTTATCCTTGAATTATGAATATTAGGATGAGTCATGTTCGGATTAATAGTTCCAATTATCTAATGTTGAATTGTGGATATCTTTAGAAATAATGTTATCGTGGGTTTTACTAGGGATTGAATTTTACTTTTATTGACTAAAATACTCAAAATTTACAATATCATTTTTATTTGATAATAGTGATAGTGTGTGGTGGCATATGGTCATGGTAATGCAGGGTGATAGATGATGGTGATGTTATATGATAGTGGTAATAGTGTTGCTCAATGGTAGTAGTGTAAAGTAATAGTGGTATTGCTTGACATTGATAGTAGCGGTATTCAACAATGATTGTGATGTGTAGTGGGTAGGGTTAATGGTCCTGCAAGTGATGGCAGTGCAATTTGTTGGTGATGGTGGTGGAACTGGTGGTATACGGGGACGGTGGTGACGGCGAAAGTGCTGGTGCACGTAGTGGTGGTACGGCCAAATTAGACAACAATTTTATTATCCTATCTAAGGGTCACCTCGAGATGACTAATACCACCACTCCATTTGATTATTTTATCCTGTGCATAAGAGATTAATTCAGTTTAATGGGATGTATATCACATACTTAAAATGCAACTAAACATTGGACGACACAAAATTAGTAATCTAATATTGCATAATCTCATGAACTAAACGCGCTCTAAGTGAATAAAGTCATTATTTTCGCATACAGCATATTAAGGTTTAATTTTCAACACCACTTATAACTCCTCTTGTCTAGGGTATCACACTCGAGCTCAATACCTTACAAGCTTTCTATATGTGTAATTTGTGAATGGAAATTTCAACGGAGTAAGTATACACATTTACTATTTAAATTTACTTTCATCACTACTTCTCATTTCCCACTAAAGATAGAAATATGATATACTATCTCTCTCTCCCTATACGTATGTGTGTGTTTAATGATCTCTGTCATGGTAACTTATTCTCATTAGTTTAAGGTTCAAATAAATCGATGGTGACAACTAATACTCATTTTATAATATTTATCAATAAAAAACTTGCTAATATGAAAGTGAAAGAAAGCTAAAATATTTAGAAACCCCCTTTGCTCTTGCATGGTAAAACGATTCAATCAATAGAGAACCCGTTGTCACATGTGAACAAAGAAAGATTCACTAAGAATGCATTTTGATCATAGAATGGCACATAAATGGATTGCTAATTCTACGTCATTCTATATTGGTTGTTTTTTTACGCGCAAGATTAGGAACCTCATTTTACCACAATAAATAATCTTTTAGGAGATGCGACATTAGTTATCTAAAGATGACTATTATACTTGACAATAACATTTTATACTAATTTGACCTTACTATTACTATTATGTATAACCACTATTATCACCATTGTGCATTCTCAATACCGCTACCGCCACTTTGATGCACTACCATTACTACTACATTACCAATATCTCTATTAAGAACCTCTATTACTACTGCCCTACACCACCACCATGCATCACAATCATCAAGCACAACTACCATAACAACTATAGATTGCCACCACCACTAAGTACTACTATTACTGCTAACAGTCAACACCATTATCATCACGTATATCGTCACCTCTAGTCATCACCATTACTGCTAACATACAATACCACCATCATTGCATAGCGCCACTGCCTACTTTTGGGAACGCCACCACTACCACTATCACGTAACACTACCACCATCACTGCTGTTCAATACTACCATCTACCCTCACGTACCATTTTGTATTACCACTATTACCAAATATAAATAATAATATTAGTCTAAGGGTATTTTGGTCGTAAAATAAATATCCGAACCTAGCCAAACAAGTGATGAAATTGTTTCTCAAAACATCTTACCAAATCTATTACCAACTAAATATTGGAAAACTGAAACTATTATTTTGAGGATGAATCATCACAAGATTCATAGTCCGAAAATAAGTCATATCACTGCATCCAATCCATGAACCAAATAGATCCTAAGTGAAGGAATATATAATACCTCATCATACGAATTTACATCACTTAATTATTCATTTTTCTTATCCTTGTTTGCATCATTAAATACTAGAATGATTTTTAACACTCAATTAATATTAATTAACCACACGCCTATTTTTCTTTGTTACAAACCTTTATTTTGAAGATACAAAGATGTGAGTCATGTGACATAGATATATATGTCACGATAAAGGATATCACAAAAGTAAGGGTTTTTACTTTTCAATTTTTTGGGTAAATGTGGATAACAATAGGGTCCATGCCGTGCGCCAAAAAAAAAAAAATCATTTTTTGACACAAAACTTTAAAGCCAGGACATAACCGTTGCATAAATAAATTCAGTTGGCTTATAAATGTGAACAAATGAAGTTGGCCGTTCTATCCTTATACGTGGTCTGTTGAAACCATTAATGGAAAGGGTATCAAATTGATGCTTTTCAGCGGAATATGGGAAAAGAAGAAAGCAGGATTAATTCCAAAAAGTGAAGAATGTATATATGATAAGCTTAGGAAATAACTAAAGAATTTGTTTACAAATTACAGTGGGCGCAGGGAGATTGAATGTTAAACTTATCGCTCAATGCATAGCAAAACCATTGGCAAGAATTAATTAGTATCTTATTATTAGATTAATTGTACAAACTTGTTATGCATACCGATACTCTTCCCAACTTTTTTTTTTTTTTGTTTTTCTTGATAAATCAAATATTTTTTTTCCTAGAAAGTGACATATAACTTTAAATTTTTATGCATTTTTATTCACAATATTTCGTATATGCAACATCCTCATAAACATAATTAATATTTGTGAAAACACATTCATGCAATGTCTATTCAAAATCTTCGCCATAGCGGGATCTAATAAAAAAAAGACAAATATTAATATGTACATGCACAATTATCTTAAACGAATTTAACCATCGCCTGACACGACACAAGTTCTTCTAAATCATAATTTTGTGATGCAATATTTAGAATTCACGTAAAATCTTTTAATCTTAATCGATTCACATTGTGGATTTTTAAGTCTGAGTAAAATGTAATATTGCTCTTAGTCGTGTCCTCCTCAGTGGACTAGTTATACTAGTATAATAGTATAACTAGTGTCAAAAATTAAAGGCATTTTCCTCTACCAACTCTATCCAAATTCCGGTTTGCAACTCGACCCCACACTTATTATCAATTTGCAAGTGGCAACAGACAACAATTAATGGAGCATCGAAAAATAACATTAATTTAAATCGCAATTATTGTCAATACTTAAGTGCACTTAATTGCGTGATTAAACTTTCAAAAGTGGAGGGAAAATAGAAGGATCCGGAGCTGAATAAAGCCAATTAAAAAAGATTAAAGAAAGTCATAGGAAAGATCTCCGGAAGACAACTGACAGCTAATCTGGACCCGCGCTTGGTGCCCTTGTCCGAAGGGTGGGCGCGGGCAGACTTTTCAAACCTGTTCATATTTGACCGGCTCCTCACTTCTCCCTTTGATTGGTGAATTGTTCGAGGCAATTAATAGGGCAATTAATAGTTTGCACATATATCAAATGATTTTTTTTTGAAGCACATAAATCAATTGAATTGAATTCCTAAATTTTGAGTTTTATAGTATTTAAAATCAGAGAATTAATATCTGGAAAAAATTTTCTATTATTGTTTTAGCACCTTAAAATTATTTTTGAAGAACAAATGCAAATACTAGTTTAATAAGTCTAGACACTAAATAAATAGAATCATTCACCATAAAACTTACTATATATTTAAATTTCATATATAAATTTTCAATATACATTTTATAACTTTTGATCCTCGTAGTAAATTGTACCCGTGCATGTAATATGACAGTTGAGATTTGATTCACTCCTCCCCCGTTTAGGGTATTTATCAAATCGAAAATTCGACAAATTCAGTGAACCTAACTAAAGTTGTGTGTAAATGGGTTGAATTATTGAGTTTATCCTTAATTGAGTTAGATTATTCGAAAGTAATTAGGTTCCTTTGGAGTTTATTTTTTGGAAATTTGAAAATTCAAAAATTTGAATAAACCCAAGTAATTATCTTCTTGTACAGTCCCATCAATCTATTTAACTAGACCTCTAGCCAAGGACCATCTATGCTGCTACAAGTATAAATTTGATATACACGTTTCTTTTGAAAATTTGATTGTAAACTTGACCTTCAAATTAAGGTTTTTAACTTATTAGGTAAAAATATTTAACTCTTTTGCTATGTTTTGCATTCAAAATAAAATTAATCCGTTTAACCATAAAATTTGTGAATTACTAGAGTTATAATTGGATTGAATTTACTCGGAATAGCATAGTTGTTGGGTTGAATTGGTTTCTAGAATTCTAACCCGAAAAAACCAATAACCCGATTATGACTCCCAACCCCCGGTCACCTAACTCCAAGCATATCCAAATTTTACCGGTATTTGCCGGAAGAAATAGACGACATACTGACGTGGCGATCTTAGCCGGTCGTCACGCGCCAATCCCTTTCTTGGTTATCTTTTTCTCGGCACTCGAATACGGAGGTGGGATACGGTGCGGGTGTATCCATGGTTGAACCAGTGGGCAGCATTAATGACGTGCGTGCCAGTTTTGGGGTGGGATCCACATTTGGCTTTTTTGTGGCTGGCATGAAAGCTAGAGAAGAAGGCTTGGAAGACTTTGGGCAGTGACAAGAAAAGGACAAAGAATAGATAAACTTTAATAATTCTGCAAGAAACGACGATTGGGTTACAATGCACGTTGCGTCGTCAACTTGGAGGCTAAATGGTCCCTTTCTCAATTTTTCATTTTGAGGGAGGGGCCCTTCCTGAATTTGGCTTGTTTATCCGTTTGAGATATCAAAAAGCTTTGGTTTAGGATTACTTAAAAAAAAAGAATTATTTAAGTGGGGATTACAAAGGTTAATCATTTTCTAGGGAACGTTGGAGAATGGTACAAAATATATATACTAAAATTGAAAGGATCGTGGATTTTACCATGTTCGTGTACCTTTGACTAGTTTACCCAATTTTGCAGCAATAAATTATTTAGTGTTTTATTGGTGTTATTGAAATAAGTTTTGTTACATTAGTGATGAAGAAATTTAAGCGTTTTAGTAAGTTAAAATCTAACCATAGTATCATTCACTAAGGACTGTTATCATATATTCACATTTATCACATTTGAAATAAATTAGATAACTATTATAGTGTAAATGCAACGTGACAAACCCTGGTGAACGACACTGGGATAGCATTGAGAAAACTGACACTGAGGATTTGAATCGCTGCTTATTGTTAGCGGGTTTCGTTTAATTTGTGCTCTGTTTGGATGGTTATTTTTTGAAATGTTATTTAAAAAAAAATATTACTGTAATAATTTTAAAGATATCTTTCCATAGATGTATTTGTGAGATAAAAACTTGGTTAGAAAACGTGTTTGTGAGAAATAGAACCAAAACAAAGGAAACAAAACAAGCTCCTAGTTTACCTAAATTCCAACTAGTTTTTTTAACAAAACAAGCTCCTCTATCCTTCGAATAAATAAAAGAGAGTTACGGTTTGGGATTTTTTTAATGAATTCCGGTGTCCAGAAGAGCCGAACCTGGTCTTGTAGGTTTTCTAACATTTTCTTTTGAAGCGGGCCTAATATTAGGTGGGTTGAGAGCAGTTTAGTTAGTGTTTAGACAGAATCAGGGAAGCCCAAGACGGACCAATTATGGTAACCTTATTTTGAGAAGTCGGCCCATTAATGGTTTTGGTTTTTGTAAGAGCGAAGGGAAAGAAAAACAGATGCAATAGTATTTGGGCCTCAAACTGATTCATAAACATCATTTATTTTTTTACCTCTAATTTTCTGAAAAATAATAAATTTTCCAGTATAGATTCTATATCTTAAGCTACTTATTAGATATGTTTCCTAGCCATTTTTTAAATACTTTGCTCAATTCTTCGTGACATGCAAATTTTGTTCAATCTGAAATCGTTGTATAACTAGTCATACAACATAGTTTCACGCTCATACAATATACTTTCACATTAAATACAATTGGACATAAAAAAAGAATACAAAAAATTTGAATTAGTTTCAGATTTATTTGCCAATAATTGTTTATCTTTTTTTTTTTCATTTTGTCTTGCATTTTTATTTCGTGTGAACTAGAACGTACGCATAATAATAGATAAATTGGTTCACCTTGCCCATCCGATCCTTGCAAAAGCATGCATTTTGCTGTGCGCACAGGGTAGAATTTTCCAAATGAAACTTATACCCAAGAAAGAAAAAAGCACTAGATAAATGAAAAAGTTAAGAGCAATAGGAGTTGGCGTGAATTTGAAGGACAAAGCCACCCTTCTCAGTGACGAAATATTAGAATTTGATTCTCATTATTGCAATTACAGTACTTCGTTCTGCTTCCCCTTAAATAGCAAATAGATGCATAAATACAATAAAGTCCAAAGGTAGGAAATAAAGATAATCGATGACTTATCTTTCAAGATTCTCCCAATTTCCATGTACTTTGACTAGATTAGTAATTGCACCTTATTTTGTGGTTTCATGCTAACATGGCTCTGGAAATTCTCATAGATCTTCCACGTCGCAACAAGGCAGGAGAGAAAATAAATTAACAAATTATGATAGGATAAGAAGAGTTTGTTTTTAATGCCAACTGTTGAATGTTTGAAATGGACAACATGATTTGATAATAGAGGGCTCAAAAATGGAGATTCCTTGTTGTTTCTTTGTTCTAATATTGCATTTCCTTCATTTGTTTAGTCTCCCTGATCGTTGACCAGTAGCAGAAGCAGACAAAAACATCTAACTATATGCGTGTGTATGTAATTGTTCCTTACAGATTACAATGAAGGTGTAATTTTGCTTTGAACTTATAATTGATTTAATACAAGTAACAAACAAACAGTGCATCATTCAAGAAGTTGGTGGAGAAAAATGAAGCGGCCAGGCAGAGTTATGCTTGTTCTTACCCTTATTTGCCTCCTGCTAACATTTGTAGGTGCACCTTCAAGTGGAGGTGGAAGTGGTGGCGGTGGAGGCGGCAGAGGAGGAGGTGGCAGTAGTGGATCTAGCGGTGGTGGAGGAAGCAGGGGTGGTGGTGGTGGAGGAGGAAGCAGGAGTGGTGGTGGAGGAATTAGGTCAGGAAGCGGAGGAGCTAATGGAGGAGGGGGTAGCAGTAGCAGTGGCTCTGGCACTGGCACAACCATTCGCCTGAGAAGAAGCAGCACCCCATCCTATGTTTCTTTCGCATGGCCTTATCTGGCGTTATCCGCCTTTGCACTGGTCTCATGTCTTCATCTTCTACTTTGATTTCTGTTGTATGTAATTATTTAATGCAGTTACTACGACATATGTGTTTACGTGGGAGAATTGATCAGTTCTAAGTCTTATGATTGAATATATGAAATATTAATTCTACCTGTTGTTTGTTAATTGATGAATTATGATTATGGATTAGTGAATAGTTTGTACTGTATTTCGTCATGATAGTTGAAAACAATCTGTAATTTTTACAACAATCATCTACCTTAAATTTATGAAATTCCCATCTCTTTCTGCATTGGGCCTAGCTTATTATATGTCACAATGCCCTAAGTTAAAATGTGTCATAACTTCTTTTAAAATCAAAAACAGATGCTGCTTAGACAAAGTATTCCAAAAATTTTGAAGCCAAATACATTATGTAGGCATATTATTTATTTTCATTAAATTCACTTGGTTAAGCAATGATAATTTATACCTAATTGAAGGAATATAAAACTAGAAAAGGAAAAGGAACATAAAACTGTACTATCTTCATGTCCTGGATCAGGACTTCGCCACTCTCTCTTCCCTTGATGAGCAGTACATTATTTCGATTACTATGACAAGCATTTCGACCTTAGCTGTATCTTTTGCCCACCTTAGTTCACAGGCTAAGCATTTCGACCTTACCTGTATCTTTTGCCCACCTTAGTTCACAGGCTGAGTAAAGGGTATTACTCAGGAATCACTGCTTGTGCCCATAACATATATGTAGGACAAATAGAATTTGTATAGGATTCATGACGTATTATTTATAGTTGTTTCATATTTTTTTAATATAATTCATATATCTAATTTTTTTATCAGAATATTTATTCATTTTCTCTTTTTATTCCACTCAACTTATATATTAAGCTAATCTACTGTATGCTAACGTACCTAAACTCTAAATCCTAATACAACATGAACTCTACTTCCAAATTCTAAACCTCAGATTTATATGCTCAAATTCTAAACTCTAAGGGGGCGTTTGGTTCGCCGTCGGGAATCGGAATCGGAATCGGAATCATTACTCATGGATTTGGAATAAAACCCGCAGTTCTAATAAATGTGTTTAGTTCAATATCTGGAATGAGTATCATTACTATATGTATATGTATATGCGTGTGTGTATATATAAATATATATAAATAAATAAATATATAAATAAATATACACACACACACATATATGTATATGTATGCATGTATATGTACAAGTACAGATATACGTAGGTATATGTATATGTATATGCGTGTGTGTATATAAGTAAATAAATAAACAAATACATAAATAATATATATAATTATATATAAATAAATATATATATAAATAAGTAAATAAATAAATATAAATATATTTATATATATGTATGTATGTATGTGTGTATATGTACGTGTACATATATAAATAAATAAATATATAAATAATAAATAAATAAATAAAAATATATTTAGAAATATCTATATGTACGTATGTATATGTACGTGTACATATATACGTAGGTATATGTATATGTGTGTGCGTATATAAATAAATATATATAAATAAATAAATATATAAATAAGTAAATAAATAAATATAAATATATATATGTATGTATGTATACGTACGTGTACAAATATACATAAGTATATGTATATGTGTGTGTGTATATAAATAAATAAATATATAAATAAGTAAAATATAAATATATTTATAAATATATGTATGTATGTATGTATGTATGTATGTATGTATATGTATTTATGCATGTGTACGTGTACATATCTACATAGGTATATGTATATGTGTGTGTGTGTGTATAAATAAATATATATAAGTAAATAAATAAATACATACATAAATAATATATATAATTATATTTAAATAAATAAAAAATATATAAATAAGTAAATAAATAAATATATATATCTGTATATGTATGTATGTATATGTGTGTATAGATATATAAATAAATAAGTAAATATATAATATTTAAAAAAATATATAAATATATAAATAAATATATACACACACGCGCGCGCGCACACATATATATGTATGCATGTATATGTACATGTACAAATATACGTAGGTATATGCATATGTATATGTATATGTGTGTGTATATATAAGTAAGTAAATAAATAAATACATAAATAATATATATAATTATATATAAATAAATAAAATATATAAATAAGTAAATAAATAAATAAAAATATATTTATATATATGTATGTATGTATGTATATGTACGTGTACATATATACGTAAGTATATGTATATGTGTGTGTGTGTATATATAAATAAATATATAAATAAGTAAAATATAAATATATTTATAAATATATGTATATATGTATGTATGTATGTATGTATATGTATTTATGTATGTGTACGTGTACATATCTACGTAGGTATATGTATATGTGTGTGTGTGTATAGAAATAAATATATGTATGTATGTATGTGTACATATATATGTAGGTATATGTATATGTATGTGTGTGTGTAGATATAGAAATAAATAAATAAATAAATATATATATGTGTGCCCGTGCATATATGTATATATATGGATATGTATGTATGCATGTGCGTGTATGTGTGAATTTGGGAATCAAATTTGGGTTTTGACAAAAACCCCCCAAAATGGTTGGGTTTTGACAAAATCCAAATTTTTGGAATTCATTCCCAAATTCCAAATCCTATCCCCTTAATTCAAACTTTCATTATGGGTTTCAATCCCATTCCCAATCTCAAACCCCTCTTACTAAAAGCCCCCCCTAAATCCTATTTTCTACGGGGGATCAGAATAGTACTTCCGTTGGCATAGGGTAGAATTTTCCAAATGAAACTAATACAAAAATTCTGAAGGTACGAAAAAACCTAGTACAACACTGACCCACAAATAACATATCACTCTACCAGTATTATACAAAGCATAGAATAATTTATTAAACAAACAATTAAAGAAAATTAATAACTTAGCTTGCAAGATTCTCCCAATTTTCATGTTGTTCGACTAGTTTAGAATTTGTATATGTTGTTGTGATTTCAGGGTGATTCTCATAGGTACTCCACGTAGCAACAAGGCTGTAGAAAATTTATGCGAATAAGCCCGGGAGAATAAATTAACCAATGACGATAGTATAAGATGACTGAATTGTTCATAGCAACCGTTGAATATTTGAAATAGACAACATGATTTGATGATAGAGGATTGACAAAATGAAAATTCGTAGTTGTTTCTTCTTCAGCTATTTTGCATTTCCTTCATTTATTTATTCCCCGATCTTTGACCAGTAGCAGAAGCACACAAAACCCTCTTACTCCAATACATATGTGTATTAATTCTTTCTTACAAATTGCAATCAAGATATGATTTTGCTTTGAACTTATAATTGATTCCAATACAAGTAATACCAGTGCATCATTCAAGAAGTTGGTGGTTAAAAATGAAGCGGCTACTCAAAGTTATGCTTGTTCTTACCCTCATTTGCCTCCTGTTAACATTTGTAGGTGCACCCGGAGGGGGAGGTGAAGGAGGTGGAGGTGAAGGCGGCGAAGGTGGTGGCACTGGTGGATCTAGTGGTGGTGGTGGTGGTGGTGGTGGAAGAGGGGGCAGAAGCGGAGACGGAGGTGGAGGAGGGGATAGCAGTGGCAGCAGCTGCAGACTATCCTACATTTCTTTTGCATGGCCCTATCTGGCGTTATCCGCCTTTGCACAAGTCTCCTGTATTCATCTTCTCTTTTGATTTCTGTTGCATGTATACAAGGAGGACATCGTGGTCTGATGATCAGTTCTGATACTACGACATATTTGTGTATGTGGGAGAATTGATCAGTTCTGAGTTATATGTCTTATGATTACATCTATGAAATATTAATTCTACCTGTTGTTTGTTACTTGATGAATCATGATTGTATATTAGTGAATAATTTGTATCGTATCTCGTTGATAGTTGGAATCAATTTATAATCTTCACAACAGTCATCTCCCTCAAAATTTATGAAATTCCCATTTCTTTCTGTATTGGGCCTAGCTTAATACATGTTACAACGCCCTAAGCTAAAATGTGTCATAACTTGTTTAGAAATATAAAGACAGATGCTACTTTTTTTTTTTTTTTTTTCTTTGAAAACTCGGCACAAGGCCTACTGAGGAAAAAGAAAAAAAGGCAGATGCTACTTAAAGAAAGTGTTCCAAAAATTTTGAAGCCAAACACCTAAAGTAGACATATGATTTCTTTTCACTAGATTCACTTAGTTAAGCAATAACTAAACCTAATTGAAGGAATATGAAACTAACAAAGGAAAAGGAACATAAAACTGTACTATCCTCATCTCCCTGGATCAGGACTTCGCCACTGTCTACATATTCACAGGAAGGGTCATAGCTCAAAATAGTGGTCCAAATGCAGCAAATACTTTTAAATGCACTTTTTGGAAATGAAAAAAAAAAAACTGCACTTAAGTATAAAAAGGGTTTTTTTTTTCTTTAAAATAAAAACAATCATAACATGAAAAATATTTGACCAAAGCAGTCAATGACTAAAAACAATCAAGCATGAAAAAATTAAACCTCAATATACAAATCTTGTTATAGAAAAACTCTACTGGAACGGCACAAGATATAAGAAATTAACTATATTGGCCTAGACTTTATCTTTTTCATTGCACCACAATACTATATAACAACATGCCGTTAACAAAACAACCAATTTTATTAAAAAAACAACACATCTGTAATTACCTATGTTTTATAATCCTCTCGATTGGCATTAATTTCACTAGTACTATAATATTTCTATCTCTATCTCATACTTCCTCCAGCAAACCATTGCATATATTATTCTTCATTAGAAAATTACTAGAAAATTCCAGCGACAAATTTTATAATTGATAAGAACAAAAGAATGTCGAGTCTCAACTGCCAACGTCAAATGTTGCCTGTTGACAACGTATTTTGATTGACAGAGGATTGAACTTCCAGGTACATTCTCTTCCAGTATCCAGCATTTCCTCCATTGTTTCGTTTTTTAAATGCCGATGGTTGTTGACCATTTGCAGAAGCCCACAATAATCACAATATTCCCGGGGCCTTTATTGCATTACTAATGACTATAAATAGAAGAATTAAAAAGCTATAATCCCACTCGTTGACAAAAAAATGAAGCTGCTAACCAAGGTTATGCTCGTCCTTACCCTCCTTTGCCTCCTCCTAACTTCTGCAGTTGCACCAGGTGGGTCTGGAGGTGGCGGCAGCTCTGGAGGCGGAGGTGGCAGCAGCTCTGGAGGTGGAGGAGGCCGCGGGGGCGGGGTTGGTGTAGGTGGCACCTCTAGTGGAGGATATGGATATGGATCTACTGGGCGAGGATATGGGTATGGATCTACTGGTCGAGGATATGGATATGGATATAGTAGCGGAGCTGGCGGCAGTGGTGGTGGCTCGACCGGGGCAAGTAACGGTGGAGGAGGAAATACTGGAGCGGTTACTACAATTCATTCGAGAAGCAGCAGATCATCTGCTTTTGCATGGCCCTTTCTGCCGTTCTTAGCTTTTGCTCAACTTTCATTTCTTCAGCTACTTGATACGTACTTTGTGTGAAGGAGGTTCTTAGCTACCATACTTTGTTTTACCATTATTTTTTAAACAAATTATAATGGGGAAATTATTGGCTGTAAACTATTTTTGTTGTAGCATTTTTTTCACCAAATCGACGGATTTTCATTCTAAATTCTTACTCAATTATATTTTCGTTAATCACTAATGACAAAAAAAAAAAAAAATCTTAGAGAAAAGTCTCGTAAAAAATATTTTACATGTGACTGCCTTCCGTTAGCTATAACTTTTGTTCATAAGGTATTATTTGGTTCTTAGCTATTACTAGTGTGTTTATTTCACTCCCTTTTGCCTCAATTTGGTCCCCTGAATTCCTTTTATAAATAAGAGATTCTTAATGACATGAAAATAGAAGTAGTTGAAATACTGAAATGTTTTACTTCACCAATAAACTTTGTAAGAGAATGTTACGTGCATATTTTGCTATCTTATATACCTTAAAAACGACCTGTAACCTGTAAATAAAATTTTCACTTTAGGATCTTGTATCTTACAGAACTGTTTGAAATTAAGTTTATAAAAAATTGACGAAATAGATCAATCTTTTACTACTGTCTTCTAATGCGTACATATCATCTCATCACAGATGCCTATTCCTGCAACTTAATCAGACTACAATTTCGTTTCATCCTACAATCCATTTCCTCAACTTATAAAATCATCGTGCTTGACTATATCAACTTGGTCGACAGGAGAGGAGAGTTGAAATCCAACATTTCTCCGGCGGGGGTCCTTGGCGAAGTCTACAACAGATGGAAGCGATCCTTTTGCTGTTATTTTTGCTACCTTTTTTTTGTATGATAGACCACTTTTTCCAAATAAATTAAAGTACTTGGTTGACTCAAAGTACATGTACATGATGTATTTTTGTATGTAAGTATAAAGTCTTGCCCGTGTGACAGCTCCACCTTACCCTAAGACATACCAAAGGGCTCAGCGGACTACTTGCCTAGCTCTTGCCAGGACTCGGATCAAGCACGTACTAGATTCTATGAAACAATCGATATATATAGAAAACTCGTAAATACATTCGTATGATTCAAACTTAAGAGTAAATGTACTAGTTAAGTAGTTTACATTATAAACACCTAACTAATACAGTAAGATCTCAAACATCCTTTTTCTAACAAAATCCTACCAAGAACTACTCTTGAATCCTCACCACCAGCCTTAATAATAGGAGTCTGTTTAAGGAGAACAAATAAGAAAGGGATGAGCTATAATAGCCTAGTGAGGTTCCCACACATGCAAACACATAGGCAGATAATTAAAAAAAAAATAAATAAATAACATGTGCCATAAAACAGTATAAGAACAAGTTTAAGTAAACAATTAATCAAATAAGGAAGGATACATGTCAACTACGGGAGCAAGCTCAACCGTGGGAATATTAAGTACATAATCATGTGGCAATAATGTTCGGACCAATAGAGAAAATCAGGTCCTTGCCAATGATCAGGTAAATATCAGATAACAGTACCCGTGACCACACATGCACCTTTATTACCTCAATACCTCCACTCCAGGGCTAGATCTCAACCATGGAGGGTAAAACAGTTTGTTCAATCCAGAGTTGACCTCTTTGAGGAATCTCAACTCAGAGGAAAAAACACAAGTCCCTAACGCCCAAACACCTTATATCCTCCTCAATACCAGTATGACTAACCGTGGTGTAACTGGTGAAGTATGACCACGGAAGTCTAGCCCGAAGGCTCAGTTCAGTTGAAAGTTCACAAACAAGTATATTCACATCTGAGAAAAGTTGTGCATGTAACAAATTGCGGGATAGATGTGATAAAGTACTCATCTTACCCTCGTATAGCACATTGTAGCAGCTAACAAGTATCAAGCATAAAATGGGATTAGCACTTAAACATGCATCAGGCGCACACAAGAAACACTCACCTGAAATTTCAAGAAAGTTCCTCGTAAAACGTGCGAGGTTCAGACTCGGACCTTGAAATTCATGAGTAGTCTAATTAACCTACTAGATTTTCTTTCAAAAGAATTTTTTATAAAATGTACCCAAGTTTAACTAGAGTTTTAAAATAAATATAAATTGGTTATAGGGAAAAATCCAAGAAGTTATAATAAAGGAATCCGGATAAAACCCTAAATCAACTGATAAAGAAATTTAAGAAATTCCTTTTTGAAAGTAATTTAGTTCTAAGGGCAAATAATTCATTAAGTGTCAAAATTAAGGTTAAATTTAAAAGGAATAATTAATACTAAAAATTCGTTATTAATTTCTGCTTTATTTACTATATTAGTTGCAAAACTCTAATACTTCGCTATACATTTTGGACCAAAAGAAAATATTGCTAAATACTATGAACTAAAGAAGTAGTTTAATTAAATATTGATTAGGGTTCAAGGTTTTGGTGTAAAAGAAATTTTGTCCAAAATAATTAGTTTATAAGTAAACTAGTTTTTAAAGTCCAAGAAAGATTTATTAGTAATAGTCAAGTATAATTTAATAACTTAGCAAAATTAATATAGGTTAAAATGAGAAAACTCCAAAATATCCTATACTTAAGTAAATTAATGGTTTTAAACTAATTAATTATCAAACTAATGATATTTAATTAAATTAAGACTAGTTAAATAACAAATTAGGGTTATTTGGTGAAAACATACTAAATCAAGTATAAAGTGAAACTAGTCAAATTTCACTTACACATTCAAAAGTCAAGTTTCTAATCAGTTTAAATCTTCAAAATGTATAAGAGTTTCTTCCTAAAATTGATTAACAAGGTTCAAAATTCATTGCACAACATTTTCCTAAAAACTGGTTAAGTAGATTAAACTTAAGGTGCTCATTATTTGGTAGTCACTTCAACCAATTCACAAGCTGAAATTTCCAGCAGTTTTTGTCATCAAAACTTGGCCAAAACAAGGTTAATATAGCTGGAAATATTAAGTTATCAAAGCTGAAATTTTGTAAACTAGTAAAGCTGAAATTTGTTCAAGGTTTTGGAACAAGGAAGTGCCGGTTTGCAAGCTGAAATTCCAGCAACTTCAGCCCACTAAACAGGCCTTAAATACTGAAATTCTTCCAGAATTTTTCCTCTAACAAGACTAACCAACATGCCTTCTAACTCTAGTCAAAATTTCAGCCATAAATTCCAAGATTTTCCACTCAAATAAAGCATCAATCTCCTATACAAGTCCATACTAATCAAGTAGGTCATAACATAGTTAATCTACTATCAAGGAAAGGATCAAAACAAGGGAAACCTCATAATCATGAGCATAAATATTCATATATATAATCAAGAGAACAAAATATAACCATAAATCTTAAGTACTTAATGAAATCATAAGAAAACATAAGAAATCTTCTATTAAAACTTGAAAGAACTTGAAGTTTCTTGATGAATTTACCTCAAAATAGGTAGGGTTTTAGTTGAAGAAGAGTGAATGATTAGTCCCTTAAGAACCTTCAACTTTGAGCAAGAACTTGAGCTTGAAACTTGGAGAGAATTTGATTGAAATTTGAGGGGATTTCTTTTCTAGTTAGGTTAAGCTTTTGGGAAAGATTAAGTTAGTCTTTTAAGTGTTTAAAATGGTTGAAATTGAAGAGTATTTTGGGCAATAGGGTGGCCGGCCAAGAGGAGCAAAAAGTGCAAGGAAATTTGAGCCAAAAAAATTGAAAAGAATTGGTAAAAGTAAAAGCCAATAATAGGTGGCCATTCATGGTGCTAGGTGGCATAATCTTCCAAAATATCTAAGTAATAGGTGGCCTTACTTTTCTAAATATCTAAGCTTGGTTGGTAACATTTAATTGGTGTAATTTTCCTATGATTATCATTAAACATGTAATAATAATAATTCAAGAAATCAAATTGTAAAAGAAAATTATACAATAACAACTAATAAGAAAATTTTACAATTAACATTCATAACATAGAAACTAAGTGGTTTCAAGAGTGATTTCAAGCTTTTAGGGTTTTACAGCTTGGATATTGTGAAACTGTATATTTTAATAAATTGAACTAATTGTTCAAAGTTGTGAATGCTCATATAAAATACTCCCTCTTTGCCTAGGAAATTCTTAAGTGGATCAAATCCATGACCCCACTTGTGAATCTTGTAGTCTAAAAGAATACTACATAAACACAGTGATGTATGCTGATACAAGAAATTAATGTAAGTATACTTATGTGACTTTATTTTAAACCTATAAATTTTATAAATGAGGCTGTGAACTTGTCCATGTAAAAATTTTCCTCTATCCCTGTGTTTGTCTTCACGTATTAGTGTGTGATTGATTGCTCATTTGTTTTGTTTGATTAGCAAAAAGACCCTTATATCTTTTTTTTTTCCCTTTAAGTTTTGGGGTATAAAAAAAAGTAATAGGAGTAATCTTTAGGTAGACTTGTGATCATTTAGACCTTTAGAGGAAAGGAAAATGAAGGAGCATACACTGACAATGTGGGGTTTAGTGGGATTTTGGACTCAAGAGCATGGCCATGAAGGTCCAGCCTTTCGCCTGAACTTTCAACAGGGGCTGACGGACACTACACTCCAATTAGTGTAAAATTCTATGTGGGCTCTTTGCTTTCTTTTTGAGATTTTGCTTTAACAATGCGTTTTTATCATGCATGACTCGGCTTGTGTGAAATTGTTTACTCGGATCTTGGTATGAACAAGCCATGCAGATATTTTTTAATTATTTTTTATTGTTTTTAAAAAATATTTTTTGAAATAAATACACGAACGAAAATATAAAATATGATTAAAGAATGTGTTTGGTGAACAACCCAAAATATTTTTTTCAAAAAAAGTAACTATCCAAACAACCGTCTCGGATTTGGTTTGCATTGAACAATTGGCGGATAGTATAATGGGGGCTTATTTATTTTTGGTAATATCAACGTTATTTTGAATAAATGTATGCATAATTTAGGGAATTGGTAATAGAATTTATAATCTAATTTCACTTATTAAATTCACTTGGTTAAGCAATAATCTAAACCTAATTGAAGGAATAGAAAACTAAAGAAAGAAAAAGGAACATAAAATTGTTTTATCCTCACTCCTGGATCAGGACATCGCCAATATCTACATATTCACACGAAGGGTCACAACTCAAAATAGACGTCCAAATGCAGCAAACACTTTTACATGCACTTTTTGGAAATGAAAGTGCATTTTTGATGATCATGTAATTATTTAATGCAGTTACTACGACATGTGTGTATGTGAGAGAATTGATCAGTTCTGAGTTACAAGTCTTATGATTTCATATATGAAATATTAATTCTACCTGTTGTTTGTTACTTGATGAATCATGATTGTACATTAGTGAATAATTTGTATTGTATTTCGTTATGATAGTTGAAAACAATTTATCATTTTTACGACAATCGTCTACCTTAAATTTATGAAATTCCCATCTCTTTCTGCATTGGGCCTAGCTTAATATATGTTACAATGCCCTAAGATAAAATGTGTCATAACTTGTTTAAAATTAAAAACAGAAGCTACTTAAAGAAAGTGTTCCACTGTTGAAAGTGTTCCAACAATTTTGAAGCCAAACACATAAAGTAGACACATGATTTCTTTTCACTAGATTCACTTGATTTAGCAATGATCTAAACCTAATTGAGGGCATATGAAACTAAAGACGGAAAAAGGAATATAAAACTGTACTGTCCTCATCTCCTGGATCAGGACTTCGCCACCGTCTAAACTAAACATTCACCTGAAGGGTCACAGCTCAAAATAGTCATCGAAATGCAGCAAATATTTTTACATGCACTTTTTATCTTTATCGTCATCTTTATCATTGCACCACAATACTATAAAAAACAGACTGTTAAAAAAAACAAAATTTTTTATTAAAACAACAATACATCTGTAAATTACTTATGTTTTATAATCCTGTCGATTGGCAAGTGTACTTTCACTAGTGGTGCAATATTTCTATCTCTTATCTCATACTTCCTCCAGCAAACAATTGCATATATTATTCTTCATTAGAAAATTACAAGATATTTCCAGAGACAAATTTTGTAATTGATAAGAATATATAAAAGATTGTCAAAGTCTCAACTGCCAGCCTCAAAAGTTGCATGTTGATAACGTATTTTGATCAACAAAGGGTTGAAATTCCAGGTTCTTTCTCTTCCAGTATCATGCATTTCCTGCTACTTTTCCTTTTTTTAAATGTCGATGGTTGTTGACCATTAGCAGCAGCCCACAATAATCACAGTATTCTTGTTGCCGGTATTGCATTACTAATTACTATAAATAGAAGCATAAAAAAGCCATAGGCCCATAATCCCTTTCTCTGACAAAAATGGAGCAGCTAATCAAAGTAATGCTCGTTCTTTGCCTCCTCCTAACTTCTGCAGTTGCAGCTTCAGGTGGGTCCGGAGGTGGCACCGTTGGATGTCGTCCAGGTGACAATTATTGTGGAGGATATGGATATAATTATACTGGTAAAGGATATGGATATGGATATAGTAACGGAGTTGGCGGCAGCGGTGGTAACGCGACCGGGGCAAGTGGTGGTGGCTCGGCCGGGGCAAGTGGTGGTGGTAACGCGACCGGGGCAAGTGGTGGTGGCGTGACCGGGGCAGGTAGCGGTGGAGGAGGAGATGTACGAGCAGGAGGAAATACGGGAGGGGCTACCACAAATCATTCGAGAAGCAGCAGATTATCGGCTTTTGCATGGCCCTTTCTGGTGTTCTTAGCCACCGGTTTCGGAGTTTAAAGATAAAGGTATTAAGGAGGGAGGTTCTTAGCTACCATACTTTGTTTACTTGCCATTAGTTTTGAATTTATAATAGGCAAAGTATTTCTGAGGCTGACTAAATTATTTTAGTTGTAGCATTTTTTTTTTCACCAAATCGACATATTTTCAATCAAAATTGGTACTCAATTATGTTTTAGTTGATCACAAACGACAAAAAATATCCTAGAGAAAGGTCTCGTAAATAACATTTTACATTTGACTTCCTTCCATTAACTTTAATTTTCGTTCATAAAGTTCTATTTGGTTCTTAGCTATTATTAGGATGTTTCTTTCACTCCTTTTACCTCAATTTACTCCCCAGAATTCCTTTTACAAATCATAGATTCTTAATTTAGATGAATAGGGAAGTAGTTCAAATTCACAAACTGAAATGTTTTACTTCACCAATAAACTTTGTAAGAAAATGTTATGTACATATTGCCATCTTACAGATCTTATAAGGGGACCTGTAATCTGTAAGTTAAATTTTCCCTTTAAGATCTTTTATGTTACAGAAATTGTTAGAAAGTTTATAAAAAATTGACGAAATTGATCAATCTTTTTCTGCTGTATGTTCATCTCATCCTATAATCCGTTTCCTCAACTTATGAAATCATCGTGTTTGACTACATCAACGTTACTTGATCGACAGGAGAGTTGAAGACGAGGTCTGCAGCACATGGGAGAGATCTTTTGCCATTATTTTAGCTACCTTTTCTGTGTATAATAAACTATTTTAGCTAACTTTTCTGTGTATGATAAACTACTTCTTCCAAATAAATTAAACTACTTAGTTGACTTGAAATACATGTACATGATGTGTTTTTGTATGCATGTATAAAGTATTGCTCTCAGTGTTGTGTAACTTTATATTTCAATAAATTGAATTGATCGATTTTAAGTTATGAAATACTCTCTCCATCCCCGTGTTAAAGTCACCGTTGAAATTTTTGGCCTTATTATGGGATCATGTGATAATTATATCCAAATGAGATGAATTTGACAAAATTTAAAGGGCTTACGCACTCTTGTAATTGTAATTTTAAAGGGTACATTGGAAAGGTTTTAGACACTAGTATTGATTTTAATCTTTGAATATCTATAGAGAATTGAATATTAGATTTCGAAAATTATAAAATATTTACGTAGCCCTCACAAACATTGTGAAATTTCATTCTTTCCTTGCTTCCTTGACCATTAAGTTTTAAATAACAACCTTTCTAAAAGAGGAGGTGAACTCGTCAAAAATTCAAAAATTGCATGCTACTCCAAAAAGAGAGAATTAATTCAAAGATTTTGAAACCAAAGAAAAAAACATATCTTCAAATTAAATTCACTTTTTAAAGCAATATCTAAGCTATATAAACAGCCACAATGTATATTCACATAAGCGGGTTGAATCAATCATCTAAAAGGTTAGACACGTGCCTAAATAACTTTACTTCTTAAAAAATTGGGTAAATTTTCGCTTAATTGTGGCAAAGTTTGCTCCGTTTAAAGGATCCATTTTTTGAGGATATTGTTGTGGAATATCATTTAATCACATTACTTAACCACCTTTTTATCTCAATATCTTGTGCGTTAAGAAGAGACGTTAAAAAGAGATACGAGGTTACTTCTATAATGTTTTAAAATACACAATCCAAGTGGATTATTTTTTAAAAACTTATTTTCAGAGGACATGTTTTTTAATTATTTTTTTATATCACGTTCACTAACTGAAAAAACACTACATTCATATTCTTACAAAAAAAAACCCCAAATATAATTATAAATAATAGTTAGTGACAGCATAAAAAATAGAAAATTTTAAAGCACACAATCCAAGCGGATTGTTTTTTAAAAACTTGTTTTCAGAAAACTTATTTTCAGAAGACACGTTTTTTAATTACTTTTTTATATCATGTTCACTAACTAAAAAACACTACAGTCATATTCTTACAAAAAAAAAAAAAGCCCAAATATAATTATAAATAATAGTTATTGGCGGCATAAAAAATAGAAATTTTTTATAATCTCACATCTTAAATTCTTATAAACACATCGAATCTATATTTATCTATACTTCAAATTAATAAATATGCAAAACGTGTAACTGTGTATAGCTACGATTGCCAAATGTATATAAACAACGTTTTGGTTTAAATGTAAGCAATATACAAGATTTCATTTTATCATTTTCGTTTTTATGTCTAATTTATTGTATTAATTCATGATACTTGTGCACTGTGCTCGCATAATTTACAACTGGTGAAAAAAATAAAAAATGAAAATAAGAAATGATATATCAAATATTTCTGGCTGGGCCCCCTCTTTTAACACTAAAAAAAAAAAAAAAAAAAAACCTCTCCATCGGACTTCTCAAAGCTAACATCAACTAACTCTTCCTCGTCCTCTCCGTCGCCTCCATTATAATCCCACCATCTTCACCTATTTCACCCAAACATTTTCACAAACACCTTGCATTCATTCCCCAGAATCCCAAAATCCAACGTTCCAATTCCCAAAACCAATCCAAAATGGCTTCACTATCCTTCTCCTCATCACTCTCCTCCACTTCCCAAATCCAACGGCTCTCTTCCCTACCACTGAAGCCGCAGCGGAGGCATCCCAAATCAATCCCGGCCGTTCAATCCAAGATCCGTGAGATCTTCATGCCGGCTCTCAGTTCCACCATGACCGAGGGCAAAATCGTCTCCTGGGTTAAATCCGAAGGCGATGTTTTATCCAAAGGCGAGTCCGTCGTCGTTGTCGAGTCCGATAAAGCTGACATGGACGTGGAAACTTTTTATGATGGGATCTTGGCTGCCATTGTTGTTAATGAAGGTGAGACGGCTCCCGTTGGCGCGGCGATTGGGCTTTTAGCTGAGACGGAGGAGGAAATTGCCTGAAGCTAAAGCCAAAGCCCAGTCCAATTCTCAATCCTCAGCTCCTTCCGCTGCGCCAGCACCTCCACCGCCTCAAAAAACTGAAACTAAGGCTGTTCCTCCTCCACCTCCGGCTGATGGGCCGAGGAAGACAGTGGCGACACCGTATGCGAAGAAGTTGGCGAAGCAGCATAAGGTGGATATTAATAAGGTAATTGGGACGGGGCCGTTTGGGAGGATTACGCCGGAGGATGTGGAGAAAGCTGCCGGAATTGCACCCGCGAAGAGTCAGGCACCAGCTGCGGCTCCGGCGCCAGGGGTAGCTGCTGCTGCAGCTCCATCGAAAGCACCGGCTCCTGCTGCAGCAGCTGCATTGCCGGAGATTCCTGGGGCCACGGTGGTGCCATTTACGACAATGCAAGCTGCAGTGTCAAAGAATATGGTGGAGAGTCTCACTGTACCGACTTTCCGGGTTGGATATCCCATATCGACTGATGCTCTTGATGCCCTTTATGATAAGGTACATTCTGGGATTCTTCTGTTTTTATTTATTTATTTGTTAATTATGAGAAATTCGTGGTGAAAGTTAATAATTTTAGTATTTCGTGTTAGCAAGAATTGTGGGTTGTAAGAAGGATTCAAATTTGATTAAAACAGGTTAAGAAGAAGGGTGTTACTATGACTGCATTGTTGGCAAAAGCTGCAGCAATGGCATTGGTTCAGCATCCAGTTGTGAATTCTACTTGTAAAGATGGAAAGAGTTTTACGTACAATAGTAATATCAATATTGCTGTTGCTGTAGCAATAAATGGTGGATTGATCACCCCTGTTCTTCAAGATGCTGATAAGGTACTTACAATAAGACTATTGCTCTTGCTATCATTAGTTATGTTTGATTATTTTCAGATAACTTGATTGGTGTTAAGCTAGGAAAAATGTCGACTTTAGTGATGTTGCTTTGATTTATCTGTGATGGTGTAGTTGGATCTCTATTTGTTATCACAAAAATGGAAAGAATTGGTAGAGAAGGCAAGAGCGAAGCAGCTTCAGCCACAAGAGTATAATTCAGGTATGGATGCTTCTGTGTGTTTTCTTAGGGTTGTTCGAGTGTTACCAGTTGGGGATTCTGATAGAATTGACTTGCATGAATTTGCATATAGGGACTTTCACACTGTCCAATTTGGGCATGTTTGGAGTGGATAGGTTTGACGCTATTCTTCCTCCGGGCCAGGTCAGCTATCAGATTTAGCCATTTTATTTTGATGTAATTTGGTAGTTATAATGCAATAGCTTTTACAGTTAAACTTGTTTAATGAATGTTAAGGGTGCTATTATGGCTGTTGGCGCATCAAAGCCTACCGTAGTAGCTGATGCAGATGGATTCTTCAGTGTCAAAAACAAGATGCAAGTGAGTTTTGTTTCTCTTTCCTCATGACTTTTTGTTTACTATTATTATGGATTTTTAGCCTGAATACGTGCTGGGATATATTTTATATCTTTTGACAGAGATTATAGCTATTTGAGTATTTTTGTACGTCTATGCATTTGTTCAATAACTTTTCTCATGCTTGCAAGATGTCAACTCTATCAGGCTCACATGGTCCTTCATGATTTAACAGATATCTGGTTTGCATGTAGATGCTATGATGCAGGAATAGGGTATATTTATGCTTGTTAACAAGCATTAAACAAGAAGCTGATAGTAAGAAACTAGTTTAATTAACTTAAAGTTGTTTTATGGATCCTGATGCATGAAACAAGTCTCTTCCCAGTCCCTTTTAACCCCCTACTTATCAAGGGGTGTTGGGGTAGGGGGGAAGAAAGAAAAACTAAAGGAAAGATGAAATAAGAACTGTGCAATTAATTTATTTATTTAAAAAGGGGAAAAACAAATGGGTTCTTAAAATCCTTTTTAGGTTGTTGTTTGGTTCAATTTCTTGAATGCAAACTCTTGCAACTTATGATATTTATTCAGTTTCCGGTATTTCAGAATACCACACAAAGAGCGTCTCTCAAATCCACATTTATTTATTGTGGTTACAAAGGTTTCAGTTGTGTATATTAACCCATATGGCTTTGTATTTAACTTTTTTCTGATGTTGCGTACATTTTTCACACAGACAACTGCCATTGTGGAAATCTAGGATAAATTTTCTAATTTTCATTTCCTCATCTCAATGATCCTCTGACTTTTAATTCTGTGGAAGAAAGTATACATAGAGATTGCTGGATGTGGTAGCGGTTGCGATTAGTCATTGCTTGTTTATGCATAGACTGCCTCTATTTTGTGGTTCATGTGTGAGGGCTTGTGGGCCTTTGGTGAATTCTCTTTGTGGTCTAGTTCTCCCAGTATATTGACTTTGTAGAAATTAATCTATGTTCATAGCCATGAGAAGTGCTGGTCATGCTTCATTGATCAAGCAATTATTGTACCAGCAATATTTAGGAGCCTCCCAACTTTGCAGTAAATCAGTTACAGTTGAATATCTTGACCAATTTTCATGTTCTGGGGTTTGTGGCTTTTTAGTGCTAGGATATACGAAATCCTTCTGGCAGGAACGTTGAGCTGTAGGGATGCGTCAGTATTTGGATAGTAAGACTTGCATTCTTTTAGGGCGAGCATTTCAAATATCAATCTTAGCGTAATAGATTGTTAGGCTTTGACAACATTTTATAATATCATATGATTTAACCAGAACTAAGAAAAGCCATATAGTATTATGGTCCTATTGAGCATTGTTAATGTTCAGTTTGTCATTGGGCGAGAAAAGCAGTGGGTGTCTCAAAAGCTGCCATCCCTACTGCATGACCTTTAAAATGTCTTCTGTGTGTGGCAATCACTTGGTTCTTTTTGCACTCGCCCAAATATTAAAAATGAGCTTGTGAAGCTTCAGTTTTTATAGGATAGCTTGCTTAAAGCAACGGTCATCATGGGACTTTTCCAGGCTATGAAAGATCATTGCTTTGTACTTTTCTTTATCCGATTAACACATAAATCAATGGTGACTATTTGTTGTTAGACAATTGTTATTATTAACTGCATTTTGCTTCCTGTGTTTACAAAGATGGAACCAAGCTGAATGACTAGTGACATCACTTGTTCAAAATTTGGTAGGTTATCTTTGAGAGCCTTTTGACTGAGTTGTGCTTCGAATATTTTCCAGGTGAATGTTACAGCTGATCATCGAATCATCTATGGTGCTGATCTGGCTGCATTCCTTCAGACCTTCTCAAAGATTATTGAGAATCCTGATAGCTTGACAATGTAGATGAGTATGACAACGGCAGCCAAAAGATGTTGGTTTGCAGGAGCCTCCTTAGTTTCTGGCAACATTTTTGCATGTTGTACTTAATTCATTTCTTTTTTGGCAAGAGACTGTGAATCAAATAGAGGAGAAGTTTTGGGAACAAGCAATTAATATCTTTCCAATTGTTGAGACTTGTTTGGGCAAGGACAGGTAAAGTTTTTACTGAGTTTTTACATTTCTGTTGGAACTCATGACATCTAATAGGCAGGATGATATGGCATTCTTGACAATTCAATATGAAAATGTTGAAGTCTGGTGTTAAAGATCTTGCCCATTACGCATTCTGGGTTTGCATTAACTCATCAAGCTCACAGAATTTACTAGGCAAGAATGATTAAATATCAGAAGTTGGCATTGGCTAGTGCAGTGTGTGGTAATAGTATGACAAATTGACCTCGTACGGACACGTGAAAGAATTAAGGGACGTCAAATGAAGTTTAGTTTGGAGTGGATTGTGAACTCCAAAATAGATATTTATCATTCTTTTTTTATTATTATTAAAGATACTTATCATTCTTAATCAAGTAGAACCACATTAACATTTAAAAGTGATATAAGAAAAAATGGAGGTTGGAAAAAAGATATTCACACTTCCCCTCAACTTCTCACTACTTTTTTAGCTTTTTAGAATGCGACACACATGAGATAAAAAGGTGATTAAAAATATAAAAAAGTGATTAAAAATTTGAGTTTAGAGAATATTAAAGAACAGGTATCAAAGAATGGATTGTCCAAATAAAGCCAATATTGTTATTTGTTTTAAGAACTCCTTAAACTATTTTTAAAGTTTTTCAATGATTGTTTTGAAAAGAAAATTCTTCCTCCAAGCTTGTAAAATCATCCACAGCTTTAGTTCGTGAATAAACAGATTTTGAAATACCTTTTACCGTCTTCTAAATATTACAAAAAAAAAAGAAGGGACTACCTTTGCAAGTTGTCCTTGCTTGTCAGAAAAAAGAAAAACAAGAAAAAAAGGAAAGCAAACTGCTTAGCGTTCTATAACTTCATGGTCATAACATAACATACAGAAGAAAATCAACAGCAAGAATCTATAATTTAGCTAGTTTGTTTGATCATACCCATAATTACCATGTACATAAACCTAAATATCTACAAGATCAATATAGTGACAACGTATGTCAATCAGATAATAATAATTGTTGGCCTCAAAACTGAATTAGGAGTTTTAGACACGAAAAATGTTCCTGCTCCTGCTCCTGTTATGGATGTTTGGATCCTTCAAAAGCCAGACTCAGCACTCGACTCCATTGAAGATAACAACTGATTCCTTTTAGCTGTGAAAAAGGTTGAAGTATCCATGTCTTCAAAATTCAAAACTTCATTATAAAAATCAGATTTTTTTACATGAGACTGCAAGATAATCTTCTGGCTGCTTCCCATATAAGTGGTCCAGTTCCCATCGAAAAGAATCGAAGTTCACCAATCCAAGCTGATGTTTCTCGAAATGTACAGCATGTCAATGTACTCTATAACTGGTCGTGAAGCATTGATATATCTTCTCATTTCTCTCTCGGCTGATTCTTCTGTGACAACATTGAGAAAATATTGTTTGCTTAAATTTAGACTCTAGTTCCTAAGTTTATAGCCTCATAGCAGTATTTGAATCTGATGCAGTGTGGACACAACAATGGACTTCAATTCTTTAGCTAGTCAAGTTGATTTTTGTGAAAAATGAATTGATAACATAATAGAAACATCAGCAGTTCAGATGCATGAACAAGAAATGTCATGAAGGCTGAATTTTGCGTATTTCACTCATATCTGTTAATATCTATAACAAGCCTTTGTCCACTCGTAACCACAACCACTTGTACCGGTTATTCCAATATCTGAGTTTCAGTAATCAACCTTTTGGCAATCTGATATATCATTGGATTTGTGTAACCGTTATATTACCATCTGTACTCATTGGTTTGGCTACTCTGATTAAATGTATGATATGTAATTCGAATCCATAACTTCTACAATTCAAATCCAACTTAGCAGATGCAATAAATGTCCAACTATATGATTCCAGAAAATGCCAAAATTGCATAAAATGTCTTACCATTTTCATTTAGCCTCTCTAGAAGTTGTTCCCTTGATGGCAGGGCACACATACCCGCCGAAACAGCAGTCCTTATTGCCCACGTGTGGTATGGTGCACAAACTTTCGCATAAGCAGTTGAAGCAGCTTCTCTCAGAGAACAATCACTGGAACGGTAAAGTCAGCTATTACTACACGAACAAAAAGTAGATAATAGAAGCAGGAACTAAAAGATTAGAACAAAACAAGCAATAGATAATAGAAGCAGGAACTAAAAGATTAGAACAAAACAAGCAATAGATAATAGAAGCAGGAACTAAAAGATTAGAAAAAAAAAAGAAATCATAATATTTATACTTAACTAAAAGTTTATGGATAGAAATGATAAACGTCAGGTTAACCTCAGCTGTTCTTCCAAGATACAGCAATAGCCCAAAAGCCTCAAAATGTGAGGAGGAAAAAATCATCACTAATCAGAAAATGAATGCAATGTAGAATCTCAAAAACAATCAGCTGATTTTTCGCATGTTTAGATCCTTGTGGATATTCAAATAATGATTCAGATCTGCAATATCATATATGTTAAGAAACATTCTGTCTCTGTTCAGCCAGCTAGAAAACAAAGAACAGAAGCTAACAGATAGGTCGTTTTTACTAAGTGATGATCAATACCTTATCCTGTTTTTCTTTTTTTTTCTTTTTTCAGTAATTCTGACACAAAAGCATGATTGAATGAAGACTGCAAATCATTGGAAATATAAACACCACATCTGATTTGCTATCAAGATTATTTTGTCATAAGGTCAACCAAATCTTTATAGGAATATGCATAAAAAAGGAAGGAAACATACTTCGTTGACAGAAAGTTTTGAAATAAAGCTCTAATGAGATCAAGACCCTGCCTAACCCTGCGTAAATTACGTGAGAGGCTACCATGTGATTTCACAGTGTCCATTTCAACGTCATATTCAAGTACATTATTCAATGTGCCATAATCCTCTGATGCATCTTCTAGATCCTGTACCTGAAGCAATGATAGCAATGGATCCACTGAACTTCATATCTTGAGAGAGGAAAGAAGAACTAGTAACAATAGAAAGATGTCATCATCAGGACTCTACATGAACATTTACAAATATGTGTTCCTGGAAAAACATTCCAACTCCAAGTGGAAGAGGCAAGCACATAAGAAAAAGTAAAAGAACAAAGCAGAAGGGGTCACTTAAAGCTCTGATATAACAAAACCGAAGCCAAAAAACTAAATGGATTCGGGAAACATATTAGAAATACTAAAAGGCCTTAGGGAATTAAAAAAAAAAAAAAGCTGTATAAAAGTGATCCTCTGTTACTATTAGTTAGAAGGCCAAAGATTTCCAGCATTATAATGCGTAAGAGAAGTAGGTAAACGGAAGATTAACTTAAAACAGTGCAACTTATATGAGATTACAATTTATATATTCCTTCTGCACTTTGATGAAGAAGATCCAACTTACTTCACCATAGGCACTGCTTATCAGTTACCGCTGACCAGAAAATAATATAGATGCAATCAGGGAGGGAATTTTGAACATGACGACAACTATCCCAGGTTTTCAAACAAAGGTAATTATAAGAGAAAATGCAATTTCATGTTCACCAAAGATTTATAAAGAACTTCAGTTGTTATTTGGCCCGTTAAGGTAGGCAAGAATGAAAGTCTGCAGGAAGCTGTAAAGGAACGGCAAAAACTTTGAGGAAATACACGAACACCAGATAATCTGTTGACCAGATCCATACAGCTTCAGATGGTACTGCTTAGCAGAAATACACAATTGAATCTAATAAATTTAGTTTTAATCAAAAGGTATACAAAACCTTTACAAGGGGTGCTTGATAGTTAAAATTCCTAATCAAGAAGTTACACATCTAACAACCAAATTTAAGTTTGTAAAACGCAAATATTCCTTTAGCATTAACTTGGTGTCCAACAGTTATTCTATTTCTTTCTTTGTTTTTTTTTTAATCAGAATTCATCCATTAAAACCATGATGAAGAAAACATAGCTCTTTTCAGTTGAATTCCAATAAATGGTACATATGGCGAAAGCGAATAGGAAACCTTTCTTTCCATTGATATAACTGTCTAGTTCTGCACGAGCAACGATACAACAATTCTTTTCTGTTCCTTTCATCGACTAAATTAAATCGGTTTTCTCCCTCTTATCCTTCATCGATATTTAACCAAATGAAAGGTGGTACAGACACGCTTTGCCTGAATATCATACATGCAAATTGCACCAAAAATTCACACATACATGCACATAATGATCCCTAAATTCTCCAAACAAAATTCTGTGCAGTAGAAAGAATCAAGAGAGTACTAACCTTGGACACATATTCCATCTCAGCAAATTTGAAGGCAATTCCCAAACAGCCAAAGAGCACAGAAACAAGAGAACAAGCATCACAAAAGGGCTTCAAATCAAGATCAAAATCAACACCCCTTGACTTCAACAAATCAGAAAGTTCCTCAAAAGCATCTGCGATTGCAGATAAAGGTGTTCCTTCTGACTCTGAAGTAGCATCCTCAAAAGCATCATCATCATCCATTGTAATTCTTGTTGTTGTTGCTGTAGTAGTTTCTCTTGTTACTGCTGTTTTCTTAGTCCTTCAAAATCAAGAACAAAATCCCATGTTTCAAATTTGCTTTTGATCAAATAAACTCCACAATTTTTCTTGGTTTTCAATAAACAACAACACACAATAAAGAGAAACAATTAGTGGCTTACTTTTCTTTGTAGTGTCTTTGTATCGTGTTGAGGAATGAAGGGAAGTTGGGGGCCATGGTTTCTTGGAGTGCTAAGATTGCGGTATGTCTAAGAAACCATACAATTTATTAAAATTTTAAGGTAGTTCTACTAGTCAAATGAAAGAGTTGTCCAGCCGTTTCTAATTTGGCGCCATTGGGTCGTTAGTCAACTGAACCTTTTAGAGGGACAGCGTGTTAGTCTTGTTGTCGATCGTTGCATTGTGTAGATCAAAACCTACAGGTGGCATTTGACTGATAAAGTCTCCTGCATAGAATATTCTAATTAAGGACAGTACGATCCATCTATTGGTGTACGTTATATTTGATTTTGTAACGTCTCAGTTATTCAGAAAATACAATAATTTATGTATGCGTAAATCAACAGGACCGAAACTTAATTATACTTGCTCCTAACTCCACCTTCCCCATGATTATGCTCTTTTTCTTCTTTTGTAAATCAAGTTTACTAAACTTTTTAAATGAAAAAAATAAATTGTTTCTATATAAATAAAAGTTTGACAATGGAGCTTTCGGTCTAATTCATGAGTACTTATCAAATTATTATTGAGTAAAAAGGGTGTATTTGTCAAATTAATTGGCGTGGTACAAAGTTAGATTTAGTGATCTTGGATATATCAGTTCGGCGTTTATCTTTGTTGCACTTTTTGGTTTCGAATGTTCTGCACTCTTGGTTTCTATAAACTAATGGTAATAATAATTGATAACATTGGGAGAAAAAAGAATGAAGAAAGTTGAAAGATGAATATGTTTTGCTCCATTTATTAGAAGAAGAAAAAGAATTAGATCAAATCCTTCAAACAAAAACATTGTTATCTTTCAATAATTCTTTTCAATCATACAGTTAGGGACCTTAATCTCAGTGGCCTGATAAGCCCAAAATGCTAAACCTTTTAATGGTGGCCTTGAGTGATCATGTCTATAGCTTTCGCCGATATTTCCCCTTGGGCCTATTACAGTGTAAACCTTTTGAAGGCGTTATTCCTAATCTTCCATGTAATATGGTTAGATTTCCGTGGCTTCGAAAATGTAGGAGCCATATTGAAACAGATGCACGAAGATATCAAGACTAACATCTATCCAGAAGCCCAATAACTTGCGGGAAAAAAAAAATGTTTCCCTTTCTTTGGGTCTCAAAAGATCATCACTAAACCTGCAAAAGCAAGCCTATGATTTGTGAGACCTCTGTACTCAACAGCCGCCATTCAGTGCCTCTGTTTTCTTTCTAAAACCTCGTACCAATTAATGGGTTAGAAAATACAGGGAAGGAAGGGGGGAGAGACGAAGGAGAAAGAGAGAAGAGGGAGGAGGGGGCTGCTAATGCATGTACATAAGTTTAAAAGAGATATCTTTCTCAAGAAAATAAAAAAATAAAAAATGGAAAAACATGTCTAAGAAATTAATGGAAGACACAACCAAAAAGAGGATGAAACCAAATTACCTCAAGTTTGTCCTCCTGAATGGGAATACCATTTGAGTTCCATATTGGCTTATGCTGAAAGGCCTATTGGACCTTATGGAACCAGAACTGCTAATGTGTTGACTGTGAAGACAAGTGGGGATTGTAACATTTTTTGAGAAAACCTCTTGACCAAGACACATGGAGAGAGGAGCTGAGCAGATCATCAGTCTCCACAATATTGGGAAGGAAACAATTAGACACACTTAAATAAGCTTCTCAATTGGTGAAGGGTTCTCATTCATTTTTACTATAACTTCTGTACAATTGGACTTCTTGCAACTTAGAATCAAATTTCTAAAAACCTAATCATAATATAAAGAGTAATCAAAAATTAAATTTTTAATAATGTTAAACTCATTCTATCAGGAGGACCATTATGCACAGTAAGGTAGCATCACAACTTTAATCATTAAAATTTCTTTATGTCAAGAAATTTATATTTTCCTTTACTATAGACCGAGATTTTGAATGTGCCATTTCGAATTCAAATCAATATTTTAACAACTCAACTGAGATAGTAGAACAATTACTTACAATTTTTTAATATGAAAGCTAATCAGTGTTCGAATTCTTATTATTATTAATATTATATTTTGATAATATACAAAATAATTAATTGATCACAAAGAGTTTGATGAAGAAAAATATATGGGTTTAGCTAAGTAGTGATTTAGGGCACCAGTTAAGTGAACTCTCAAGTGTTATTTATTCAAAATATGAAGTGAATTCAAAAACCTGTCTAATTGTGAGGTAACATGAATGCATACATTATAAATAAAAAAATATGGAGTTTAAAATTTCATATAATGCAAAATTGAGACATATTTTGGTTTGTAGATTGCTATAATTGATAGAGAAAAAGAAAAAAGCAAAGGAAGGTGGCGTTGAGAAGCTCAACATATGCAAATACATTAATTATTACAATAAATACAAAAATATAAGAATTTTGCAACTCTCATGAGGTTATAAGCATCAATAAATTTCAAAACTTATCGTTATTATAATATATAATATTTTAATTGACAAAAATTCATAAACATTTATTGCATAAATTTGTAAGTTTACCGAATAACTCTAGTTAATTTTACAGAGTTGTTAATTAATTTAGTGTCTAAGAAAAAGCCAAATATTCAATGATACTACTTGATAAAATAAGAATTTCATAAAATCTATCTATAATTTGTTTAAGATCATCAAATAAGTCAAATTTAAGGAAATCATATACTAAAGAGTACTTCATTATAAACATAATAAAAGTGGATCATTATGAGACATCATATAACATAAATCTTATTTTTTGTGACAAATATTTGAGTTGTATCATTTAAAAAAATACTAAAAAATGGACTATTAGATTTTTAATATGTATGTAAAAATGCAACACAAAAAGATATTAACTTTCAAATACATGGTATATAAAGTTGCAATTTTATTGTATAATTATCTTTTTATGTTATAGGATTATTCAAGGTAAAGAAAATAAATCATAACATATATTTTTGAATTTTTAGATGTATAAATTATTTTTATGGGTAGAAGGTTGAAGAAAGAGAAAAATATTTTTAACTATGTGGAAAGAAGATAAATATAGAATTAAAATAGTTAAAAAAATGATATCACCTAACTGAATAAGATAATTCATTTCAAAATTGCAAATGATATGTAAAAAAAATTATAATTATACACTTTTATTGCATAATCAATGCAAATGGTTGCAAGGTGTTACTTTTGAAATAAATCAATACCCAAAAGTTATAATCACTAGATTATAAGTGCATTTCCATTTGGTATGTTTAAACTAAAAAGTTATTATCATTTTTATGTACAATAAATAGAGAAATTATAGTAAATCAATTTAAATTAAGTAAAAGTACTAAAAAATTTAAAAAGATTCATTGTAAATACTAATTGTGGTACAATTACATTAAAGTCTCATTTGAAACTTTATAAATAGAATAGCGACATATAAAATTAGTGGTCAACTTATCAAAAATTTAGGGACTTCATGCATAATTACATCTTTTTAAACAAAGGCAATTCCCTTTGATACAGTAACAAGTTAAAAGCATTTAAAAAATTCATAATTTCTTTTGCTAAGATATTTAAAGAAATCAACGTTATGCCAATTGGATATATATTTTTTAATCATTCAATTCTTTTGAAAAAAAGAAATTAATATTTGAAATTATCATTAAATATATGTGAAATTATTAAAGTAAAAATATTAGTATTTTGATACTTCAATAATTTTAAATAACAATCGTAATAATGAGATGTATGTTTTGATAATAGTACTTATCATATATTTTTTCTTAGGATAATTTTTTAGATATGGCTATTCAAAAAATAGGATAACCTAAATTATTAACTTTTTTCTTTTTTTTATTATTGTATTATTTGTTAAATGAACTACTAAACGTGCAAAACACGTGCACTATTCCTAGCAACCAAAAAAAAAAAAAAGAAATTAGCCCACTAACATATTTGTTTGACCTGGTTTTGCAAAGCAATTTTTTTTTTCTTTTTTCGATTTTTTTGGTTAAGGATAAATTTATCAAAAGTAATTTGATAGCTTGGAAACAATAATTCATAAAATAAAGTATATAAAACTTTGAGGAGACACTTATATTTTCTCATATATTACCTAGATCTATGAATTCTAGTCATCTTAAGAAAAACCAAGGCTTATACTAATATTTTTAAAGAAAAGCAAGGTAAACTTCTATTGAAGTTAAAGACTATCTAAATATGACTTTTCAAAAGATAGAAAAACCAAATTTATTAGCTATTTTTCCCTTTTTTCTTATTGTTGTATTGTTTGTTAAACGAACTACTAAACGTGCAAATCACGTGCACTATTCCTAGGAATGATGCACGTGCTTTGAAACAAATTGAAATAAGTTTAATCACCTGAAAGAAAATTGAAAGCAAATTGCATACACATATACATTTTAATTAGGTGGCTCAAGTAGGTCCCAAATACTGTTAATAATATTTTACGAATTAGACTCGCTTATATTTGTTCAAGAGAAGAGTTGTAGAAATGCTCCCTTACCCTTTGAATAATATTTTTTAAAATGATGTGTTCATCCTCGATATTTTGGAAACATAATCAAAAATAGAAAACTAAAATTCTACACTTTTAAGACAATTCAGTTATGTGCCAAAGAGGTTGGTGACTGTATTAGCAGCCTTAGTAAGAAGCATATGCAACTGCTTTGTTAAGTAGCTAATCATGTTAGTAGTAAATCCAACAACGGCCAACTTTTCACATGTTTCATTTGCTGCAAAACAAGCACAAATCAATGTGTGATCGAGAAACAGAAGCTTCAGAAGTGTGATCAAGAAACAGAAGCTTCAGAAGTAAGATGTCAAACTCTTATAAGAAAAGATCTAAGAAAACAGTAACCATGCCAAAAATGAAAGACATAGCCACCGTTCCACCATTTATTTCTTTAACATGGTGATCTTTCTTCTCCATTGTTGTCATTTTGTTTATTCTTTTTAGTACTCTTTATGAACATCCAAGCTCGAATATTTATAGTCCGACTTAAGCGAGTGAGTGCAAGGTGCGGCAAGAGAACGAGTTCGATTCGCGAACAATTAGCAAGTGAAGAAAAGTCGTGTTGCTCTAATTTATCACCTAACATTTGTCTTTATAGCATTTTCCTAATAACTCACGGCCCTATGGAATTGACAGCATACTAACTTATAATTCATGGTTCATTTAAGTTGGACATACCTCAAGTAACACTTCAAGTTTTAATCAAATCAGGATTAACTTGTTGTCTATGAATTCTAGTCGTCTTAAGAAATACCAAGGCTTATACTAAAATTTTTAAAGAAAAGCATGGTAAACTTCTATTGAAGTTAAAGACTATCTAAATATGACTTTTCAAAAGATAAAAAAACCAAAATTATCAGCTATTTTTTCTCTTTTTTCTTATTGTTGTATTGTTTGTTAAACGAACTATTAAACGTGCAAAGAAATGGTGCACGTGCTTTGCACGTTTAGTATTTAATCACATGAAAGAAAATTGAAAGTAAATTGCATACACATATACATTTTAATCAGGTGGCTCGAGTGGGTCCCAAATACTGTTAATAATATGTTACGAATTAGACTCGCTTACATTTGTTCTAGGGAAGAGTTGTAGAAATGCTCCCTTACCCTTTGAATAATATTTTTTAAAATGATGTGTTCATCCTCGATAAAAGACATACCTAATATTCCACCATTTATTTCTTTAACACGGCAATCTTTCTTCTCCATTGTTGCCATTTTGTTTATTCTTTTTAGTACTCTTTATGACCATCCAAGCTCGAATATTTATAGTCCAACTCAAGCGAGTGAGTGAAAGGTGCGGCAAGAGAACGAGTTTGATTTGCGAACGATCAGCAAGTGGAGGAAAGTCATGTTGCTCTAATTTACCACCTAAAATTTGTCTTTATAGCATTTTCCTAATAACTCACGGCCCTATGGAGTTGATAGCATACTAACTAATAATACACGTTTCGTTTAAGTTGGACATACCTCAAGTAACACTTCGAGTTTTAATCAAATCAGGATTAACTTGTGGAAAAAAAATGAAGTGTCAATCTTTTTGTCATTATTTAACTATTTGGCTTTCTTTTTTTTTTTCTTTATCTTTTTCTTGGATTTATAGCTTTAAAGTGGAATGACATTTTGGTCATTAACAGTTCTTTTTGGAAAATACACAAGAAAATGGCATTTTTGTTGATTAGGAGAATCGTGAAGGATGCAATGTGACGGACAATGCAATGACAAATTTACCCATTTTGTTGCTATTATACTGCCACATCAGAGTTCAAGTTCACTCACCTTATTGCTAATATATCATAGCAGGAATAAATTTTGTCTACTGCATTAAAGTCTTTTTTCACTCCTCTTTCTCGTTCCATTCTCTTTAGGCATTAATTAATCTAAGGAAAAACGAAAAATAAAAATTGTCTGTCTTTTCAGTGGACAATTTTCAATTGGGTCTTCACAAAATAAATTCATTAAATGTTGACTATATCACAAAATGCCCCCTATACTGTTACATCATTAGCAAATTACCCCATGTATTTAAGAAACACACAAATTACATCCTTGAATTGATAAAAGGCATTTGTGCCCTTCTATACACAATGCTTTAACATTTTCTCCTTTTCGGGCTAAAACCTAAAATTTTATACCACCTATCAAGGGGTGGAACAAAATGATAATGGATAGAGAAGTCTAAAACATACGAATTACAAAAAAAAAAAAAAAATAGTTTTGCCACTTTTGTAACTAGATGAAATAAGTCTCATGTTGTTTTGTTTGGAAACACAAGTTTGTAATTGCTATATTTTTTGTTGTTGTTACTAATAGAAATGACATTACTAGCTTTTTTTTTTTGCTCTATTTTGAATACATTTGACAGAAATCATAAATTTATTTTCATTTTGCAAGCTACTTATTATATATCATGGCAAAAAAAAAAATCCATGTCTTTTTTCATACTTTTCTTCATCTTGAATACAAATATTCAAAAATTATGAGGGCAAATTTGTCCTCGTAAAGGTAAAGTATACATGATAGGATAATTTGTTACTAAAGTAGGAGACAATTTTTATTATTTCTAAATACAGTGGGTAATTTGCTACTTATTTAATATTATAGGGGGCATTTTGAGATTAAGCCTTAAATATTTTGTAATAGCAGTAGTCATACTAAGCTCCAAAGTATACCATATCATTAATTCTAAGTTCAGCAAACTATGGCTTTATTTTCTATACATTATCATGAAAAAATAAGGCTAGGACTCTATTTGTAAATGAAAAAGTACTCTTCTCCTGGAAACTTCATGTATAATATAATAAATTAATTAAACTAGAAGGTGAGCTTGAGTGATGGAGCATTTCAATTAATAAGTGCGTATTCAAAACTCACAGTTTTTTTTTCTTATGGGATAATTTCATATACTTCCTCTATGGTTTATTTTAATTAGACCTAACTTCCTTCAGGGTTCAATAATTACATTTACCTTTCTTAGACACCTGAGAATACTATAGTACCCTTGAATGTTACTATAATTACTTCAAAAAAATTACAGGAAAATAAAATGGAAAAAAGGGAAAAAAATGGAGCAAAAAAGAGAAAAAACCCTAACAGTTATTTTAACTTGCTTTTGAGGATATAGATTCACGTATGTATCGAATTTCCAAACTGATATGATCATATCATTTTTTTGAATAGTTATCTTGTTTGTTTATATGATGTTCTGAATAAAGATAAAGATGTATAAGATAGAGCACCAAGTGGGAGAGGTGTACTTGGAGTACTTTTTTGGTTGAGCATTGGGTGGCAATATTTGGACATATTATGGTTATTTTTTATATATTAAACTAAATAGTTTTTTTCTAAGAATTTGTTTATTTTAGAAAAAAAATCTCTAGGGGCATTTTCTAATATTCAGTTAGTCTTTTGGCTTACATCAGTAAAATGTTTTGTTTTTTAATATCAAAACTATTGAAATAAGGAAGGTAAGTGTAATTATTAAAACTTAAGAGAAGCTAGATGTAATTACGAAAAACCATAGGAAAGGTATGCGAAATTACCCCTTTTCTTACCATCCAATCTATCAAAATTAAAAAAGAATCTATTATTTAGGCTGAAGAAAATTTCACTAATTTTGTTTCTTTTCTTTTAATTTTGCGGTGGTGAGACTTCCTTTTCCTTTTGTCATATTCGTTAAATCTGGCAAGGCTTGTTGTCCGATATATATAATTATGAGAGTAAAAGAACTTTTTTGTTTATTGCTCTTCGTACTTGTACAATTGGAAACAAGAACAATAATATATATAGTTCAAAATCACAGTAGTATCAAGAAAGCAACAGTCCAGAACAACTAACATAAATTTGCGCATTGAGCACACCAATCTTCATTCTTTTCCTTATAGCCTATATATAATCTTTACCAAGCTAAGTAAATCATGCTACTTTTAACTAGTTCCAAAATATTACTCCCTGATGATCTGGTAAAAAAATTTATTATTAGGACAAATGCATCAAGTTTTACTAAATTGGTAGCTGTAGAAATCTCTATCACCCTTATCTCTAGTTTCTTACCCAATGGACAAAAGAATTATTCTTCCTGGAATTACTTTTCAAAGTGGCTAAAAGGGATTGCTTTCTGAGTTGTTCTTTCATTTTTACGTGAAAGAAGTTATGAAGTGAGACCATAAATTATGAATTATTGTGCTTGATAACTATAGAAGGAGACTAAACCCTATTTAAGCAAGTAATATCTGACAGAGAAACAAGTTTGTGTCATATTTCAATGAGTTTAAAATTAAGTGTTCTTAACAGAGACTGTTCTTCTATCTTCATTTTTCTTTTTGTATTAAAGCTTTGAGTTTTACAACAAAATGGAAATATTGCGAGTCTTATTATAGTTAAAAAAAAAAAAAAAAAACTTTTGTCCAGTTCGATGACGTTCCAAGATTTAATTCCTTGTCATGGATGATGCCATCTCACCCCACAGCTAACAAAAATTAGAGACACCCACTACTAAAAAAGAAATTTATAGTCACACACCTACTATGACACTTTTTCCCAAATGTCACCATAGTAGTGTATTGTAACATTCAGTAAGGAGTGTCATTAAAAAGGTTGAAAAAATGATCAAAACTTCATTGTATTAGGAACTTTTTTTAATAAAATATTCATAATATAAATTTTTTCTCTTAACGTCACCATAGTAGTTTATTGTAACATATAGTAAAAAGTGTCATTAAAAAGGTTGAAGAATTGATTAAAATTACGTTGTATTAGAAAGAAATATTTTTTTAATGAAATCCTAAAAAATATAGTGGGAAGTTAAAAAATAAAAAGTGATAAGATAACAAAAAAAAAAAAAAAAAGAAACTGCATTTGCAGAAAACTGCCTCATTATGCGCTATAGTCATTTGTGGTGCCTTTTTTGTGGTTTTTGCTTTTCGGTTTGTGTTTTATTTTGTTCCTTTTTTGCGTGTTTTTTTTTTTTGGGAGGGGGGGGGGGGGCGGGGGTGGGGGAAGGGAAAAAAATTAGGCAGTGAAATAAGCCTCTCAATTTTGTGTAGGATTGAGGGTTTTCATTGATTTTTTTCAATAAGTCATGTATAACTGGACTTCTTGCAAGTCAAATTCACAACCAGAAGAAAGAAAAAGGCCAACTCCAAGGCCCAAATTTACAACCCAAAGAAAGGAAACTCTTAAAAAAGAAACCAGTCCAAGACATCTAGGAAATGAAAAATAATAATAACAATAAAAAGAATCAAACCCACCAGCATAATTTGTTTGATCTGGTTGTCCAGATTGCAAAAGGCCCAAATATTTGCAAAGTATCCTTTTTTTGTTATATTTTTTTTTGAACTTTTGTTAGTGAAAGACAAATTTATCATAAGAAATTTGATAACTTGAAAACAATAATTCATAAAGTAAAGTATATGCTACTTTGAGGTGACGCTTACGTTTTCTCATATTTCTAGCTCTCTTAAGAAATACAAAGGCTAATGCTAATATTTTTAAAGAAAAGCATGGTAAACTTCTATTGAAGTTAGAGACTATCTAAACATGGCCAGAGAGCTCGACCCCATCTTCTTTTGAGTCATCAATCTCTTTGGCACGTAACTGAACTGGCTTAAAAGTGTAGAATTTTGCACAGAAAATGTAATAGATTAAGTTGGCAACTTGCAGCGATGTGATCAACCAATAAAAGTACTCCAATTTCCCCCTGTTCAGATTACCATCCGGAAGCCAATTTGATCCATCGGGGCGAGCACTGAGCTTGTGAATTATTGATACCAAAAGGGTACTTGTATAGCTACCAGCTGAAATTGCTAGCCAAAATAGTGCTGTAGCAGTGCTTCTCATGCTTTCTGGAGCTTGATCATAGAAAAATTCCAAGTGACCGATGGACATAAATGCTTCAGCTATCCCATGAAGGCAGTATTGCGGTACAAGCCAAAATACTGAAATTGGGATTGTTTCATGGGGTTTATCTTCTAATCCATGATCGAAAGCTGCCTGTTTTCGCTTAATTTCAACAAATCCAGCAACAAATGTGGCCAGTATTGAAATGAAAAATCCAATGCCCATTCTGCTAAGGAAAGTTATGCCCCGGTCAAGTCCCGTAAACCTGCTGATTACTGGAACTAAAATGCGATCGTATAGGACAATGGTGAGTAGCATAGACAACAAGTTGAAGACATTCATGGATGCTGCTGGAATTTGGAAGGACTTTGTTAGGTGATTGTTCATGGTTTTTGCTTGCTGGAGATAGAAGGTGTTTTGTTGAGCAGCTGCAGTGATTAGTAGGATTCCAGCAGCCCATATAGGTCCCATTCGGATCACTGATTTTAGCTCCTCTACACGATGAACTGTGTTCAGCCTCCATAAGTTTGGTGCTTTGAGATTGTCTTCCTCCATCACAATTGCTGCCTTGTCAAAAAATCTGATCACCAAAATAAAGAGTATCATTAAATTCCTAATCATAATATTCTATTCAAAGTCGCCTTCTTGCAAAATTGTCATTATGGCATGATTGAGAATTTCAAATCACTTCTTCAACCACTTAAGCTTCTTCAATTGGAAGAGTGAAAATTATAAATCTTGAAACGTTAAGACAAGTTAATGTCGTTATTAAAGTGATAACCTCCATCTTGGACCTGAGTCAGTCTTTTCCCCCTCCCTTTTGGCCAAATCTTTAATTGAAAAAAAGGAGAACAAAGAAAGAAATCTTCAAAATGTTGACATTTATCTGAATTTGTTCTTAATTTCTCTTTTCTAGTTTTTATTGTGAAGGTAGCCTGGTAACATATTGTACCATTGAAGTAACAAATAAACTATATATATTCTCTAGGTAAATGAGCTTCCATGCATGTAGCAAGTTGCAAATTGCCACTTGCAAAAAGTATTTGCTATTCCAAAAATAAGTACTGTAAACTGGCCACATGTGGAGCAGTCGTTATCTGATAATTTTCAGGCCTTAGCTGAGTTCATTGGCATTGACTGATCGATCATTCACCCAGCAGAACAGATTGATTAAACAGTGCAATGAACAGCATAAAAATTTCAGAAAAGGTGCACGTTTTCTTTCAAATTTGGATGGGCATTACCAAATAATGAAGAAGAAGAGGACATGGTAATAATTTGTTTGCTAGCAGAAGAGATACAATATTTTGTGTGCTTTACAGAGAATCTTGGCTGTTGGTTGCCTGCAATCCATTATGTTTACATGTGGCATAAACCAATAATTGATTTATGTGAATCCAATCGTCTGATGTTGATATTGATAAAGATACCATAACCACAATTCTGAATCGTAGGCCGATGAGGGCCTTCTTGTACCAAAAAAAGATAAAAAGCATTTATTGATGTCTACGTCATGTTCCTGTATAATTATTTTTTTTGTTCTTATTTAGTCCTAAGACACAGAATATTTTCAGAGATGCCAAAAACATTTGGCCAATGATATGGAAGTGGCATCCATCTATGCAGTAAATAGTTCCCAAGAAAGAAGAATTTATTCCACAGACTTTATATGGAAATGAATTAATTTTAATTATTAGGAGATCTAAAATTGAAAAAAATCATGTGGTTCTTAGGCTATGTGAAAGGGAAATGAAGCTGCAGTACCTTTCCTAGAATTGGTTCTTCACGACTTAGGAAAAATGGAATTTAGTATCTTGATTGACCACGCTTACTTATTCAGTACTACTTTATCATACCTGCGAGAATTTTTACAAGTAAAAGGTGCTAAAATTTATGAAAACTATACATGCAATGAGGGGGGTTGAAGGACACCCCCCCCCCCCCGGGGGAGGAGGGGGGGGGCGGGGCGGCGGGGGAGGGAGAAGAGCAAATGAAACAGATTTTTTGGTACAATGAAACATCCAATTAAAATACTCTTCACATGCATCTGTCTGCAGGATTAAAAGGGCCCCCACTTGCATCAATTATTGTCTTGTAAAATTGGTATCACGACAAGAAAATAGTATTACCAGTTTCTGTATAGCCTCTTATTCTCTATTGACTGATAGTTTTGCCAAAAATTAGTTGAGTAGAAAAATGATTTTCAAGCCTGAGAAGTGTAAGATAGAGCAAAAATTGGAACTTACTTCATATGTGTAGTGTGGACAAGTCTTCCACCAAGAGATATAACAGCATCAAGCTCATCATTTTCATATAGCAATTTGGGATCAGAGACCATTGGAAGATTTCTTTTCCTGTAGGCTGCCACACAAACTTGTACAAGTCTTGTGAAAGGGCTACCAGCAGGGTCCAATTTTCTATACAGAGGATAGCCAAATATGAAGGTAATAATTGAGAGGGCCATTGCAATCGTTGGTATGCCAAGTCCCCAACCCCAACCAATATTATCTTGAATATAAACTACCACTGTTACAGCCACAAGCATAGATGCTCCCATGAAGAAATAGTACCAATTGAAGAACTTCCATGTCGTGGTTTTCTGCTTGGGATCAGTCTCATCAAATTGATCTGCACCAAATGATACCACACAAGGCCTAATTCCACCTGCTCCTATTGCAGCTAGCAAAAGGGATATATAGAGGATGGCAAGTTGGCCAGAACTGGCTTCTTTGCAGACTAATCGATCAGCTTTACATGGAGGAGGCCTCAGTTTTGGGAGAATTGCGGATAATGTCAAGCTAATCATTCCCTGATATCATGTGTAAAAATATTGAAAGTTTAGTTAATGAACGAAATCTCAAAAAGAAACAAGTATTTAAAATTAAATTTAAGTAGCAAAAATGTTGTGAATCTTAGGATTCCTCAATATTCCTTCGTTCATTTTAGATGGACAGTTACATACATGGTATAATAATGATATTCTCATCTCTTGTGACATTTGACAAGCAAATCTTTAACCAAGTAGAATTCATATAGTATAATAAACCGATCATTGCATCAAACCTAGTAACTAGGAGGTAGGGAGGGAGGGAGAGAGAGGCTTAACTATTTGGTAAATGATTGAAGCAACAGTAATGGTCCAAAACCTTCCAGCAAATGCATCAGCTATGAATGCTCCAAGCAATGGAGTGAGGCTGGCAGTTCCAGAGAAGGTGGTGACTGTATTAGCAGCCTTAGTAAGAGGCATATTCAGCTGCTTTGTTAAGTAGCTAATCATATTGGTACCAAATCCAACAACAGCCAACTTTTCACATATTTCATTTGCTGCAAAACAAACACAAATCAACATGTGATCAAGAAACAGAAGCTTCAGAATTCAGGCTTCAAACTCTCATAAGAAAAGAACTAAGAAAACAGTAACCATACCAAAAATGAAAGGCATAGTCACCATTCCACCCTTCATTCCTTTTACATGGCGATCTTTCTTCTCCATTGTTGCCACTTTGGTCACTGTTTTAGTGCTCTTTATGACCCTTCAAGCTCAAATATTTATAGCCTGCATGAAAGTCTTACTGCTCTAACTTATCACTTAAAATTTGTCTTTATGACATTTTCCTGATAACTCATGGCCCCAAAGGAATTGACAGCATACTAACTAATAATAGACGGTTATATTAAGTTGGACACCTCAAGCCATACTATTGAGTTTTAATCAAATCAGGATTAATTTGTCCGCAACCAATTAAGGAAAAAAAATGAAGTGTCAATCTTTTTGTCATTATTTAACTATTTGGTTTTCTTTTTTCTTCTTTTTCTTGGATTTATAGCTTGAAATTGGAATGACATTTTGTTCGCTAATGAACATTTCTTTTTGGAAAATACACAAATAAATGACATTTCTGTCCATTAGGAGAATCGTGAGGGATGCAATGTGGCAAACAATGCAATGACAAAAGTTACCCATTTTGTTGCTATTATACTGCCACATCAAAGTTCATAGATTAAAATTTTCCTTCTGAATTAAAGTCTTTTTGCACTCCCATGTTTTCTTTTTCTTTCTCTTCATGCATTTCTTAATCTAAGGAAAAAGGGAAGGTAAAATTGGCAATCTTTATAGAGTGAACAATTTTCCTTTGGATCTTCACAAAAAAAAAATCATTAAATTTTTTGTAAAAGCAATAGTTATCCTAATCTCCAAAATATACCATTTCTACACATTATCATGAAGGAATAATGCTATCACTGTATTTATAAATGAAAAAGTACTCTTCTCTGTTGACAAAGGTATCGACAATTAAGGCAGCATACCATTCATTAGAAGATAATTACTTGCATAATACCATAAATTAATAAAACTACGAGATGAGCTTAAGTGATAAAGCGTTTCAATTAATGAGTATGTATTCAAAACTCACAGGTTTTTTTCTTAACCCCCAATATATCAAAAAATTAAAAAAATTCTATTATTTAAGCTGAAAAAAATTAGCACTCATGTTGTTTGTTTGTTTTCTTTTAAATTTTGTGGTGGTGAGGCTTCCTTTCATTTTTGTCATATTATTTGAATCTTGCAAGGCCTGTTGTCAGATATATGAAATTATGAGAGTAAAAGAACTTTTTATTTTGCCTTATTTCTTTTCCTACTTGTACAACTGGATGAAAGAACAATAATATATATGGTCCAAAATCACAGTAGCATCAAGAAAGCAACAGTCTATAACAACTAGTACAAATTTACGTATTGAGGCCACCAATGTCCTTGCTTTTCATTATAGCCTATACACTTTAACCAAGCTAATAAGTAAATCGTGCTACTTTTAACTAGCTCCACAATATTATTCCCTGATAATTCCCGTAAAAAATTTATTATAAAGACAAATGCAGCAAGTTTTCCTAAATTTGTAGCTGTAGAAATCTCTATCACTCTTATCTCTTGTTTTTAACTCAGATCAAGTGCTTTATCTTTAAATGGAAAACTTCCTAGGAATAATATAACAGTCAAACAATGGACAAAAATTATTCTTCCTGAGTTGTTCTTTCATTTTTTAGTGAAAGAAGTTATGAAGTGGGACCATAGGAAGAGAAGACAAATTATGAATTATTGTGCTTGATTACTATTAGAAAGAGACTAAAACCTTATTAAGCAATAAATATCTGAGAGAAACACGTTTGAGCCGTAGTTCAATGAACTCAAAATTAAGTGTGCTTAGTAGAGAGACTGTTCTTTTTTTCTATCTTCATTCTTAACTAAATACCTGACTTTTACAACAAAATGGAAAAATCGTGAGTCTTATTCAAGTTTATTTTTGGGGAAAAAAAAAACCAAATATTTCTCCAGTTTGATGACGTTCTAAAATTTATTTCCTTGTTATGGATGATGCCATCTTATTCCACAGCTACCCAAAATTGGAGACACTTTAGATCACTATTTACTCAACAGGAGGGACTTGAGTGCCTGCAAGCACATACATCACAACCCAAAAAGGCCAATACATTGTCCTGTGGATGATTTATCTATTCTGTTCTTTTTTTCCCTTAAAATCAAGATAAAGGTGTTTTATGAATTTATCAGAAAGGTCAATAATTTGTGGAATTTGGGCTTAATACTTGATCATGGTATGCAAACCTACTTTTGTTCTCCAGCATCGACAAATCTTACCAATTAAACAAAAAAGGTTTAATTGCATCTTCAGTCAATAATTGCTCTAAACAACGACTAGATGATTACTCGTTTAGAACAGCATCATGCACACGAGTCAAATTTTATGCAATCTTTGGGACAACATAAAATGGGAAATGAAGATTGTTATTTTCTGGCAGAAAATAATATGATTCAGCGAATGAACTCAGGAAATTAGTCAATCAACTCGTGATAAGTGCACCAAAACAGTTGCATGCTCTTGGTCTTGTGAATGAATTGAAGATAAGGATAAAAAGAAAGTGAATAGATGAAATGGTGACACTATTGCTGTCTTGTTTCTGCATGCTAGACAACATTTGAAGCGTCACATGTGCAAAAATTGTACTCAACATGTGGTGCATAACCTACAGTTATGACGTGAGAGATGACATAACAGTACGCCAAACCCTATAATCTGTCCAAAATATGTTTTTAATTGTCTGCGTGTATTTGCCTATCTCACATTTGCAATGTGTAATGAGAATCAGCTGTTCCTAGAAGCACCACTGTGGCTTAGCTATAAATACTTGGCCTTTGTGTTGGGTGTATTTCTATTCGAGTTTTAGTGTAAGCTAAAATGCCATTAGTAGGCAATTTGTAAGACTCACTATGAGCTACTGAAAATACGTTCGTCTTCACCTTAAAATGGGGTGAGACTCCCTCCTCATAAACTGTTTTTTAATTAAAAAAAAAAGACAAAAAAACTATCTAGTCTTCTATTTAACAGGCCACTCAATAAAATGTGACTTCGAATCATGTACAAGTGCATACTTCCTCTCCATCAGTGACATAGACATATAGCACGGATGTGGCCATCCATAGTTGCATTGCACATGTGGGCTGTGGCATGTGACAAACTTTTCTCGTGGTTAGAAGTATTTCCTCTTTGAGAAGAAATCTATGTAGATTTAACCAAAAGTTTGTAAGTGTAACACATAGGATTGACTAAGTCATCTGTAAATATCAATCACACAGAACCAAAGTTCTCATTCGAATATTAGTAACTACTACCAATATTAATTTGTTTCCATGATCTCTACGTCTGAACTCATGGCCTATGTAGCTGTCTTGCACTTCTACACCGGAGCAAGGGCAATTATAGTTATTGCTAGCTCCACTTGGTGTGATTTTTCTATTATATATAATATTTAGTACACATGTATTGAAGTTGCTATATTTTCTTAGTAACTTAGCTTCACGAACAAAAAATTCCATCACTCACATAGATACCAAATTTGTATATATAAATGTACATAAAGAGATAAGTAATTAACTGTAGATATCCCCAGTATAACCTGTTCCTCTCTTCTGCACTTTGCATTGGCTATAAGGCGTGTGCTAGAGCATCATTTTTCCAAAAGCTATGAAACTTAGTTTGATTATTCAAAGAGTAATACGACAAAATCATACTATCATTTCCTGACTAACAAACGTTGTCATCCATTGTGAATGTGTACGCAGAGCTAGTTGATATAAATAATGTGTAGGGACTCAAGAAGGATTGATTAGACTACGTGGTCCGTCGCAAAGACTTGTCTGCATCAAAAAATTGTCCAGGGAAAATGTGACACCATGTAGCTAATCTCTCCCAGAAGTTTGAGGTTGAAAAACTTGGGAAATGATACATTTGATTAGCATACAACAGGACAGTGCTACTGAGTGGGGACCCAAGAATGCGGGCCTAATTGGAATTAGGCACTAGGATAGGGCACCGTTTTGTCTACATTTTCCTTGGAGAAATATATTACTCTTGACAAAATTGAGGCACGGTCCAGCATTGATTGTGAGAGGACCGGAAGAAATATAACTCTTTCTTAAATCCTTCTTGACTAAACGAAATTGATTATTTCAATTCTAAGATTTAATTATATCTTGATGAGAACACGATAACATTAATTATATTATATTGTTCTATACATTTTTCTTGATGAGAACACAATAACATTAATTATATTATATTGTTCTATACATTTTTCTTGCGCATCTTAAGTTCTTAACTGCTTCCCACTACTTTTTTGAATCATTTTTGCCTATCTATTCTGTCAGTTCAATGTACATTTCTATGCTTTCCTGATATGGATGGAGAGCCAGTATTCTTTTACTTCTATTCCTTTGCATATTGATAAAACCTTTAACGGAAGAGGAAAGATTTGAAAAGGGTTTAGTGGCTTAGGAAAAGCATTTCGCAAATTTAAGTGGAATAAGCCATGAGGATAAGATAAAACTGAGGTTCATTACATTTTGAAGTGTTCCAATTTATTGACACAAATGAATGCAGTATAATTTTATTCAACACATATTGAAAATACGTGGAATGAGAGGAATTAAAAAATTAAGCATTTTTAACTCTCATATTTATCAGTATAAACTCACGGCACAATTGTATTAACCTTAAAATTTCCCTCTCAACTTTTCTCAATTGAATACAATAATAAACTCTCTATCAATAACTTACAAGACTTTGGAGAAATGGGACAGATAGGGACAAGTTGGAGAAACACAGAGAGAACAAAAGCAAATGTAGATATAGCACTGACATGGGGATTTGATCTTAGAATTTTTGCATAGATGTGGACTGTGATATGGCACATTGGAACACTAAGCAAAGCTCTATGGGAAAGCAAGTAAAGTTTCAATCTATGGTATCAACAAAATTTAATATTTTGCCTAAACAAAACACACAAGATTTTGAAACTTTTTAAGACAGATGATATAATTCTAATAGGAAACTACTACATAATATTTAATACTTTAAATAAATAAAATACTAAAACTTCAACTACAAGATGATTTCTAAAACTAATAGGAAACTTCTAACCCTTTTGGAGTTCGGTTTTATTATGCCAACACAATTTAAATAACTAAAGATTTGATTATTTTGACTTTTTTTTCCTTGGTCATATAAATAACACATGAATTGCTATTATTTTCTGTAACATTAAAAAAAAAAATTCTCATAGATGGAAATTTACCTAAACTTTGTGTCTTAATAATAATCATATTCAGTAACAAATGTAATTTCAATCCAAACTCACCAAAGAAATGTTAATCTTGAACTCACCAAATAATAATCATAAGCAGTATTAATGTTTTGTTTTAGAAGAGGCTGCGTTATTTGGATGCTAATCCACACACATTTGGAGGGCGGATCAGCAAATGAAGATGCAACCACGAGGATTAGCTTTTAGGATCCAGATAGGAAAAGATCGGAAACCTATGAATATTAGCACATCGTTTAATTCTGCGTCGAAAATCGAATGTTCAGGGAACATTTTCATGAACAAGGGTACCTTAAAGAAACCAATATGTTATGAGAAAATAAAACTGATACTGATATATTGTTATCTTCGGATATTCCCTAGGCTAGAACAAGAAAACAATATCAACAACGATGAGATAACTATATCAAATAAACTTTAAAAAAAAGAAAGGATTGAGAAACACAAGAGTAAGTGGCAAATCAGTAAATTAGTAATTTGGGAACAAAAAATAGTTTTTTTTCCCCTTTGCTGTTGTTTCATTAGTCATATTCTCTTAGATGGATTATGTAGTAATTTGAATATGACTATCTTAAAAGTTAAGAATACCCATCCATGCAAAATATAAGTAAATAAACAAATAAATACATAAATTAGCAGTAGCTTTTGAAAGGATTGTAACTCAAAAACTAGGCATTTGCGCGAGCTTATTGTATGTTAGCAACCTACCAAAGCAATAGGCAAAGGCTGAAGCCGGCATATATTTGTAGGTAAAGCAAAAAATATATATATACATAAATAAATAAATAAAACATTAAATAACTCTTAAGAATTTGTGCAGCAATGAATATTCTCATCCTCATTTTTGTTTTTACGCTTAAGAATTTGTGCAGCAATGAATATTCTTATCCTCATTTTTGTTTTTATAATTGTTGTTGACATCTGAACGATCTCATTTGGCTAGACGTAATTTTTTTAATCATATAAATGTGCCGTGTTCTTTTGTGAAATACTTTAGCTACGTTGGATAATTATTTTTTGGAGTGGTTTTTTAAAAATTTATTGCAACGGCTTTAAATATTTTTCTTGATAAATATGTATGCAAGATAAAAAGGTGATTTAAAAGTGTGTTTGAAGTTTCTAAAAAATATGTTTTTAAAAAACACTAACAAAAAAATCAAGATATAATCACAAAAATAAGTAAAGCTGGATGGCAAAGAGAAATGAAATGCATTAAAGCAAAGAGATAGAGCGCGAAAAGTAGGAAAAAAAATTTTTGTGTAATGAACATTGGAGAAAATATCTGGCAATTTTGCAAATAAATTTTTTAGAACTACAATCGTGTGGGCTGGTTGTAACAGAACAACTTGTCTGCTCCACATAAATAATCCAAACGAAAACAATCTGGATCTCAGTTGTGGCCCAACTTTCTGGAAGGATCGGAAAACTAATACTAAATAATTTGAAATAGTCTAAGTCCAACAGATAACAATAGTGGGCCTCAGGCTGTATTAAGTTCGTAATGCAATTCAGTTTCCAGATAAAGGCCCCAATGTTATCCTAGTTAAAAGATGATTACTTAAGAAAATCCAACAAACTAATCAGCCTTTCAGGCCGAATTGTGTGAGAGAGACAGAGACAGTCCGTGCTTCATTTGGGCCAACGTTTAATTGTCCTCCATTTTCGTTCTGGGTAAGACAGATATATTGATTAAATGGGCTTAACGCTATTGGGTTATTACAGTTCTAGATTGGACCGTCAAATCTCCTGCAAGTATTCAGCGTTTTACTTTTTTTTTTTTTTTTTTCTGTTTTTGTTGCAAAACCAAAGGAGAGTAAGAAACTTTTGTTAATTACAGAAGATTAACGTCAATGAATTAGTAGGTTTAACTGCTCCAAGAAACAAAGAGAATAAATAGAAAGCCTAAAATACGTAAACTACACTGATCCTAAAATGAAGCCAACAATACTTCGACTAATTCTATAAAATCTCCAACCTACAAAATAAGAAAATAATAGTGCATCTAAACTCTGTGAATGGGAACGAATAGAGGGTCGAGCGGTTAGAGCTCTACGACTCCACTACAGAGGTCGAGGGTTCGAATCCCACCAAAGGCCAACTCCCTTTCCCCATGTAATAGTTAGGTTTGATAAAAAAAAAAAAATCTGTGAACTAATTATAAATCTAAAGAATATGTTCATAAAATTAACATTGAATATTTGCGATCTCATAACAAATGATATTTAGCAAATCTTTTTCTTAATTATGTGAAGTGAAGCAGCACCCTCCTATGTTGGATAAGTTCCCGTCTGTACGTCCTTTTTTTTTTTTTTTTTTTTTTGCCCTCTCTAATTTCTACATTTGTATGTCATATTTTATCAAAAATTGTACTCAACTCTTAA